>LR812521.1:18248695-18798890 GCA_903798195.1 Danio kyathit | reverse complement strand
TTCTGTATTGAAATAATTCACAATTAAAATAAAGTGATATAATAAATATAATAAGATTTTTAATGTGAAGTCTAAACAGTTGTTGCTATATCAGATTAGACAGAAGTGTGTTAAACTGCAGTCATGGCCACATAAGTGTCTTAAAAAAATCATGTTTATGAACCAGCTTGGACAGAAATAACACAAGAAACAGTTAAAAATATATTTGACAAAAATAGAAAATCAGTAATAATTGAAATAATATAAAAATTAACACAAAACATGACTCTCACAAGTCAAAATGCACAAATAAATGATCAATTTGTATTAATCAATGTTAAGCATCATAACAGTCATTGCTAGTTTATCATAGATTGTGTAGGGTACTGATTATGTGAATTAAATTCTCTCACCTTCATTGTGTTCAGAGTAAATGTTTGAAATCAGCACTAAAAAACAAAGAGAAAAAATTATTTCTGTGTTAACAATTAAATGAAAAGTGATAGTTTGCATTAGCTATATCAAGGGTATGTTTTTCCTCCTTTGCTGTTCAAACACCATCATGTTTTGCTGAAGTATTCTGTTCTTTAATGATTTGTCTGTTTGGCATAGAGCCGGCAGCTAAAAAAAAAAGCTGGATTTTAAGCTCTGGGAGCACCATGAGAGAAAAAATAAGCAAACACTATGGCACTTGATCATTTTATAATATAGCAATAACAACCACTGAAAGGCATTCAAGGAAATAATACTCACAGAGCACAAGAGGAAGTTGACTGAGCTCCATACTGACTGAATAATGACAGACGCTTGAAGACACAGACTGTGTTAAAGACTCAAGACTTCCTGAAACCTGCAGTCTGATCTTTACAAACATCACGACACATTAAAGACACACAAATGTGCCTCATGTGTTACAGAAGATCTTTTGATAATGTTTATATAATCCTATAACATGTTTTCAGATAATGTTAAACCAAAATGTTTTGTACATACTGTAGATGTTGTCAGGGTTATAGAGAATCAATTGAAAGTGCTCTGATTTTGGCATTGTGAAATAATATCTTTATGTGTATAATAAATAGATAAAATGAAACAACATTTTGATGTAATGTTGCTATTGGTATTGATAACTTAATGGAAGGAACAGAAATAAATGAAGTGGTGGATGTACGTCTTTTCCCACACAGCTAAATTCATCTCAAGTAGACCAAACCAAACCACAACTATGAGCTCATTTCTTTTCTGTCTAGCCTATACCAACAAGGGTGTCAACCAAAAATGCATCTGTACACTTAAACAGTTAATGGATTACATACTGTAGGGAGTCTTGAAATTAAATAATTCTTTTTTTAGTTTTTATATTTAAACCTGTGCCTTTAAGATTTCTAATAAAAGCGCGTCCGCCGACATGGTTAAGCTCGCTCATGGATATGAACAGCGCACAGCAGATTTCAGCCGTCAGACTCCAGAGGAGCAGATGATAAGCGAGCTGAGACATGCGGCGGGAGTGCATATCGCCTTTACAGTTGATATACGGTATTGCAGCTGCGCTGTCCATCGTACCCAGCATGTGTTTTCCATTCTCACACTGGAACCAGTGGAGAGCGAGAGACACTGTCAACAGCTCTAGGCAAATGATATGCAACTGGGGTCCAGTCCACGAACCTGCAGCTGCATGCTTATTATACACACATCCCCATGTGCCATGTCCATCTGGGGACCCAATCATGAAGCCAGAGCTGAAGTGGTCTCATAAGAACAATCTGAGTGGCACGACAGCGGCTACAAATATCATATGCCCCAGGAGCCTCTGTGAAACTTAAGTGGTAGCACTGTCTTCCTGCTGACTATGACAGACAGGACAGCACCAGCCTGGTGCACTCTTGGTAAGGCACAATGTATAGAGATCGAATCCAGCTCCATCCCGAGAAAAGAGAAGCTCCGCCCAGGGGAGAGCTTGGTCTTGTCCCGGTTGACCCAAAATCCCAACAGATCAAGGTGCCAGAGCACCAGGTCCCCTGTGCATAATCGACTGATTAAAAAAATAGCAATGACTAAAAAAGGCAATCAGAAAATAGCAAAAAATGCAGATGCCCACAAGATGAAGAGGCATTAGGGCAACTTTTGCAAGCTTTGTGAATCCCCACAGAAACAGGGACAGCCCAAAGCGGAGGATCCTACACTGCCATGTGTGGCCTCTGAAGGCACCATAGAGAAACGGTGAGTGGAGGGGAAGAAATGTGTGTGGTGCATATCTAACTGGGTAAGCCATGGTTGGCGTCATCTTCCCCAGAGCATGAGGTGGTTAACTTGTTGGTCATGAGAGCATAGTCGGTCACCATGCGGAGCTCATGCTTCAACTTTGGGGAAGAATCACCCTTTTTGCAGCCCGGCCATCGCTTGTGGTGGTACCGTGGTGCAGGGTAGAAACGGCATGGGCTCTGGCCATGAGAGAGACAGATAACCAACACACCTTGGACGGGGGTCTCAGCTTACCACTCCAGATGGCAGCGCCCACCACCTGGAGAATAGCCTCATACTCGCTGGCCACCTTAACATTGAGGGAGGTCAGGGCAGAAGCGCTCAAGGATTGGGTGGTGAAAAGCGTTTTCCATACCTCCGTGAGCTCACTATGTGTCACAGGATGAAGGGAAAGGGGGGCTGGGAGATATTTCTTCTTATATAGCCCCACGGTGCATCCCTCTACATGGTCCGGCGGAGGGACTGGGGACAAGCCATCTCTAACCCTACCATTGAAGCAGCCCAGGAAAGCACAGCCATCATGCTCGACTTCAGACCTGTGACTGTGCTTTGCACACTTGAGGGTGGTAGCGGGTCTGGTCTATAATCTGAACATGACAGCTCGCCCTCCAATGCCCCATCTGATCTCTGGTGTCATCAAGCAGAATCACGGGCATCTCAGGGGATAAACTGCCACAACCACTCGAAGCTTGGATAGGGCATGCCGCGGAGGAGTAAGAGGTCTGCAGAGGTGACGGATAAGCCCCCACTGTGATCCTCAGATCTGCCTGAGTGCTCACCGATTCACGGGAACAACAAGTGCGAGACGTTATCTCAGCTGTGCAACAGACATGCCCTTGCAGTGGGAACATGAGCTGTCCGCGAGCACAGCATCGACATGCTTCACCCCCCAAACATGTGATGCAGTAGCTGCACTCATCATCCGGAGAACCACTGCATTTAGAAATGCAAGGTCAGAACAGTGTCCTAAAACAGACGTGATGCTCTCTTAGGGGAAATCTGCTCTTTTATTACACTGCTCTTTAAGTACCCAGTGAAAGCCCAGGGATGGAAGAATCACCCAGCTTGACTGCTGCTGTTGCGTTGTCACACACACACTGGATACATGAAGCTTGATCCCTCTGGATTCAGCTCAGCAGCTGTTGTCTCTTCAGTCACGTGAGGCTTCTGAAGTGAAACGTCTGCCTTGCTCTCCTCAGCTGGTGGCTCTATACGTAGCTGATTGTAATGGCCATCAGCTGCGAGAACTGTACGCTGCCAATTCATAAGCCTTCATTGGCCCATTTTCTTACTCTTCAGAGAGATTGGTTATTTAGCGATACCCCCCAAAGTGTTGTACTGACACGGCATTGGAGTTCCCGACCTGATGGGGAATCATAATTTTTCACTTAACCCAACATGGTTCAATGAAACATGCATAAATATTACACAAACTAGAAAAGAAATGATAGTCGATGTACAATTCGCACACTGATTGTAGCACAAGGTATGAGTATTTAAGAGTGAAAAACACAAGCAAAACTGGGTTAGACCTAAGTTATAATTTGACAGTCAGTGTCATAAAAAATCATTTGTATTGGTGAGATTGAGGTTGACTGAATTATCCCATTGTCTCATGAAATAAAGTAGCATACTGTTTACTTACATAAAAGATCTGAAGTTGTAAAAACCTCAAATACAACATATCAAAAACAAAACAATCAGATATAATTAGAGGTTCAGTGAAATCACCTTTATTTCAGTTACACTACTGTTTGTTATTATGAGTTTGTCACTCACATATATAAAAAAAACTTTGGTCAATGGGATAGTTTTGCATTGTACACAAACATGTTTCCATGATAACAATGACTATTGTTAGACTTTGTTTCATAAGACAAATTAAGGATATGAGGTGAAAAGGGTGGTACTGTGAAAATAAAAATAGCATTAGCAATGTTGACATGATGCAGAATAGACCTCAGTGTGAACCACAGAAAACAAAGCTCATACCAGTGGTCATTTAGATAGAGCTTTATTTTTGCTTCATGCAGCGCTGGATAAAGCTGTGCTTGATTTTACCATTCAGATTTTTTCAAACCATCATTACATCTGTATACTTTAATAACACCCAGTGCACAAAACAAAAATGCAGTGGAAGGGAAAGTGTATACACAACAAACAAACAAATGCTGTATTTTTTATGTTTCCAGATTAATTCAATACATAACATTACTTATAATATTTACATTGTTGGTCATTAAAATATGTTTGGTGTTGGAGTATAAAAATAATTACATCATAAATGTTATATTTAAACTGCTTTTCTGAACTTGAAGACTGAAAACATGCTTATTCCTTACAATCCCTATGAATCTTCACAATGATAAAAATTTTTTAGCAAAAAAGTAAACTTTTAGTTAACAATTAGAATTACTCTCTAAAATATTTGAATAGGGCGTCACCGTGGCTCAGTGGTTAGCACTGTCGTCTTATAGCAAAAAGGTCGCTGGTTTGAGTACCGGCTGGGCCAGTTGGTATTTCTGTGTGGAGTTTGCATGTTCTCCCCGTGTTTGCATGGGTTTCCTCTGGGTGTTTCTCCCACCAGTTCAAAGACGAGCGCTATAGGTGAATTAAATCAACTAAATTGGCCGTAGTGTATGTGTGTGAATGAGTGTATATGGATGTTTCCCAGTACTGAGTTGCAGCGGTTCATTCCGCTGTGGTGACCCCTTATGAATAAAGGGACTAAGCTGAAGAAAAAATAAGGAATTAATATTTAAATAATTAACAAATTACTTGGCAAAATAGCCAAATAACAAATATACTCATTTATTCATTTTCTTTTTGGCTTAGTCCCTTTATTAATCTGGGGTCGCCACAGCAGAATGAACCGCCAACTTATCCAGCATATGTTCTGGATGCCCTTCCAGCTGCAACCCATATCTGGGAAACATCCATACACACTCATTCACTAAGGACAATTTAGCTTACCCAATTCACCTGTACCGCATGTCTTCAGACTGTGGGGGAAACCGGAGCACCCGGAGGAAACCCACGCGAACGCAGGGAGAACATGTAAACTCCACACAGAAACGCCAACTGACCAAGCTGAGGCTCGAACCAGTGACCTTCTTGCTGTGAGGCGACAGCAATACCTACTGCGCCACCACGTTGCCCACAAATATATTACAGTAAAAAAAACAAAACAATACATGTACTGTATTAAAACATAAAACGCTTCAAAACAATGATTAAAAACTTACTCTGTATATTGTTTCTTGAGCATGTGCAAGTCTTTGGCTAAAAATAGAATTACTCTGCAAAACCTTTAATTTATTAATTAAAATATGAATATTATAATATAACTGATTATTACAGAAAGGTAAAATTTATTAATATGTAACTGAGTAACTGTAATTACATAAAATAAATGAACAAAGAAAAAAGTATTGAATCACTTAGTAATTAATTTCACCCAATACTGACAACAGTGACTAATAATAAATCATTCAGTCGTATTTCCTCTCATTCTACAGCATTTGACAATCAGCACGACTGTCACTAGCAGATATGGACAAGCTGCCAGACCAGAACCGAGCAAGTTGAAAACAGAGATCTGAGATTGTAAAGGAGACACTGAAAAAGAGACACACGAGCACTTTAACATGCACTACATCTGAACAAGGACAAATGAAGAAACAAATGAGCTGACAGTTTCAGAGACTCTCACCTCTGACTGAGATCCAGCTCTTGGGTGACTCTCCTTCTGGGTGTTTGCAGTAGTAGAAACCCTCATGTGACTTTGAGACAGTAGTAATGATCATCTCTGAGGTTTGACTCTGGACGAGTGATCCATCTTTATAGAAATCAGCTCTGAGCTTTGCTGGAGTTGTAGATTTATTTAAACAGTGTAGAGTCAGAGTATCTCCTTCAGTCACAGGATGAACAGGACTCTCCAGAATCACACCAGCTACACAAACACAGCAAACATGAACACACACATGAACAGAGTCCTGATGTTATAAATACAAGAGAAAATTAAATAATGATCTTTATATTAAAATAGGTTGATTTTTTTGTGACAATTAAGTGTTTCTGCGTAGTTTATGTGGTATTATGTGGTTGTTGTGTTTTCTGCTGACTAGACCAATTCACAACTGTGTCTAATGTTTTCAGCTCTCAATCTGTTTTAAATGAATAAATACAGAAGCTCAGACTCACAGTGTACAGTGATATTAAGAGGATTATATTTCTCTCCAGATTCAGACTGACACCAGTAAACTCCAGTGTGTGATGTGTAGGTGAGGCTGATTGTACATGTAGATCCTGTTTGTGATGAACAATCCTCCATCCACCCACTGTCTGTGTATGTTCTGACTCTCCATCCAGTAGAGTTACTCTTGTCTTCACAGCTCAGAGAAAGAGAGTCAGATGTAAAGTGTTGAGCTCTGCTGGGACTGATGACCAGAGACACTGGAGGAGAAACACCTGAGACAGCAATAATTTACAAATATTTAACTTTATTCATTATGAAATATGATCCAATCATTTCAGTTCTGTGTAAACTCACCAGTGACCCACAGTGGCTGTGTGTTGCTGAAAGTTGTTTTATAGGCTGGTTTTCCTCTCTCTGCTTCACAAAAATAAACTTCTGTGTGTTTTAGAGCAACAGAACTGACAGTGTATTTTCCTCCAGCTCCTCTACTGCTGTCTGAGAGCAGCTCATAATAATAATAATTGTCTCTGTAGGCTGTGTAAACTGAGAATGTACAGAGGTTCAGTATTATCAGTTATTTCTGCACACACAAAAAATGACATTGACTGAAACTAATCTGTGTGATTTTTGAAGGCAGTTATATTATATTAGGTGTTATTACATGAAATTGACAGGGGCTAAATTGTTGCAGTATTTCAAATAAATAGATTCTGATCCACAAATAAACCTAAAGTGATCCACAAAAACTTTAAATGTTAGTTTTAAAAATGGAATATAATAATATATGCAGGAGTTGCACAAAAATCAATTATAAAATAAAATTTGCTGATTAATTAAAGTATCAACAAGTGTCAACACAACGTTTCTGGAAAAGCATCCTGCAATTCTGAATGTGCTGCACATAGATGAGTGGGCCAAAAACTGAGACTTGTTATAGCATTTATATATATACATTATTTATATATTTACATACTCTCTGATGATTTGAAATGCTTATTTTGTCCACACGTATAAATCATAATTAAAATAAATAAAATAAGTAAATGTTAAGATGTAAATATTATTTATGTTCTACATCAGGGGTGCTCAACCCTATTCCTGGCGATCGACCTTCCTGCAGTTTTCAGTTGCAGCCCTTATCAAACACACCTGCCTGTAATTATCAAGTGCTCCTCACGTTCTAAATAATTGGTTCAGGTGTGTTTGATCAGGGTTGGAGCTGAAATCAGCTGGAAGGTCGATCGCCAGGAACAGGGTTGAGCACCCCTGTTCTACATCATAAACTCTGTCTGGAGGTCATTTGTAACACAACTTTTATGAATTTTAATATAATAGATTTTTGTGAAACTCCTGCATTTATTTGTCTCATTCCATTATTTGAGAATGTAAACAGTTTTTGTGGAACCTTAGATTTATTTGTGGACCATGATCTATTTATTTTAAATAATGTAACACTTCTCGCTTTACAGAAGCACATTATAACTTACCTGAAGGAGTTAGCATGTACCAGCTGAATGTCCAGCCTGTAGAGGAGCCGTAAACCTCACAGATCAGAGTCACTGAATCTCCTTCAGTCACCCAGTTCTGTGGAGAAACACTTAAAGCTGCCTGGGCTCTGTCTGAAATAGAGAAATCCCTCATTAATAACATGATAAACTTGTGTGCATATGAAGAGATGATCAAACTCACCTGATACTGTCAGTGGAACTGCATCACTCATTTGTGATCTGCGTGACCCTTTACTCTCAGTGCCATAACAGGAGTATTTACCTGCATCAGACTCAGTAACAGACTTGAATGTGTATTCCTGTAATTCACTGAATACAGCTGTTGAACCTTCTTTATACCAACTGTACAGCCAACTAGAGACTCCTTCAGCATTAATGTCACATCTGAGAGTGACTGACTCTCCTCTGAACACATGCAGATCAGGATTAATCCTCACACTGGCTTTAGGGTTTTCTGTATAATGGCAACAATGCACAATAAAAATGAAGTGATATAATAAATATAATCATATGCTGTTTTAGTGCATGAGATATGAACAGTTTTATTGCAAAACACACAAGCTAAATCCAATTAGACAGGTGTTTTAGCCTAAAGTCATAGTCACTTATTAAGTGCCCTACACAATCATGTGGATGAACAACTTAGAAAGAAAATAAAAAATAGGAAAAAATGTATTTTACAGAATTATTTCACAGTTGAAATGGAGATCATATAAGTCCCAATAATGCTTTTCTCTAGTGCACAAAGATCAATTTACCAACTTCTAAAATTCAACATTGAGCATCATAACACTCCTTTTCAATGCTAGTTTTCACAGTTCATGTAGAATCACTGATATGTCATGAATTATGTGAAGTAAATTCTCTCACCTTCAGTGTCGTCAGACTGAATGTTTGAAATCAACACTAAAAGCACAAAGTGTATTTTGCATCAGACATATCAAGAGGTACAGTATGTGTTTCTGTCTTTAAAGTATTATACTCTTTCATGATTTGTCTGTTTGATCTAGACTAGAGCTAAAAACATAATGCAGTTTGTAGATAAAACAAATGTTGTAATGATACATTCACTCTCTTCTACTTCAGGCTGATCTTTATCATATATCATCATTGAGTGGAGTCGGATTTTAAACTCTGAGAGCATCACAGTAAAAACAGAAACACTACAGCACATGATCTCATTTAAAATATAATAGCATTAACATCCACTGAAATATATCTAGAGAAAATAATACTCACAGAGCACAAGAGGAAGATGACTGAGCTCCATACTGACTGAATAATGACAGACGCAGACTGTGTTAAAGCCTCAAGACTTCCTGAAACCTGCAGTCTGATCCTTACAAACATCACAACACATTAAAGACACACAAATGTACCTCATGTGTTACAGAAGATCTTTTGATAATAATTTTATGATCTTATTGTAATGTTAAACTGACCAAAATACAAGTTTGTACAGAAATGTTTTCAGGGTCAAATGCTATAAAATTAAATTGCTCAAATGTTGGCATTTAGAAAATAATATCCCAGTGAGTTTACTGAATAATGTCTTAAATGTAACAGTGGTATCTGTATTAACAACCTGATGGAAAAACAGAAACAGATCAAGTGTTGAAATTCTGCTTCTCATTCACTGGTTGAATCAGACCTCAAACAGACCAAACCAAACCAAACCACAGCAATACATTTGTTTCCGTTTTTGTCTCACTTCAGTTTGATGGTCTCTTTAACACACTCTTTTGACTATAAATAAAGTATTATTGTTTTCAAAACATTGGGTGCATCAAATAATTTACTGCAGTTGTGTGAAAAATATGTAATCATGTAATGTAAGCAGGCCTGGCCCACCCAATCAGGAGCTTGGCCCACCCTGGCCCCACATCAGATAACTTTTTTTTTGTGATGCGTTTCATAACTGAGAAAGCAGCATAGCTACAATGTGACTGTAAGCTTTAAAACATGGCAAGCCAGGCTTGTTTACAATCATGTTGAAAGCATTGCGTTTTAATAATTCTTAACCATTCAAGCTGCATTAGATAAAAGAGAACCAAATTTGGAGAAGCAGTTTTAACATGAAGTGACACAAAATGTGATGTACAGATGCCGCATAGAGCACAGATTTCTGTGAGCATCTCACAGCGCGCATTACCAAACACACATCCCTTTTATATCATTTCATGCTGTCGTAATTCATAAAACAGAAAGTCTTAAAGAACGCAAACAGTTTAGCAGCACTAGGATAATTTGGAGATGAAATTGGGCCCGCTTAAACAATATAGCATTTTTCTCACCGAAAGAGCAAAGTTCACTTTCGGTAAACGACGCACAGAAACTGACCAATCACAGGCGGTTGCAGTGGTGAAGTTCATGCAAAGTGCAACATACAAAATTCAAACAGGTGTGCAAAGCACTATTTCAGTTTGTGTAAAAAAAAAAAAAAATCAATATTTCGATACATATCCACACATAATCTTGCTTTCGCTTCACTCTCTCGCGTGCTCTCTCGTCTCTTGACGCGTGCTGCTGCGTGCGTGTCCCTGAGCTGTATAAACAACATCGAGAGGTTAGTAAATGAACTTATGTCAATATCACTGATTCCATTAATTAAATAAGACAGCCGTGTAAAGTGCTGTCGATTGGCGTGTCGTCCTTTTTTCCCTTTAATTCTTAAATTATTATTTGTGATCTCCGTCAGTTATTGGATTATTAGCTGACAAGGGAAAAACATCAAAAACTTATAAACACTAGATGACTTAAACAGGTACAGTTTACTGTTGTGCTAAACAGTAGTGCAATACAATATTGAAAATTCAGGATTCAATAATGAATATTATTGAATAAATATTGAGAATTCAAGATGTTTCAGCGAGCAGGTCGACGCACACACACAGAGCGCCATGGTAAACGCCACGTGTCAATTAAAACATGTTAAATGCGAAATAAAAGCAAAAAAAAATGTTTTTGACAGGTTATAAATGGTATTAAATATCTACCACTAACAACAAACAGGCTAATATGCAAAGATGTGTTATTCAAACATTTGTTTATATTAGTTAAATACTTATATATTTTAATATACTGTATATAAACTAATATATTTTTAAATCACAAAACATAGAAAATGGTATGGAATGTTAATATTTTTTCAAGGTATCATCTCGAAGTTGCAAATTCCAGCATCATGACAACATAGTTACAGTTATTGTAAACATTATTATATGCATAAAAAGCAATATGGGTGATTCTATTGCATGTATATTTGACATTTCAAAAAGTTAAGGAATAAAACTCTTTAATCCTCTTGCATGTGTTTTGAACCAGAGGAGCAATACCTAGTTCAACCACTGGGTGTCAAACTTACATACTGCACTTTTAAGATCCCAACGCAACGACGTTTTAAACAAGCAAATGTTAAGCTTACAACTCAATGGAAATGCTCCTGACTAGAGGCAGTTAGTCCACAAACGGGTAATTGTGTGCCCATTTCACGATTATTCGTTCATTTCACAGATGTTGCAGATGGGTATGCCTAGCCTACCACAGACTTTATAATATATTATTATCAATTATTTTCATTCATTCATTTTCTTTTCAGCTTAGTCCCTTTATTAATCCGGGGTCGCCACAGCAGAATGAACCGTATCCAGCACGTTTTTACACAGTGGATGCCCTTCCAGCCGCAATTACAGTACCCAATTCACCTGTACCGCAAGTCTTTGGACTGTGAGGGAAACCGGAGCACCCGGAGGAAACCCACGCGAACGCAGGGAGAACATGCAAACTCCACATAGAAACACCAACTGAACCAGCGATCTTCTTGCTGTGAGGCGACAGCACTACCTACTGCGCCACTGCGTCGCCATTATCAGAAAAATATTGTCAATAATGTATCAATGTTTAGAATTGTTTAAATTACTTTACAATTACGCAGCTTTTTTTCTGCTCAGCATATCAAATTGGTGTGCTACAACTTTATTCTGTCTGTTCTGCAATGTATTCAAGATTGAGACAGTTTTGAGATTGAGGGTATTTTTATTTGGCCATGAGCATCATATTTGTCACAGTCATTATTAGATTCTCCTTGTGAAAGTATAAATTCTAAATGCAATCCTAAATATGCATATTTATTGCCATTACAAATTTAATAAGTTAAAATTCACAAAATGTGATTTGGGTCCCTTTTTCTGAGATTCTGGACCCAGATAAAATCAAATGCAAAACCAGAAAAACTAAAGAAAGAAGCTGATAGCTTTAACTGGCTAGTGATGCTAGCAGGCTAAAGCTACAAGCGAATGCTCGAAAAACAAAGCGTTTCGAATAAATTTATTGGTAAAATGGTACGAAGGGTGTGTTCACCCACTGTAAAAAAGAAAAAGTAAAGAATGGGGATGTATTTTCTGATTAAAAAAATGGAAATTACGAATCCACACAATGGAGCTCTAAACACAAGCAGTGAGGCCACAGCAACTAACAACAAGAATAACGTAAAGTGATAGTTCACTCAAAAACTGAAATTCTGTCATCATTTACTCATCCTCCACTTTTTCCAAACCTGTTTGAGTCTCTTTTTTTCCATTGAACACAGAGATACACTGAAGAATGTTAGAAAAAAGCAGTAACTGACCTCCATAGTATTTCTTGTTCCTACTATGGGTGTCAACGCCTGATTTATTCCAACACTCTTCTGAATATCTTGTTTAGTGTTCAAATTGTACAAAAAAATGTAGAACAATTTAGAATATTTTCATTTTTTGGTGAACTTTTCCTTTAAAAGGCACCCACATAAAGCTGGCCCACCCATTAGTTAATCACTTAATTACCTCATTAACTGCATCTGTGTTCATCAATCTATTTCTATCATTGATAAATCATAATTTGAAAGAGCAAACCTGATGAATATTCAGCATCGAAGTTTGAACCTTTTAACTGTTGATTCAGTGAAGTTCTGCTATCATGTGTTCGGCCTCAACCGCAGGCAACAAAGCTTAAAATAGGTCAGATTTTAGTTGTGTAAGTTTGTGTTAAAAGAATGACACAAAATAACTGTAGTAGGAATGGTTTATTCACAAACGACACAATAAAACAAGAAACTCAGTCTGTTAAAAGCATACAGCTAAATGCACCATACTCTAAAAGTCTGTAAAAGTCCCCAAGTGATTGGGACCACTCTGCATGAGCATGTTTGATTCTATAGAAACTGCTAAATATCTATTGTTTAAACAACATGCCTACTCCTGCTAATGTCCTCAAGCACTGCAAGGAAACGTGTCAGGGCTGCCGTCATAATACCATGAATTAAAAACCAATAATAAACCACTGATGATCTGGTGATTCTCTACCAATCCTCAAGCTAAACTCATCAGCCTCCTGGGATTGACATTTATTAAACCTGAGCATACGTCACATCACTAGATCCAGCACCTGAAAACAGATGAGCTCAATTACACACTTTCATTGTTATATTCAGTATTTTAAGTTATTCTTAGATTGTTAATGAACTTTTCTTTGTAAACTGTGGCTGTTTTTAGTTTGACACTCACTCTGATGTGTTTCCAGCTTCAGTTTAGAGTAAACACAGTCAGAATTCTCAGCGTTGTTCCCTAAAATATTATAACATTTATTATCACTAGTGTTTATGCTGTGTCTATAAGCACATAAACACATATGAATATGAATAAATTTATGATCATGAAAACATGAGAGCAGAGATTTATATTGTACTTTACCTTTACCTGTGTTTTCCTTCATTTTCTTTGTAGATTTGAGATCGACCAGAGCATAGGTGAGTTCAGCTCCACTTTCACTGTCTACAATCAACAGCAGAGACAGGAAAAATACAGTTTTAACTTTAACTTCAAACCTTTGATTAAAGTCGATTAAAAAGCCGACTACATGAGTTACCTGTTTTGCAAATGTCTTCATATGTTGCATCTGTATGTGCAGTTTCTATAAAAGATTAATACATGAATTCATGTCCAATATTTATTATTTTGTAATGAAATCAGAATTAAATCCAATAAATAAAGATAAAAGCTGTTACCGGTGCTGCTTATGTCTTTAAGAGGAGTTCCTGTAAATGATTCATTCATTACTTTCTTTCCAACACTTTTTCATGGATTATTTCATCATCAAACTTAGAATTCAGTCACACAGAAAATACAGTTTTAATGTTAACACTGGTTTAAAAATATAAAGCTGACATGACTGACCAGAGAGCAGTGTCTGGTGTCCTGCTTCACTCTGCTTCTGCTGTGATGTCTGACTGACACTAGAGGGAGACGGAGATCTTACACCTAGACAAACAGGACATGATCATCTAAATATTCTGAAGAACAGACATTATGGCTAATTTGGAGTCCTCTGCTTACACAACAACTCAAACAGTCAATATTTCATATCAATTGCAATCACTTAACACAGTTTTTAACACTGAATAAATAACACTAAGAAGCTTGTTTACAATCTCACTTCCAGCCTCATCAGAAAATAAAACTACCCAAAACCTTTTAACCATTTCACTGATAAATTCAGAAGATCTCAACTGTCTCCATGGAAGGAACTTTAGAACTCTACACTGTTTTCTATTTAGTTTCCATGGCAATTAAGAACAGATTTTGATTTGAATTTTTGAATTAATATTCTGGAATTGACATTCTAAATTCTGAACATTCTAAATCCCACAAGTGACCAGTGACCACTCATCAGGCCCAGCTCTTGCCAAACACAGAAGGGCAGTAGGGTTAGGAAAGTGTAAAGAGTGTGTAAAATTCAAGTAAATCAATGATTGCATATTCTATTAAGTCAATATAAACACAAATATGGTTTTAATGAAGAGTTATTTTTCAATCCAGTCAACATTCAGAATAGATAATCACTGGACTAATAAGTCCACAAACTCAAGCAATATTATAACCTTTTTAAAGATAGAATGAAGTTTGTGTAAAAAACTATATTCAGGTAAAATTTTGATGAGAGAAACTAGAGAGAAATTGAGTATGCCTGTGTCCACAGTGTGGGTCTTCTGTGTGAGAATAAACTTTGACTGATTGTGAGTGGCAGTATATCTGCCCTACGTGTTGAATATGCAAGAGAGAATCTGATAATGACAAATGTCTGACTTTTAAAATAGTCTATTTTTATGTAGTCAATGTCAGAGAGCAATAATACAGTATGTGTTATTAATCATATCATAATTTCCTTTTAAAATGATTTTAAATTATGCATAGTTCTGATGTCATCACGGCCTTTTGCACTGAGGACCAAGGCCCCTTCTCAAAACCCCCCATTTATTTATATATATATATATTTTATAAATAAATATATAAAAATATGTAAATAAAAATATATAAAAGTAAAAGCATTGTACATATAGAATAACGTCTTTTTTTCCTGGGATTAGCACTCTTAATAAATACACTGAGTTATAATGTAAATTTTATCTCCAAACTTTTACTGGTGCACAGCAGTTTTTTTTTTTTTTTTACTGGGGCATGTACGCACGTTTAAAGGTGTAAAATGAATATGCATTGCACTTGGAAGCCAAAAAAAAAAAAAAAAAAAAAAAAAATGTGACAGTGCATTGATAATGACCAAAAACACATTAAAAAGTAGCAATTTTACCCAATATATGCATCGATAATATGCACTGATTTTTATATATTTAATCAAATGAACTTAAACGATTAAAAACGGCAACAAATATTTATTTGGGCCGAACTACAAAACCAAATTTTAGTTTCAGTTTGGCTTAAATTGCACACTAATTTGATCATGTATAAATATCATTATAACTATATTGTATAAATATTATTATAACTATAGTCCTACAACATCCTGATAATCAAAAACAAAATGACATGATATCACAGGCAATTGTCCTGTGAATGACACTTCTCATAGAGCGTGAGAAGCATACAGTTCTTTAGGATTGATATAATTTGTAAAATAAAGAGTTGCCGGTTAAGGAAACATTATAGGAGGAAGTTGCTGCGGGACTTGGTGCAGATGAAATGTTAAAAAAAAAAAGTGTATTTATAGATAGATAGGTAACCGGATAGAATAGACAGAGATAGATCTGTGCAGCCTGCGCGCTGCTTCTGCTCTCCATACGTGATGTGCATGCGCTGCTCACGCTCTGCTTGCACTTGCGGTGTGAAAAAGGCATAAGGGTATAACACTAGCCATTATACTATGTTTATTTGATCAGGTTGGGAGAGAAGTTATGACATCTGTGAAAGTTTCACTGAATTGTAACATGACAGATGACTAACCTTTTTTGTGTCTGTAGCAGAACAGCAGAACCAAGAAGATGAAGATCAAAACAATGACAGAAAGTCCTGCAGTCACTCCAATAATCACAGGATCGACACCATCAGATATCGAGGCTGATGGAGAAACTGAGTTACTTACTGAATATATTTATTTTTAGAGTCATGCTGGAAATGATACAAGAACATTTCAGCTGTTTTTAGTTCTACAGTCTCACCTCTGACTGAGATCCATCTCTTGGGTGACTCTCCTTCTGGGTGTTTGCAGTAGTAGAAACCCTCATGTGACTTTGAGACAGTAGTGATGATCATCTCTGAGGTTTGACTCTGGACGAGTGATCCATCTTTATAGAAATCAGCTCTGAGCTTTGCTGGAGTTGTAGATTTATAGAAACAGTGTAGAGTCAGAGTATCTCCTTCAGTCACAGGATGAACAGGACTCTCCAGAATCACACCAGCTACACAAACACAGCAAACATCAACACACACATAAAGAAAGTGCAGACATTACACAAGATAAGAGAAAATAAAAAATGTACCTTTATATTAAAATATGAGTTGATTTTTAATAACAATTCAGTGTTTTAACCACTACTCATTACTTTCAGAGTCGTTTTTGGGTATTATGTGGTTATGTTTTCTGCTCGCTAAACCAATGCTTTCTGTTCTCATCAAGTCAGTCTGTTTTATTTAATGATTTTACATTAACAATTAAATTATTAAATACAGAAGCTCAGACTCACAGTGTACAGTGATATTAAGAGGATTATATTTCTCTCCAGATTCAGACTGACACCAGTAAACTCCAGTGTGTGATGTGGTGAGGCTGATTGTACATATAGATCCTGTTTGTGATGAACAATCCTCCATCCACCTGCTGTCTCTGTATCTTCTGACTCTCCATTCAGTAGAGTTACTCTTGTCTTCACAGCTCAGAGAAAGAGAGTCAGATGTAAAGTGTTGAGCTCTGCTGGGACTGATGACCAGAGACACTGGAGGAGAAACACCTGAGACAGTAATAATTTACAAATATTTAACTTTATTCATTATGAAATATGATCCAATCATTTCAGTTCTGCGTAAACTCACCAGTGACCCACAGTGGCTGTGTGTTGCTCATATCTGTTTCATAGGCTGGTTTTCCTCTCTTTGCTTGACACAAATAAACTTCTGTGTGTTTTAGAGCAACAGAACTGACAGTGTATTTTCCTCCAGCTCCTCTACTGCTGTCTGAGAGCCGTTTATAAATGTAACCCTTACCTGTGAAGAGTGAGAATAAACAGATGTTCACTGTTATCAACTATTTCTATATAGAAAAATAAGACTTCATTGAAACTAATCTAGATAGACTTGTTAAGGGGGACATTCCAAAACGCAGGTTATGTGGCACACCTGGATGAATTTATGGACATGTAAGCAGAGAAGCTCAGCATTCGATACCAAAAATCCAAGATAACTTTTAAGGTATGTAAGCATAACCTGCTCTGGACCAGGTTATATTTCAGGGTTAGCTCATATATTAGCTTATAGGGTTAGCTTATATTTGTGTATGTTTTTACATAACAAACACAACTCCACCCACCAGACATTAATTTATGAACTGTTTCCTGTATATTTGTGGATGGTTTGTGTAGTTGTAGTAAAAACTTTTTTGTAGACATTTTATTTTTTTAAGAAAATGTCATTTTATTTCTTTGTGAATAAACTATTATTTGTGAATCTCTTTATATTTATTTGTGGATCATAATCTATTTATTTGAAACAATGCAACAACTCTAACCACAATAGAAACATATTTTAATGGGATAGTTCACCTCAAAATGAAAGTTTACTCACTATTTACTCTCAAGTGGTTCCAAACCTTTATAAGTTTCATTATTCTGTTGAACACAAAAGATATTTTGAAGAAAGCTTAAACCTGTAACCACTGACATAGTAGGAAAAACAAACACTATGAGAGTCAATGGTTACAGGTTTCCAGATTTCTCCAAAATATCTTATTTTGTGTTCAAGAGAATAAAGAAAGTCACACAAGTTTGCAACAAGTAAAAGATGAGTAAATGATGAAGGAATTATCAGTTTTGGGTGAACTATCCCTTTAACTTACCTGAAAGTGTTAGCATGTACCAGCTGAATGTCCAGCCTGTAGAGGAGCCGTAAACCTCACAGATCAGAGTCACTGAATCTCCTTCAGTCAACCAGTTCTGTGGAGAAACACTTAAAGCTGTCTGGGCTCTGTCTGAAATAGAGAAATCCCTCATTAATAACATGATAAACTTGTGTGCATATGAAGAGATGATCAAACTCACCTGATACTGTCAGTGGAACTGCATCACTCATTTGTGATCTGCGTGAACCTTTACTCTCAGCGCCAATACAGGAGTATTTACCTGCATCAGACTCAGTAACAGACTTTAATGTGTATTCCTGTAAATCACTGAATACACCTGCTGAACCTTCTTTATACCAGCTGTACAGCCAGCTAGAGACTCCTTCAGCATTAATGTCACATCTGAGAGTGACTGACTCTCCTCTGAACACATGCAGATCAGGATTAATCCTCACACTGGCTTTAGGGTTTTCTGTATAATGGCAACAATGCACAATAAAAATAAGCTGATAAATATAATCAAATGCTGCATCTGTGTTGGTGTTTTAGGGAAGTTTATTGATCCTTGACTTATTTTTCTGGATTTATTTTTACAGACTGAAGTCTTGGTCGTTTATACAAAATCATTTATATGAATCAGTTTGTTTAGAAAATAACACTCAGCAGAATGATATTAATAACATTATTTTACAGTTCAAATCAAGATCATATACAGTAAACATAAACACTAGCCTCTCATTAGTCAGAACAAACAAAACAATTTAACAACTTAAAAAAAAAAACTTATTCATTATAAAAATTGATGCTGTAATTTTTTCACAGTAGAGTCAACCATATATGATGACCTATGCGTTGAGTTTTATTTACTTTATTGTCCTTTGAATTTGTCTTGGACTCAGTCCACATACATAACAAAAAAGACGAGACGTAACATTAACCAACAACAGTGACATTTAAAAGTACCATTAAGGTATTTTCCTTTTTAAATTGCTAATGGATACTGCTATAAATGCCTTCTTGTAACGATTGAAAACTCTGTATCACTTCCGCATGACAGTACTTCATACACTGGAAATAAAACATGATTTGCATCATTTGCTATTACTTGCGCATTACTAAAAAGCAACAACTCATAGGTTGACTGACGTGATGTAAACTCTCTTACACTTATCACTTTCATGGCACTTTAATAACGTGTGCAAGTTGTGTTTTTGTGAACTGAAAGATTGCCATATCAAGTCTGCATACCATAATTTAGTGCACTTCCCAAAACTGCTTGATAAAACAACAACATTAGACATATTATAACTTATTTGTCTTCCTTTGCTGGTAAACACTCTAATACTCTCACCTCTGACTGAGATCCAGCTCTTGGGTGACTCTCCTTCTGGGTGTTTGCAGTAGTAGAAACCCTCATGTGACTTTGAGACAGTAGTGATGATCATCTCTGAGGTTTGATTCTGGACGAGTGATCCATCTTTATAGAAATCAGCTCTGAGCTTTGCTGGAGTTGTAGATTTATATAAACAGTGTAGAGTCAGAGTATCTCCTTCAGTCACAGGATGAACAGGACTCTCCAGAATCACAGCAGCTACACAAACACAACAAACATGAACACACACATCAACAGAGTGCTGACATTATTTATACAAAAGAAAGTTAAATAATGATCTTTATAATAAAATAGGTTGATTTTTTTTTGTGACAATTAGGAGCTTCCGTGTAGTTTATGTGGTATTATGTGGTTGTTGTGTTTTCTGCTCACAAATCCAACTCACAACTGTGTCTAATGCTTTCAGCTCTCAATCTGTTTAAATGAATAAACACAGAAGCTCAGACTCACAATGTACAGTGATATTAAGAGGATTATATTTCTCTCCAGATTCAGACTGACACCAGTAAACTCCAGTCTGTGATGTGTAGATGGGGCTGATTGTACATGTAGATTCTGTTTGTGAAAAACAATCACTCATCCACCCACTGTCTGTGTATCTTCTGACTCTCCATCCAGTAGAGTTACTCTTGTCTTCACAGCTCAGAGAAAGAGAGTCAGATGTAAAGTGTTGAGCTCTGCTGGGACTGATGACCAGAGAGACTGGAGGAGAAACACCTGAGACAGCAATCATTTACAAATATTTAACTTTATTCATTATGAAATATGATCCAATCATTTCAGTTCTGTGTAAACTCACCAGTGACCCACAGTGGCTGTGTGTTGCTCATATCTGTTTTATAGGCTGGTTTTCCTCTCTCTGCTCTGCACAAATAAACTTCTGTGTGTTTTAGAGCAACAGAACTGACAGTGTATTTTCCTCCAGCTCCTCTACTGCTGTCTGAGAGCGGCTCATAATGATAAAAATCTTCTCTGTAGGCTGTGTAAACTGAGAATGTACAGATGTTCAGTATAATCAGTTATTTCTGCACACACAAAGAATGACATTGACTGAAACTAATCTGTGATTTTTGAAGGCAGTTATATTACTGTAGGTGTTATTACATGAAATTGACAGGGGCTAAATTGTTGCAGTATTTCAAATAAATAGATCCTGATCAACTAATAAACCTAAAGTGATCCACAAAAACTTTAAATGTTAGTTTTAAAAAATGGAATATAATAATATATGCAGGAGTTATAATTATATGTTATAACTATAATTATATAGTGATATGCAGGAGGAATAAAATAAAATTTGCTAATAATTAAAGTATCAACAAGTGTCAACACAACGTTTCTCGAAAAACATCCTGCAATTCTTAGTGTGCTTCACGTAGGTGAGTGGGCCAAAAACTGAGACTTGTTACAGCATATATATATATATACATTATTTATATATTTATATACTCTCTGATGGTTTGAAATGCTTATTTTGTCCACACGTATAGGTTATAATTAAAAATAAATAAATGTAAAGTGATAAAAGTAAATGTTAATGTGTAAATATTATTTATGTTCTACATCAGAAACTCTGCCAGGAGGTCATTTAGAACAGAACATTAATAAATTTTAATATAATAGATTTTTGTGAAACTCCTGCATTTATTTGTCTCATTTCATTATTTGAGAATGTATATTTTTGTGGAACCTTAGATTTATTTGTGAACCATAATCTATTTATTTTAAATAATGTAACAATTCTCACTTCACAGAAGCACATTATAATTTACCTGAATGAGTTATGATGTACCAGCTGAATGTCCAGCCTGTAGAGGAGCCGTCAACCTCACAGATCAGAGTCACTGAATCTCCTTCAGTCAACCAGTTCTGTGGAGAAACACTTAAAGCTGCCTGGGGTCTGTCTGAAATAGAGAAATCCCCCATTAATAACATGATAAACTTGTGTGCAAATGAAGAGATGATCAAACTCACATGATACTGTCAGTGGAACTGCATCACTCATTTGTGATCTGTGTGAACCTTTACTCTCAGTGCCAGAACAGGAGTATTTACCTGCGTCAGACTCAGTAACAGACCTTAATATGTATTCCTGTAAATCACTGAATACACCTGCTGAACCTTTATACCAGCTGTACTGCCAGCTAGAGACTCCTTCAGCATTAATGTCACATCTGAGAGTGACTGACTCTCCTCTGAACACATGCAGATCAGGATTAATCCTCACACTGGCTTTAGGGTTTTCTGTATAATGGCAAATATTCACAAATAAAATGGTGATACAATAAATATAATCATATGCTGTTTTTAATGGATGAACATTTTTTATTGCAAAACACACAAACTAAATCTGATTAGACAGAAGTGAAGTCATAGTCACTTATTAAGTGCCCTACACAATCATGAGGATGAACAGCTTGGATAAAAACAATGTATTAAAATTATTTCACAATTGAAATTGAGATAAAAACAAACAAACGTCACAATGATGCATTTCACTAGTGCACAAAGACATTGAGCATCATAACACTCCTTTTCAATGCTAGTTTTCACAGTTCATGTAGAATCACTGATATGTTATGAATTATTTGAAGTAAATTCTCTCACCTTCAGTGTCTCCAGAGTGAATGTTTGAAATCAGCACTAAAAGCACAAAGAGAAACTTAAACTAGACTAGACTAGAGATAGCTGCTGAAAAAGTAATGCAGTTTGTAGACAAACAAATGTTTTAGTGATACATTCACTTCTCCATCATAAACAGCACTAACTGCACACTTCGGGCTCATCTTCGACATATATCATGGACTAGAGATGGTTTTTACACTCAGAGCAGCATGAAAAATATAAACAGAAACACTACTGGATCCTATTTATAATATTACAGCAATAAACATCCACTGAAAAATCATCCAGAGAAAATAATACTCACAGAGCACAAGAGGAAGTTGACTGAGCTCCATACTGACTGAATAATGACAGACGCTTGAAGACACAGACTGTGTTAAAGACTCAAGACTTCCTGAAACCTGCAGTCTGATCTTTACAGACATCACGACACATTAAAGACACACAAATGTACCTCATGTTTTACTGAAGATCTTTTAATAACCTTTAAAATCTGTTTGTACAGAAATGTTTTCAGGGTCAAATGTTATCAAATTAAATTGCTCAGATGTTGGTATTTTGAAAATAATATCCTAGTGAGTTTAATCAATAATGAAACAATGTTTTATGGCTCTTTAATGTAATGTTGGGATCTGTATTAATAAACTTCTGCTTCTCACTCACTGATAAAATGACCTCAAACAGACCAAACCAAACCACAACTATATATTTATTGCCATTTTCATCCCACTTCAGTTTGATGGTCTTTTGACTATAAATAAAGTATTATTGTTTTTAAAACATTGCGCAAATCAAAGAATGTACTGCATTACTGTGTGAATAATATGTAATCATGTAATGTAAATGTGATGTCAATTTGATTAGGAGCATTTTAAAAGTTAATGCAACTTGGAATCTTATTACCAGATTCATGTATTGATTTTTTGAAACTGATTGATTGGTGTTTGTAAATTTGTATAGTCATAATGATTGGATGCTGAATTTAAATAAACCGTAAATTTTACGGTAAAAAACCAGCAGCTATGGTTGCCAGAACTTTACCGTAAAAAATACGGTAGCACCGTTATTGGTTTTACGGGATTGCACCCACTGCACTGTATATTTTACAGATTAATCGTTTTTTTAACAGTTTATAACTGTTTAATTAACATATTTCTGCTGCTATAAAAACAGTTTATACCCGTCAAATTCCAGGGTTTACATTGTAATATTTACGGTTCATGACCATCTTTTTTACAGCTCAGAACCGTCTTATTTAAAGATTTATGGTGTAATATTTACGGTTTACTACCATCTTTTTTTACAGTTTATAACTGTCTTATTTAAACATTTATGGTGTAATATTTACGGTTCTTTACCATCTTTTTTACAGCTCATAACTGTGCAATTTATAGGTTTATGTTGTAATAATTACAGTTAAAACATAGTTTACAAAGCAGAAGAAAAACTATTTAAACTAAGGAACATTTTTTAAAATATGTAAATGCTGTTCCCCTTCGGAAGGGGAACTTCAATGCTACGTGGAAACTTCCACTATGGGGATTTCATTCAGAAAGCCAATTATCTGAAAGAGTATGTAAACGGGCCAATGAAATGCCAATGAGTTGGCAGCTTGAGCTTGCGCACCTGATGCTCGTTGCAATTAATCTTGCTATATGAGCACAGAGCTAGCAAGCCAAAGCATCATTTTCACTTCAGAGACTTCAACAGCCTTCTGAGAGAGTCGATGAGGGTTCCTCCAGCTGAGTTTCAGACAGAGAGTGAACGAGAGCAATCTCCCGGTCCAGAGTGTGTGACACGCAGCGGCAGATGGTCGAGCTGGGTTTCTCCCTTGCCTGGCGTCCTTTGGGTCCGGTCCTCCAGAGCGGTATGTATTGTTGCGAATTTCCTAAAAGAGCAACACGGTCGTGCAGCGCGTCTTTTTCAAGACGTCGCTCCGACTGTGCGTTTCTGGATGCGGTGGTTTCCTGTCCTCGGATGATGGGCACGAGCACTGCGTTTCATGTCTGGGGGTCCAGCATGTTAATGCGGCGCTCGTGGGCAGTGCATGCCATCACTGCGGTGGCATGTCTGTTGCACAGTTAAGATCGCGGCTCGCTCTTGCAAAAGAGCCACCCACCCCAGTTGTCCCCCGCTCCGCGGTGGGCACTCGGGCAGATCTGAGGGTTACAGTGGGAGTAAATCTGCCGCCCTCGGGCTTGTGGACCTCTCACTCCTCCACGCGCTCCATCCAAGCTTTGAGTGAGAGAAGCGCTCCATCCTCGGATGGCCGCCCTCTCACTTGATGACACCGAGGCTCAGATGTCCACCGCTGCATCGGAGGTTGGGCTGTCATGGTCTGATGAAGGATTTTCCCCCCCCTCCGTTCCCTCCCCTCGGGAGTGAGCGCGGCGGCGGCCGATCTTGAAACAGACATGATAACCGTGCTTTCCCGGGCTGTTTCGGTCGTGGGTCTGGAGATGGTTTATCCCCCAGCCCCGCGGCCGGACCGACTAGATGGGTGTATGTGGAGGATTAAAAGGCAAAACCTTCTAGCCTCCCATCCCTCTCTTCCCGGAAGTGCACAGTGGGCTCACGCAGTCTTGAGGGCACCTTTCTCTGCCTGATCTGCGTGCGCCTCCGCCTCACCACTCTTGATGGTGGAGCAGCCAGGGAGTACGAGTCGATTCCCCAGATTGAGAGTGCCATCACGGGCCCGCGTGGTGCCTCCTTCTGCTGGAATTAGCCTCATCTCCCGTCCAAGGCGTGTTGGTTTTCTGCCTCCCGAGCCAGAGCCCACACAGCCGCGGACCAGGCTGCTTCCACCCTGCACGCCAAGGTCTATGCGTGCGCGCTGGCCCAGCTGCACGAAGGTGGTTCTGACCCAGGCTTGTTACAAGCCCCGCACCGCACCCGACTGAGCTCTACGGATCTCAAGTCCGCTGCGTGTGCCCCGGGAAAGACGATGGCCACGTTAGTGGTCCAGGAGCGCCACCTCGGGCTAAACCTGGCAAAAATATGCGCGGAGTCGACAAAGTTCACTTTCTTGACTCCCCCATATACCAGTCTGGCCCGTTCGGCGACACCGTTGGTGAATTCACCCAGGAATTCACGGCGGTGCAGTCGGATACGATGGGCCATCCTTTGGCGGGGATGTAAGACCGCTCCCCCCCCCGCCGAACCATCCACATCCACTGCTTGTCGCCGAGAGCGCCCGGCTTCGAGTGCTGCTCCGCCCCCGCCTGCGCCTCCGGCCAGCGGCAACGCCGAGCACCTCGCAGCCAACCAGCGCTCCCCGTCCCAGGGCGCCGTTAAGTCCGGTTAACGGACCGCGAAGCGCGAAGCGCTCCTGAGACGGTCATCTGGAGAAGAGGGAACTTGCTCTCTCCCCGGTGGGGGGCCGGGCTCCTCAGAGAGAGAGCATCTTTCCCTTCCCTGAATGTGACAGCCCGAATACTGCCAGTCTGGGACGTGATGAAAAGCCTTCCAGCTCGCACGATCGGCGCACTTCGCCAGTGGCTCACGGGGTCTGGGAGGACGGTCTCCTTTCTCTCACACCTCCAGCCCTCTCCTCCGGAGTCTGAGTGCAAGGTGAGTGAATCTCTCGCCTCCAGCTCTTCCGCGGGACCCCAGCACTCCCACTCCGCGCTGCCCCACTGCTGGTACGTCAGCGATTGTAGCGATGCAGTCATTAGCGAGGGCTCTGCCTGCCTGGTTAGCGCAGCCCAGCCCTTTGCGGTGGTTTATACGCACGATCAGACTCGGCTACGCGATTCGATTCGCGAAACGGCCTCCCAAGTTCATGGGGTGTATGTCACCAGGGTCAGCCCTGTGCCCGCCCCTGTCTTGCGAGAGATTGCTGTCCTCCTGGCGAAGGATGCAATCTAACCGATCCCTCCAGCCGAGATGGAGAGCGAGTTACAGCCTGTACTTCATCGTACCCAAAAGAGCGGTGGGTTATGGCTAATCCTAGATCTGCGCGTTTTGAATTGCTGTCTGCACAAGCTGCCGTTCAAAATGCTTATGCAGAAGCGCATCCTCCGGTGCGTTCGTCCTCGGGATTGGTCTGCAGCAACAGACCTGAAGGACACGTACTTCATGTCTCCATACTCCACGCCACCGTCACTTTTCTGCGGTCTGCGTCGAGCGAGCCTGACAGTACGAGTCCTCCCCTTCGGGCTCTCTCTGTCTCCGCGGGTCTTTACCAAGCTCGCGGAGGGTGCCCTGGCGCCCCTTCGGCTCGCGGGCATCCGCATACTCAGTTATCTCGGCGACTGGCTGTTTTTAGCCCTCTCGCGGGAGCAATTGACTATGCACAGAGACAAGGTGCTCCAGCACCTCCACCTATTGGGGTTTCAGGTAAACCGAGAAAAGAGCAAACTCGCCCCCGTGCAGAGGATCTCTTTTCTCGGGTTGGAGCTGGACTCGGTCACCATGACAGCGCGCCTCTCCGGAGAGCGCGCTCAGCTAATGCTGAACTGTCTGTGAGAGTTTGACAGCAAAATAGTGGTCCCACTGAAATCTTTCAGAGGCTCCTGGGGCATATGGCATCCGCAAACGCTGTACGTCGCTCGGATAACTCCATATGAGACCACTTCAGCACTGGCTTCACGATCGAGTCCCCAGACGCGCATGGCACGCGACTGTGCTGTGTCGCCGCGCCCTCAGCCCCTGGAACGACCCCTCGTTCCTACAGGCCTGAGTGCCTCTAGGACAGGCGTCCAGACATATTGTCGTTTTGACAGATGCTTCCAGCACTGGCTGGGGGGCCGTGTGTTGCGGGCATGCAGCTGAAAAAACCCAGTTGCGTTGGCATATCAATCGCCTAGAGCTGTTGGCAGTGTTCCTCGCTCTCCGCCGTTTTTTACCGGTGCTGGAGCGACAACACTTACTGGTCAGGACGGACAGTATGGTAGCGGGGGGCGTATATCAACCGTGTGGGGGGTATCCGCTCTCGCAGCATGTCTCAGCTCGCTCGCCGTCTGCTCCCCCGGAGTCATACGCGGCGCAATCGCTGCATTCCATTTTTTCCCCACCGAGCTCGCCGTGCAGCCCATTCGCTCTCACGGCAGTTTCGCCTGGGAAAATGGAGACTCCACCCCCGACTGTCCAGCTGTTCTGTGCTGCGCCTTTCTCTCTCTAACTCAGAGATTCGTGCGCTCTCGCTTGAGTTCCCCACTTGGCGAACCCTGCAAAGTCCACTGGCTACACAGCTGGCCTCGGGGCGTGCGTAATACGCATTTCTCCAGTGAGCCTACTCGCACAGATACTGTGTAAAGTCAGGGAGGTCGAGGAACAGCTCTCGTATTGCGCCTCCCTGGCCCAATCGGACCTGCTTTCAACTCTCTCCTCGTGATGGCCCCTCCCTGGCACATCCCCTGGAAACAGGGGACAGGCACCATTTGGCACCCGCGCCTAGATCTATGCTTCACGTACGGTTCATAGATGGAGCGCGGAGGACTTAGGTGACTTACCGAGAAGGAAACCCCGATCATGCCAGATCAGAGTGATGCTATCCTCCTTCAGTTGACTGGAGCTAAGGCTGTCCCCTCCGCTCTGAGGGGTTGGCGTGACGATCATCCCCGCTCTAAGGACGCGGCGATGGCGGCGCGCTGGGAAGTATCGTCTCATCATCCAGCTCCCAGAGGCACGAGACATGAATATTAATTTTTCCTGTTTCCTTCTCATACTTGGAGATCTCTCTTAGGAGAGGTCTGCTCGATCACTCGACTCAGTATCTTAAGATTTCTGTCCAGGTAGACAGCTCTGCTGGTCGCGTTCGCATCGGCCAAATGGGTGGGTATCTGGAGGCATTTTCGGTCAGCGAAATGTGCCAGCGTTTTGGGCCGGCCCACTCTCACGTTTACCTGAGACCCCGGCCCACCTAGGTGCCCTAGGTTCCTACAGCGTTTCAGCCACGTAGTGAACCTGCAAGCGCTGCCCACGGAGGAGGCAGACCCAGCCCCTTTATTTGCTGTGTCCTTCGCGCTTTGCGTATTATACGGACCGTACTCAGCTCTTTTATCTGTTACTGTGATCGGCAGAAGGGAAGTGCCGTATCCAAACAGAGGTTGGAACTTACCCACTGAACAGTGGATGCCATCTCCCTCGCTCATCTGAGCCAGGGCGAGCCGTGTCCCCCAGGAGTGAGAGCGCGCTCCTCGAAGCGAGCATCCTTTTGGGGCGTTAGCACGCGGCGCCTCTCTAACAGACACTGTAGAGCTGCGGGCTGGGCGACACCTATTGCGAGATTTATTCATCTTGAGGGGAGCCGATTTCCTCATGCGGTGAATGAGAAATTCGGTTAGGTGTTGTAAAACGCTTGCTGCGCCATTCTCTCTAACACGGAGATACGTGCGCTTTTTCGCTCTGTCAGTAAAGTTCCCCGCTGGCGAACCCTGCAGATATTCCTCCGAGGCCCCCAGCATCTGACTCAGCGGAGGAGTCAGGCGCTGGCCCGTTACGTTGTTGGTATGCCCGCTGGTCAGCCCGCGTTCTGGGTATAGGTGCCCGCTATGTGCGATCCCCACTAGGCGATCCCATATGCTTATACTGCCACGGTGCAGTCCCCCCTCACAGGCGGACCCGTGTCTTCCCTCACCGCTAACCATCTTATATTCATATTCGTACTCTCCCTTCTCAGGGCTAGTCCATATGCTCTCTCGCCACCAGTCTCCCCACTTGGGTAGCAGGTGGCCTCCGCAGCGTCCTCCCTATCGGGACTGCACGCTTTCCCAACGTACTGTCGTATTACATTCCTAGAAATTATTCTAGACGCATTTGCGGCTCCCGAAAAATATATCTAAATCCGTAAATCTTCTGTTGAAGTGGGATAAGTAAGGGCCAGGGAACACGTTGGAAGACCGCGCCTCTGGTGACGCAGGTGCGCTCACGCTCTTTTGCCTGGCAAACCTCTCATCGGGGGGCGAAGGTAAGGTTCAATCATTATGGCGTTTTCCAAACATTTCCCCATAGTGGAAGTTTCCACATAGCATTGAAGTTCCCCTTCCGAAGGGGAACGCTCTGGTTACTAAAGTAACCCTCGTTCCCCGAGGGGGGGAACGGAAATGCTATGTTCCTTCGCCATAATAATTGCCCCTTAGCTGTTGAGGTGAAAGTCTCTTCCGCTAAAAAAATGATGCTTTGGCTTGCTAGCTCTGTGCTCATATAGCAAGATTAATTGCAACGAGCATCAGGTGCGCAAGCTCAAGCTGCCAACTCATTGGCATTTCATTGGCCCGTTTACATACTCTTTCAGATAATTGGCTTTCTGAATGAAATCCCCATAGTGGAAGTTTCCACATAGCATTTCCGTTCCCCCCCTCGGGGAACGAGGGTTACTTTAGTAACCAGAGCGTTATTATTTTAATATAAATAAACTGAACATAAGTGAATTCATTCAATTCTGTGAAAGCAACATTATATCGCATTAGCTGGGAGCAAGAAGAGATAGAAGTTACATTGCTAACGTTCAGATCTTACCTTTAAGAAACTATTTGGTATATTTGTATACTAATTGATCAATGCAAACCTAAATAAAAATCATCAAAACCTAATAAAAACTTACACATCTCTGCGGTCCCAAGAATTTTTAATAAAGACTGGCAGGCATTCAAAATAGCATTAGTGTTTTGTTTCTATTCTTGTGTTTCATCACAAATATACAGTGGCTTAAGATCAGTCTTAATCAGACAGTCAGAAAGACAAGAATCAGTCAGTCAAGACTATACAACTTATATTCCGAATTAAAAACATTTCTGCTAACTGACAGCCACTTTAAACTAAGCTTGAGAAGACAGGTAAAAGTTTAAGTCAAACATATATGATATCTACAAAAGCCAAACGCGGAACAACACAAGTTGGAGGGCACCTTTGCAGGCCATTTACAATGTCTCTCGCCACTCGTAATCGGAACAGTCACAGATTAAGGTGAAGACTCTTGGGTTCACTGGGAGGGAGTTGTTTTTTGTTCTTCTTTTTCACCACCTTTGTTCCCTTTTCAGGATTGATGAAAAAAAGCACCTTGAAGAGAAAAAACAACATTAAAAACCTCTGTAAATGAATCCACATACAGTCTTACAAAAGTGGGTACACCCCTCACATTTCAGAAACCGTTTTAGTGTATGTTCTTAAGGGACAATACTATAGAAATTCAATATGGATATATTTTAGAGTAGTCAATGTGCCGTTTGTGTAACAGTTTAGAGTTCCTCTCTAAAAATAACTTAACATTCATTCATTCATTCATTTTCTTGTCGGCTTTGTTGCGGCTTTGAGGCAACAGCACTACCTACTGCGCCACTGCGTTGCCCCATAACTAAACATATAGCCATTATTGTAAATTGCTGGCAACAAAAGTGAGTACACCATAAGTTATAACAGATCTCTGTTGTTTAACCATGCAAAGCCACATGTCATAGTTATCATGTTCATGTTTTTTTTTTTTTTTTGCTTGATAGAACCATACAAATGTGTGTATCTTGTATTAAAGCAGTTAAAACTTGGTGGTTCGAGTACAGGACTCTCACACTGACCACTGGATGTTAAACATGACACCTTCTAGCAAAGAACTCTCAGGATTTGATAATTACAATCGTTGCTCTCAACTAAAATGGCCTAGCCTATAAGTAGACTACCAACTTAAAGTACAGTGGCCAGGGTCATACAGAGGTTTTGCAATGTGGGTTACACAAGAAAGCAGCCTCACAAGTGTTGATCAAAAAACTTGAGTCTTCATCCTTTGAGTCAGGTGCAGAAGCTGGCTTCAAAAACCAGACGCTGCCAGCATTGTTTTAGAGGTTGCAGAAGTGACGTTCAGCTTATCAGTGTACAGATCATATCCTCAGAGAGTTCTTTGCTAGAAGGTGCCATGTTCAACATCCAGTGGTCAGTATGAGAGACTCATACAAAAAAGCACCAAATTTTAACTTCTCTAATACAAGAAACACTTTTGTATGGTCCTGTCTAGCAGACAAAAACATGAACGATAAACAGCACATGTGGCTTTTTAATGGTTAAACAGAGTATATGTGGTATAACATAAGGTGTACTCACTTTTGTTGCTGGCTATTTTGACATTTATGGATGTATGAGAAGTTCTTTTCAGTGGACAGGACATCTGTACTGCTATACCAACACAACACTGACAGCTATAAAATATGCCCATATTTCATTTCTATAGTATTGTCCCTTAAGAACATATACTAAAATGATGCCTGAAATGTGAGAGGTGTACTCACTTTTGTGAGATACTGAATAAAACTCTTCTTCTAGGTGTGTCTACATACCTTTGCAAAAATTAGAGCACTGACGCCAGTTCAGTAGGGTAGTAAATGTTAAAACAGTAATAACTGCTGAACATTATGCAGACAGCAGTGATGAATGTTGTGATGTCATCATTCACAATCTTGCGGTCCACACTGAGCATGAATCGTTCAGCAGCATAGCAGGAGGTTCCTGTGGATACATTTCAATGCAATGAAGTTATGTACATGTAGCAAGGTAATTGTGTATTTACATATACAGTATGACTATCAGAGAAACTGAAGTTTATTTGGCACTGCCTTGGAAAAACTATTTCACATAGCAGATTTTTTTTTCTACAACACAGATTGCTAACTGCTTTTACAAAAATAATTAAATTCAAATGTTTAGACACGCAAATGGTTAATAGTTAAGGACAATTTTAAGAACATTCTTAGCTATTCCCCCTAATAAATGTGCACAATATATTGAGGCCAAATATGCAGAACTTGACAATAACCAAATAATTTGCAAGACCTTTTTCTAAATAAATGTTCAGAAGATGTATGACTCCAATTAAACAAGACACTGAATAGTTATCACAAAACACAGAAATTCTTATGATTTAGTTAACATCATGTCAAAGCTTTTGAACAGGATTATTTTTGTAAACAGTTATTAGTCAGTGTTGTGGAATATATTTAAAAGCCTCTATTATGTGGTGCAGTTTGATCTGGGCAGTACTAATTGAAAAACATACACTGCAAGCAGTATGTAAAATGCAGTGGCGGTCAGGACCTCCACTTCCAGGCCTGCTGGAATGTGAAGCTTGTTCAAAACTCATCATGTGTGTGGCTCGTCATGTTAAAATATGTGTTCCACGCCTAATATGAACCTATTATGGATTATGATAAAAGGGATGCTTGTGTTTTCTAGATACTCACTTAATTATTGTAAAATCAGAGTTAAGGTAGTGATTTTTGAGCATATTGTAAAGGTGATCGTCTTTTTATGTTAAACTTTTGTTTAACATAGGCATGGGACGATAACCGTTTTCAAGGTATACCGCGGTTTGGAAAAGTCAAGTTTATCATACCACCAAAATTTTCTCTAATACCGTTCCTAAGGGATGTGTAAGATTTTTTTTTTACATTTTTTTTTAACAACAACATCTCCAGCAGAAAGGATATCCAAAGATGCCATTTTAAATTGTAAATAAATCTGTGTTTCTGAAACTAATGAAGACATCAGAAGTCAATGATTCATTTTCATTATTTAGCCTGGCACGTTTACTGCTCCAAAATATTATAAATGTTTCTCAAAATAAAATATATTGTGTTCAAAGGGGAAAAAACTTTTAGTATTTACCCAGCCATTTAAAAAGAATATATTTTAGAGCAGTAATCACAATACCGTGATACCGTGAACCCGTGATATTTTTATCCAAGGTTATCATACCGTCAGAATCTTATACCGGCCCATGCCTAGTTTAACATGTCTGCGGTGGGCATCTATTTTGACGTAATACAGCATACACTTATGTTCAGAACACGTGAAACAAATATTTTGACATGACAAGCCAAACACGACACCTTGAACACTTAATTGGTATTCCAGCATGCCTGGAAAAAAAGGCACCTTAAAAGATAAAGATTATAATTATTAAAGCTTTGAAACGTAACTGTATATTAAGAAAACTTAAACTTACCACACACAAAGATGCAAGGTGTAACTTTCATCATGGCAGTAACAACAATCCTCACCATTTCCCTTTGCAACCAAAGCTTGGCCTTTTCTGTCTCACAAGTGAGATAAGCATGAAGAACTCTGGGATAAAACAGATCCTGGTGATGAACTGGTTGCTATGGGGTTTCAGAAATTTGTGCTGTAAAAAAGTGATACATACTTTGTTGGACCAGGAAAAGTTTCTTTCCTTTTTGTTATTCAAAATCAAGTGTTCTTTTAAAATGACACAAGAAATTACAGTACTGTAAATTAGTATTGTCACGACTCACGATACTGAAATTTTCGTAGCAGTCGGTAACTTTACTAACATTTTAAAAACGTCCATTTCCCGCTCACATTTAAGCAGTGTTAAGCGTGTTCTTAAACAGTGCTGATTTTCCATTGTGTTCACATGCTTAACAGAAATGCCTGCGACTGGCCGTTAAGAGTCATCATCAGTTCACCGCTGTTTACCCACTGCAAGCACAGATGCAGGGACATTAAAGCTAAGATAGTCAATCTATGAGCTGACATACGAGCGATCCGTTGATGAATCGCGCTGAACTGATGACTTAAATGCCCCATATGAACGAAATATAACGCGGCAAACTGTAGCGCCACACTAACACGCATGGTGGTTCATTACGGTGACGTTTCACATGTAAAACATGTTCCCTACGGCTTTGCACCGATGTTCCACAGAATAAAAGCTAAACATTTCAACTGTGTGAACAAACACGTACTGTAGTGCTGTTTTAAACTGCTAAATGCGGTTTCAAATCCCGCTTCCACATCCGACTAGCTTTACGTTACATGCACTGCCTATGCGCCGTCAACAGGGACAGGGTACATGCTATTCAAATAACACACACTGCTTAAAACTGTTTAACTTACCGATCTGCCCACTGTGCCCAGACACTTTATATTCACTAAAGTTTGTCCTTCTGCTCCGTCGATGCAAAAAGGTCGTTGTCGTGTCGTCCTCTTGTCCACTGCCGACGTGCATAAACGGGCATAAACGCAAACGCTCCAGTTGCTCCGCGCCAATGAGAACTCAGCCAATCGCATTCTTTGCCCAAGGGGCAATGTTTATCATGATTGGATGATGCTTAACGGTTATATTTCAAATGTTTAAAACTAATTCCTGACAGTAGAGACAAAACAGAGCATTCAATTTCAGATTTAGTTTCAAACACCCTGAAAAAATAAAATTAGAGTTAATTAAAGCAATATTTCAAGTCTCTCTCTCTCTCTCTCTCGCATATATATATATATATATATATATATATATATATATATATATATATATATATATATATATATATATATATATATATATATGTGTATATATATATATATATATATATATATATATATATATGTATATATATATATATATATGTGTGTGTGTGTGTGTGTGTGTGTGTGTGTGTGTGTGTGTGTGTGTGTGTGTGTGTGTGTGTGTGTGTGTGTGTGTGGTTCATTAGCACATTTAAGATATATTTGTATATGTAAAATTAAATAAGGAAGTGCATAGTGCTTACATCTAGTCTTAGATACAATATTTTATGAGAACAACCAAGTATACATTTGCAGTTTGTACAGGTTTGAAAAAAATATTTTTTCAGAATGTTATTTAGAGAGCATTGACTAAAATCAACAAAAGTAGGTTTATTTTTAACAAAATAATAACAATGTTATCTCATGAGTTTTCAACATTTCAAAACACATTTTAGCACATTCAATTCTATTGAACATGAAATTCATAGCTTTTCTGTTAGGGATAATACAGTATATCATTAATTTTACTGCAATAAACCGTATTTTCATATGGTTTTTAACTGTTAAATTTAAGGTCTTACTCCGTAAAGCTAATTACGGTTTTTAACTGTAAATTCTACGGTTATCTTATGTTTTGTGGAATACGGATTTATTCTGTAGCATTTATACGGTATTTCACCGTTAAATTTACGGACATTTTTTACAGTGTGTTATTAAATATGTCTCATTATACATTCTAATATTTCTGTTATTAATGTGACTTTTATTTCATTGAGCAAAATTTAATGTTTGCATCAAATGAACTGCTAGGTTGACCTTTGGGCAGCCATTTGTGCTCCAACAGCTTACTGGGAGTACGAGGTGTGAACGGCTAACTGGTACTTTCCGTGCAGACCCTTATATGTGCCTTTATGTCTCTTTTGAGTTTACGTATGTTTGAGGTGTGAGCATATTTCTGCATTATATTTGTATCAGATTAAGCTTATTTTTCTTAGTTCATTTGAAGGTCACAGTGTAATTTATTTTGGGCGTCTGCATTTCAGAATCTACATTTTAACACCAAGTGTATAAACTGATCTACTGACACCTCTTGCACCAGTCTGCAAAGCTGTTTGATTTTCATCTTTCCTTGACTTCCTCTTTTTCTTTTTCTTACAGATGCACTCGACTAACTCAGAAGGTTTCATTCTCAGTTTAATTCAGCTCTTTGCTAATCAAAATTATCGTGACTTTAATTTAATTTGGTTAAACTTGATTCAATCTAATACATTAACTGTCTTTAATTGTTCTTTGGCTTATCTTTAGTCTTGTAAGGGTGCATCTATTAGTCCAATGATGGAACTAACAGTATGGGTGTAGGTTAAATGCATGTGTAACCTTTTCTAGTGCTTCAGAAAGAATTCTGCAATTTATTAGAATTTATTTATTTATTTCCAGCTCCAAATTTAATCTGACTCCAATTTAAGTGATCATTAAATTTAGACTGTGTGCATAATTAGTAATGGATCACATTCATCAAAAGTTATTATTACATTTTGATATTTGATTATTTCAGATACACTATACTTTCAGTTATTCTTTTATTGGGGACCAGTTGTCCATGCGAGGCCAATTTCACATGCCTTCCCCATTTGTCCTCGCCAGCTTGATTCTTAGTCCAAGGTTTGCAGGCGACTAGTACCTTTTAAGTCAGCCGCCTACTGCTTGTTCTGTGACAGAAAAGGTCTACCCAGTCTTTTACCATGCAAATTGCCAGATCAAAAGTGGTCAGAAAACTAAAGGTTTATGAATAGGTGCTATCTGCTTCTTTATTTGTGATCCTCTAGTTTGATCCACACCAAAGGCCAACAAAAGTGTCCACACAATTTACTGTGAATAATGATTTTAGTTGAATTCAAAATAAATCCAGATAAGTACATTGCAGCAAGTCTCAGAGATGCTGCAACAGGGTGTCTTGGCTACAAGATCCCAATGGCATTTTTGCACCTTTCCTTTAAGTACTCAACTCAGAACAAAGAACCATAAATTAATGATAATAAAAGCTTCACCGAGACCTCTGTCTGGTCATATGTTAACCTAAAAACTAACCACATGGAGTAAAAGGTTCATAATTGACAGACAATTTCACACTTCAGTAGGAATTTTCCCAAACTCAGCATAATGCAAGTGACTATTGCAAAATTGAGCCATTTTATCACAGAGACATTTAAAATGATACCAAACACGCAAGTTAAAACGATAGATTCACCAGATACATCATATGAAGAGGATGGAGATTCGTTGTGGAATGTCAGTGACTTGAGTTCTGAATGAAGAGGCTGGCAGAGAGGTGGGCACATGATGTGTAACTGAGGCAGATGAAGAACTTGATCTCTTGCAGGTCTGCTTCTTAGACTAAAAAGTTTATTGTTTTATTGCATGGGAATTCTTGTGGTCTTGTCTCATGAAAATCCATAACAGTTCTCAGCGTCTGATATTATGGAGAGAGTCAGCCATACTTAGTCTTAACTAAAGATAATGTCAGATTATGTGTCTGAACTGCTTTTGTAGGCTGAAGTAGCATTTAAAATTTGGGTATTATCAGGTAAAGCCAGGTTAAAGTCAAACATTTTAAAAATGCCACAATTTCTGAAATTGCTAAAAATTTCTGTTATACGTTCTGTTATACGTACATATTATATATGTACAATTTTTGTTATTGTTTTTGCATGATTTTCCAATTATTTAATTTATTTCTTTAGGCCAACAGTATCTTCAGCAGAAAAGGACTCTCCATGTTCAAAAGCTGCTGGTCAGTCCATGATTCAGGAAACATTTGATAAACAAATCACTTACTGTATAAACCAACATCCAAGCATGCTGTAGACCTGAACAGTGCAGTGTCTTACTTTATATCAAAAGAAAAGAAAGATGCCTTTTTGAGTTGTAAAGAAATCTGTGTTTTTGAAACTAATGAAGACAGCAGAAGTCAATGTTACTGTTAACGGTTGCGAAATATTAGAAATGTTTCTTAAAATAAAATATATTTCAATGGGGAAAAATGTGTTGTTAATTTTACTCAGAACATATTTTAGAGCAGTAATCACAATACTGTGAAACTGTGTTAGTTTTATTCAAAATTATCATACCATCAGAATCTTATAACATCCCATGCCTAGTCCAGAAAATAAGAAAAAGAAAGAGGCTAATGCTAGATTTAAATATGTTGTTCGGTTTATTAATCATGTCTCTCTAAATAAGACACTTACAACTTTTTATCAATACGTGTCCTGTTCAACCAGATGGGACAAGAGTCTGGACCTCTGTTATGGATCTGTAAAGGACGCAGACAAGTCACTGCCACTACCTCCACTCAGCTCAGCCGATCATAATTGTGTTCATCTAATTGCTACATATAAAAGGGTTTTAAAAGGGCAGAAAACACAGACAATGGACTTAATAAACTGATGAATCCAACACAGGCTCATTTTGAAAATGTAGTCCTGTGGATGTTTCTGGAGACCGCGATTCGTGCCCGCTGTTCTCGCGTAAACCCACCAGAAGCCGCTGTCGACGGACTGTCTGTCTGTCTGTCTGTCTGTCTGACTGACTGAATGACTGAATAAATGACTGACTGGCCGACCAATCAATCGACTGACCCACCCTCCTCCTTCCCTTAACCCAACCAATTTTATCGATTGACCTGCCCACCCACTTACTTCCCTAAACCCAAAGCCGTCCAGAAAAAGAAAAGCCCTCGTCTGATTTTCACCACGTTTTCGGATTTTACCGCATTTTCACCCTGTTATTCATGTGTTCGTTTTATTTTTTGGATTCTGTTTTTGTCTAACCTGATTTCTGGAACTGCTCTTCCCCAGACTCGAACCCTGTTGTTGCGGTCAACTTCTCTCTGCGTCTCAAGTCCGCCGACGTACACGACGAGCTAATGGACAAACTGGTTGCGGCGGGAAAGCCCTCCACACGGAGGTAAGCGGTCAGCTGGTAAGCACGAAAAGGAACGGCGTCATACCGCCCGTAGCGTTCGTTTAAAAAAAATTAAATGCAGCCATACGTACCTCTGGCTACATAATTTGTGGTCTCCAGAAACGTCCATAGGACTACGCTTTCAGAATGAGCCTGTGTTGGATGAATCTGCACTCTGTTCGCAGGAATGCTATGATTGCACAGATCGGTAGATGTTTAAACAGTCCTGTGGTGATAACTTTGACATGTTTGTTGATGTTGTATGCTCCTATGTGGCTTTCTGTTGAGATATGATTATTCCATGCAGGCAGGTAATAATCTACTCTAACAACAAACCGTGGGTAACAAAATCTGTCAAATCCTACATACAGACAAAAGAAAGTGTTTTAAACCAGGAGCCTCTTCTGATTTAAGAGCTAAACAAAGAAATTCTCCTAAGTGAAGTTTATTTATAAACTAATTTCGAGAGGATCACGTGCTTATGATTGCTAGCGTCTGGACCCACATTATCCAAATCACCATGCACCAATCAGATGATCCCTAAGCTACTATAAATACCCCGGGTTCCATATCACCGCTATCTTCGCTTTGAAGAATCCCCCCTTCCACCCCTACTCCTTCCCTTTTCTAGATGGGTGACACGGTGGCCCAGCGCTTAGCGCTGTTGCCTCACAGCAAGAATGTCAATGGTTCTAGGCTTTACCAAACCAGCGAGCATTTTCTGTGCGGAGTTTGCATGTTCTCCCCGTGCTCACGTGGTCACCGGGTCCTCCGGTTTCCTCCCACCGATTAAAAACATGCAACCTAAGTTATTGATTGATCAACATTATAGACTTGCTCCCTATCTAGTACCTATCTTGTTAAAGAGAACTACTATCTGCTCTTCAATCACTACGAAAGGGGAGTTCTCGAGATCTACCTGAGCTCGATCTCCCCTCTCGCCTTGCAACCGGAGGGAGCCCCGGGCTCGAGGATCTCATGAGCTCAGGGCTCTCTTCCGGGACAGCATGCCAAACAAGCTTTATAATTAATCATCAGCTAAGTGTGAACTCTTGAAAGCTAATCAAAATTAGAAAACTGAATTAGAAATCAAGATGGCTACAAAAAAGCTTGGTCTGGGATAATTCGAGAACCATAGCAGGCCTCCACAATCCAAAGAGTAGCAGTGTCATTAATTTAGCAGGCTACAGAACAGATTTTGAGCAGGCCAATGCTCTTAACCAGTTTTATTATCATTTTAATAATTTAGATTTCACTAACAAAATTTAGGAATTAAATAGTACGCTCACAGGTGAACATCACTATATCATACAACAAACAAATGTTCTAAGGCGTTCCTCTTTTTGAACTGCAAGAGTGTGTCTGAGCCTCGGGCATTATCAGGAAGGCTATTCCAGAGTTTAGGAGCCATAAATGAGAAGGCTCGACCTCCTTTACTCGACTTTGCTATTCTAGGTACTACCAGAAGCCCTGAGTTTTGAGATCTTAAAGAGCGGGTTGGATTGTAGCGAGACAGGAGGTTGGTTAGATAAACAGGAGCTAGATTATTTAAAGCTTTATAGGTAAGGAGCAATATTTTTAAATCAATACGAAACTTAACAGGCAGCAATTGGGGTGATATAATCCAATTTTCTAGACCTGGTAAAAATTTTGTACTAGCTGAAGTTTGTTAATAGAGGATGCTGGGTAACCAGCGAACAGAGCATTAAAGTAATCCAGCCTAGAAGTCATAAAAGCATGGACTAGCTTTTCTGCATCTGATATGGATATCATACTTCGTAACTTAGCAATATTTCTCAGATGGAAGAGAGCAGTTTTTGTGAGATGGGATATATGATTTTCAATAGTTAAATTGCTGTCTAATATGACACCCAGATCTTTTGTAGTAGAGCTAGTGCTAACTTTGTATCCCTCTAATTGCAGGTCGAGTTGTGAGAACTGCTGTGTACAGGATTTAGGCCCGATAAGTAATAATTCTGTTTTGTCTGAGTTTAAGAGAAGAAAATTGTTGGTCATCCAGTCTTTAACATCTTTGATACACTCAGTTAGCTTAGACAGTTCAGACATCTCATCAGGTTTAGTTGAAATATATAATTGAGTATCATCTGCATAGCAGTGAAAGCTGATCCCATGTCTTCTAATAATGTCTCCCAGGGGAAGCATGTATATTGTAAACAGCAAAGGGCCTAAAACTGATCCTTGAGGGACCCCGTACTTTACTGGCTTGATTTGTGAATGCTGTCCATTAATATTCACAAACTGGTAACGGTCAGCTAAGTATGACTCAAACCATTGTACTGTCCCTGGACACTTGTAGAATATAAGCGGTCTGTGAGGATATTGTGGTCAATGGTGTCAAATGCCGGACTGAGATCCAGTAAAACTAACAGTGAGATGCACCCTTGGTCAGCATCTAAGAGTAAATCGTTGGTTATTTTTACTAATGCAGTTTCTGTACTGTGATGAGGCCTGAAACCTGACTGAAACACTTCTAAAACATTGTTCATCTGCAGAAAGGAGCATAATTGGGCAGAAACAACTTTTTCTAGTATTTTAGACATAAATGGAAGATTTGAAATAGGCCTATAATTAGCTAAGTTGCTCGGGTCCAGATGTGGTTTCTTAATAATAGGTTTAATAACAGCTAGCTTGAAGGGATTTGGAACATGGCCTAAAGATAGAGAAGAGTTGATGAGGTTAAAAAGAGGTTCTCCTATAACAGGTAGCAATTCTTTCAGTAATTTTGTTGGAATTGGGTCCAACATGCATGTAGCTGGTTTAGAACCAATTGGAATTTTATCTAGCTCTTCCTGTTCTATGATCTTAAAGCACTGTTAATTATTTTGATTCGGTTGAATGTTTAAAGGATCTGAAGTATAAGGTGGTGCAGAAATTTAACATCTTCTATTTTCTGTCTAAAGCCTCCTATTTTATCACTGAAAAAATTCATGAAGTCATCACTACTGATTTGCAGTTGTTCCAAAGATGACCGATTATTTGTTAATTTAGCAATGTTGTTAATAAAAATCTAGGATTGTTATGATTATTTTCTATCAGTTTGCGGAGGTGCTCAGTCCTGGCAGATTTTAGAGCCCTCCTATAGCTGGACATACTGTCTTTGTACGTGATTCTAAAGACCTCTAATTTAGTTTTTTTCCATTTACGTTCCAGGGCACGGGTGGCTGCTTTGAGAGCGCGAGTATGACTTTTGTACCATGGTGTAGTTTTATTCTCTCTTTTTTAACTTGATGGGTGCCACTGTATTTAGTGTGTTAGTAAAGATGGCATCCATACTGCTGGTTACTACATCAAGGTCATTTGCGTTTGCGTTTGCTTTTTGAAATAGAGAAAGATCAGGTAAGTTATTTATGAATTCATCTTTGGTGGACGGAACAATAGTTCTACCAGGGCGGTATATTGGTGCAGATCTGCTAATTTTAGGTCAACACAGCTTGTAAAGTAAGAGATAGTGGTCTGTTATATCATCACTTTGTGGAATAATGTCTACATCAATTACCTCCATTCCATGAGACAAAATTAGATCTAATGTATGCTTTAAGCGATGGGTTGGACCAACAAGGTTTTGCTTAATCCCAAGTGAATGTAGTAAATCTATAAACGCGAGCCCTAATGTATCGTTAGCGTCATCTATGTGGAAGCTAAAGTCTCCTACAATTAATATTTTATCAGTTTTAACTAGTAAGTCAGAAATAAAATCAGAAAACTCTTTTAGAAAATTGGCATAGGGTCCTGGGTGTCCATATATGGTGATTCAAGTGAGAGATAACATAGATTTTTGCATAATATCCGGTAGCATAACATTAAGAGCTAATACTTTAAGGGAGTTAAACACAAGTCCGTTTCTCTGGTGAACATTAAGACTATCACTAAAGATTGATGCAATTCCCCCACCACGACCAGTTTGACAAGCTTCATGCTTATATGTGAATCCTGGAGGAGTTGCTTCATTTAAACTAATATAGTCATTTTGTTTCAGCCAGGTTTCAGTGAGACAGAGTGCATTAAGATTGTTATCTGTTATTATTTCATTTATGATAAGTGCTTTAGGTGCTAGTGACCTGATGTTTAGGAGACCAAGCTTTTCGAAATTTGTATTTTCACTTTTTTTGCAGTTTTTCTGGTTTGATTCTTAACAGATTTTTTCTAGAGCACACAGTACATTTATTTCTTGATCTAATAATATGAGGAACAGACACAGACTCTATGTGGTTAGTCAAATAAGCAGTACTGTGATTTAAGTTGGACGAGCAGGATAGCTAAAATGTAAATTTTGTGAATTTTCACTTACTAGTCAGACAGAACGAAGCATCCTGGAGTTGTCCGACAGGAGTTCAGCTCCAGCTCGACTGGGGTGCAGCCAGTCAGTGCAGAAAAGCCTAGAACGATTCTAGAAAGATTCCAGTTATTGGCAAAGAGCAACTTCTGTCTCACCATGTTAATAGCCATTTATTCAGAGCAAAAAGTCTACTGAACCTTTAATTTCCTCGGCGGTAGGTAGGAAGCGGTCCAAAAACGATGATCTGCGTGGCGGGCGAGGTGCATCGAACCGTCTTGATCAGGCTCCTGAAGTCCCTCTTCAAGATCTCTGTCTGCCGCGTCTTACATGGCTTGCACCCAGGGGCCGTGGCCGGCGGGTGCCGGAGTGAACGACCCCTGGATGAACCACTCCCTCGGTGCGCTGGGCCTGGACAGAGATACATGCGGGGTTGAGGTGGACGGAGTGTTGAGATTGTATCGCACACTTACCTCAGATGAGCGAGCCACAGCGCGGGGCACAGCGAGCAAGCCCCGTTGTTTCCCGAGCTGCGCTCGCTTTATCTCCAGATCGCGTATCTGGTTCTCAACTGCCTCCAGCTCCAGGTCCAACGCCTCTATCGATGCTTCTCCTGCATTCAAGGACAGACACACAAGTGACATTGTACAGGGTGAAGAGCAAAGACAGTAAGTGAGATAATGGGTGAATGAAAGAAGCTGGTAGCTTTAGCTGACTAGCGGTGCTAGCAGGCTAAAGCTACAAACAACAAGCGGATGCTCGAGGGACAGAATGTTTTAAAGTAGATTTGTGTGTATAAATGTATTAAGAGTTTGATTCACCCTAAGCAGAAGAGACAAATACTAGCAAATGTGGATGTATTTTATGATAAAAGATGTAAAATGATGAGCATTTTAAAACTAAATACAACATCTAGAATCTGTTTACCTGATTGATGTTTTGATTTTATGGAATTGATTGATGGATTTTTGGAAATGTACATATTCATACACTGCAAAAATGCTTTTCATGCTCATCTACAAATATCTAAAAGTTCTTAAATAAATAAGAATTTTCTAGACAAGCAACTAATACGGTCTTGTTTTAAGAAACAATATGGCAAAATTAAGTGAGTTTTTCCTTAAAACAAGCAAAAGAATCTGACCAATGGGGTAAGCAATATAATCTTGTTTTTCTTTTTCATTTCTTTTGCAAACCTCATTAGCAGATTATTTAGATCATTTTAAGCAAAAACTCACTTAATTTGGACATTATTTCTGAAAACAAGACAATATTTTTTCATTCTGTGTGCACTTTAAACATATAGCATGCAGCTCAGCTTACATCTGTACCCTATCTTCAGCATTGGATGCTATATTGAGTGTAATATTAATGATGTCTCATTATACAATCTACAATTTGCATGATTAAAGTGATTTTTATTTCATTAAGCAGAATTTTATGCCTGCATCAACTGAAATGCTAAGTTGACCTTTAAGCAGCCATTTGTGCTCAAACCGCTTACTGAGAGTGTGTGTGAACGGCTAACTGGTACTACCCATTCACTTGGCTTTATGTCTCTTGAGGTTAACATATTTGAGGTTTGAGTTCTCTGCAAAACAACAACCACACTAAAAATAATCTAAGCATACATGTGTGCATTATAATTGTATCAGATTAAGTTTTTTTATTGGTTTATTTGAAGGTCAAATTGTAACTTATTTTGGGTGCCTGCTTTTCAGAAACATCAATTTTGACACCTGAGCGACTGACACCTCTTGCACCAGTCTGCAAAGTTGCTCAACTTCCTCTTTTTCTTACAGATGCACTCAGAAGATTCGGCGTGAGAGTCACGCAATTGACAGTATTCTCACGCCACACATCCATTTTCTCACGCAGAGAAATCATCCCGTGAAATATTTTTTTTCCGATATAATAAAGACGGTTTCAAAGACTTGTCGTTTTATACAATGTTATTCTCTATGTGCAACCGAGCCAACGCCTATGAAAGCAATGTAATCAAAAACAAACTGGCGCACGCGTGCAGAAAACATACCCGCGCGCCTTTCGCACGCCCCTGCTTGACGCTGATGCGCTGCTCGCGTTGCCGCTCCCGGTAAGAATCCCAGTTGTGAACATGCATGCCGAAATAAACAGGCGCTACTCGCGCGCCGCTCATGCGTTGTACAACAGGTGTTGTGCCGAGAAATGCACCCCTGCCGTAAAATGCACCCCTGCCATAAAATGCACCCCTTTCATAGGCTTTCATTGGAATTCTCAGTCTACATGAAAACCAAGGGCCATAATTGATTAAAACGTAATATGATTATTATCTTGATGGACAGCCTAAAGCAAAAACAATAAGTGAAACGCATTTTAAAACGCACTAGGTTTACAAATAAATGTAAAAACAAATCTGTAATCTTCTGTAAGGGAAGGGTTCACTCTCATTAGTGTCATAATGATGTTATTAAAAAATTATCAATTTAAGTTAATCGATGCACATTTCAGAGGGGCTGCGTTTTATGGCAGGTGTCAGCGCGCAGTGAGTTTTCGAAATCAACAAAATTAAAGTTGATGCTGGCAACCCAGTGGCGCAGTAGGTAGTGCTGTTGCCTCACAGCAAGAACGTCGCTGGGTCGCAGGTTCGAACCTCGGCTGGGCTGGGTCAGTTGGCGTTTCTGTGTGGAGTTTGCATGTTCTCCCTGCGTTCGCGTGGGTTTCCTCCGGGTGCTCCGGTTTCCCCCACAGTCCAAAGACATGCAGTACAGGTGAATTGGGTAAGCTAAATTGTCCATAGTGTATGAGTGTGAATGTGTGTGTGGAAGTTCCCAGAGATGGGTTGCGGCTGGAAGGGCATCCGCTGCGTAAAATCGTGCTGGATAAGTTGGCGGTTCATTCCGCTGTGGCGACCCCGCAAGGGACAAAGCCGACAAGAAAATGAATGAATGGATAATATGATGCTGATCTTATTTTGACTAGCATATCTCCTGATAGATTTTTTTTTGTATGAAGCAGAAAGGAGGGATGAAGTCAGGGAGTTTAGACTCAATAAACCTAATTCTTGGCCATAAGTCAGGTCTAAGACAACACACAACAGATAATTCTATAAAACATATTTTTTTTTGTTCTATAAAATTGTCTATAGGACTATAGCAGTGGTTCTCAAACTTTTTTCACCAAGTACCACCTGAGAAAAATAATTCTCTCCAAATACCACTATAATGACCAGTATTACAGTAGCGTAGTAGGCCTAATTAAGCAGCTACAGCACTACAGTTCAAAAACAAGGCAGACTAATTCCTATTATTAGGAATATTTGTTATTGTCAGACACCTTAAACATAAATAGTTCGAACATTAATACTGTACTGTGCTTACAGGTAAAAAAAAAAAAGAAATAAATTGTCAATGTTTAAATTAAAATTTGCTTTTAAAAGTAAATTAAAAATGGCCCTGTTCTTAAATAGTAAAAAGAAAACTACTGCACTTAAATGTAAAGTATTAACATATGGTAGCCTATTCATCAATACCTGGAAATGTTCCTTGGACCTCAGAAAATATAGGCTATATGTCATCATATTCATATATAAACTCTTTGATAAATTGTGAAATATATGTGGCATGTACATAGCTATGACATATTTGTATATCTTTGAAATCTAAAGATTAACTTGTATTTTAAATATATAATTTGGATTTACATATTGAAATTAGATCTGCTTACTGTGCGTTAGAGTAGGCTATTTGTGTCAGAAAAGAAAGTGATCAACCTATACCTGTCAACATTGGGATATAAAAATGCGGGATAAGCCCCAACAACCGTTACAAATATGGGGAGGAAATTAGCTTCAAATGATAGAATACATAACAAACATTTAAAAAGTTGAAAATAAAATAAAAGGTTTGGCATATTAAAATCAATTTACTGATCACATCGGTGCATCGTACGCATCAAAGGGTTAAAAGTGTGTACATTTTTTTACTTTAATTATTCAGCGATTCCTCCACGTACCACAGTTTGAGAACCACTGGTCTATAGAATTTCGTTCTAATGAAATGAATATTCATTCATTTTCCTTTAGCTTAGTCTCTATTTCAGAGGTCGCCACAGTGGATTGAACTGCCAACTGTTCCGGCATATGTTTTACGCAGTGGACCCCTTCCAGCCGCAACCCAGTACTGGGAAACACCCATACACACTCATTCACACATGCTGATACACTACAACTAATTTAGTTCATCAATTCCCCTATAGCACATGTGTTTGGACTGTGGGGGAAACTGGAGCACCCGGAGGAAACCAACGCCAACATGGGGAGAACATGCAAACTCCACACAAAAACCCCAACTGACCAAGCCGGGACTCGAACCAGTGACCTTCTTGCTGTGAGGCAACAGTGCTAAACACTGAGCCACCATGCTGTCCTGAAATTAATATATTTACGCAAAAGATTTCTTAAATGATCTTTGCATATCACTTCAGTATCTTTACATTGTTTTCCAGTTACATTTAGAATTAATTTTTTCTTTTATTTATAATAGAATAATTGTATAATAGTAATGATACTGTAATTTGTAATAAATACTTTAAAAAGTATTTATTAAAATAATTAATTTATCATAAGAAATAAACAGGGCGTGGCTTGCAAATATGGTGGCGTGGCTTAAAATCTCACTCCAAGCTAAAGCCAAAAGTTGGCAGCCCTGGGGACAGAATGCTTTAAAGTAGATTTGTGTGTATAAATGTATTAAGAGCTTGATTCACCCTAAGTAGGAGAGACAAATACTAGCAAATGTGGATGTATTTTATGATAAAAGATGTAAAATGATGAGCATTTTAAAACTAAATACAACATCTAGAATCTGTTTACCTGATTGATGTTTTGATTTTATGGAATTGATTGATGGATTTTTGGAAATGTACATATTCATACACTGCAAAAATGCTTTTCATGCTCATTCACAAATATCTAAAAGTTCTTAAATAAATAAGAATTTTCTAGACAAGCAACAAATATGGTCTTGTTTTAAGAAACAATATGGCAAAATTAAGTGAGTTTTTCCTTAAAACAAGCAAAAGAATCTGACCAATGGGGTAAGCAATAAAATCTTGTTTTTCTTTTTCATTTCTTTTGGAAACCTCATTAGCAGATTATTTAGATCATTTTAAGAAAAAACTCACTTAATTTTGACATTATTTCTGAAAACAAGACAATATTTTTTCAAAACATATTGCATGCAGCTCAGCTTACATCTCTACCCGGTCTCCAGCATTGGATGCTATATTGAGTGTAATATTAATGATGTCTCATTATACAATCTACAATTTGCATTATTAATGTGATTTTTATTTCATTAAGCAGAATTTTATGCCTGCATCAACTGAAATGCTAAGTTGACCTTTAAGCAGCCATTTGTGCTCAAACCGCTTACTGAGAGTGTGTGTGAACGGCTAACTGGTACTACCCATTCACTTGGCTTTATGTCTCTTATGAGGTTAACACATATTTGAGGTTTGAGTTCTCTGCAAAACAACAACCACACTAAAAAATAATCTAAGCATACATGTGTACATTATAATTGTACACTGTAAAAAATTTGACCTTAAATTCACAGTAAATTACTGGCTAATAATTGCATTACTTTCACAGTAATTTACTGTGTGTAAATTCACAGTAAATTACCGGCTAATAATTGCATTACTTTCACAGTAATTTACTGTGTGTAAATTCACAGTAAATTACTGGCTAATAATTGCATTACTTTCACAGTAATTTACTGTGTGTAAATTCACAGTAAATTATTGTGAGGTAGTTCACAGTAATTTACTATGATTTTGTCACATTAAATTATTGTGAAATTAAATTTATATCCCGGATTATTGTAATTTAACAGTTTGGTGCTGTAAAATTTCAAGGCAAATTTAGGTCACCCAAAAATGAAAATTCTGTCATGATTTACTCACCCTCAGGTTGTTCCAATTCTGTTAAATATGATTTTTTTTTTGTTGAACACATAGAAATAAAAATATAATTTATCTCCCTTTGTGTCCAACAAAAAAAAATATTATACAGGATTGAAACAACCTGGGAATGTGTAAATGATGACAGAATCTTCATTTTTGGGTGATCTAAGAAGACTCTAAAATAAAAATAAAAACAAACACACATACATTTTACACATTTATTTAACAGTTTAATGACATCTGTGTAAACATTTCAGAATATTTTCAAAAGGTGAAGCCTCTCTCCATTTAACCGAAAAATACTATAAGAACATATTAATAAAAAATCTTCTAACATCATACGTAACATACAAATAAAAAGCAGTGAGAGAGTGTGCTCTTGCTCTTTCTCTCTCTCTCTCTCTCTATATATATATATGTATATATATATATATATATATATATATATATATATATATATATAGAGAGAGAGAGAGAGAGAGTCAAAACTGCTTGCAAAATTTGGCAGTCATCTATTCCAAGGTCAATCATTCATTCATTCATTTTCTTTTCGGCTTAGTCCCTTTATTAATCTGGGGTCGCCACAGCAGAATGAACCGCCAACTTATCCAGCATATGTTTTACACAGCAGATGCCCTTCCAGCCGCAACCCATCTCTGGGAAACATCCATGCACACTCATTCACTCTCATACACTACAGACAATTTAGCTTACCCAATTCACCTGTACCGCATGTGTTTGGACTGTGGGGGAAACTGGAGCACCCGGAGGAAACCCACGCGAACGCAGGGAGAACATGCAAACTCCACACAGAAACGCCAACTGACCCAGCCGAGGCTCGAACCAGCGACCTCCTTGCTGTGAGGCGACAGCACTACCTACTAGTTGTACACACTTGCTGGTTGATGTGTCTTCTCTGCTTCTTTGACTTCGTCCGTCTCCAGAATGATGCCCAAACAGCACCTATAAGCAAAAGGGCAGATATACTGTTAGCTTCATTCAACAAATGAGGTTGTCTGTTCCAAATCACCACCTTCAGTGGGACACTACTGCTGCACTACAGAGCAATATTACTGTTAGCTCAGTTTGAACATGATCACAATACTCTAGCTCAGTCAAACTGCAACCATTTAAACAAAAACATCTAAATAAAAAAACATTTCCATCACAAACTCACAATCAAATAGTCCAACAACAAATAGTGGTTTTGATATACCCAGGCAGAGCATTTTAAAAACAGTTGATATGATTTACATCTTCCGTTTACAGAGTATAATCTAATTCTGGGTTCACACTTATTGCAAAGTGAACATGTGCATCACGGCACTTGCTCTTGAATACTAGCAGGATGTTCCTTGCATCAAGCTAATTTTTCATGAGTTGAATATTTGGAAAAATAATTGCAAAAAAACTTGATTGAAGTGAATACAATTTTTGCAAATATTTCAAATATTTTTTCCACATGTTTTGCGTTTCGCTTAATTTGAGCTGCCCAGTAAAAATTCCCCACTATTTATGCATCTGCAATGACTTGTATGTAATCCACTCACCTGAATAGGTAACTTCACATTTGGTATAAGAGCTCCATCCTTTAAAAGACAGCGTCCTCTCTGGTCTCCAGCACAGACACACAAATTGAGTCTGCAACACACCCCTTTATAACAAGGGCACAAGGGGAGTCATGACTTGTGCTCCTATACATTCCTTGTTTAACCCCCCAAAACAAGCCCTCAGGTACAATATTAAATGTAGACATTACCTGAAATTCCAGAGTGCAAAAGGGATCTTCAGGATACTTCAATTTTAGACCAGATCCAAAGCCAGTTGTGAAATCCAGGTGAGGTCCCATGACCACTCGACCCTCCAAGGAATAAGACTGTTTGTTTGATGTTGTATTGCTGGGGAAAGAAAGACTAAATTAGAGGTGTTTGTGAATTATTTAATTTGTTTGTAGAAATAAAGTTGATGTTCCATGCACCGCCTGCATTGAAAACCAAGCAAACAAACACACATGCCCAGTAAAACTGCTAATAAAAACAAAGATAGTTTAAAAAATCTTAGTCTAAAATTTACTATTACTGGAAGTACTGGAGGAACTTCTGGAAAAAGTAAAAGAGTTTGTACATGAAACTGCTCACAACAAATCTGTGAACAACTTGACATTTAAAAATCTGATAAAAATGAGGAAGGCATCAACATTACCTTGAATAATCAAGCGAGGGGTGATTGGTAGCATCAGTTTTTCAACATCAGTGGCTGTGGCTGCAAAAAATTATGAATATAAGAGTAGAATAAGACTCAACAGAACATACACACACACACACACACACACACGTATGCATGTATACATGTATGTATGTATGTATGTATGTATGTATATAGGTTTAGATTGTGGTAATGACTTTAGGTTATATTTGTGTACTCAGCATGTACACTCACCTCACACTTCAGCAATAACTATCAGGTACACCTGAACCCCAAAAAATAAAATGTAGTTAGTGACACATACAGTAAGTTCTCATTAGTAAATGTTAGTAATGCATTAACATTACCAGTGAGAAATAGACAATAAACATGTACTCTGAGTAAGTTTAAAATCATTTAACTGAATTGTATTATCAGCTCCATTTAATAAAACAGTTCAGACGTGTTTCATAATGCGTTTAGTTTTAATTAACTAACTTGTGAACAAAATTAACGTTAGCCATAATGAAGGTCAAAATGAATAACCTTAAAGTTACCTTACCAGAGCTTACCTTAACTGTATAGTCACTTCACCTTTACTTCAGTCTTGTACTGAAATAGAGAATGCAGTTAACACGAAGTTAATTAAAGAAAATTACCTTTCTTTTTTCAGGAACAAACGTTATGCTCTCTAATACCTCACAAACACTACATTCGCCGTCTGGCGTCGGTTAATTTCTTGTTTAAAAATTGGCGCGCTCAAACCGTTTAACTAATAGCGTGGGACCTACAACTAAAGTTACTTGGTTAATTCTGTTAAATGACATGCACTATACAGGAATACATACAAAACAATCATTTAACGGACAAAAGTCACATTTTAAACACTTACCGAGGATGAATCCGTTAGATGAACAGACGACAGGCAGGTACAGTTCAAACCAAATGCAGCCAGGCGTTGCTGTAGTGACGGAGCTTGTTTGCGGTCGAGTCGGTTCCATGAATCGGCTCCTTTAGGTGAACAGTAAAGAATCGAACTCGCCTGAAACCGATTCCTTTTTGTATAATATTGTAAGACGCAAACATATAATTCACTAATATTTCATCATACTGCTCGGTTACACGCAATATATACACTAGTTGTACACTAACTGCATGCTGATGAGTATGAGCTTATGAACACGTCTGATAAAATATCTGAATCTGATTCAATGTCACGCGAGCACTGAACCGAAGCATTGCAAAAAGGGATATTGATTACAATATAGTAATTTTTTTTCTTTACCATTCAAAATATTACATATATCTGACTTTAACAATAAGAAAAAAAGTTAGTTTGGAGTGTTTTGAGAATTATTATTTTTTTTCCCCCAGGATTCATTTCGCACCAAGCTGAGCAAGTTGCAATGGCTGATGAGAAAACTCGCATAATATTATAAATATTGCGTTTAATATGTCATGAAATCAAGTTTTAACAGTTTTTCATGCGAGAATGTAGTTCTTTAAAACTCAAATATGTGGTTTGTTTATAAAGAATGTGTGTAATTTTAAGTGTGTTTTGTCGATAGCGGAGATCTATGACCTCCAGGCGGTGACCGCGCTCATTGATCATGTATCCGCCGAGAGGCGCCTGTCTTCAGGCTAGACATTGTGACATTCGCCCCGTCTTCGATGGCTCTATATGCGTCAGGAAATGAAGTTTTAACCGTTTTTCATGCGAGAATATAGTTGTTTAAAACTCTAATCTGTGTTTAAAAAAAATAATAAAAAAATAATTCTGAGATTAGTGACCTCCAGGCGATGACAGATGCCCAATACTCATGAATCCGTCTAAAGCAGACATTTACCCTGACATTGAAATAATTTTGGCTGTTTAACAGCTGGTTTCATGAAATAATTAAATTTTATTCCAGTTTATTATGTTTTGGCTAAGCACAAAGTTATGTTCATTAAATATTATTTCATATTTCCATGTTAACCTTATAAAATTACATAAAGGTGCAGTACAACCAAAAAGATGTTGGTAGCCAAATCGTTTTTGGGTCTGCAATAACATTCTGTTATTTCTAAATATCCAAAAAGTGCCAATACTAGCATAAAAGTTAATTTCTATGTTGAATTAAATAAAAAAGTTTGAATTTCTATAACTAACGTGCAAAAGATATAGTCCTTTTCACAGTAATTTGCTGTAATCATGCTACCTGCCTTAATTTCACAATAAAATTATGAATACAACATATTACTGTGAATGTTCACAGTTAAATACTGTGAAGCGATATTAATGTAATTTACTGTGAAAAATTACAGTAATTTGTTGTGAAAACCTGGAAATTTTTTACAGTGTATCAGATTAAGCTTTTTTATTGGTTTATTTGAAGGTCCTTATTTTTGAGTGCCTGCTTTTCAGAAACATCAATTTTGACACCAAGTGTATAAACTGAGCGACTGACACCTCTTGCACCAGTCTGCAAAGCTGCTCAACTTCCTCTTTTTCTTACAGATGCACTCAGAAGATTTGATTTAATTCTCTGTTTAATTCAGTTTTTGTTAATCACAAATATTTTGACATAATTTACTTTGGTTAAACTCTACTTCATTTAATTCAGTCTAAATTGTTTCAAACTCTCTTAATTGTTCTTTGGCTTGTCTTAGTCTTATCAAGTTCTCTTATTAATTTTAATTTTAATTCTGTTGAATAAATGTATTGATTTTTCATTGTATTTGTTGTGTCGCTGCATATTGATTATTACATTTTAATGTTACATCTTTCAGGGCAGCATGGTGGCTCAGCGGTGAGCACTTTTCCCTCACAGCTAGTTTGGGTCTTTCTGTGTGGAGTTTTCATGTTGTGTAAGTTTCCTCTGGGTGCTCCAGTTTCCCCCACAGACTAAAGACATGCGGTATAGATGCTGAATAAATTTAATTCGCTGTAGTGTATGAGTGTGTATATGTGAGAGTGTGGGTGTTTCCCAGAATTGGGGGTTCAGGAGCTGGAAGGGCAAAAGAAGAAAGAATTGCCAGAGTAAGGCAGTTCATTATGAAGGTAAATGAGTAGCAAACCTTGAGAGCTTGCTCATCTAAATCTGAGAACTTGTGATAATATTTGTATGCAATCCTTGTGCTTTGACTTTTGCTACACTTTTTGCCATATCCCTGTTGCAAAACTCATTTGTGCACTTGTAGAATCAGGAGCGCGGGGCGGGGCAGGGGTATAGCTGTTTTATTAATTTGTTAATGCCAGCAGCCAACATGACCTGAGTACAAAAAATCATTTCATTCATTTTCCTTTGGCTTAGTCCCTTTATTCATCAGGGGTGACCACAGTAGAATGAACCGCCAACTTATCCAGCATATGTTTTACACAGCGGATGCCCTTCCAGCTGCAACCCAGTAGTGGGAAACATCCATAAACACTCATTCACACCAATACACTACGGCCAATTTAGTTTATTCAATTCACCTACAGCGCATTTGTTGGACTGTGGGGGAGACCGGAGTACCCGGAGGAAACCCACGCCAACATAGGGAGAACATGCAAACTCCATACAGAAATGCCAACTGGCTTAGCCGGGGCTCGAACTTTCGACCTTCTTGCTGTAAGGTGACATTACTAACCAGTGAGCCACCCTGTCTCCCCAAGAGTAATTTGACCTAATTTATGAAAAGATATTTAAATGGCATTAATTCTACACAAATGTATATACCAGTAAAAGAGCAGCAAAACCATTGGATTATTGGCTAGAGCCAGCCAATGTAATGGGATGGTTTTGTACATCAGCACACAGGGCAGCTCGTGGTCGCGATGGAGGCATCAAGCAACCCGAGCAATAGTATCTGGAGGTAGCCTTTATGATGCAAGCTGAGATTGCATCACTCAGCGATGCAATGTCAGACACAATGCACTCAATGGAATGGGCGTCACTGTGATGGGTAGGGTTAGGGGTGGGGTTAGGTAAGCGCATTAAAAAGCATTGGATGCAGCTCAGATTGCGCTGCACCCGGTCTGCATCCAGACCCCTCTTAATTCAAGGATAAGTTTTTGTTTTTAATAATTGTGTATAAATTCAATACTGTTAGCAAAGCTAAGCACTGTTAGGTAGTTTTGTAGTTTTTATAAGTAATGGTTATATATAATAGAGTTAAAATGTATAATTGCCCCCCCCCCCCCCATCCTCTATTTAATTAAATAGTTAAATAAATCTTCATGGTAAAATAATTGTTCATAACCCCATCACACATGATGCACTGTAAATTATTTATTTAGCTACTGATTTGATTTCACAAAACAAAGATTTTTTTATAAAGTACGTTTTATTTGAAAATGCAAACATAAGATTCTAAAAAAGAGAAATGATCTGTATAATAATTATTAGTGTTTTTAAACATCCCACTGTGAGTATTGCTATTTCATTTAAAGAAGACAAGATACTCAGTGACCCCTGTAAAATCACAATAGAATCATTAATGTTTTCCTGTACCATTCATTTTGGGTGGGTCTCTAGTTGATGCTAATTGATTATTGTTAATGTTGTTGTTTGTTGCATTTTGTGTAAACACAATGCAAATACACTTATATTGTTTTCTTTCAGAGTATCTTGTCTTCTTTGCAGTCAATGTCAAATTAGTCACATCAAAACACCTCATTAAAATAATATTTTTCAGCACAAAGCCAATATTTGTTTCTGAATACCCAAAGTACGCTTTTAATAACCTTTTGTAAACTCAACCAGTCAAAGCAAAAGTATCCAAACCACAATAGTTAGCATACTTTCCTGGAAACAAGCCTGTGCTGGTCCTTAAAGGGTCCACTTAGAGCCAGCATAAGGGCCCCAGCAGGCTGCCAGTGCAGGGCCACTGAGAGTTTGATCACTAACAAAACATTTGGCCCATCAGTCCTGGCTCTCACCTAGCCCACAAGAGCCCTCACTAGACCCTCACACGGATTCTGCTTGTTAACAGCAGGTGTTTATTATCAATTCTCAATATATAATTAACACCCAGTTAATCGATTAATTATCTCATTAACCTTATCACTGCGTCTGTGTTCTTCAATCTGTTTCTATCATTGATAAAACATTATTTGAGAGAGCAAAGCTGATGAATATTCAACAGATGAAGTTTGAACCTTTTAACTGTTAATTCAGTGAAGTTCTGCTATCATGTGTTCAGCCTCAACAGCAGGTAACAAAGCTTAAAACGGGTCAGATTTAATTTGTGTGAGAGGTTTATAAGTGTTAAAAGAATGACACAAAAATAACCGTAGAGGAAAGGTTCATTCACAAATGACACAATGAAAAAGAAACTCAGTCAACTGAAAGAATACAGTTCGATTCTCCATACTCTAAAAAGTCCAAAAAGCTGGGTGTAAAGTTCTATAGTGATTGGGACCCAAACTGCCAGCATGGGCACTACACAAGGATGTATATTTTTATATATTACATACCAACTGCAAAATATCTAATGTTTAAACAATATGACTGTACTTTTGATAATGTCTTCAAGCACTGAGACATCAGGGCTGCCGTCATAATACCATGAAGTAAAAACCAGTAATAAACCACTGATGATCTGGTGATTCTCTACCAATCCTCAAGCTAAACTCATCAGCCTCCTGGGATTGGATTTTATTGAACCTGAGCATACGTCTCATCACTAGATCCAGCACCTGAAAACAGATGAGTTCAATTATACACTGTCATTGTTATATTCAGTATTTTAAGTTATTCTTAGATGTTAATGAACTTTTCTTTGGTGAACTGTGGCTGTTTTTAGTCTGACACTCACTCTGATGTGATTCCAGCTTCAGTTTAGAGTAAACACAGTCAGAATTCTCAGTGTTGTTCCCTAAAATATCACATTTATTATCACTAGTGTTTATGCTGTATGACTAAAAGCACATAAACACATATGAATATGAATAAATGTATGATCATGAAAACATGAGAGCAGAGATTTATATTGCACTTTACCTTTAACTGTGTTTTCCTTCATTTTCTTTGTAAATTTGAGATCGATCGCAGCATAGGTGAGTTCAGCTCTACTTTCACTGTCTACAATCAACAGCAAAGAAAAAAAACACTTAACTTAAACTTGAAATCTTTGATTTAATGTTAATTAAAAATACAGACTACATGACATGAGTTACCTGTTTTGCAAATGTCTTCATATGTTGCATCTGTATGAGCAGTTTCTATAAAAGATTAATGCATGAAATCATGTCCAATATTTATTATTTTGTAATGAATCTTAGAATTAAATCCAATAATAAAAGATAAAAGCTGCTGTTTATGTTCACACTGCAGAATCTGCAAAATCTGATAACGTGCTTATTATTATAGTATATAGTGAACAGCTATGCAAAAAAATCAGATCTTAGAAAAAAAATCAGATTTGAACACCAAGTCTCGCAGTGTAAAAGTAGCCTAAAAGGAGTTCCTGTAAATGATTCATTAATTACTTTATTTCCAACACTTTTTCATGCATTATTTCACCATCAAACTTAGAATTCAGTCACACAGAAAATACAGTTTTAATGTTAACACTGGTTTAAAAATATAAAGCCGTCATGACTGACCAGAGAGCAGTGTCTGGTGTCCCGCTTCACTCTGCTTCTGCTGTGATGTCTGACTGACACTAGAGGGAGACGGAGATCTTACACCTAGACAAACAGGACATGATCATCTAAATAATCTGAAGTACAGACATCATGGCTAATTTGGAGTCCTCTGCTTACACAATAACTTACACAGTCAATATTTAATATTAATTGTCATCACTTAACACAGTTTTAAACACTGAATAAATAACACTAAGAAGCTTGTTTACAATCACACTTCCAGCCTAATCAGAAAAAAAAAACTACCCAAAACCTTTTAACCATTTCACTGGTAAATTAAGAAGATCTTAACTGTCTTCATGGAGTGAACTTTAGAAATGTACATTTTTTTTCCATTTTAGTTTCCATGGCAATTAAGAACAGATGCTGATTTGAATGTTTGATTTGAAATTCTGGAAGCGTCATTCTAAATTCTGAACATTCTAAATTCTGAACATTCTAAATCCCACAAGTGACCAGTGAGCACTCAGAAGAGTCTGTTTGGTATTTATACATATCTGAAAGCTGAACAGCTAAAATACAGCTAATAAAAACATCTGGAATCTTGTTTAGTGTTTCTAAAAATGTAAATATTGAGAAAACCAACTTTAAATTAAATTTTTAGCAATACACATTTCTAATCAAGAACTGAGCTTTGATATATTTAGGAAATTTAGCTAAATGTCTTCATGGAACAGGATCTTTACCTAACATTATCATCATTTTTGGCATTAAAGAGAAATCTAGCATTTTAATTTACAGTTTATAATATATTGTTGCCTATTCCTACAAATATACTCATGCTGGTTTTGTGTTCTAGGATAATAAATGTGGGACAGCACTCACAGGGCACAGAAATAACAATCCCACATGTGGGACCGCAGTGCTCAGCTTAAGGGTATAACACTAGCCATTATACTGTATTAATTTGATCAGGTTGGGAGAGAAGTTATGACGTCTGTAAAAATTTCATTGAATTGTAACATGGCAGATGATGAACCTTTCTTGTGTCTGTAGAAGCACAGCAGAACCAAGAAGATGAAGATTAAAACAATGACAGAAAGTCCTGCAGTCACTCCAATAATCACAGGATCAACACCATCAGATCTTGAGGCTGATGGAGAAACTGAGTTACTTACTGAATATTTGTATTTTAGAGTCATGCTGTAAATGATACAAGAACATCTCAGGTGTAATTAAGGTAGCCGTAATTCACACATGAACTCATGTGACTCATGTTGTAGCTCAAGTTAGTTCATGATTAGTGCATACATTAACTCATCATTAATTGATAATAAAGTAATGTTTAGTTTACATATTAATACATCATTATTCATGTACTGTTATTATAAAGTGTTACCGTTTTAAGATCTACAGTCTCACCTCTGACTGAGATCCAGCTCTTGGGTGACTCTCCTTCTGGGTGTTTGCAGTAGTAGAAACCCTCATGTGACTTTGAGACAGTAGTGATGATCATCTCTGAGGTTTGACTCTGGACGAGTGATCCATCTTTATAGAAATCAGCTCTGAGCTTTGCTGGAGTTGTAGATTTATATAAACAGTGTAGAGTCAGAGTATCTCCTTCAGTCACAGGATGAACAGGACTCTCCAGAATCACACCAGCTACACACACACATCAACACACATATCAACAGAGTGCTGACATTATACAAAATAAGAGAAAGTAAAAAAATTGACCTTTATATTAAAATATGAGTTGATTTTTAATAACAATTCAGTGTTTTAACCACTACTCACTACTTTCAGAGTCATTTTGTAGTATTATGTGGTTATGTTTTCTGCTCGCTAAACCAATTCACAAATGCTTTCTGTTCTCATCAGTCTGTTTTATCTAATAATTTTACATTAACAATTCAATTATTAAATACAGAAGCTCAGACTCACAGTGTACAGTGATATTAACAGGATGATATTTCTCTCCAGATTCAGACTGACACCAGTAAACTCCAGTGTCTGATGTGGTGAGGCTGATTGTACATGTGGATCCTGTATGTGATGAACAATCACTCATCCACCGGCTGTTTCTGTATCTTCTGACTCTCCATCCAGTAGAGTTCCTCTTGTCTTCACAGCTCAGAGAAAGAGAGTCAGATGTAAAGTGTTGAGCTCTGCTGGGGCTGATGACCAGAGACACTGGAGGAGAAACACCTGAGACAGCAATAATTTACAAATATTTTACTTTATTCATTATGAACTATGATTCAATCATTTCAGTTCTGTGTAAACTCACCAGTGACCCACAGTGGCTGTGTGTTGCTCATATCTGTTTTATAGGCTAGTTTTCCTCTCTCTGCTTCACACAAATAAACTCCTGTGTGTTTTAGAGCAACAGAACTGACAGTGTATTTTCCTCCAGCTCCTCTACTGCTGTCTGATAGCGGTTTATAAATGTAACCCTTACCTGTGAAGAGTGAGAATATACAGATGTTCACTGTAATCAAATATTTCTATATAGAAAAATAAGACTTCATTGAAAGTAATCTAGTCAGACTTGTTTAGGGGGATATTCCAGAAAGCAGGTTATGTGGCACACCTGGATAAATTTAGTGATATGTAAGCAGAGAAGCTCAGCATTCGATACCAAAAATCCAAAGTAACTTTTAAGGCATGTAAGCATAACCTGCTCTGGACCAGGTTATATTTCAAGGTTAGCTCACTTATTTTATTTGTGTGAGTTTTTACATCACAGACACAACTCCACCCACCAGACATTCATTTGTGAATTACTTCCTGTATATTTGTGGATGGTTTGTGTAGTTGTAGTAAAAACTTTTTTGTAGACATTTCTAAATTTTTAAGCAAATGTCATTTTATTTCTTGTGAATAAACTATTATTTGTGAATCTCTTTATATTTGTTTGTGGATCATAATCTATTTATGTGAATAATGCAACAACTCTAACCACAATAGAAACATATTTTAATGGGATAGTTCACCCAAAACTAAACATTTACTCACTATTTACTCTCAAGTGGTTCCAAACCTTTATAAGTTTCATTATTCTGTTGAACACAAAATATATTTTGAAGAAAGCTTAAACCTGTACCCATTGACATAGTAGGAAAAACAAACACTATGAGAGTCAATGGTTACAGGTTTCCAGATTTCATTAAAGTATCATCTTTTGTGTTCAACAGAAGAAGAAAAAAATCAAACAAGTTAGAAACAAGTAAAAGATGAGTAAATGATGAAGGAATTTTCAGTGTTGGCTGAATTATCCCTTTAACTTACCTGAATGAGTTAACATGTACCAGCTGAATGTCCAGCCTGTAGAGGAGCCGTAAACCTTACAGATCAGAGTCACTGAATCTCCTTCAGTCAACCAGTTCTGTGGAGAAACACTTAAAGCTGTCTGGGCTCTGTCTGAAATAGAGAAATCCCTCATTAATAACATGATAAACTTGTGTGCATATGAAGAGATGATCAAACTCACCTGATACTGTCAGTGGAACTGCATCACTCATTTGTGATCTGCGCGAACCTTTAATCTCAGTGCCATAACAGGAGTATTTACCTGCGTTAGTCTTAGTAACAACCCTTAATGTGTATTCCTGTAAAAAACTGAATACACCTGCTGAACCTTCTTTATACCAGCTGTACTGCCAGCTAGAGACTCCTTCAGCATTAATGTCACATCTGAGAGTGACTGACTCTCCTCTGAACACATGCAGATCAGGAGTAATCCTCACATTGGCTTTAGGGTGTTCTAATGGCAAATATTCACAATAAAAATGATGTGATATAATAAATATAATCATAAGCTGTTTTTAATGCATACACAATTTTAATTGCAAAACACACAAGCGAAATCTGATTAGACAGAAGTGTTTTAGTCTGAAGTCATAGTCACTTATTAAGTGCCCTACACAATCATGTGGATGAACAGCTTGGATAGAAAAAATTTATTAAAATTATTTCACAATTGAAATTGAGAAAAAAAACAAATAAAAGTCACAATGATGCATTTCACAAGTGCACAAAGATCAGTTTAAAACCAACATTAAACATCATAACACTCCTTTTCAATACTAGTTTTCACAGTTCATGTAGAATCACTGATATGTTATGAATTATGAAGTAAATTCTCTCACCTTCAGTGTCTCCAGAGTGAATGTTTGAAATCAGCACTAAAAGCACAAAGAGAAACTTGTCTGTTTGATCTAGACTAGAGTTAGCTGCTGAAAAAGTAATGCAGTTTGTAGACAAAACAAATGTTGTATTGATATATTCACTTCATCATAAACAGCACTAACTGCACACTTCTGGCTCATCTTCGACATATATCATGGACTAGAGATGGTTTTTACACTCAGAGCAGCATGAAAAATATAAACAGAAACACTACTGGATCCTATTTCTAATATTACAGCAATAAACATCCACTGAAAAATCATCCAGAGAAAATAATACTCACAGAGCACAAAAGGAAGTTGACTGAGCTCCATAACTGAATAATGACAGATGCTTGAAGACACAGACTGTGTTAAAGACTCAAGACTTCCTGAAAATGTACCTCATGTGTTACAGAAGATCTATTAATAACCTTTATAATCTTGTAAGATGTCTTCAGATAATGCTAAACTGACCAATATCCATGTTTGTACAGAAATGTTTCCAGGGTCAAATGTTATCAAATTAAATTGCTGAGATGTTGGCATTTTTAAAATAATATCCTAGTGAGTTTAATCAATAATGAAACAATGTTTTATAGCTCTTTAATGTAATGGTGTGATCAGTATTAATAACTTGATAGAAGAAACAGAAACAGATGAAGTGTTGAACTTCTGCTTCTTACTCACTGGTAAAATGACCTCAAGCAGACCAAACCAAACCACAACTATATAGTTATTGCCGTTTTCATCCCACTTCAGTTTGATGGTCTTTTGACTATAAATAAAATATTATTGTTTTTAAAACATTGAGCAAATCAAAGAATTTACTGCATTACTGTGTGAATAATATGTAATCATGTAATGTAAATGTGATGTCAATTTGATTAGGAGCATTTTAAAAGTTAATGCAACTTGGAATCTTATTACCAGATTCATGTATTGATTTTTTTGAAACTGATTGATTGGTTTTTGTAAATGTGCATAGTCATAATGATTGGATGCTGTAATAACTGTGTTATTAAATATGTCTCATTATACATTCTAATATTTCTGTTATTAATGTGACTTATTTCATTGAGCAGAATTTAATGTTTCCATCAACTGAACTGCTAGGTTGACCTTTGGGCAGCCATTTGTGCTCAAACAGCTTACTGGGAGTACGAGGTGTAAACGGCTAACTGGTACTTTCCGTGCAGATCCTTATTTGTGCCTTCATGTCTCTTTTGAGTTTACGCATGTTTAAGGTGTGAGCATATTTCTGCATTATATTTGTATCAGATTAAGCTTATTTTTCTTAGTTCATTTGAAGGTCACATTGTAATTTATTTTGAGCGTCTGCATTTCATAATCTACATTTTAACACCAAGTGTATAAACTGAGCTACTGACACCTCTTGCACCAGTCTGCAAAACTGCTTGATTTTCATCTTTCCTTGACTTCCTCTTTTTCTTTTTCTTACAGATGCACTCGACTAACTCAGAAGGTTTCATTCTCAGTTTAATTCAGCTCTTTGCTAATCAAGATTGTGACTTTTATTTAATTTGGTTAAACTTAAACTTAATTCAATCTAACACATTTAAACTGTCTTTAATTGTTCTTTGGCTTATCTTTAGTTTTGTAAGGGTGCATCTATTAGTCCAATGATGGAACTAACAGTATGGGTGATGGTTAAATGCATGTGTAACCTTTTCTAGTGCTTCAGAAAGAATTCTGTAATTTATTAGAATTTATTTATTTATTTCCAGCTCCAAATTTAATCTGACTCCAATTTAAGTGATCATTAAATTTAGACTGTGTGCATAATTAGTAATGGATCACATTCATCAAAAGTTATTATTACATTTTGATATTTGATTATTTCAGATACACTATACTTTCAGTTATTCTTTTATTGGGGACCAGTTGTCCATGCGAGGCCAATTTCACATGCCTTCCCCATTTGTCCTCGCCAGCTTGATTCTTAATCCAAGGTTTGCAGGCGACTAGTACCTTTTAAGTCAGCCGCCTACTGCTTGTTCTGTGACAGAAAAGGTCTACCCAGTCTTTTAATATGCAACTTGCCAGATCAAAAGTGGTCAGAAAGCTAAAGGTTTATGAATAGGTGCTATCTGCTTCTTTATTTGTGATCCTCTAGTTTGATCCACACCAAAGGCCAACAAAAGTGGCCACACAATTTACTGTGAATAATGATTTTAGTTGAATTCAAAATAATAAGAAGAGAAGTACGTTTCAGCAAGTCTCAGAGATGCTGCAACAGGGTGTCTTGGCTACAAGATCCCAATGGCATTTTTGCACCTTTCCTTCAAGTACTCAACTCAGAACAAAGAACCATAAATTAACGATAATAAAAGCTTCACCGAGACCTCTGTCTGGTCATATGTAACCTAAAAACTAACCACATGGAGTAAAAGGTTCATAATTGACAGACAATTTCACACTTCAGTAGGAATTTTCCCAAACTCAGCATAATGCAAGTGACTATTGCAAAATTGAGCCATTTTATCACACAGAGACATTTAAAATGATACCAAACACACAAATTAAAGTCATAGATTCACCAGATAAATCATATGAAGCGGATGGAGATTCGTTGTGGAATGTCAGTGACCTGAGCTCTGAGTGAAGAGGCTGGCAGAGAGGTGGGCACATGATGTGTAACTGAGGCAGATGAAGAACTTGATCTCTTGCAGGTCTGCTTCTTAGACTAAAAAGTTTATTGTTTTACTGCATAGAAATTCTTGTGGTCTTGTCTCATGAAAGTCCATAACAGTTCTCAGGGTCTGATATTATGGAGAGATTTAGCCATCCTTAGTCTTAACTAAAGATAATGTCAGATTATGTGTCTGAACTGAATTTGTAGGCTGGAGTAGCATTTAAAAATAGGGTATTATCAGGTAAAGCCAGGTTAAAGTCAAACTTTTTAAAAATGCTACAATTTTTGAAATTGCTAAACATTTCTGTTATACGTACATATTATATATGTACAATTTTTGTTATTGTTTTTACATGATTTTCCAATTATTTAATTCATTTATTTATTTAGGCCAACAGTATCTTCAGCAGAAAAGGACTCTCCATGTCCAAAAGCTGCTGGTCAGTCGATGATTCAGGAAACATTTGATAAACAAATCACTTACTGTATAAACCAACATCCAAGCATGCTGTAGACCTGAACAGTGCAGTGTCTTACTTTATATCAAAAGAAAAGAAAGATGCCTTTTTGAGTTGTAAAGAAATCTGTGTTTTTGAAACTAATGAAGACAGCAGAAGTCAATGTTACTGTTAACGGTTGCGAAATATTAGAAATGTTTCTTAAACTAAAATATATTTCAATGTGGAAAAATGTGTTGTTTATTTTACTCAGAACATATTTTAGAGCAGTAATCACAATACTGTGAAACTGTGTTAGTTTTATTCAAAATTATCATACCATCAGAATCTTATAACATCCCATGCTTAATCCGGAATATAAGAAAAAAGAAAGAGGCTAATGCTAGATTTAAATACGTTGTTCGGTTTATTAATCATGTCTCTCTAAATAAGACACTTACAACTTTTTATCAATACGTGTCCTGTTCAACCAGATGGGACAAGAGTCTGGATCTCTGTTATAGATCTGTAAAGGACACAGACAAGTCACTGCCACTACCTCCACTCAGCTCAGCCGATCATAATTGTGTTCATCTAATTCCTACATATATATACACAAGTTTTAAAAGGGCAGAAAACACAGACAATGGACTTAATAAACTGATGAATCCAACCCAGGCTCATTTAGAAAACGTAGTCCTGTGGATGTTTCTGGAGACCACGAAATACGTATTTTTGCAGTTTTTGTTTTTGCAAATCCAAGAGAGGCCGCTGTGTGCGCTTTTTCATATCTCGAGTTTCTCTCGCGAGTGCCATTCGTGCCCGCTGTTCTTGCGTAAACCCACCAGAGGCCGTTATCTACTGACTGTCTGTCTGTCTGTCTGTCTGTCTGTCTGTCTGTCTGTCTGTCTGACTGAATGACTGACTGACTGACTGTCTGAATGACTGACTGACTGGCCGACCGACCAATCGACTGACCCACCCTCCTCCTTCCCTAAACCCAACCAATTTTATCGATTGACCCACCCACCTACTTACTTTCCTAAACCCAAAGCCGTCCAGAAAAGAAAAGCCCTCGTCTGATTTTCACCACGTTTTCGGATTTTACCGTGTAGAATGGTATTTTGACCACAGCGGTTCGAACTGTAGTTCTGCCGAGTGACTAAAAGGTTATCAGCATGATGGTAAAAAACTGTACATTCTAGTCAAACCATTCTTCTGCAATCTTATACCAAAAACGGAAATAAGGGCAGTATTAATAGCTATAAATGTGGGAGAGCATTGATATTATGTGATTCTATTGTATTGCAATATGGAGCAATTAAATGTTGATGTTAAATCAAAAGTAATTCACAAATACTTGAAAATGAAATGATTTAATGACAATAATTCTCTATGGTTACAACTGAATTAGTTATAAAATAACTGTATAAAATGATAAAACATGAAATGATAAAATCAAATTATATAAATTGTGCCCAGCTTAAATGTAAATTTAAAGTCACCTAAGAAAGAGAGAGACAGGAGGATGGAGAGAGAGAGAGAGAGAGAGAGAGAGAGAGAGAGAGAGAGAGAGAGAGAGAGAGAGAGAGAGAGAGAGAGAGAGAGAGAGAGAGAGAGAGAGAGAGAGAGTGAGTAAGTAGGCCTCAAAGAGCCTGGGAGCAGTAGAGCCAGAGAAGATAACCTCCAGAGAAGGAGAGGAGCACAACAGGAGAGAAGCAGACCAGGAAGAGAGCAGACCAGGAAAAGAGGCAGAGCAAAGTTTACCAGTTATTTTGTATCTTCTTGACCATGTGACTAAAGCCCAAATGCTGAGACATTCAAACTGACCAGTCAACATGTGACCACATCGTAAAACACCCAAAGTCCACATACCAGGCCCTGATCTTATCAGTATCTGCCTTTGGAGTCAGCATGGACTTTTTATGGTGAAAGACATGTTTTGCCATATAAACAAATGCATATGATAATTTAGACTCTTACAATTATTTTGATTTGGAGGAATGTTTAAAGGATCTGAAGTATAAGGTGGTGCAGAAAGTTTAACATCTTCTATTTTCTGTCTAAAGCCTCCTATTTTATCACTGAAAAAATTCATGAAGTCATCACTACTAATTTGCGGTTGTTCTAAATATGATCGATTATTTGTTAATTTAGCAATGGTGCTAAATAAAAATCTAGGATTGTTTTGATTATTTTCTATCAGTTTGCGTAGGTGCTCAGTCCTGGCAGATTTTAGAGCCCTCCTATAGCTGGACATACTGTCTTTGTACGTGATTCTAAAGACCTCTAATTTAGTTTTTTTCCATTTACGTTCCAGAGCACGGGTTGCTGTTTTGAGAGCGCGAGTATGATTATTGTACCATGGTGTAGTTTTATTCTCTCTAGCCTTTTTTAATTTAATGGGTGCCACTGTATTTAGTGTGCTAGTAAAGATAGCATCCATACTGCTGGTTACTACAGCAAGGTCATTTGCGTTTGCTTTTTGAAATAGAGAAAGATCAGGTAAGTTATTTATGAATTCATCTTTGGTGGACGGAACAATAGTTCTACCAGGGCGGTATATCTGTGCGGATCTGCTAATTTCAGGTAAACACAGCTTGTAAAGTAAGAGATAGTGGTCTGTTATATCATCACTTTGTGGTATAATGTCTACATCAATTACCTCAATTCCATGAGACAAAATTAGATCGAATGTATGCTTTAAGCCAACAACGTTTTGCTTAATCCCAAGTGAATGTAGTAAATCTATAAATGCGAGCCCTAATGTATCGTTAGCATCATCTATGTGGATGTTAAAGTCTTCTACAATTAGTATTTTATCAGTTTTAACTAGTAAGTCAGAAATAAAATCAGAAAACTTTTTTAGAAAATTGGCATAGGGTCCTGGGGGTCTATATATGGTGATTCAAGTGAGAGATAACAGGTTTTTGCATAATATCCGGTAGCATAACATTAAGCGCTAATACTTCAAAGGAGTTAAACGCAAGTTCATTTTTCTGGTGAACATTAAGAATATCACTAAAGATTGATGCAATTCCCCCACCACGACCAGTTTGACAAGCCTCATGCTTATATGTGAATCCTGGAGGTGTTGCTTCATTTAAACTAATGTAGTCATTTTGTTTCAGCCAGGTTTCAGTGAGACAGAGTGCATTAAGATTGTTATCTGTTATTATTTCATTTATGATAAGCGTTTTAGGTGCTAGTGACCTGATGTTTAGGAGACCAAGCTTTACGAAATTTGTATTTTTACTTTTTTTTGAAGCTTTTCTGGTTTGATTCTTAATAGATTTTTTCTAGAGCACACCGTACGTTTATTTCTTGATCTAATAATATGAGGAACAGACACAGACTCTATGTGGTTAGTCAAATAAGCAGTACTGTGATTTAAGTTGGACGAGCAGGAGTCTATATGGCTAAAATGTGAATTTTGTGAATTTTCACTTACTAGTCAGACAGAACGAAGCATCCTGGAGTTGTCCGACAGGAGTTCAGCTCCAGCTCGACTGGGGTGCACCCCGTCAGCACGGAAAAGCCTAGAACGCTCCCAGAAAAGATTCCAGTTATTGGCAAAGAGCAACTTCTGTTCTTTACACCATGTTTATAGCCATTCATTTAGAGCAAAAAGTCTACTGAACCTTTCATTTCCTCTGCGGTAGGTAGGAAGCGGTCCAGAAACGATGATCTGCATGGCGGGCGAGGTGCGTCGAACTGTCTCGATCAGGCTCCTGAAGTCCCTCTTCAGGATCTCCGTCTGCCACAGCCCGGTGTCGTTCGTCGCCACGACAGCTCCGATGCTTTCGCCAGCGCTCAGGATAGTGGGTACCTGGGCAGAAATATTCTTAACGTGGGCACCGGGAAAGCAATGAGTGCGTACGTTGTTACCTGTAGTGGAAGCAGCGCGGATGTGGCAAACGATGGAGTTACCAATGATGGCCACATCGCGACCTGTCTCGCGGAGAGGGGCAAAGCGGTTCTCCGTGGAGATCTCAAATGCGGGAGGAAGGGATATTCTGCCCCGAGACCTAGTATGCACCTTACGCGGCTGCACCCTGGGGCCGTGGCCGGCGGGTGCCGGAGTGAACGACCCCTGGATGAACCGCTTCCTTGGTGCGCTGGGCCTGAACAGAGATACACGCGGGGTTGAGGTGGACGGAGTGTTGAGATTGTATTGCACACTTACCTCAGATGAGCGAGCCACAGCGCGGGGAACAACGGGCCTTGCGTATCTGGTTCTCAACTGCCTCCAGCTCCAGGTCCAACGCCTCTATCGATGCTTCTCCTGCATTCATGGACATACACACAAGCGACATTGTACAGGGTGAAGAGCAAAGACAGTAAGTGAGATAATGAGTAAATAAAAGAAGTTGGTAGCTTTAGCTGACTAGCGGTGCTAGCAGGCTAAAGCTACAAACAACAAGAGGATGCTCGAGGGACAGAACGTTTTAAAGTAGATTTGCGTGTATAAATGTATTAAGGGTTTGATTCACCCTAAGTAGGAGAGACAAATACTAGCAAATGTGGATGTATTTTATGATAAAAAGATGTAAAATGATGAGCATTTTAAAACTAAATACAACATCTAGAATCTGTTTACCTGATTGATGTTTTGATTTTATGGAATTGATTGATGGATTTTTGGAAATGTACATATTCATACACTGCAAAAATGCTTTTCATGCTCATCTACAAATATCTAAAAGTTCTTAAATAAAGAAGAATTTTCTAGACAAGCAACAAATACGGTCTTGATTTAAGAAACAATATGGCAAAATTAAGTGAGTTTTTCCTTAAAACAAGCAAAAGAATCTGACCAATGGAGTAAGCAATATAATCTTGCTTTTCCCTTTAATTTCTTTTGCAAACCTCATTAGCAGATTATTTAGATTGTTTTAAGAAAAAACTCACTTAATTTTGACATTATTTCTGAAAACAAGACAATATTTTTTCATTCTGTGTGCACTTTAAACATATTGCATGCAGCTCAGCTTACATCTGTACCCGATCTTCAGCATTGGATGCTATATTGAGTGTAATATTAATGATGTCGCATTATACAATCTACAATTTGCATGATTAAAGTGATTTTTATTTCATTAAGCAGAATTTTATGCCTGCATCAACTGAATGCTAAGTTGACCTTTAAGCAGCCATTTTTGCTCAAACCGCTTACTGAGAGTATGTGTGAACGGCTAACTGGTACTTTCCATTCACTTGGCTTTATGTCTCTTATGAGGTTAACACATATTTGAGGTTTGAGTTCTTTGCAAAACAACAACCATACTAAAAATAATCTAAGCATACATGTGTACATTATAATTGTATCAGATTAAGCTTTTTTTATTGGTTTATTTGAAGGTCAAATTGTAACTTATTTTTGGGTGCCTGCTTTTCAGAAACATCAATTTTGACACCAAGTGTATAAACTGAGCGACTGACACCTCTTGCACCAGTCTGCAAAGCTGCTCAACTTCCTCTTTTTCTTACAGATGCACTCAGAAGATTTGATTTAATTCTCTGTTTAATTCAGTTTTTGTTAATCACAATTATTTTGACATAATTTACTTTGGTTAAACTCTACTTCATTTAATTCAGTCTAAATTGTTTCAAACTCTCTTAATTGTTCTTTGGCTTGTCTTAGTCTTATCAAGTTCTCTTATTAATTTTTATTTTAATTCTGTTGAATAAATGTATTGATTTTTCATTGTATTTGTTGTGTCGCTGCATATTGATTATTATATTTTAATGTTACATCTTTCAGGGCAGCATGGTGGCTCAGCGGTGAGCACTTTTCCCTCACAGCTGGTTTGGGTCTTTCTGTGTGGAGTTTTCATGTTGTGTAAGTTTCCTCTGGGTGCTCCAGTTTCCCCCACAGACTAAAGACATGCGGTATAGATGCTGAATAAATTTAATTCGCTGTAGTGTATGAGTGTGTATATGTGAGAGTGTGGGTGTTTCCCAGAATTGGGGGTTCAGGAGCTGGAAGGGCAAAAGAAGAAAGAATTGCCAGAGTAAGGCAGTTCATTATGAAGGTAAATGAGTAGCAAACCTTGAGAGCTTGCTCATCTAAATCTGAGAACTTGTGATAATATTTGTATGCAATCCTTGTGCTTTGACTTTTGCTACACTTTTTGCCATATCCCTGTTGCAAAACTCATTTGTGCACTTGTAGAATCAGGAGCGCGGGGCGGGGAAGGGGTATAGCTGTTTTATTAATTTGTCAATGCCAGCAGCCAACATGACCTGAGTACAAAAAATCATTTCATTCATTTTCCTTTGGCTTAGTCCCTTTATTCATCAGGGGTGACCACAGTAGAATGAACCGCCAACTTATCCAGCATATGTTTTACACAGCGGATGCCCTTCCAGCTGCAACCCAGTAGTGGGAAACATCCATAAACACTCATTCACACCAATACACTACGGCCAATTTAGTTTATTCAATTCACCTACAGCGCATTTGTTTGGACTGTGGGGGAGACCGGAGTACCCGGAGGAAACCCACGCCAACATAGGGAGAACATGCAAACTCCATACAGAAATGCCAACTGGCTTAGCCGGGGCTCGAACTTTCGACCTTCTTGCTGTAAGGTGACATTACTAACCAGTGAGCCACCCTGTCTCCCCAAGAGTAATTTGACCTAATTTATGAAAAGATATTTAAATGGCATTAATTCTACACAAATGTATATACCAGTAAAAGAGCAGCAAAACCATTGGATTATTGGCTAGAGCCAGCCAATGTAATGGGATGGTTTTGTACATCAGCACACAGGGCAGCTCGTGGTCGCGATGGAGGCATCAAGCAACCCGAGCAATAGTATCTGGAGGTAGCCTTTATGATGCAAGCTGAGATTGCATCACTCAGCGATGCAATGTCAGACACAATGCACTCAATGGAATGGGCGTCACTGTGATGGGTAGGGTTAGGGGTGGGGTTAGGTAAGCGCATTAAAAAGCATTGGATGCAGCTCAGATTGCGCTGCACCCGGTCTGCATCCAGACCTCTCTTAATTCAAGGATAAGTTTTTGTTTTTAATAATTGTGTATAAATTCAATACTGTTAGCAAAGCTAAGGACTGTGTTAGGTAGTTTTGTAGTTTTTATATGTAATGGTTACATATAACAGAGTTAAAATGTATAATTGCCCCCCAACCCCCCCCCCCCCCCCCCCCTCCTCTATTTAATTAAATAGTTAAATAAATCTTAATGGTAAAATAATTGTTCACAACCCCATCACACATGATGCACTGTAAATTATTTATTTAGCTACTGATTTGATTTCACAAAACAAAGATTTTTTTATAAAGTACGTTTTATTTGAAAATGCAAACATAACAGATTCTAAAAAAGAGAAATGATCTGTATAATAAATATTAGTGTTTTTAAACATCCCACTGTGAGTATTGATTTTTCATTTTAAAGAAGACAAGATACTCAGTGACCCCTGTAAAATCACAATAGAATCATTAATGTTTTCCTGTACCATTAATTTTGGGTGGGTTTCTAGTTGATGCTAACTGATTATTGTTATTGTTGTTGTTTGTTGCATTTTATTTAAATACAATGTAAATACACTTATATTGTTTTCTTTCAGAGTATCTTGTCTTCTTTGCAGTCAATGTCAAATTAGTCGCATCAAAACACCTCATTAAAATAATATTTTTCAGCACAAAGCCAATATTTGTTTCTGAATACCAAAGTACGCTTTTAATAATCTTTTGTAAACTCAACCAGTCAAAGCAAAAGTATCCAAACCACAATAGTTAGCATACTTTCCTGGAAACAAGCCTGTGCTGGTCCTTAAAGGGTCCACTTAGAGCCAGCATAAGGGCACCAGCAGGCTGCCAGTGCAGGGCCACTGAGAGTTTGATCACTAACAAAATATTTGGCCCATCAGTCCTGGCTCTCACCTAGCCCACAAGAGCCCTCACTAGACCCACACACGGATTCTGCTTGTTAACAGCAGGTGTTTATTAACAATTCTCAATAACACCCAGGTAATCACTTAATAATATCATTAACTTCATCACTGCGTCTGTGTTCTTCAATCTGTTTCTATCATTGATAAAACATTATTTGAGAGAGCAAAGCTGATGAATATTCAGCATTGAAGTTTGAAACTTTTAACTGTTGATTCAGTGAAGTTCTGCTATCATGTGTTCAACCTCAACAGCAGGTAACAAAGCTTAAAACGGGTCAGATTTTAGTTGTGTGAGAGGTTTATTAGTGTTAAAAGAATGACACAAAAATGACCGTACAGGAAAGGTTCATTCAAAAATCACACAATGAAAAAGAAACTCGTTTGAAAGAATACAGTTTGATTCTCCATACTCTAAAAAGTCCAAAAAGCTGGGTGTAAAGTTCCATTGTGATTGGGACCCAAACTGCCAGCATGGGCACTACACAATGATGTATTTTTTTTATATATATTACATATCAACTGCAAAATATCTAATGTTTAAGCAATATGACTGTACTTTTGATAATGTCTTCAAGCACTGAGACGTCAGGGCTGCTGCTGATGAAGTAAAAACCAATAATAAACCACTGATGGTCTGGTGATTCTCTACCAATCCTCAAGCTAAACTCATCAGCCTCCTGGGATTGAATTTTATTGAACCTGAGCATACGTCTCATCACTAGATCCAGCACCTGAAAACAGATGAGTTCAATTACACACTTTCATTGTTATATTCAGTATTTTAAGTTATACTTAGATTGTTTACTTTGTAAACTGTGGCTGTTTTTAGTTTGACACTCACTCTGATGTGATTCCAGCTTTAGTTTAGAGTAAACACAGTCAGAATTCTCAGTGTTGTTCCCTAAAATATTCCATTTATAATCACTAGTGTTTATGCTGTATGACTAAAAGCACATAAAATACATGAATATGAATAAATTTATGATCATGAAAACATAAGAGCAGATATTTATATTTACCTTTACCTGCGTCTTCCTTTATTTTCTTTATAGATTTGAGATAGATCTCAGCATAGGTGAGCTCAGCTCCACTTTCACTGTCTACAATCAACAGCAGAGAAAAAAACAGTTAAAAAAAAAGTTTAACTTCAACTTGTAATCTTTGATTTAATGTTGGTTAAAAATACAGACTACATGACATGAGTTACCTGTTTTGCAAATGTCTTCATATGTTTCATATGTATGAGCAGTTTCTATAAAAGATAAATGCATGAATTCATGTCCAATATTTATTATTTTAAAATGAATCTTAAAATTAAATCCAATAATAAAAGATAAAAGCAGCTGCTTACGTTCACACTGCAGAATCTGCAAAATCTGATAACGTGCTTATTTCATACAGTACACACATTGTGTGCATAATAGACATTTTGTGCTGTCTGTAACTGTACTTTTGCGCATGCGGGTCAGTTTAGGACCATGATCTGTTCACACTGCAAATCTGATATTGGCCACGTTTATAACAACAATGTGAACAGCTATGCAAAAAAATCAGATCTTAGAAAAAATCAGATTTGAACACTAAGTCTCACAGTGTGAACGTAGCCTAAGAGGAGTTCCTGTAAATGATTCATTAATTACTTTATTTCCAACACTTTTTCATGCATTATTTCCCCATCAAACTTAGAATTCAGTCACACAGAAAATACAGTTTTAATGTTAACACTGGTTTAAAAATATAAAGCTGTCATGACTGACCAGAGAGCAGTGTCTGGTGTCCCGCTTCACTCTGCTTCTGCTGTGATGTCTGACTGACTCTAGAGGGAGACGGAGATCTTACATCTAGACAAACAGGACATGATCATCTAAATATTCTGAAGCAGAGATTATGCTAAATCCTCTGCTTACACAACAACTCATACAGTCAATGTTTAATATTAATTATATTCACCTAACACAGTTTTAAACATGGAATAAATAACACTAAGAAGCTTCTTTACAATCACACTTCCAGCCTTATCAGAAAAAAAAACTACCCAAAACCTTTTAACCATTTCACTGGTAAATTAAGAACATCTTAACAGTCTCCATGGAGTGAGTTTTAGAACTTTACAGTTTTTTTCCATTTTAGTTTCCATGGCAATTATGGACAGATGCTGATTTGAATGTTTGATTTGACATTCTGGAAGTGACATTCTACATTCTGAACATTCTAAATCCCACGACCAGTGACCACTTATAAGAGTCTGTTTGGTATTTATACATGTTTGAAAGCTGAACAGCTAAAATACAGCTAATAAAACATCTGGAGTCTTGTTTAGTGTTTTTAAAAATGTAAATATTGAGAAAACCAACTTGAAATTAAGTTTTTAGCAATACCCATTTCTAATCAAGAACTGAGCTTTGATATATTTAGGAAATTTAGCTCAATGTCTTCATGGAACATAATTTTTACCTAATATTATAATCATTTTTGGCATTAAAGAGAAATCTATCATTTTGTTTTACAGTTTATAATATATTGTTGCCTATTTCTACAAATATACTCATGCTGGTTTTGAGTTCTATATAATAAATGTGGGACAGCATTCACAGGGGGACTGTAGTGCTCAGCTTAAGGGTTAACAGTAGCCATTATACTGTATTAATTTGATCAGGTTGGGAGAGAAGTTATGACATCTGTGAAAGTTTCATTGAATTGTAACATGGCAGATGATGAACCATTTCTGTGTCTGTAGCAGAACAGCAGAACCAAGAAGATGAAGATCAAAACAATGACAGAAAGTCCTGCAGTCACTCCAATTATCACAGGTTCAACACCATCAGATCTTGAGGCTGATGGAGAAACTGAGTTACTTACTGAATATATTTACATTTAGAGTCATGCTGGAAATGATACAAGAACATTTCAGGTGTTTTTAGTTCTACAGTCTCACCTCTGACTGAGATCCAGCTCTTGGGTGACTCTCCTTCTGGGTGTTTGCAGTAGTAGAAACCCTCATGTGACTTTGAGACAGTAGTGATGATCATCTCTGAGGTTTGACTCTGGACGAGTGATCCATCTTTATAGAAATCAGCTCTGAGCTTTGCTGGAGTTGTAGATTTATCTAAACAGTGTTGAGTCAGAGTATCTCCTTCAGTCACAGGATGAACAGGACTCTCCAGAATCACACCAGCTACACAAACACAGCAAACATCAACACACACATCAACAGAGTGCTGATGTTATACATAAAAAGAGAAAATTAAATATTGAGCTGTATATTAAAATGTGATCATTTTTTATTGACTAATGTTTTAACCACTACTAATTACTTCCAGTGTAGTTTGTGAGGTATTATGTGGTTATGTTTACAGTTCACTAGTTCACAACTGTGTCTAATGCTTTCTGCTCCCATTACATCAAACTGTTTTATCTATTAATTGTACCTTAGCAATGTAATAACTAAATACACAGACTCACAGTGTACAGTGATATTAAGAGGATTATATTTCTCTCTAGATTCAGACTGACACCAGTAAACTCCAGTGTCTGATGTGTTGAGGCTGATTGTACATGTAGATCCCGTTTGTGATGAACAATCCTCCATCCACCAGCTGTCTGTGAAACTGCTGACTCTCCATCCAGTAGAGTTTCTCTTGTCTTCACAGCTCAGAGAAAGAGAGTCAGATGTAAAGTGTTGAGCTCTGCTGGGACTGATGACCAGAGACACTGGGGGAGAAACACCTGAGACAGCAATCATTTTGAAATTAATATTTTTTCTTCATAAAATATGATAAAATCATTTCAGTTCTTTGTAAAATTCTTTGTAAACTCACCAGTGACCCACAGTGGCTGTTTGTTGCTCATATATGTTTTATAGACTGGTTTTCCTCTCTCTGCTTTACACAAATAAACTCCTGTGTGTTTTAGAGCAACAGAACTGACAGTGTATTTTCCTCCAGCTCCTCTACTGCTGTCTGAGAGCGGCTCATAATGATTTCTCTTGTCTGTGTAAAGTTTGTGTATACACAAAATCATTTTTGACTAAAAATAATCTAGTCAGACTGGTTCAGAACTCTTAACCTCAGTAATATTTTAAATAAAACTAGTTTATCAGATGAAAAACTACAGGGGCAGAATTGTTGCATTATTTAATAAATTAAATTAAATACATTCACAAAAGATCCACAAATGCATGCAGGAGCTGCACAAAAGCAAACTTTAAAAAAGTATCCACAAATATGTTGTTACATCACAAACACAACTGTGCCATCATTATTTGTATATATAATTGATTTTTGTGAAACTCCTGCATATATTTGCAAATCTCATTCAATTGTTTGGGGGGATCACTTTGGATTAATTTGTGAATCATGATCTATTTATTTGAAGTGATAAAACAATTCTATCCTCATAGAAGCACGGTATAACTTACCTAAATGAGTTAGCATGTACCAGCTGAATGTCCAGCCTGTAGAGGAGCCGTAAACCTCACAGATCAGAGTCACTGAATCTCCTTCAGTCAACCAGTTCTGTGGAGAAACACTTAAAGCTGCCTGGGGTCTGTCTGAAATAGAGAAATCCCTCATTAATAACATGATAAACTTGTGTGCATATGAAGAGATGATCAAACTCACCTGATACTGTCAGTGGAACTGCATCACTCATTTGTGATCTGCGTGATTCTTTACTCTCAGTGCCAGAACAGGAGTATTTACCTGCATCAGACTCAGTAACAGACTTTAATGTGTATTCCTGTAAATCACTGAAAACACCTGCTGAACCTTCTTTATACCAGCTGTACTGCCAGCTAGAGCCTCCTTCAGCATTAATGTCACATCTGAGAGTGACTGACTCTCCTCTGAACACATGCAGATCAGGATTAATCCTCACACTGGCTTTAGGGTTTTCTGTATAATGGCAACAATGCACAATAAAAAAGATGTGATATAATAAATATGATCATATGCTGTTTTAGGGCATGAGGTTTGAACAGTTTTTATAGCAAAACACACAAGCTAAATGCAATTAGACAGACGTGTTTTAGCCTGAAACTAAATTATTAAGTGCCCTACACAATCATGTGGATGAACAGCTTGGAAAGAAAATTAAAAAATACATAAAAAAATGTATTTTACAGAATTATTTTACAGTTGAAATTGAGATCAAATAAGCAAAATCAACATTGAGCATCATAACACTCCTTTTCAATGCAAGTTTTCACAGTTCATGTAGAATCACTGATTTGTTATGAATTATGTGAAGTAAATTCTCTCACCTTCAGTGTCTCCAGAGTGAATGTTTGAAATCAGCACTAAAAGCACAAAGAGTATTTTGCATCAGACATATCAAGAGTACAGTATGTGTTTCTGTCTTTGAAGTAATTTATTCTTTCATGATGTGTCTGTTTGATCTAGAGCTAGAGCTAAAAACGTAACGCTGTAATGTTACATTCACTTCCTTCTACTTCAGGCTGATCTTTCACCCATATATCATCATGGAGTAGAGTCGGATTTTAAACTCTGAGAGCATCACAGTAAAAACAGAAATACTACAGCACTTGATCTCATTTAAAATATAATAGCATTAACATCCACTGAAAATCATCCAGAGATGATCATAAATCATGGACTAGAGCTAGACTAGACTAGGGCAGCATGAAAAATATAAACAGAAACACTACTGAATCCTATTTATAATATTACAGCAATGAACATACTATTGAACAGCATCCAGAGAAAATAATACTCACAGAGCACAAGAGGAAGTTGACTGAGCTCCATACTGACTGAATAATGACAGACGCAGACTGTGTTAAAGACTCAAGACTTCCTGAAACCTGCAGTCTGATCCTTACAGACATCACGACACATTAAAGACACACAAATGTACCTCATGTGTTACTGAAGATCTTTTGATAACAATTTTATGATCTTATTGTAATGTTAAACTGACCAAAATACAAGTTTGTACAGAAATGTTTTCAGGGTCAAATGCTATAAAATTAAATTGCTCAAATGTTGGCATTTAGAAAATAATATCCCAGTGAGTTTAATGAACAATGTTTGTTTTATGGGTCTTAAATGTAACAGTGGTATCTGTATTAACAACCTGATGTAAAAACAGAAACAGATGAAGTGATGAACTTCTGCTTCTCACTCACTGGTTGAATCAGACCACAAACAGACAAAACCAAACCACAACTACAGATTTATTTTTGTTTTCGGCTCACTTTATTTTGATGGTTCCTTTAACACACTCTTCATTCATTCATTCATTTTCTTGTCGGCTTTGTCCCTTGCGGGGTCGCCACAGCGGAATGAACCGCCAACTTATCCAGCACGATTTTACGCAGCGGATGCCCTTCCAGCCGCAACCCATCTCTGGGAACTTCCACACACACATTCACACTCATACACTATGGACAATTTAGCTTACCCAATTCACCTGTACTGCATGTCTTTGGACTGTGGGGGAAACCGGAGCACCCGGAGGAAACCCACGCGAACCCAGGGAGAACATGCAAACTCCACACAGAAACGCCAACTGACCCAGCCCAGCCGAGGTTCGAACCTGCGAGGTTCGAACCTGCGACCCAGCGACGTTCTTGCTGTGAGGCAACAGCACTACCTACTGCGCCACTGGGTTGCCCTAACACACTCTTTTCACTATAAATTAAGTATTATTGTTTTCAAAACATTGAGTGCATCAAATAATTTACTGCAGTTGTGTGAATAATATGTAATCATGTGAGGTATACCTGATGTCAATCTGATAATGAGCATTTTAAAACTTAATACAATTTGGAATCTGATTACCTGATTGATTGTATTGATTTTTGGGAATTGACTGATTGAATTTTGTATATAAAATGAGCTGCTTGACTTCTCTTTTTCTTACAGACACAATCAGAAGGTTTCATTTAGTTCTCAGTTTAATTCAGCTCTTTGATAATCTAAAATATTTTAACTTTGGTTAAACTTTATAATTAATTTGAATATAATAAACGTTTTCATTTGTTCTTTTGTCTCATCTTTACTCTTATCTGATTGTAACGGGATGGTGTTTGACTAGTGTTGATTAGTGTTTTTATGTTGATTAGTGACTTTTGAAAGTCACCTTGTCACTTAATAATCAGATAATATCTGATTATGTGTCTGAACAGCAGCATCTGTAGGACAGAGTAGTGTTTAAGCGTTGGGTTTTATCAGGAAAAGCCAGGTTTAGTCCAGAATATGGGATAAAGAAACAGGCTAATGCCAGATTTAACTATGTTAATGAGGTGACTATGAGGTCAAAGTCAATGGCCAAGAAATTTCAGCAAAATAATGTGTATGATGTTTGGAAAGAAGTGATGAAGGTGCTTAATAATAGTAAAGTACCATTGCCAGTCAACATTGTTGGAGTTGCTGGAGCTGAAAATATTGTTGAACTGTGGAGAAAACATTATGAAGATATATTATTAACTGTGTTAGACAGAAATATGAAGTTAACCATGTTCCACATAATGAGGGTGTGATGATTTGACATTTTTAGGTCAGGCCTGTGATTGAAAAATTGAATAAATCATGTGGTCAAGATCAAATAACAGCCAGACATTTGCTTCTCAAAACATTTCAGTGTTACTTGTTTTGTGTTTCTCAGGTTTTAAATGATGTGTTACCTTGCCTGTACTCTACAGTATGTGTCAGTAATTAAAGATAAAGCAGGTGAAATATCTTGTGTAGAAAATGATAGGCCAATTGCAATGGCAGGTATAATTTCTAAAGTTTTTCAGGATATTTTTGTGAACTCTGTAAGGAAGCAGAACCTTAAAATGATTAGTGATTCAAGCCATAATCCCCATAAAGAGCAGCTGATGGGCTCAGAGAGGAGGTAAAGGACACCAGCTAGTCAGATAACAGTGGTACATTATTGCTAATTCTAATATCAATTATATTATTGAATATTAGGAAACAGGGTTTTCGGGGAAGGTGATGTGGAGGTTGTAGAATGAATTCATAAGTTTTGTTTAAAATATGAATAATTTGTGTGTTACTATAATTTAGTGTGTGTTACTTCTAAACTTTGCAGTTTTGTAAAGATAATCTTCAAGAAAATGGTTCAAGAAAACTTCTTTTTTCTGAGGGAGACAATAAAAAATGAAAGAATAAATAAACAACACAATCAGTGTTGGGTAAAGTACTTTAAAAATGTAATCGATTAAAGGTACATCATCAGTGTTGTGTTTTAATGACTTTTCTAATCACTACGCCTGGAAAGTAATTTAATTACCTGACTCATAAAGTCCTCATGAATCTTGATGCACTCATAATATAAAAAAGACATGTTTTTACTTCTTTACATTTAAGTCAAACACTGTACATCAGGGGTGCTCAACCCTATTCCTGGCGATCAACCTTCCTGGAGTTTTCAGTTGCAGCCCATATCAAACACACCTGCCTGTAATTATCAAGTGCTCCTCACGTTCTAAATAATTGGTTCAGGTGTGTTTGATCAGGGTTGGAGCTGAAATCAGCTGGAAGGTCGATCGCCAGGAACAGGGTTGAGCACCCCTGCTGTACATTGTAGCATTTTGGCTTTATTAAGACAATTTTCATAACAAACACAATCTTCTTAAACAGAATTACTCTGCAAAATATCTGAACAACAAACAAATTTACTGAATAAAAATGTTTTACTTAAGAAAATTAAACAATACACATATATTATCTGTATACAGTTATGTTAATGAGTCAGTCAGTAATTTCCTTCTAAATTCATTGTTTCTACAGTTTGTGCAATTGTCTGATAAATTTATGCGTCTTTAGTTGAAAAACAGAATGCAAAACATCTTCACAAATATAGATTTACTCCCCTTAGAAATGTCTGATTAATACAGAACTGATGAATTTGTTTACAGTTTGTACATTATAAGTAACTGTACATTTATTACATAAAAAATAACAGCAAACCCCTTTATTATGATGGCTTGAGAAAGTCAACAAACTGGAATGCTACATAAACTCCTTCTTCTTCTTCTTCTTTTTGTTTTCTTCTAAGAATTTCTATATGCATTTCCTCCTAAACTGTTCAAACTACAAAAACCAAACTAACTCCAAACTGCTCTGACTGGAGTTGCTATTTCCTTTCCAACTGATTCCGAAAACTGACCCATAAAATTTGGAAAAGTCCCATTGACTTAACATTGGACTAAATTTTGTGACCTCATATCATTACACCAGACTGTCCTACAGATTTAAGACCAGCCTCATTTAGCTCAGAATACAAATCTGCCAATCACTGATGACCTTTCAACTTACTAGCCACACCCTAGCAACTGTCCTATAGACTGTCCCAGACTTTCATTGTAAAAAAAACCTACCATTGACTTTACATTGGACACACTAACAACATACCATACTAGCAATATACTAATCCGTACTAGAAACATACTAACAATGTACCAATAAATACTAGCAATACAACTTGCTAACTCATACTAAACACATGCTAATATATAATTATCTCTCTCTATGCCAGCTGTTTGAAACTTCTTAATAACTTATTCAATTATTTTAACTTTAAACTACTTCAGACTTTCTCAAGCCACCATAAAGTTTGTCTATGAACTTTACTTTTCTAGTTTTATTGTAATTTGGTTACGGTAATAAATCGCTGAGTAACTCACAGCACCCAATACTGACAACAGTGACTAAAAATTGATCATTCAGTCGTGTTTCCTCTCATTCTACAGCATTTGACAATCAGCACAACTGTCACTAGCAGATATGAACAAGCCGCCAGACCAGAACTGAGCATGTTGAAGACAGAGAACTGAGATTCTGAACCAGATGCTGAAAAGAGACACACGAGCACTTTATCATGCACTGAGGGTGGCTCCACGGACCTCAAGTCCGCTGCGTGTGCCCCGGTAGAGACGATGGCCACGTAATTGGTCCAGGAGCGCCACCTCGGGCTAAACCTGGCAAAATATGCGCGGAGTCGACAAAGTTCACTTTCTTGACTCCCCCATATACCAGTCTGGCCCGTTCGGCGACACCGTTGGTGAATTCACCCAGGAATTCACGGCGGTGCAGTCGGATACGATGGGCCATCCTTCGGCGGGGATGTAAGACCGCTCCCCCCCCCCGCCGAACCATCCACATCCACTGCTTGTCGCCGAGAGCACCGTCTTCGAGTGCTGCTCCGCCCCCGCCTGCGCCTCCGGCCAGCGGCAGCGCCGAGCACCTCGCAGGCAACCAGCGCTCCCCGTCCCAGGGCGCCGTTAAGTCCGGTTAACGGACCGCGAAGCGCTCCTGAGACGGCCATCTGGAGAAGAGGGAACTTGCTCTCTCCCCGGTGGGGGGCCGGGCACCTCAGAGAGAGAGCATCTTTCCCTTCCCTGGATGTGACAGCCCGAATACTGCCAGTCTGGGACGCGATGAAAAGCCTTCCAGCTCGCAGGATCGGCGCACTTCGCCAGTGGCTCACGGGGTCTGGGAGGACGGTCTCCTTTCTCTCACACCTCCAGCCCTCTCCTCCGGAGTCTGAGTGCAAGGTGAGTGAATCTCTCACCTCCAGCTCTTCCGCGGGACCCCAGCGCTCCCCGGATCAGCACTCCCACTCCGCGCTGCCCCACTGCTGGTACGTCAGCGATTGTAGCGATGCAGTCATTAGCGAGGGCTCTGCCTGCCTGGTTAGCGCAGCCCAGCCCTTTGCGGTGGCTCATACGCACGATCAGACTCGGCTACGCGATTCGATTCGTGAAAAGGCCTCCCAAGTTCACGGGGTGTGCGTCACCAGGGTCAGCCCTGTGCCCCCCCCTGTCTTGCGAGAGAAGATTGCTGTCCTCCTGGCAAAGGAGGCAATCTAACCGATCCCTCCAGCCGAGATGGAGAGCGGGTTTACAGCCTGTACTTCATCGTACCCAAAAGAGCGGTGGGTTACGGCCAATCCTAGATCTGCGCGTTTTGAACCGCTGTCTGCACAAGCTGCCGTTCAAAATGCCTATGCAGAAGCGCATCCTCCGGTGCGTTCGTCCTCGGGATTGGTCTGCAGCAATAGACCTGAAGGACACGTACTTCATGTCTCCATACTCCAAGCCACCGTCACTTTTCTGCGGTCTGCGTCAAGCGAGCCTGACAGTATAAGTCCTCCCCTTCGGGCTCTCTCTGTCTCCGCGGGTCTTCACCAAGCTCGCGGAGGGTGCCCTAGCGCCCCTTCTGCTCGCGGGCATCCGCATACTCAATTATCTCAGCGACTGGCTGTTTTTAGCCCTCTCGCGGGAGCAATTGACTATGCACAGAGACAAGGTGCTCCTGCACCTCCACCTATTGGGGTTTCAGGTGAACGAGAAAAGAGCAAACTCATCCCCGTGCAGAGGATCTCTTTTCTCGGGTTGGAGCTGGACTCGGTCACCATGACAGCGCGCCTCTTCGGAGAGCGCGCTCAGCTAATGCTGAACTGTCTGTGAGAGTTCGACAGCAAAATAGTGGTCCCACTGAATTCTTACAGAGGCTCCTGGGGCATATGGCATCCGCAGCCGCTGTACGCCGCTCGGATAACTCCATATGAGACCACTTCGGCACTGGCTTCACGATCGAGTCCCCAGACGCGCATGGCACGCGGGCACACACCGAGTGACTGTCACTGCGCTGTGTCGCCGCGCCCTCAGCCCCTGGAACGACCCCTCGTTCCTACAGGCCTGAGTGCCTCTCGGACAGGCGTCCAAACATATTGTCGTTTTGACAGATGCTTCCAGCACTGGCTGGGGGGCCGTGTGTTGCGGGCATGCAGCTGAAAAAGCCCAGTTGCATTGGCATATCAATCGCCTAGAGCTGTTGGCAGTGTTCCTCGCTCTCCGCCGTTTTTACCGGTGCTGGAGCGACAACACGTACTGGTCAGGACGGACAGTACGGCAGCGGGGGCGTATATCAACCGTGTGGGGGGTATCCGCTCTCGCAGCATGTCTCAGCTCGCTCGTCGTCTGCTCCCCCGGAGTCATACGCGGCGCAATCGCTGCATTCCATTTTTTCCCCACCGAGCTCTCCGTGCAGCCCATTCGCTCTCACGGCAGTTTCGCCTGGGAAAATGGAGACTCCACCCCCGACTGTCCAGCTGTTCTGTGCTGCGCCTTTCTTTCTCTAACTCAGAGATTTGTGCGCTCTCGCTTGAGTTCCCCACTTGGCGAACCCTGCAAAGTCCACTGGCTACACAGCTGGCCTCGGGGCTTGCGTAATACGCATTTCTCCAGTGAGCCTACTCGCACAGATACTGTGTAAAGTCAGGGAGGTCGAGGAACAGCTCTCGTATTGCGCTTCTCTGGCCCAATCGGACCTGCTTTCAACTCTCTCCTCGTGATGGCCCCTCCCTGGCACATCCCCTGGAAACAGGGGACGGGCACCGTTTGGCACCCGCGCCTAGATCTATGCTACACGTACGGTTCATAGATGGAGCGCGGAGGACTTAAGTGACTTACCGATTAGGTGGTTAACACTGTCACTCAGGCTCAGCACCCTCTACGAGGCATGCCCACGCCTGAAGTGGAGTCTATTCGCTGTGTGGTTACCTTTTTCCCCGAGAAGGAAACCTCGATCATGCCAGATCAGAGTGATGCTATCCTCCTTCAGTTGACTGAAACTAAGGCTGTCCCCTCCCCTCTGAGGGGTTGGCGTTACGATCATCCCCGCTCTAAGGATGCGGCGATGGCGGCACGCTGGGAAGTATCGTCTCATCATCCAGCTCCCAGAGGCACGAGACATGAATATTAATTTTTCCTGTTTCCCTCTCATACTCACTTGGAGATCTCTCTTAGGAGAGGTCTGCTCGATCACTCGACTCAGTATCTTAAGATTTCTGTCCAGGTAGACAGCTCTGCTGGTCGCGTTCGCATCGGCCAAATGGGTGGGTATCTGGAGGCATTTTCGGTCAGCGAAATGTGCCAGCGTTTTGGGCCGGCCCACTCTCACGTTTACCTGAGACCTCGGCCCACCTAGGTGCCCTAGGTTCCTACAGCGTTTCAGCCACGTAGTGAACCTGCAAGCGCTGCCCACGGAGGAGGCAGACCCAGCCCCTTTATTTGCTGTGTCCTTCGCGCTTTGCGTATTATACGGACCGTACTTAGCTCTTTTATCTGTTACTGTGATCGGCAGAAGGGAAGTGCCGTATCCAAACAGAGGTTGGAACTTACCCACTGAACAGTGGATGCCATCTCCCTCGCTCATCTGAGCCAGGGCGAGCCGTGTCCCCCAGGAGTGAGAGCGCGCTCCTCGAAGCGCGCATCCTTTTGGGCGTTAGCACGCGGCGCCTCTCTAACAGACACTGGAGAGCTGCGGGCTGGGCGACACCTATTGCGAGATTTATTAATCTTGAGGGGAGCCGATTTCCTCACGCGGTGAATGAGGAAATTCGGTTAGGTGTTGTAAAACGCTTGCTGCGCCATTCTCTCTAACACGGAGATACGTGCGCTTTTTCGCTCTGTCAGTAAAGTTCCCAGCTGGCGAACCCTGCAGATATTCCTCCGAGGCCCCCAGCATCTGACTCAGCAGAGGAGTCAGGCCCTGGCCCGTTACGTTGTTGGTATGCCCGCTGGTCAGCCCGCGTTCTGGGTGTAGGTGCCCGCTATGTGCGATCCCCACTAGGCGATCCCATATGCTTATACTGCCACGGTGCAGTCCCCCCTCACAGGCGGACCCGTGTCTTCCCTCACCGCTAACCATCTAATATTCATATGCGTACTCCCCCTTCTCAGGGCGAGTCCAAATCCTCTCTCGCCACCAGTCTCCCCACTTGGGTAGCAGGTGGCCTCCGCAGCGTCCTCCCTATCGGGACTGCACGCTTTCCCAACGTACTGTCGTATTACATTCCTAGAAATTATTCTAGACAAATTTGCGCCTCCCGAAAAATATATCTTAATCTGTAAATCTTCTGTTGAAGTGGGATAAGTAAGGGCCAGGGAACACGTTGGAAGACCGCGCCTCTGGTGACGCAGGTGCGCTCACGCTCTTTTGCCTGGCAAACCTCTCATCGGGGGCGAAGGTAAGGTTCAATCATTATGGCGTTTTCCAAACATTTCCCCATAGTGGAAATTTCCACATAGCATTGAAGTTCCCCTTCCGAAGGGGAACGCTCTAGTTACTAAAGTAACCCTCGTTCCCCGAGGGGGGGAACGGAAATGCTATGTTCCTTCGCCATAATGATTGCCCCTTAGCTGTTGAGGTGAAAGTCTCTTCCGCTAAAAAAATGATGCTTTGGCTTTGCTCGCACATGTGCTCTTATAGCAAGTTAATTGCAACGAGCATCAGGTGCGCAAGCTGAAGCTGCCAACTCATTGGCATTTCATTGGCCCGTTTACATACTCTTTCACATGATTGGCTTTCTGAATGAAATCCCCATAGTGGAAGTTTCCACATAGCATTTCCGTTCCCCCCCTCGGGGAACGAGGGTTAGTTTAGTAACCAGAGCGTTTACACTGTTGGTCAGTAAAATATGTTGGAGTACAAAAGTTAATTAATTACATCATGAATGTTATATTTAAACTGCTTTTCTGAACTCTGTGACTAAAAAACATACTCATTACTCACATTACCTATGAATATTCACAAAAAAAGGGAATTAAACATCAGTATAACTGAGCATAACTGAGTAACTTTAATTGCATAAAAAAACTGAACAGCAATGCCTTTAATATTTTCACTGTGATTTATTTACAGTACTGAATCACTTAACTCATTGCACCAAATTCTGACAACAGTGACTAATAATAAATCATTCAGTCGTGTTTCCTCTCATTCTACAGCATTTGACAATCAGCACGACTGTCACTAGCAGATATGGACAAGCTGCCAGACCAGAACTGAGTATGTTGAAGACAGAGATCTGAGATTCTGAACCAGACGCTGTAGAAGAGACACACGAGCACTTTATCATGCACTACATCTGAACAAGGACAAATGAAGAAATAAATGAGCTGACAGTTTCAGAGACTCTCACCTCTGACTGAGATCCAGCTCTTGGGTGACTCTCCTTCTGGGTGTTTGCAGTAGTAGAAACCCTCATGTGACTTTGAGACAGTAGTGATGATCATCTCTGAGGTTTGACTCTGGACGAGTGATCCATCTTTATAGAAATCAGCTCTGAGCTTTGCTGGAGTTGTAGATTTATATAAACAGTGTAGAGTCAGAGTATCTCCTTCAGTCACAGGATGAACAGGACTCTCCAGAATCACACCAGCTACACAAACACAGCAAACATCAACACACATGAACAGAGTTCTGATGTTATAAATACAAAAGAAAAATAAATATTGACCTTTATATTAATGTAGGGCTTAGTGTCAGTTTGTGACTTCATTTGAATTTTAACATTCATTTACACTCAACAGCTACTCATTGCTTTCAGAGTAGTTTTTATATCTAATATTATGTGGTTGTTATGCTCACAAGTCCAATTCACAACTGTCTAATGCTTTCTGCTCTCATCAAGTCAATCTGTTTAATACAGTGATTGCACATTAGCAAATAAATGAATAAATACAGAAGCTCAGACTCACAGTGTACAGTGATATTAACAGGATTAGAGTTCTCTCCAGATTCAGACTGATACCAGTAAACTCCAGTGTCTGATGTGTTGAGGCTGATTGTACATGTAGATCCTGTTTGTGATAAATAATCACCCATCCACTCGCTGTTTGAGTATCTTCTGACTCTCCATCCAGTAGAGTTACTCTTGTCTTCACAGCTCAGAGAAAGAGAGTCAGATGTAAAGTGTTGAGCTCTGCTGGGACTGATGACCAGAGACACTGGAGGAGAAACACCTGAGACAGCAATAATTTACAAATATTTAACTGTATTCATTATGAAATATGATCCAATCATTTCAGTTCTGTGTAAACTCACCAGTGACCCACAGTGGCTGTGTGTTGCTCATATATGTTGTATAGGCTGGTTTTCCTCTCTCTGCTCTGCACAAATAAACTCCTGTGTGTTTTAGAGCAACAGAACTGACAGTGTATTTTCCTCCAGCTCCTCTACTGCTGTCTGAGAGCAGTTTATAATTATAACCATTGCCTGTGTAAAGTGAGAATATACAGATGTTCAATATAATCAGCTATTTTTATACACAAAATTATTTTCACTGAAACTAGTCTAGTCAGATTTACAGGGGCAGAATTGTTGCATTATTTCAAATAAATATACAATGAAATACATGCACATAAACATGATATGACATAAGACTGACAAATGCATGCAGGAGTTGCAAAAAAAAGCTAATTTTAAAAAGTATCCACAAATATGTTTTTACATCACAAACCCAACTTTGTCATCATTATATGTTAATATAATTTTAACTTTGAAGATTGACTTTAGATTTATTTGTGAACCGTGATATATTTATTTGAAACATTACAACAACACAGTCCAAAGACATGTGATATGGGTAAATTGAATAAGCTAAATTGGCCGTAGTGTATGTGTTAATGCAAGAGTGTATGTGGGTTTGCCAGTGTTGGGTTGCGCCTGGAAGGGCATCCGCTGCATAAAACATGTGCTAGATAAGTTGGCGGTTCATTCCGCTGTGGTGACCCCAGATTAATAAAGGGACTAGGCTGAAAAGAAATGGAATGAATGAATGAACAACAATTCTCTCCCCACAGAATCATATTATAACTTACCTGAACGAGTTATGATGTACCAGCTGAATGTCCAGCCTGTAGAGGAGCCGTAAACTTTACAGATCAGAGTCACTGAATCTCCTTCAGTCAACCAGTTCTGTGGAGAAACACTTAAAGCTGTCTGGGCTATGTCTGAAATAGAGAAATCCCTCATTAATAACATGATAAACTTGTGTGCATATGAAGAGATGATCAAACTCACCTGATACTGTCAGTGGAACTGCATCACTCTTTTGTGATCTGCGTGAACCTTTACTCTCAGTGCCAGAACAGGAGTATTTACCTGCGTCAGACTCAGTAACAGACTTTAATGTGTATTCCTGTAAATCACTGAGTGCATCTGCTGAACCTTCTTTATACCAGCTGTACTGCCAGCTAGAGGCTCCTTCAGCATTAATGTCACATCTGAGAGTGACTGACTCTTCTCTGAACACATGCAGATCAGGATTAACAGTCACACTGGGTTTAGGATTTTCTGTATAATGGTAAATATTTCCAATAAAAACGATGTGATGTGATGTAATAAATATAATCATATCCTGTTTTTAATGCATGAGGTATGAACAGTTTTTATTGCAAAACACACAAGCTAAATCTGATTAGATGGAAGTGTTTTAGCCTGAAGTCATAGTCACTTTATTAAATCATGTGGATGAGCAGCTTGGATAGAAAATAAAAAATATATATTTTTTTTAAATTCACAGTTGAAATTAGGATCATAAAAACAAAAAGTCACAATAATGCATTTCACAAGTGCACAAAGATCAATTTAACAACTTCTAAAATCAACATTAAGCATCATAACACTCCTTTTCAAAGCTAGTTTTCACAGTTCATGTAGAATCACTGATATGTCATGAATTATGTGAAGTAAATTCTCTCACCTTCAGTGTCTCCAGAGTGAATGTTAGAAATCAGCACTAAAAGCACAGTGTATTTTGCATCAGACATATCAAGAGTACAGTATGTTTTACTCATGCATCATCATGGAGTAGAGTTGGATTCTAAACTCTGAGAGCATCACAGTAAAAACAGAAACACTACAGCACTTGATCTCATTTAAAATATACCAGCATTAAAATCCACTGAAAATAATACTCACAGAGTACAAGAGGAAGTTGACTGAGCTCCATACTGACTGAATAATGACAGACGCTTGAAGACACAGACTGTGTTAAAGACTCAAGACTTCCTGAAACCTGCAGTCTGATTCTTACAAACATCACGACACATTAAAGACACACAAATGGACCTCATGTGTTACAGAAGATCTTTTTATAACAATTTTATAATCTTATAACATGTTTTAAGATAATGTTAAACTGAACAACAACAGCCATGATTGTACACATGTGTTTTCAGGGTCAAATATTAAAAAAAAAATGTTGGCATTTTGAAAATAATGTCCTGATGAGTTAATGTATAAGAATGAATTTTTAACTACAGCGGTTCGACTATTGTTCTGCCGAGCGACTAAAAAGTCATCAGTATTGATGGTGAAAAACTGTACATTTCTAGTCAAACCATTCTTCTGCAATCTTATACCAAAAGCGGAAATAAGAGCAGTATTAATAGCTTAAAATGTGAGAGAGCGTTGCTGTTATGTGATTGTATTGTATTACAATATGAAGCAATGAAGTGTTGATGTTACATCAGAAGTAATTTACAAATACTTGAAAATGAAATTATTTAATGACAATAATTCTCAATGGTTACAACTGAATTAGTTATACAATAACTGCATAAAATAATAAAACATGAAATGATAAAAAACATATGATATTAATCGTACCCAGCTTAAATGTAAAATAAAGTTACCTGAAAGAGAGAGATAGGGGGAGGGAGAGAGACAAAGAGAGCAAGTAGGCCTCAAAGAATGCCTGATAGCAGTAGAGTCAGAGAAGATAGCTTCCAAAGCAGGAGAGGAGCAGAGACCAGAGCAGAGTTTAACATCTATTTTGTATCTTTCTTGACCATGTGACTAAAGCCCAAATGCTGAGACATTCAAACTGACCAATCAACATGTGACCACATCGTAAACCCCCCAAAGTCCACACACCAGGCCCTGATCTAATCAGTATCTGCCTTTGGAGTCAGTATGGACCTTCTTGATAAAAAAGACATGTTTTGCAATATAAACAAATGCATATGATAATTTTCATTCCTACAAATGAGTAATGAAACTATGTTTTTTTATGACTCTTTAAATGTAATGGTGTGATCTGTATTAATAAACTGATGGAAAAAACACACACATGAAGTGATGAACTCACTGGTAAAATGACCTCAAACAGACCAAACCAAACCACAACTATACATTTATTTTCGACTCATATCTCAATAACAAACAACTAATTTACTGAATAAAAATGTTTTACTTAAGAAAAGATAAACACTATACTATATATGTATCTGTATACAGTCATGTTAATTAATCAGTCATTTTCCTTCTAAATTCATTGTTTCTTGAGTTTGTGCAATTGTCTGATAAATTTATACGTCTTTAGCTGAAAAACAGAATGCAAAATATCTTCACAATTATAGATTTACTCTCCTTATAATTGTCTGATTAATACAGAATTTGTTTACAGTGTGTACATTATGAGTAACTACATTCATTACATTAAAAATGAACAGCAACCCCTACATTATGGTGGCTTGAGAAAGCCAATATACTGTTATGCTACATAAACTTCTTCTTCTTTTCTTCTGAGGCTAATTTCTATATGCATCTCCTCCTAAACTGTTCAAGCTACAAAAACCAAACTAACTCCAAACTGCTCTGACTCGAGTTGCTATATCTTTTCCAACTGATTCCGAAAACTGACCCAGAAAATTCTGAAAAGTCCCATTGACTTAACATTGGACTAAATTTTGTGACCTCATATCATAACACCAGACTATCCTGCAGATTTAAGACCAGCCTCATTTAGCTCAGAATACCAATCTGCCAATCCCTGATGACCTTTCAACTTACTAGCCACACGCTAGCAACCACCGACGGCACCATAGCAACTGTCCTATAGACTTTCATTGTAAAAAAAAAAAAAAAAAACTACCATTGACTTTACATTAGACACACTAACAGCATACCACAGCAATATAGTAATCCATACTGGAAACATACTAACAATGTACCAATCCATATTAGCAACATGCTAATTCATAATAGAAACATGCTAACATATAAGTAGTTCTCTCTCTGTGCCAGCTGTTTCAAACTTCTTAAAAACGACTTCAATTATTTAAACTTTAAAACTACTTCAGACTTTCTCAAGCCACCATAAAGTCTGTCTACGAACTTTACTTTTCTAGTTTTATTGTAATTTGGTTACAGTAATGAATCACTGAGTAACTCACTGCACCCAGTAATGAAAACAGTGACTAATAATAAATCATTCAGTCGTGTTTCCTCTCATTCTACAGCATTTGACAATCAGCACGACTGTCACTAGCAGATATGAACAAGCTGCCAGACCAGAACTAAGCATGTTGAAGACAGAGATCTGAGAATCTGAACCAGACGCTGTAAAAAAAGACACACAAGCGCTTTATCATCTGAACAAGGACAAATGAAGAAATAAATGAGCTGACAGTTTCAGAGACTCTCACCTCTGACTGAGATCCAGCTCTTGGGTGACTCTCCTTCTGGGTGTTTGCAGTAGTAGAAACCCTCATGTGACTTTAAGACAGTAGTGATGATCATCTCTGAGGTTTGACTCTGGACGAGTGATCCATCTTTATAGAAATCAGCTCTGAGCTTTGCTGGAGTTGTAGATTTATCTAAACAGTGTAGAGTCAGAGTATCTCCTTCAGTCACAGGATGAACAGGACTCTGCAGAATCAAACCAACTACACAAACACAACAAACATCAACACACACATCAACAGATTCACAACTTTGTCTAATGCTTTCTGTTCTCAAGTCTGTTTTATCTAATTGATTGTACATTAACAATTAAATTAATAAACACAGACTCACAGCATACAGTGATATTAACAGGATTATATTTCTCTCCAGATTCAGACTGACACCAGTAAACTCCAGTGTCTGATGTGTTGAGGCTGATTGTACATGTAGATCCTGTTTGTGATGAACAATCGTCCATCTGCCAGCTGTCTGTGTATCTTCTGATTCTCCATCCAGTAGAGTTACTCTTGTCTTCACAGCTCAGAGAAAGAGAGTCAGATGTAAAGTGTTGAGCTCTGCTGGGGCTGATGATCAGAGAGACTGGAGGAGAAACACCTGAGACAGCAATAATTTACAAATATTTAACTTTATTCATTATGAAATATGATTCAATCGTTTCAGTTCTGTGTAAACTCACCAGTGACCCACAGTGGCTGTGTGTTGCTCATATCTGTTTTATAGGCTGGTTTTCCTCGCTTTGCTTCACACATATAAATTTCTGTGTGTTTTAGAGCAACAGAACTGACAGTGTATTTTCCTCCAGCTCCTCTACTGCTGTCTGAGAGCGGTTTATAAATGTAACCCTTACCTATGAAGAGTGACAATATACAGAGGTTCACTGTAATCAGCTATTTGTGTATACAATACTATATTTTACATTAAAAAAAAACTTCTTTGAAAGTGATCTAGTCAGATTTGTTAAGGGGGATATTCCCAAAAGCTGGTTCCCCATCGGGAGGGGAACTTCAATGCTATGTGGAAACTTCCACTATGGGGATTTCGTCAGAATCCAATCATCTGATCAGCATGACTAGTTGGCTTCACGGTTGGCACTCGGGCAGATCTGAGGGTCACAGTGGGAGTAAATCCACCGCCCTCTGGCTCGCGAAGCTCTCGCTCCTCTACGCACTCCATCCAAGCTTTAAGTGAGAGAAGCGCTCCGTCCTCAGATGGTCGCCCTCTCACTTGATGACACTGAGGATCAGATTTCCATTGCTGCATCGGAGGATGGTCTGTCATTGTCTAATGAGGATGCAAACCTGCTCCCTCCCGCCGTGCTTTCCTGGGCTGCTTCCGCCATGGGTCTGGAGATGGTTTATCTCCCAGCAGCACGGCCAGACTGTCTAGAGAGGTGTTATGTGGAGGATGTAAAGAAGGCAAGACTTTCTAAGCCTACCGTCCCATTCTTCCCGAAAGTGCACAGTAAGCTCACACACTGGGTGCACCTCTGCCCTCACCATGCATGCTATGGACCAAGCGCAAGCCCAGCTGCACGAGGATGGTTCCGACCCAGACCTGAGCATGAGCTCCGCACCGCAACCGACTATGCTCTTCGTACCACTAAGTCGGCTGCGTGTGCCCTGGGAAGGACGGTGGTCACATTAGTGGCCCAGGAACGCCACCTCTGGCTTAACCTGGCTGATATGCATGATTGCTTTCTTAACACACCTATATCCCAGGCTGGCCTATTCGGCGACACGTTGGTGAATTCGCCCAGGAATTCACGCCGGTGAAGGAGCAGTTGGAAGCGATGGGTGAGATCATCTATCTGCGGGATCGTAAAACCGCTCCCCCCGCCGAGCCATCCATATCCACTGCTTTTCGCCGAGGGCACTCGCATGCGGCTTTTGCTCCGCCACTCCCACCAGTGCCTCTGGCCAAGTGGCTGCGCTAAGCAACCAGCGCCCCGGGAAGCTAAGTCCAGTTAACGGACCATGAAGTGTCAGTGAGACAGGCTATCTGGAGAAGAGGGAATTTGCTTTTGCTGAAGGGTCAGGCTCTTCATCCAATGGCATAAAATAAAAAAAAAACGCCATCAAATCTTCAGAGAAAGAGCATTTTTCCTCTTCTCCGGATGTGACAGCCCAAACACTGCCAGTCTGGGATGCTATGCCTTCCAGTCTGCAGGATCGGTGCACCTCGCAGTGGCTTGCAGAGTGCAGGAGAACGGTCTCTTTTCTTTCACACTCCCAGCCCCTCCTCCGGAGTCTGGGTGCGAGGCAAGAGAAAATCTCTCGCCTCTTGCTCTCCCGTGGGACCCCAGCGCTCTCCGGTTGAGCCCGTCCACTCCACGCTGCCCCACCACTGGTATGTCAATGCTCGTGCAAATGAAGCCACTTGCGAGGGCTCTGCCTGCCTGGTTAACGCGGGCCAGCCCATCGCAATGGTTTATTTGCGCGATCAGACTTAGCTATGCGATTCAATTCACAAAACAGCCTCCCAAGTTCACGGGTGTGTATTTCACAATGGTTAGCCCTGTGTTTGCACCTGTCTTGCAAGGGGAGATTGCTGTCCTCCTGGCAAAGGATGCAATCGAACTGGTCCCCATGTAACCCCTGCCGGTCTTACATCACCCAACCCGCTCCGAGCTGGGATCGAACCGGCAACCATCCGCATGGGAGTCGGTTGCTCTAACAAGGAGGCTAAAGACCATGGCCTCTAGCGTCTGTCGCTAGAGCACCTTTAGAGGTCAGAGGAGTGAGGTTTACCTGCACAGCACTTACTAGCTGGCCTCCGTTACACCTCCAGCCGAGATGGAGAGCGAGTTTTACAGCCCGTACTTCATTGTACCCAAAAAGAGTGGTGGGCTACGGCCAATTCTAGATCTGCGCATTTTGAACCACTGGCTTCACAGGCTGCTGTTCAGAATGCTTATGCAGAAGCGCATCCCCCGGTGCGTTTGTCCTCAGGAATGGTCTGCAGCAGTAGACCTAAAAGACACATACTTTCATACCTCCATACTTCCACACCACCGTCAGATTCTGCGGGTTGGTTCTTTTCTCGGGTTGGAGCTGGACTCGATCTCAATGATGGTGCGCCTCCCCCAAGAGCGTCCCAAGCTAATGCTGACCTGTCTGAAAGAGTTCGACAGGAAAACTGTGGTCCCACTGATATTATTTCAGAGGTTCCTGGAGCATATAGCATCCGCAGCTGCTCTCTCGCCGCTCGGGTGCTCCATATGAGACCGCTTTAGCATTGGCTTCACCATCGGGTCCCAAGACACGCATAGCATGCACCGGGCAACTTTTTCTCCGCTGTGTCGCTGCGCCCTCAGCCTCTGGACAGATCCTGCATTTCTACAGGCCTGCATGCCTCTAGAACAGGGATCACCAAACTTGTTCCTGGAGGTCCAGTGTCCTGCAGGTTTTAGCTCCAACCCTAATCAAACACACCTGAACAAGCTAATCAAGATCTTACTAGGTATACTTGAAACACCCAGGCAGGTGTGTTGAGGCAAGTTGGAGCTAAACCCTGCAGGGCACCAGACCTCCAGGAACGAGATTGGTGACCCCTGCTCTAGAACAAGTGTCCAGGCAAGTCGTCGTTTTGACGGATGCTTCCAGTACACGTCCCCTGGAAGAAGCTTCTTCTGTAGGACAGGCACCGTTTGGCACCCGCACCCATATCTATGGAACCTCACGAACCTCCACACTGAGGGGTTGGCGTTACGATCATCCCCACTCTAAAGACCCGGTGATGGTGGCGCGCTGGGAAAGCATCTCACCTCATCATTCAGTTTCCAGAGGTGCGAGATATGGATAATTAATTCTATCCTATTCCCCTCTCATACCCATTTGGAGATCTCTCTTAGGAGAGGTCTGTTCGATCCACTTGACTCAGTATCTTTAAGATTTCTGTCCAGGTAGACAGCTCTGCTGGTCGCGTTGGCATCGATCAAATGGGCGGGTATCTGGAGGCATTTTCGTCAGCGAAATGTGCCAGCGTTTTGGGCCGGCCCACTCTCATGTTTTCCTGAGACCCTGGCCCACATAGGTGCCCTAGGTTCCTACAGTGTTTGCTCTAAACTGCGTAGTGAACCTGCAAGCTCTGCCCACGGAGGAGGCAGACCCAGCCCCTTTATTGCTGTGTCCTGTTCATGCTTTGCGGACCGTACTCAGTAGATCCTCTGAACAGCTCTTTATCTGTTACGGTGATCGGCAGAAGGGAAGTGCTGTATCTGAACAGAGGTTGGCCCACTGAACAGTGGATGCCATCTCCCTCACTATCAGTGCCAGGGAGAGCCGTGTCCCCCAGGAGTGAAGCGCACTCCACTCGGAGCACGCATCCTCTTGGGCGTTGGCACATGGCACCTCTCTAACAGACATTGTAGAGCTGCGGGCTCGGCGAAACCTAATACATTTGTGACATTTTTTAATCTTTGTGTGGAGCCGATTTCCTCACGTGTGCTAGGAAACCCCAAAGAATGAGGAAATTCGCTTAGGTGTTGTAAAATGCTTGCTGCGCCATTCTCTCTAACGCAGAGATACGTGTGCTTTCTCGCTTTGCCAGTTTTCCCCACTTGGCGAACCCTGCAGAGTTCCTCTGAGGTCCCCAGCATCTGACTCAGCGGAGGAGTCAGGTGTTGGCCCGTTACGTTGTTGGCATGCCCGCTGGTCAGCCCGCGTTCTGGGTATGGGTGCCTGCTATGCGCGATCCCCCCTGGCAATCCCATATGCTCACTCAGCCATGATGTAGTCCCCCCTCTTAGGCAGGCTCATGTCTTCCCTCCCCACTAACCATCTTTTCATACAATTTCTAACCATCTTTTCAACCATTTTCCTTTCAGGGCTAGTCCACATGCTATTTGTCACCAGGTCTCCCCATTCGGGCAACAGGTGACCTCCACAGCATCCTTCCTATCGGGACTGCATGCTTTTCCAACATACTGTCGTATTTAAAATTCCTAGAATTAACTAGGTGTAAAGAAGGAACGGAAATGCTATGTTCCTTCACCACAATGATTGTTCCATAGCTGGCAGCCATAAAAGGCTCTTTCAGCTAGAAAAGGATGACTGGCGTGGCACGAGCTGCATCTTTATAACAAGTTTAATTGTAATTGACGCCAGCTGTGCACGCTGATGCCGCCAACTCATTGTCATTTCATTGGCCCGTTTTAATACTCTTTCAGATGATTAGATTTTGCCGAAATCCCTATAGTAGACGTTTCCACATAGCATTTCAGCTCCCCCCCTCGGGGAATGAGGGTTACATTGGTAACCGTAGCGTTATGTGGCATACCCATATAAAGTTATGGATAGGAAAGCAGTTAAGCTCAGCATTTGGTTACAAAATCCAAGGTAACTTTCAGGGCATATCAGCATAACCTGCTCTGGACCAGGTTATATTTCAGGGTTAGCTCACTTATATTTGTGTGTGCTTTTTAACTTTACTCGCCTTCATTAATTTGGGAAATGCTTCCTGTATATTTGTGGATGGTTTGTTGTAGTAAAAACATATTTGTGAATATTTAAATTGTTTAACCAAATTTCATTTAATTACTTTGTGAATCTCTTTATATTTATTTGTGGATCCTGATCTATTTATTTGAAATAATGCAACAATTCTAACCTACATAGAAACATATTTTAAAGGGATAAATAATCAATAAAAAATGTACTCATTATTTACTCTCAAGTGATTCCAAACCTTTATAAGTTTCTTTATTCTGTTGAATACAAAAGAAGATATTTTGAAGAAAGACCTGTAACCATTGGCATAGTAGGAAAAACAAACACTATGAAAGTCAATGGTTACAGGTTTCCAGATTTCCAGATCTTTTGTGTTTAACAGAATAAAGTACAAGTACAACAAGTTAAAGATGAGTAAATGAACTATCCCTTTAACTTACCTGAATTAGTTAACATGTACCAGCTGAATGTCCAGCCTGTAGAGGAGCCGTAAACCTCACAGATCAGAGTCACTGAATCTCCTTCAGTCAACCAGTTCAGTGGAGAAACACTTAAAGCTGTCTGGGCTCTGTCTGAAATAGAGAAATCCCTCATTAATAACATGATAAACTTGTGTGCATATGAAGAGATGATCAAACTCACCTGATACTGTCAGTGGAACTGCATCACTCATTTGTGATCTGTGTGAACCTTTACTTTCAGTGCCAAAACAGGAGTATTTACCTGCGTCAAGCTCAGTAACAGACCTTAATGTGTATTCCTGTAAAAAACTGAAAACACCTGCTGAACCTTCTTTATACCAGCTGTACTGCCAGCTAGAGACTCCTTCAGCATTAATGTCACATCTGAGAGTGACTGACTCTCCTCTGAACACATGCAGATCAGGATTAATCCTCACACTGGCTTTGGGGTTTTCTGTTTTATGACAAGAATTCACAATTAAAATAAGCTCATAAATTTAATCAAATTTGCTGTTTTAGTGTATGAGGTCCAATCGGGTCCAGTCAGTTGTGATTGCAAAAGACACAAGCTTAATCTGTGTTCGTGTTTTAGGGAAATTGATCTATTCTTGACTTATTTTTATACAAAAAAAAAAAAAAAAAGTTGTTTATACAAAATCATTTATATGAATCAGTTTGGTAAGAAGATAAAATTAAATAGAATTATATTTACACACATAGAATTATATACACACACACACACACACACACACACACACACACACACACACACACACACACATATATATATATATTACAGTTCAAATCAAGATATAAACACAAACACTAGTTTCTCATTAGTCAGAACAAGCTAAATAATTTAACAATTTCTAAAATCAACATTAATCATCATAAAATTTTAATGCTGCAGTTTTTCACAGTAGAGTCACTCATATATAATGACCTATGAGTTGAGGTGAGTTATACTTCATTTTTCACTTAAACAGCACATTTGTCTTGTACTCGTATAACAAAAAAAGTGACATTGACAATACTGTAGTTTACCAGTTAAAATCCTACTAGATACTGGTATAAAAGCCTTCTTGTAACAGTTACTTTAACATTAAGAAACATTGTATTACTTCCCTGATGACAGTACTTCATACACTGGAAATAAAACATGATTTGGATAATTTGCAATTACTTGTGCATTCCTAAAAACCAAGAAAAACAAAATCTAACCTAGGACTTATGTAAAACAAATTCACTCACCTTCATTGTGTTCATAGTGGGTGTTTGAACTCAGCACTAAAGCACAAACAAAAACCCGTTTCAAACAATGAATATTGAGTTAATATGAGAAAATAGCATTAGCCATGATCATAATATAAACTCTTTGACTTATACTCTCACCTCTGACTGAGATCCAGCTCTTGGGTGACTCTCCTTCTGGGTGTTTGCAGTAGTAGAAACCCTCATGTGACTTTAAGACAGTAGTGATGATCATCTCTGAGGTTTGACTCTGGACGAGTGATCCATCTTTATAGAAATCAGCTCTGAGCTTTGCTGGAGTTGTAGATTTATATAAACAGTGTAGAGTCAGAGTATCTCCTTCAGTCACAGGATGAACAGGACTCTCCAGAATCACACCAGCTACACAAACACAGCAAACATCAACACACATATCAACAGAATGCTGACTTTATATATACAAAAGCAATTATATATTGTGCTGTATATTAAAATGCAAATAATTTGTATTGACAAGTGTTTTAAACACTACTAATTACTTTTATTGTAATTTGTGTGGTTCACTAGACCAATTCACAACTGTGTCTAATGCTTTCTGCTCTCATCAACTTAATCTGTTTTAAAAGAATAAACACAGACTCACAGTGTACAGTGATATTAACAGGATTATAGTTCTTTCTAGATCCAGACTGACACCAGTAAACTCCAGTGTCTGATGTGGTGAGGCTGATTGTACATGCAGATCCTTTTTTTGATGAACAATCACTTATCCACCCGCTGACAGTGTATCTTCTGACTCTCCATCCAGTAGAGTTACTCTTGTCTTCACAGCTCAGAGAAAGAGATTCAGATGTAAAGTGTTGAGCTCTGCTGGGACTGATGACCAGAGAGACTGGAGGAGAAACACCTGAGACAGGTACAGCAATAATTTAAGAATATTTAGCTTTTATTTTTATATGATCCAATTGTTTCAGTTCTGTTTAAACTCACCAGTGACCCACAGAGGCTGTTTGTTGCTGAAAGTTGTTGTATAGGCTGGTTTTCCTCTCTCTGCTCTGCAGAAATAAACTCCTGTGTGTTTTAGAGCAACAGAACTGACAGTGTATTTTCCTCCAGCTCCTCTACTGCTGTCTGAGAGCAGCTTATAATTACCTCTGTTGTCTGTGAGAATGTACAGATATTCACTATAATCAGCTATATCTCTATACACAAAATAAATTTCACTGTAACTAATCTAGTCAGACCGGTTCAATACTCTTAACCTCAATAATATGTTTAATAAAACTAGTTTGAATTTGGATTTATTTGTGAATCATGATATTGTTTATTTGAAACATAAGCACATAAGGTAACACTACAATAACAGTACATGAATAATGATGTGTTAATCTGTGAACTCAGCATTACTTTATTATGACAGAGACCTTCTCAAGATGGCGCCGCAGATGGCCGCCTCGGTGTGGAGCTCTCCAGTGTTTGCACTGTTTTTGCTAGTCTGTCCTGTTTTATGTCTATCAAACACAATCAGTTATACCAGGGACGAGCTGCTGAACATTCAGCAGAGCACACCAACTAATCACCAACTGGATTTTGACTTCTCTGGCAGACATGCTTTTACATCAACAGGAGGTGGTGTACGGATGTAACTGTGTTAAAGAAGATGTGCTGTCCTGATGTGGAAGTGCTTTTCATTAACTGTAAGGCGTTTTACGCACCGCGGGAGTTTTCCTCGTTCATCCTCATCGGTGTTTACATTCCACCGCAAGCACACGTGAGTACTGCGCTGCAACAGCTGTCTGATCTGATCACAGAGACTGAACAACGACACCCGGACTCTGTTTTTATCATTCTCGGTGACTTTAATCAGGCAAAACTCACACATGAGCTGCCTAAATTCAAACAGCACATTACATGCCCCACCAGAGACAATAACATTTTGGACCATTGCTACACCACAATAAAGGATGCATATCGCTCCGTCGCCAGAGCAGTTCTAGGACTCTCTGACCACTGCCTGGTTCATCTTATACCAACGTACAGGCAAAAACTTAAAACTACTAAGCCTGTATTAAGGACTGTTAAGAGATGGACCAACGACTCAGAGCAGGTCTTACAAGCCTGTTTTGAATGCACTGATTGGAGTCTTTTTGAAGTTGCAGCCACCGACCTGGACGAGCTCACAGAGACTGTAACATCATACATCAGTTTCTGTGAGGAGTTATGCATCCCTACCAGGACCTACTTATCATTTAACAATGATAAACCATGGTTCACACCAAAACTTAGACAGCTTCGTCATGCAAAAGAGGATGCCTACAGGAGTGGGGACAGGATTTTATACAATCAGGCCAGAAACATACTGACTAAGGAGATTGGTGTGGCTAAGAAGAGCTATGCCAAAAAGCTGCAAAACCAGTTTTCTGCCAACGACCCTGCATCAGTGTGGAATGGCCTGAAAGGCATCACTAATTAAAAAACACCATCCCCCAGCATCGACAGCAATAAAAATCTTGCAAAAGAGCTGAATACGTTCTACTGCAGATTTGACACCTCTGACCAGACACCTCACACCCGCCCGAACCATCTCCCTACACAGCCATCAACACCTCCAGCCATCTCCCTCTCCTTCCCTGCACTTCAGATCAGTGAGGATAATGGGTGTCAGATCTGCAGTGAACAGCCAACAACACCTCCAGCCATCTCCCTCTCCCCCCCCTGCACTTCAGATCAGTGAGGATAATGTGCGTCAGATCTTCAGTAAACAGAAGAGAGGGAAAGCACCAGGCCCAGATGGTGTTTCCCCAGCCTGTCTGAGAACCTGCGCTGAGCAGCTGGCTCCCATTTTCACACAGATCTTCAACAGATCACTGAAACAGTGCAAAGTTCCATCCTGCTTCAAATGCTCCACCATCATCCCAATACCAAAGAAACCAAAGATCACAGGACTCAATAACTACAGACCTGTTGCCTTTACATCTGTGGCCATGAAGTAATTCAAATGATTGGTGCTAGCTTAACTGAAGGACATCACTGGACCTTTGCTGGACCCCCTGCAGTTTGCCTATAGAGCAAACCAGTCTGTGGATGATGCAGTCAATATGAGACTGCATTATACGCTACAACATCTGAACAAACCAGGGAACTATGCAAGGATACTGTTTGTGGACTTCAGTTCTGCCTTTAACACCATCGTCCCATCACTGCTCGAGTACAAACTGACCCAGCTGTCTGTCCCTAGCTCGGTCTGTCAATGGATCACCAGCTTTATGACAGATAGACAACAGCTAGTCAGAATGGGCAAAATCACATCCGACAGCAGCACCATCAGCACTGGTGCCCCCCAGGGATGTGTTCTCTCCCCTGTGTCCTTCTCCCTGTACACCAACGACTGCACCGCAAAAGACCCCTCCATCAAGCTCTTGAAGTTTGCAGATGACACTACTGCTATCGGCCGGAATGGTTACGAGTCTGCATACAGACAGGAGGTGGAGCGACTGGCTTTATGGTGCAGATGCAACAACCTAGAGCTGAACACGCTCAAAACAGTGGAGATGATAGTGAACTTTAGGAGAAACCCCCCTGCACTCCCCCCACTCACCATCATGAACAGCACTGTGGCTGCAGTAGAGTCATTCAGGTTCCTGGGCACCACCATCTCTCAGGATCTGAAGTGGGACATTCACATAGACTCTATTGTGAAGAAAGCCCAGCAGAGACTGTACTTCCTTCGTCAGCTGAGGAAGTTCGACCTGCCACAGGAGCTGCTCGTACAGTTCTACTCAGCTGTCATCCAATCCATCCTCTGCACTTCAATCACCGTCTGGTTCAGCTCAGCTGCCAAAACCGACCTCCGTAGACTACAGCGAATAGTCCGGACTGCTGAACGAATCACTGGCACTACCCTTCCTACACTTCAAGAACTGTACTCTTCCAGAGGGAGTAAAAGGGCTCGCAAAATCACTCTGGACACCTCGCACCCAGCACACTACCTGTTCAAACTGTTACTGTCTGGTTGGCGTTACAGAGCACCAAGCACAAAAACAGCCAGACAAAGGAAAAGTTTCTTTCCTCAGGTCATCTACCTTATGAACAGGTAAATATTCTCCTACTGTGCAATAAACGACCAATAATTTCTCATACGCATTTGTACACAGCACCTTATAACAATATACAATGCAATACTTTCTCCATTCGCATTAGTACACAGCACATTATAACCTGTATACATACAACAAATCTGTACATACAATTCAACATGCAGATCTTTTTGACTAACTGCATCTCTGTTTAATGTTTATCACCTTTTTTTTCTTTTCTCATATTTAATTTTGTGTTGTCACTTGTCACTTTATGTACACTGGAAGCTTCTGTTGCCAAAACAAAGTCCTTGTGTGTGTGAAGCACACTTGGCAATAAAACTGATTCTGATTCTGAACTGGGTTAATGTATGCTCTAATCATGAACTAACTTTACAACATAAGTCTCATGAGTTCATGTGTGATTAACGGCTACCTTAATTACTTGTTTGTACATGATTGTTTGTTAATTAATGTATTAATTACCACATTAGTTTATGCTTAATATAACCATGAACTCATGCTATGTTAAAGTATAATTATATTGTGACTTTACTTAGAGGGGCACATCATCATTTACCCATTCTTAACTACTCATCAACTCATGCACGTTCGTCTAGTGCGTTTACACTGAATAACAAGAGAAAACTGCTCTGTCGACATCAACATGATCACTTTAAACACAGGAGTTCATGAGTAGTTAAGGACGAGTTAATGGTGATGTGCCCCTCCAAGTAAAGTCATGACATATTTATACATTAACAGCTCATGAGTTCATGTTGGTTACATTGAGCTTAAACTTAAATGTTAATATGTTAATACATTAATTAACAACATGCACTCACAAGTAATTAAGTTAGGCATTATTTACACATGAACTCAACATGTGATTCGTGTTGTAGTTAAAGTTAGTTCATGATTATGTGACGGTGGTGTGTGATTTGATTGACATTGCCATCATCCAATTAGCAGGTAGCACCACCCTTTTAAAGCCTGATTGGTTGTTGATTGGGATGCGTCACGTCCAATTCTGCGCTTTGTTTGGTGTGCGTCTTTGCGGCTACAGGTAGATGCATGATGCTCTGTTTGATATTGGTTTTTCATTTGCTTAAATGGGGCAAGGTTTTGCTTTTTGGTGCTGTTATAGACCTTTTCCTTTGTTGCTGCATGGAGGGTGCCATAGTGACCAGCGCTTTCCGGTAGGCTGCTTAGAACTTCCGTTGAGAATAGTCATCAGCCAGAGCAGCGTTTCTCAACTGGGTGTCAGCACTGTTTTCAGTGGCTTACAGAGTGTTTTTGTGATGCAAAACTTTAATTTAGAAAGAAAGACGTGTGTTAACGCAGTTATGCTTCTGTCAGATGCGATTCAAGCGCAAGAAAAAAACGCTGTCCTGATTCAGTGTCTGCCATCAGATCAGATGCTGAAATACAGAGTCAGTGTTCCTGACCTGTCAGCTGTTATAGTGTACTCCACGGCTCTTCAATGCACACACACACACACACACACACACACACACACACACACACACACACACACACACACACACACACACACACACACACAATACCTCACTGCATTATAAAGACAAAAATATATTACTGGCATGCAATTTCCAAAAAATACTAATAAAAGTACTGATACTGATACTCTGATGACTGATTTGCATGTTGATTCTAATCGGGAGCAGTTAATGTTTCATATAGTTAGCTTGTGTGTAGTATTTACCACGGTATGTGTTTTTCTCTCATTTCAAAATGCCACTTTCAAGAGTTCACACTTAGCTGATGATTGATTATAAAGCATGTTTGGCATGCTGTCCCGGGAGAGAGCCCTGAGCTCATAAGATCCTCGAGCCCGGGGCTCCCTCCCGTTTGCAAGACGAGAGGGGAGTTTGTGCTCAGGTAGATCTGGAGAACTCTCCTGCTGTAGTAGCTAATGAACAGATAGTGATTGCTCTTAAGAGATAACTACTTACTAGGAGCATGGATGGTGCCGATTTAGATTAGTCAATTAACTTAAGTAGCATGTTTTTGGATGGTGGGAGGAAATCGAGGAACCAGGTGGAAACCCACATGAGCACGGAGAGAACTTAACTCTGCACTGAAACATCGGCTGGCTTGGTAAGGAGTAGAGCCAGTGGCGTTCTTGCTGTGAGGCAACAGTGCTAACCACTATGCCACTGTGCCACCCATCTAGGAAAGGAGGAGGAGTAGGAGTGGAAAAGGGGATTCTTCAAAACGAAGATGGCTGTTATATGGAACTTAGGGTATTTATAGTGGCTTAGGAATCGTCTGATTGGTGAATCATAAATTAAATAATGCAGGACGGGCCACAGGCAATCATAAGCATGTGATCCTCTCGAAATTACTTTATAAATAAACTTCACTTATTTTCCCTTTGTGACACTTATTCAATCAGTGTGTCAGTGGGACAGTACAGTAGGCTACCTGTGTGAGTCAAACATTTTGGTGAATTACAATTGTTTGGGTTGGTTATATGTTTGAAAAAAAAAAGATCACTTTAGCGACAACGAGGTTTCATTTAAATGGCACAAGGTGCCGTCTGACAACGCGGGAAAATGCCTCGCAGCTGTTGTTTTTCATCCCATTAGATTGCATTTTTTTAAATAACCAGTCCAGGAGGTGGCGCTGATTGACAACAGTATTAGTTCAAAGACGTTAAAAGCAAGTAAAATAGATTAAAACTATCATTTCAAAGCTGTCCAAATGTGACTCTTTATACGCATCAGCTGCCGACCGGAAGTTCTTAACATTTTCCTTACGCATACACGCTTGTTGCTTGATCAGATATGGATGCGGCCAAAAGTTAATGAGAATTATTTATGTTGTTTATTGTATTTTATTAACGTCTACCCCCAACCCTAAACCCAATCGCTCGCTTTTTTAAATGTCAAATAATTTAGTTTAATCCCGCCCTATTTCGCAGCACCGTACTGGAGAATTTCGCAAGCTCAAACTCTAGTGTGACCACAGCTTTAGCGTACCTGACCAACAAGTGCTCATAAAGCGTCCAATTTTGCTCTGATTGGATTCTCCCTTTTTTCCCTTTACTTAATTCGCCCTACTAATTTTCTCCTTTCGCCTCCTTTATTATGAGAGGTCGTCTGGGCTTTTGCGACCGCTGTTCTTACCACGCTGCTACTGCTAACCCCAGTGCTTTTGGTGGCTGCTGTGCGGACTCTATCACCATCGTTGCTTAAAGGGGACTGCGCTTTTAATTACTACTGTGCCGCTTTGGGCTCCTCTTCATTTGTTTGTTTGTTTTTTGTGAGATGTATTGATTTGAGTTAGTTGTGCTCTGCTTTTGTTTTGCGTTTTGTAAATATTATTTTCAGTTTGGTTTTTCTTTTTGTTGTAAATTTATGCAGAGCATTCCTTTTGTTTAAGTTATTTAGATCTTCGTTTTGTGGGTTTATCCTCATCATTATCATTATTTTCGTCAATTATGTTGGTCTCTGGATCCAGAGTGTGTTTGTATGTAAAATGCTGTGATTCCAAGCTGTAGGTGTCTCAACCAGATTATAGAAAGTACATTGTTCTCCTGATTGACCCACAATTGTTGTTGGATTATACTTATTGTGCATTTAAGTTATTTTCAGTTATTTGTTTAATTTTGATTTATTTCAGAAACTGAGGCCTTTCCCTGTGGATGACCAGGCTGGTGGTGGTGCTTCTTTACCGTGTGCTGTGGGACACTGAGTGCTTGATAGTGTGAATCGAGTACACCGTGGTGTGAGCGAGTGCCGGGGTAAAGTCAGTCTACTTATAGCCAGTCAGTGGGATCTTCAGTTCTGTTGTTATTTTGATTTAGTTGTTTTTCTAATTGTTTTCTTGATTGGTTTGAAGCTGGAGTTTTTCTGATGCGTTTTTAAAAAGCTTTACATTTTATTAAAATGAACATTTTTGTACTTTTGTAATTACCCACGTCTCTTCTTTGCCTTTTGAGGAAAACAAACCAATGTACTGTACCTTTTCTAATTGAGTCACTTCCCTGAATCTCCCTTCAAAGATTGTACACTCTCATCTCCATCCCCTCGCAACAATTAGCCCATATAATACATATAAATACATCATTATTCATATATTGTTACTGTAAAGTGTTACCACACATTATGACTTACCAGAAAGCATGAGCATGTACCAGCTGAATTTCCAGCCTGTAGAGGAGCCATAAACCTCACAGATCAGAGTCACTGAATCTCCTTCAGTCAACCAGTTCTGTGGAGAAACACTTAAAGCTGTCTGGGCTCTGTCTGAAATAGAGAAATCCCTCATTAATAACATGATAAACTTGTGTGCATATGAAGAGATGATCAAACTCACCTGATACTGTCAGTGGAACTGCATCACTCATTTGTGATCTGCGTAAACCTCTACTCTCAGTGCCAGAACAGGAGTATTTACCTGCGTTAGTCTTAGTAACAACCCTTAATGTGTATTCCTGTGAAAATCCGAATGCACCTGCTGAACCTTCTTTATACCAGCTGTACTGCCAGCTAGAGACTCCTTCAGCATTAATGTCACATCTGAGAGTGACTGACTCTCCTCTGAACACATGCAGATCAGGATTAATCCTCACACTGGCTTTAGGGTTTTCTGTTTAATGGCAAATATTCACAATAAAAATGACGTGATATAATAAATATAATCATATGCTGTTTTTAGTGCATGAGGCATGAACAAATTAAAAAAAAAACACACAGAAGCTAAATCTGATTAGACATTGACAGAAGTGTTTTAGTCTGAAGCTAAACTATTAAATGCCCTACACAATCATGTGGATGAACAGCTTGGATAGAAAATAAAAAATATATTAAAAAAAGTATTTTACAGAATTATTTTACAGTTGAAATTGAGATCATATAAACATTAAGTATCATAACACTGCTTTCCAATGCTAGTTTTCAGTTCATGTAGAATCACTGATATGTTGTGAATTATGTGAAGTAAATTCTCTCACCTTCAGTGTCTTCAGAGTGAATGTTTGAAATCAGCACTAAAAGCACAAAGTGTATTTCGCATCAGATATACAGTATAAAGGGTAGAGTATGTGTTTCTTTCTTTCATGATTTGTCTGTTTGATCTAGACTAGAGCTAAAAAAAAAAAGTGATGCAGTATAGACAAAACAAATGTAATGACACATTCACTTCTTCATAAACAGCACTAACTGCTCACTTCTGGCTGATCTTTCACTCATATCTAGGCCCACACGGAATCTGCACGCGCAGAATTTCGCAGATTTTTAGCCCATCATTAATTCTGTTTATTTACTTACAGTTAACTATTTACAGTTAATCTAATTGGATTTGCATTTTAAACATTAAATAAAAGTTAAAAAGATATTATTTTTTATTTCACATTTTAAGGTTTTAGTTATGATACTCCTAAAATAATTCCGCAGATTTTTACCAAAATTCTCCGCAGAAATAGCAAAAAACGCCCGCAGATTCCGTCTGGCCCTACTCATATCTCATCATGGACTAGAGTTGGATTTTAAACTCTGAGAGCATCATGACAGAAAAAAAACAGACAATATTATATAACAGCATTAAAATCCACTGAAAAGCATCCAGAGAAAATAATACTCACAGAGCACAAGAGGAAGTTGACTGAGCTCCATACTGACTAATTAATGGCAGATGCTTGAAGACACAGACTGTGTTAAAGACTCAAGACTTCCTGATACCTGCAGTCTGATCTTTACAAACATCACGACACATTAAAGACACACAAATGTACCTCATGTGTTACTTTTCATAATGTTTTTTTTTTATAATCCTATAACATGTTTTCAGATAAAGTTAAACTGACCAACAATAGGCATGATTGTACACAAATGTTTTCAGGGTCAAATATCAAATTAAATTTCTCAGATTTTGAAAATAATATCCTAGAGATTTTAATGTATAATGAAACAATGCTCTTTAATGTAATGATGTAATCTGTATTCATGACCTGATGGTAGAAACAGAACCAGATGAAGTGATGAACTTCTGCTTCTCACTCACCGGTTGAATCAGACCTCAAAGCAAACCAAACCACAACTACAGATTTATTTCCACGTTCGTCTCACTTCAGTTTTATGGTCTCTTTAACACAGTCTTTTACCTATAAATAGAATATTATATTTTTAAAGCATTGAGTGCATTAAATAATGTGCTGCATTATTGTGTGAATAATATGTAATCATGTAATATGTGCTGTATAAGTGATGTCAATCTGATTATGAGCATTATAAACGTTATTTGTAATCTGATACCTGATTCAGATGGATTGGTCTTTGGAAATGTACATATTCATATTGGGGGGGGGGGGGGGGGGGGGGGTGTTCACCCATAACTCCATTTTTTTCTGTCATTAATTACTAACACTCATGTCGTTACAAACTTCAGAACACAAATTTAGATGTTTTATAATATGAAAAAGCAATGAAATTATGAAAAATGTCAAATTATGAAAGCAATAGTCAAGAGATATGGTCCCGCATCAGGTCACGGTGCGCCCGTATAAACGCGCAAGCTGCGCACTCAGATGAGAGAGAACTGAACTAGTGGATGATATGAAGGCAAGTAGGCTAACTGATTTCATGTTTTAGTTTAAATAAAACTCTTTTGAGCTCTTTAGGGAAAAAACACAAAAGAAATTTACTGTTAATTTTAGCAGAGACACAACTGCTAGTCATTTTCACATTAGTTCTTCTGTTAGGGGTTAATATTTTAGCCTAGCCTAATAAAAATGTTTAATTGGCCACAGCCATATCACCCTGCAGCCCAAGACCGGTTACTCACTGAAGCTAAGCAGGGCTGAGCCTGGTCAGTACCTGGATGGGAGACCACATGGGAAAACTAGGTTGCTTTTGGAAGTGGTGTTAGAGAGGCCAGCAGGGGGCGCTCAACCTGTGGTCTGTGTGAGTCCTAATGCCCCAGTAAGAGTGAAGGGGACACTACACTGTCGGTGGGCGCCGTCTTTCGGATGAGATGTTAAACCGAGGTCCTGACTCTCTGTGGTCGTTAAAAATCCCATGGCACTTCTCGTAAAGAGTAGGGGTGTAACCCCGGTGTCCTGGCCAAAGTCCCTCAAGCCTTACCCATCATGGCCTCCTAATCATCCCCATCCACCGAATTGGCTCTATCACTGTCTCTTCACTCCACCAATAGCTGGTGTGTGGTGAGCGCACTGGCGCCATTGTCCTGTGGCTGCCGTCGCATCATCCAAGTGGATGCTGCACACTGGTGGTGGTGTGGAGAGACTCCCATCATGATTGTGAAGTGCTTTGGGTGTATGGCCATACACGATAAATGCGCTATAGAAATACACATTACATTACATTACTACACAGTGCACACTATATAGCCTAGTCTACACTATAATTAATATTATAATATATTATTCATTCATTTTCTTTTCGGCTTAGTCTCTTTATTAATCTGGGGTCACCACAGCGGAATGAACCGCCAACTTATCCAGCACATTTTTAAGCAGCGGATGCCCTTCCACCCGCAACTCATCTCAGGGAAACATCCACACACACTCATACACTACGGACAATTAAGCCTTCCCAATTCAGCTGTACCGCATGTCTTTGGACTGGGGGAAACCGGAGCACCCGGAGGAAACCCACGCGAACGCAGGGAGAACATGCAAACTCCACAAAGAAATGTCAACTGACCCAGCCGAGGCTCTAACCAGCAACCTTCTTGCTGTGAGGTGACAGCACTACCTACTGCGCCACTGCGTCGCCTTTATAATTTATTATATTCATTATTATTATATAAAATTAAGCTAGGCCTAAACACAGAACCCTTTCAAACGTTTGCTTTCATTAATAAATGGCTATAAGCAGGGCCAGACGGAATCTGCAGACGTTTTTTGCTATTTCTGCGGAGAATTTTGGTAAAAATCTGCTGATTTCTGCGGAATTATTTTGGGAGTCTCATAACTAAAACCTTAATATGTGAAATAAAAAATAATATCTTTTTAACTTGTATTTAATGTTTAAAATGCAAATCCAATTAGATTAACTGTAAATAGTTAACTTTAAGTAAATAAACAGAATTAATGATGGGCTAAAAATCTGCGGAAAATCTGCGGAATTCTGCGCGCGCAGATTCCGTGTGGCCTAGATACAAGTGCACTTTTGCAGGTGTGAAAGGTGGAAGCACATTATGTAGCAGCAGCAGCAATCTCAAGTTAGGACACTAAAAAATACCTTTTGATTTTAAAGATGAATGGCCTGCAAAGTCAAGTTTACGGTGTTATAAATGGAATATGTAATGCATTAGTAGGTTACGTGGATTTGCCGTGAATCAACCTCTAACATCAAATCAAATCAAATCACTTCAAATCAAATCATGTTAAAGATGATGTAAGTCAGGCTATACTCATACCTGCCAACACTCCCGTTTTTCCCGGGAGTCTCCCGTATTTCAGACCCGTCTCCCGTATTGGTCTGTCTCCCGGTAAACTCCCGGAATTTCCCCGCCCCCCGCTCCTCAGCATTTTGGTACAGTCCGGGCTGAAACTTGGCGCTTGTGCTCTTCCGGTGACGGTCGCGCGCTACAGTTCGCGTGCCCCCATCTCCCTAAACCTCTCACTCCTCCCGCTTCCCGCTCTTCAGTTTGCGCCAGTGTTGCCAATTTAGCGACAAACTTTCAAAAAAGCGACTAGCGACAAATCTAGCGACTTTTTTGTGTGTTACTGGCGATTTTTATATACTGTCGTTTGTCCATTACTGTACCGTCCCTACTCTTCTCAACGAGCCTCCCCTGCAGCCTGAGAGCAGAGCACCTCTCAGCGTACCGACGGCAAATGATTTAGAACAGGTGGCAGTTTGAAGGTATTTCCCTTATACAGTCAACCCGATCTGCTTCTCCTTTATTTTAACAATTTAATTTGACCGTTTATTCTTGTTGCACAATCAGAGATGTTTTAAGGGAGACTTTCAGAACTTGTCTGAGTATATTACGTCTGAGAGATTACTGCAAATTCCCTACTCATCTATAATGATATACTGTATTCAAACAGCAATACATTTAGTTAAATTGACAAGCTTACATAAAGCGTAGTGCAAATATAAAATACCCCATTTATTTACCATAGGCTGTTAAACAAACAGAAATGGTAGAACGCGATGACGTCAGTAATATGCAAATTAGCGTATGACGTAATCCCCCCCCCCCGAGTGGTCTCCCGGAATTTACGAACCAAATGTTGGCAGGTATGGCTATACTGCTATTTGCTCATGTAAAATTAAACAGCAGAAAACTCACGGACTGAAAATGAAAATGTATTGTGAAAACTAGTTAGGCTAAAAAAAAATAAAATGACGGGTAACAGCCATTTAATGATGGCGTTTTTACAACTGCCAACCGAATTTCACAGGAAAAAAAAAACACTTGATAGTCTAATATAAATCTTTATTTGTTTTTTTTACTTTTAAAATTATAATAAAAGTAATATAGCTTAAAGTTGCGAGTTATCCATGGAATTTTCTTTATTTATTTATTTTTTTTACAGATTTTCACTATAATAACTGATTTACTTATTAGTGATCCAAGCCATAATCACCATAAAAAGCAGCTGATGGGCTTAGAAAGGAGATAAAGAACACCAGCTATTCAGATAACAGCGGTACATTATTGCTAGTTCCAATATCAATTATATTATTGAATATTAGTAAAAAATCTTCTCTCTCAATTGTTCAAGAAAAATAAATAAATAAATGATACAATCAGTGTTGTTTAAATAAAGTGCTTTAAAAATGTAGTAAATGAATAGTTACATCATCAGTGTTGTATTTTAATGACTTTTCTAATCACTTTGCCTGGAAAGTAATTAAATTACCTGACTCATAAAGTCCTCATGAATCTTGATGCACTCATAATAGAAAGACATGTTTTTCACTTCTTTACATTTGAGTCAAACATTGTACATTGCAGCATTTCAGCTTTATTAAGACAATTTTCATAACAAACACAATCTTCTTAAACAGAATTACTTTGTAAAATATCTGAACAACAAACAAATTTACTGAATAAAAATGTTTTACTTAAGAAAAGATAAATTTATACGTCTTTAACTGAAAAACAGAAATCAAAATATCTTCACAAATATAGATTTACTCTCCTTATAATTGTCTGATTAATACAGAACTGATGAATTTATTTACAGTGTGTACATTATGAGTAACTGTAGATTTACATTACATTTAAAATGAACAGCAGCTCGTTTATTTTTTCAGTGTAATTTTGGTTAAATAATGAATTACTGAGTAACTGACTGCACCCCGTAATGAAAACAGTGACTAATAATAGATCATTCAGTCGTGTTTCCTCTCATTCTACAGCATTTGACAATCAGCACGACTGTCAATAGCAGATATGGACAAGCTGCCAGACCAGAACTGAGTATGTTGAAGACAGAGATCTGAGAATCTGAACCAGACGCTGAAAAAGAGACACACGAGCACTTTATCATGCACTACATCTGAACAAGGACAAATGAAGAAACAAATGAGCTGACAGTTTCAGAGACTCTCACCTCTGACTGAGATCCAGCTCTTGGGTGACTCTCCTTCTGGGTGTTTGCAGTAGTAGAAACCCTCATGTGACTTTGAGACAGTAGTGATGATCATCTCTGAGGTTTGACTCTGGACGAGTGATCCATCTTTATAGAAATCAGCTCTGAGCTTTGCTGGAGTTGTAGATTTATATAAACAGTGTAGAGTCAGAGTATCTCCTTCAGTCACAGGATGAACAGGACTCTGCAGAATCACACCAGCTACACAAACACAGCAAACATCAACAAACACATGAACAAAGTGCTTAAATATTGATCTAATAAAATGTAATATCTAATCTAATTAAAAAAAACTGAGTATTTTCAGAGTAGTTTTTTTATGTGGTATTGTATTGTGTGGTTGTGTTTTCTGCCTACTAGACCAATTTACAAATGTGTGTAATGTTTTTTGCTCTCATCAACTCAGTCTGTTTTATCTAATGATTGTACATTAACAATGAAATTAATAATTACAAAAACTCAGACTCACAGTGTACAGTGATATTAACAGGATTATATTTCTCTCCAGATTCAGACTGACACCAGTAAACTCCAGTGTCTGATGTGGTGAGGCTGATTGTACATGTGGATCCTGTTTGTGATGAACAATCACCCATCCACCCGTTGACAGTGTATCTTCTTACTCTCCATCCAGTAGAGTTACTCTTGTCTTCACAGCTCAGAGAAAGAGAGTCAGATGTAAAGTGTTGAGCTCTGCTGGGACTGATGACCAGAGACACTAGAGGAGAAACACCTGAGACAGCAATAATTCACAAATATTTAGCTTTTTCGTCATGAAATATAATCCAATAATTTCAGTTCTGTGTAAACTCACCAGTGACCCACAGTGGCTGTGTGTTGCTGATATCTGTTTTATAGGCTGGTTTTCCTCTCTCTGCCCAGCAAAAATAAACTCCTGTGTGTTTTAGAGCAACAGAACTGACAGTGTATTTTCCTCCAGCTCCTCTACTGCTGTCTGAGAGCAGTTTATAATGATCTCTCTTATCTGTGTAAAGTGAGAATATACAGATATTTACTATAATCAGCTATTTCTACCCACTTTTTGCACCTAAATGGCTTGGTTCATTTAGTCGACCTCAATATTATTTTTAATAAAACTAGTTAATTTGGAAGGTAATTACATTAAATCTAAAGAAATCCATAAAAAACAACAATAAATTGAAAAATACTGGAGTGAGATCATCCTGGTTACGTCTGTAACCCACATTCCCCAAAGGAGGGAACAGACATGTGGTGTCTGGAAAGACACTTTTGGGAGATCGCTAGATGACCAATCATTCTGAAGAGTAAGAAAACGGGGTTCTTTCATCTGAGAAATATTGCTAAGTTATGAAGCATGCTGTCTATCTCAGATGCAGAAAAGCTAGTTCATGCTTTTATGACTTCTAGGCTGGATTACTGTAATGCTCTGTTCGCTGGTTGCCCGGCGTTCTCTATTAATAATCTTCAGTTAATGCAAAATTCAGCTGCCAGAGTTCTTACCAGGTCTAGAATATATGACCATATCACTATAACTTGTCTTCTTTACACTGGCTGCCTGTTAAGCTCCGAATTGATTATAAAATCTTGCTTCTTTTCTATAAAGCTTTAAATAACCTAGCTCCTGTTTATCTAACCAACCTTCGGTCTCGCTACATTCCAACCTGCTCTTTAAGATCTCAAAACTCAGGGCTAAGAAATACTTAAATACTGTTTTTATATGTTTGTTTATATGTTTGTTTATGTTATTCCTATTTTCAATTATAGTACTTCATTTTCGCATTGTAATTTAATAGCTCTTGTTCAAATACATTATGAACAGCAGGTACGCTAATTATGTTCTTTGTTCTCTATTTCCAGCTGGGGATGGCCATCTCAAGGCCTCTAAAGCAGGGGTGTCCAAACTTGGTCCCGGAGGGCCGATCTCAAACTTTGATCTCAAACTTGCCTCGACACACCTGCAAGAATGTTTCTAGAAAGCATAGTATTAGCTTGATTAGCTATCCAGGGTGTGTCTGATTTGGGTTGGAACTAAACTTTGCAGCACACCAGCCCTCCAGGACAGAGTTTAGGCACCCCTGCGCTAGAGTTTGTGCAGTGCTATTGATGGGATCCAAGACCTGTGAAGACCTACACCGTGGTGTCTGGAAAGACACTTTTGGGAGCGTATGGAAAACACCACAGCAGTTGAGCCCATCATGCACTTGGTGAGATGTTTGCCAAGCATCGCATGAGTGCACAAGCATCACCAAAAGCACAACCTTTCAACATCCCCAAGCCCTTTAATTACCATAATATGGGAATAATTTGTAATTTTTAGGAGGTCATTCTTTTATCTAGCTAACTGACTAGGAATATGACAGTACTTTGGGAAAGTGTGCCAGTCCCCAAAGGGGAAGGACGCTGCGAAGGCCACCTGCTACCCAAAGGGGAGACCTGGTGACAACATAAGCATATGGGCTAGCCCTATCCAGGGGGAGCGCTACATATACAAATAGGGAAGACATGGGTCTGCCTGAAAAGGGGGAACTGAACCATGGCTGAATGAATCATATGGGATCACACATAGCTGCCACTGATCCCCAGTATACGGTAGACCAAGCAGGCATATCAGACATCATAATGGGTTCCTCTGCTGAGTCAGGTGCTGGAGGGCCTTGGAGAAACTCTCTAGGGTTCGTTATATGAGGAACTCACTAAGCAGAGCAGAATAAGTGCATGCATCTCTGGTTAGGGAGGATGGTGCAGCAATCGCTTTTGGACACCAAGCTTAATTTCCTAGACTGGCTCCACCTAAAGATTATAGAATCTCATGAATGTATTAGGTGATGACCAGCCAACAGCTCTACAGATGTCTGCTAGAGAGGCGCTGCATGGTAACACCCAAGAGGAGGCAACAGTCCTATCCAGTGGGCCAACCTCTGTTTGAAAAGGCACTTCCCTTCTGTTGATCATAACAGAAATAGAGCTGCTTAGAGGAGTATACTCTAAGTGGGGTCACATCAAGCGCAGTGCTTGAACAGGATGCAGCAATAAAAGGACTGGACGCATCGAGAAAGAAGTACCCAGTACCGGGAGAATCACCCAGATTGACCGCCGCTGTCTGTGTCATCACACACACTGGATACATGAAGTTTGATCTCTCTGGAATCAGCTCAGCAGATGTTGTCTCTTTAATCGCCTGAAGCTTCTGACGCGAAAAGTCTGGCTTTCTCTTCTGCAGGTGCTGGCTATATACTCGCCTGATTAATTGGCAGCACCTGCGGGAGCTGCACTCTGCCAACTCACAGGCATTTATTGGCTCGTTTTCTTACTACTTAAGCCGCGGTCACAGTGGACTTTACTCCTCATAGACTTCCATTCATACGCACGCAAATGCGTCAGACAGGAAACGCAGGGTCATGCGTCAGATTTCGCAGGTTGCTGCGGTGCAAAGTTCAAGCTTGGTGAACGCTGACCTGCGAAATCTCATCACTTGACTGCGTGAGACCAATCCAGGATCAAAACATGACCTCTCTGGACAGAAATTTAAAACATGGAGCAATCTCTCGCTTTTTTTAATGTCTAATCATCTTGTTTAATCCCGCCCCTTTTCGCAGCGCCGTGCGACAGAATTTCGCAAGCTCAAACTCTAGTGTGACTTCGGCTTCAGAGTGATTCTAGTGATCATTTGGGACATCTAGTGATCTCCCAAAAGTGTTTTTCCAGACACCACGCTGGAGTTCCCAATCTGAAAGGGAGCCACAAACATATATAAGAGTTTACCAAAAATAATTTTCACAAGAAAATGAAATAAAAATAGCAAATTAAAATGATATCAATATATAGAACTCATTAGCATTCATATGTGATTCACTTCCTATACATTAGTGGATGGCTTGTAGATTTGTGTTTGTAATTGTAACATCTGAGGTTGTATGTGATCTGATGCTCTACTATCTTTTGTGACAACTTTATCTCCTGTGAGAGCAGACAGGAACAATCTGCCTTATCTAATCTCATTTTAAGTAATCAAGTAATTTAGTTATAAATATACCTAGAGCAATATAAGTTATGCCTATTTCTGTGTTGTTATTGTTTTAGAATCCAAATTAGATGATGTACAAACAAATTTATTTAAACAAATCAAATAAAGATGTCTCTGATTATTTAAATGTTGGAACATATTGTCGCCAAAGCAAGTATATTTGTCTACTCCATTATAATCAACAGTGTCCAGTATTGGTTCTTTGAACCTTTTTTGTTCTAACACATGTATTGTATTATGTATAATGTAAATTTAGTAACTATTTAAGTTTATTTAGTGGATGCATAACTCCTTTGCAAAAGATTATGAAGAATTAGATAAGATTAATATTAGTAAAAAATATTCTTATCTTATATAGCTTAAAGGGGGCTAATAATTCTGACCTTAAAATGTTTTTTAGAAAATTTCAAACTGGTTTTATTCTAGCCGAAATAAAACAAACAAGACTTTCTCCAGAAGAAAAAAAATATTATTAGACATACTGTGAAAATTTCCTTGCTCTGTTAAACATCATTTGGGAAATATTTAAAAAAGAAAAAAAAATTCAAAGGGTTTGCTAATAATTCTGACTTCAACTATATATATATATATATATATATATATATATATATATATATATATACACATATATATACATATATATATATATATATATATATATATATATATATATAATTTCATAAAATGCATTTAAAACCTGCAAATTAAACATCACATTTGCATGCTGCTAAAATTTCTATACTGACTTAAGGTGTAAGTTTCAAGTTTTAAAATTAAGAGCAACTTGTTTGAAATGTGCAGACATTAATAAGTTTAAAGCGTCAACCCATTACTGGGAAACACCCATACACTCTCACATTCACACATGCATTCATACACTACGGCCAATTTAAGAACATTCAAACTCCACACAGAATTGCCAACTGGTCCAGCTGGGACTTGAACCAGCGACTTTTTTGCTGTGAGGCAACAGTGCTAACCACTGAGCCACCATGCCACCTAGCTTCTGTGTATGCAGTGTGAAATGTTCTAAACTTAACCTAACACCTGATATTTGATTTTTCACTTCCCTTTTCCAATATTCACTTCTTCAAAGTTAATTTAACTTGAACTATTCTTAGATGCATTTCCTACCTGAATGCTCTTTTAGTGAAGTGGTTTACCTTTTTGGTTTATACTCCTGTTTTTCACTTTCGTATGATGCTCTCTCTGAATCTCAAAAGGAAACATACATTTTTATTCTTGATTTTTTTATTTATTTAAGTATGCTCTAACTTTATGACCCTGCTACACCTGTAATCAAGATTATTACTAGGGCATAACCATAGTCCTGAGCACAATTAATAAGCATAATCTGAATAGGAAAACTCCTCTTCCTTTTCTTCACTTCCTCAGATCAAGCCTGTGTAGAGTTCAAGGACACACTGTGCTAATTCTGGCCTTTATATCACATCCTCGTTTATTCTGGATAACACAAAAGAACACGAAGAGAACTCATGCAGCCTATACAACAGCATGTAGCAATGTATTCTCTCACACTGTGAAAGAAAGAAAAATAACAAATATAACAAAAATTTATGAAAAATAATCAACAAGCATATGTGTATACATCACAAACATGCCTTAAATTACAATCATACAGTTACATAATCAGGATTCATTAGTTAAAGAAAATATGACACTTATTAAGTCACCGCATACACTTGTGTGACCTACCGCTGTTGAATCTCATGCAGACTGGGGAGAAGCAAAGCGTGCAGTATTGCCAGATGTAGCTGACTTTTTCCAGCCCAAAAGCTGTCCAAAACTCACCCAAACGCACAAAAAAAATGCCCAAAATATTAGATTATTCATTCATTCATCCATTCATTTTCTGCCACTTTTCTGGGGCCGGGTCGCGGGGGTAGCAGTCTTAGGAGAGAACCCCAGACTTCCCTCTTCCCAGACACTTCCTCCGGCTCCTCCGGGGGGATCCCAAGGCGTTCCCAGGCCAGCCAAGAGACATAGTCCCTCCAGCGTTTCCTGGGTCTTCCCCGAGGCCTCCTACCGGTGGGACATGCCTGGAACACCTCCCTAGGTAGGCGTCCAGGAGGCATCCAAAACAGATGCCCGAGCCCCCTCAGCTGACTTCTCTCGATGTGGAGGAGCAGCGGCTCTACTCCGAGCTCCTCCCGAGTGTCAGAGCTCCTCACCCTATCCATAAGAGTGCGCCCTGCCACCCTTCGAAGAAAACTCATTTTGGCTGCTTGTATCCAAGATCTCGTCCTTTTGGTCATGACCCAAAGCTCATGACCATAGGTGAGAGTAGGAACGTAGATTGACCGGTAAATCGAAAGCTTTGCCTTTCAGCTCGATCCTTCTTTACCACAACGGACCGATACACTGACCGCATTACTACTGCACCAATCTGCCGGTCAATTTCGCGTTCCATCCTTCCCTCACTCGTGAACAAAACCCCGAGATACTTAAACTCCTCCACTTGGGGTAAGGACTTCTAACCTGGAGATGGCAAACCACCTTTTTCCGGTGGAGCACCATGGCCTTTGACTTGGAGGTGCTGATTCTCATCCCAGCCGCGTCACACTCAGCAGCAAACCGTCCCAGTACATGCTGAAGGTCCATGCTCGATGAAGCCAACAGAACAACATGGTTTGCGAATAACAGAGATGAAGTTCTGTGGTCTCCGAACCAGACCGCCTCCAGCCCAAGGCTGCACCTTGAAATTCTGTCCATAAAAATTATGAACAGAATTGGTGAAAAGGGGCAGCCCTGCCGGAGTCCATCAAGCACTGGAAACAAGTCTGACTTATTGCCGGTAATGCAAACCAGATTCCTACTCTGTTCATACAGGGACGACACGGCCCTTAACAGAGCGCCGCCGACCCCATACTCCCAGAGCACCCTCCATAGAATGCCAGGAGGGACACGGTCGAACGCCTTCTCCAAGTCCACAAAACACATGTGGACTGGTTGGGCATACTCCCATGGGCCCTCGAGCACCCTGGTGAGGGTATAGAGCTGGTCCAGTGAACCATGGCCCGGACAAAAACCGCATTGTTTCTTCTGGATCTTAGGTTCAACCATCGGCCGGATCCTCCTCTCCTCCTATTAGATTAATATTTTATTTTTATTTATTTAAATCGAAAATAACCTAGTTACTTTAACTGTTATATTTTTTAACCATACAGCAACCAAGACCAGCAGTTACAAAATCATAACATAACCAAATCACATCGAAACACTGCCCTCTCTCACCCACACACTGCACTTAAGGTTGCATAGATTACACTACCTATTAGAGTATGTTTTACTTTCGAAGTGGAGTATAAATTCATCCCATTTAGCGTTTTGAATTCTTTTGAACATAATTAGGTGCTGCTTGTCAATCAAACAATGCTTTTATTTTTGTTCTTGCTGTCAATTGCGGAATAAATGATCGATAAAAGTGTCATGATGTACCGCTGTGAGTTTAACTGCAGGTGCTGCGTGTGCATGCGAAGGGGAGTCAGATTTGTCCAGAGAGTCAGATTTTGATACAAATTTCCTTCACCTCCTCTTGCGGGTGGGCCTACGCGGTTTGCGCTATCCACTGGTCACTACTAACTGAATGGAGTAGGAGCACACGGTTATGTGTTGTTGAATAAGTTGCATATAAAATGTAAGTATCAAAACTGCTCAAATTTTGTCAACCCCTCTATGCCTTTTTTACCTGCACAATTAAATTCAAAACCACCCACTCACTGAAAGTGCGTGACCTCCTCAAATCAACATGGAGACAGGAAACCCCAAATATGGTCATGACAAGTGGAATCACAAAATAAACTAATATTTTGACTTTTCTGTTTTGCACCTGCTACACCTGAACAAACAGTAAGAAGTTCTGAGTAGCAATCTGACCAAAAAAAAGAACAGTATTAATTCATTAATTAAAGCACTCCTTGAACAGTTTCAGCAGAACTACTCAGAGTCATACACATATTTGCATCCAACAGGCACGTGCACACATAGGGCTTAACCTGTGCAGTGTACATGCCCTTTTGAGTCTGGAATATAAACTGCCCTTCCAAAATGAACATAAGTGCTCCACCCTCTCTTCATTCAGCGATCGCCTTTCTCAGTCCCACCCCCACTCTTCAGTTTGCGATCTCACCTCCCCCATTCCTCCCCAACTTCACGTCGCGATCTCAACAACCCCCCCTCCGTCCCCGGTCTTAAACTAAGTTACTTCGAGTTCTTGTCATGCTGTGCCCTCATCTTCAATTCTGCACATGCCCTTTGTAAAGCCTCTGCCTGGGCCTGGCATCCAACATTTATTAAATTCCATATTAGCGAACCACTCCTAGTAAATGCTAGCTGTAAAACCTAGCTCCAAAATTCTGTTTGATCATGCATTAGTCTCTTGCCCCCACTTTTACAATGAGTGTGCCAAAATGTTGCAGAAGCTCAACCCAACTGCTCAAATAGCAGACCAAAACCCTGGTTAGGTGTTTCAAGGAACACCCTTCTACACAGGGCTGCCCATGACCTACAGCATCAGAGCAACAAGCAACTGTACTAGGAGGGAAGACAATTACGGACTCATGACTCAAGCCAGAGTTATGACAACAAAATATGACAACATATACTGCTATAACTTTATTTCTTTATTCTTTAATCTTCACTGCGTCATCACTACCTTTTCCTATTCCAACTGAACGTGTGTGTTGGCTTAGTTTAGTGTAATTAATAAAGCCTTATTTATAACACATTTGAACTTGTTCATTATTTGCTCATAACTGGAGTCACTAATCATGCTGATTTTTCTGTATGTAGTCTTGTAGTTTAACAAAGTTATTTCATATAACCCAGAATTTAACGTTCTTTGAATGAAAAAAACACTTAACCCGAAAAGATGTCAAGTAAAAGTGGATAGCTTATATTATAATTAATTGTAACTAATTAGTGGCGCAGTGGCACAGTGGGTAGCGGCTGGGTCAGTTGGCATTTCTGTGTGGAGTTTGCATGTTCTCGTGTTGGCGTGGGTTTCCTCCGGGTGCTCCGGTTTCCCCCACGAGTCCAAAGACATGCGCTATATGTGAATTGGGTAGGCTAAATTGTCCATAGTGTATGTGTGTGAATGGGTGTTTCCCAGTGATGGGTTGCTGCTGTAAAGTTATCTGCGTAAAACAAATGCTGGATGAGTTGGCCGTTCAATCCACTGTGGCGACCCCTGGTTAATAAAGGGACTATAAGCCAAAAAGAAAATGAATGAATGAATGAATAAAACTAATTATTAATATTTTCTCAAGTTAGTTTGCAACTTAATATATATATATATATATGTATAATAATTTGTGGATGCAGGCGACGCAGTGGCGCAGTAGGTAGTGCTGTCGTCTCACAGCAAGAAGGTCGCTGGTTCGAGCCTCGGCTGGGTCAATTGGCAATTCTGTGTGGAGTTTGCATGTTCTCCCTGCGTTTGCGTGGGTGCTCCGGTTTCCCCCACAGTCCAAAGACATGCGGTACAGGTGAATTGGGTAGGCTGAATTGTCCATAGTGTATGAGTGTGAATGAGTGTGCGTGGATGTTTCCCAGAGATGGGTTGGAAGGGCATCAGTTGCGTAAAACTTGTGCTGGATAAGTTGGTGGTTCATTCCGCTGTGGTGACCCCAGATTAATAAAGGGACGAAGCCGAAAAGAAAATGAATGAATTTGTGGATGCTTTTTTATAAATTTGCTAATTTTATTTTATTTATTTGGATATATAAATTATTTTGTGGATCTCAGATTTATTTGTAGATAATAATCTACTTTCTGAAATAATGCAACAATTCTACTAACATAAAAGCACATTATAACTTACCAGAAAGAGGTATGATGTACCAGCTGAATGTCCAGCCTGTAGAGGAGCCGTAAACCTCACAGATCAGAGTCACGGAATCTCCTTCAGTCAACCAGTTCTGTGGTGAAACACTTAAAGCTGTCTGGGCTCTGTCTGAAATAGAGAAATCCCTCATTAATAACATGATAAACTTGTGTGCATATGAAGAGATGATCAAACTCACCTGATACTGTCAGTGGAACTGCATCACTCATTTGTGATCTGCGTGAACCTTTACTCTCAGTGCCAGAACAGGAGTATTTACCTGTGTGAGACTCAGTAACAGACTTTAATGTGTATTCCTGTAAATCACTGAATGCACCTGCTGAACCTGTTTTATACCAGCTGTACTGCCAGCTAGAGACTCCTTCAGCTTTAATGTCACATCTGAGAGTGACTGACTCTCCTCTGAACACATGCAGATCAGGATTAATCCTCACACTGGCTTTAGGGTTTTCTGTATAATGGAAACAATGCAAAATTAAAATAAAATCATGAAATAAATATAATCATATATACTATTTTAGTTCAGGAGGTTGTGACAGAAATTTTGGTTATAAAATTATTTTACAATTTAAACAGTCACAACCCATGACTGTTAGTAGTCAAAATGCACAAATATTAAAATAACTTCTAAAAGAAGTCAAACTTCATAAGATCATAAGACACTTTTTAATGCTATTTCACAGTTTCTCACAGTTCATGCAGAATCACACATATGTGATTGATTATGTGATGTAAATTCACTCACCTTCATTGTGTTCAGAGTGGATATTTGAAATCAGAGCTAAAAGCACAAAGAGAAAAACTCAATTTAGTCCCAACATTGAGCTGATATCTGTATTTTACACTAGCCATATCATCTCATGCATTTTTTTCTGTTTTTCATTGTTTTATGTTTTGTCTGTTGATCAAAAACTAAATGTGTAGATGGAAATATTGTAAAATAAATTACACACTACACAAAAATGTCTTTCAAGAGCAGTACTAACTGCACACTTACTCTTTCAGGCTCATCTTTCACTAATATATCACATGGACTATAGTTGGATTTAAAATTCATGAGATAAAAAAAAAAAAGAAACACTCCAGCACTTCATACTTTTTATAATATAATAGCCATTAACATTCACTGACAAGCATCCAGAGAAAATAATACTCACAGAGCACAAGAGGAAGTTGACTGAGGTCCATACTGACTGAATAATGACAGACGCTTGAAGACACAGAGTGTGTTAAAGACTCAAGACTTCCTGAAACCTGCAGTCAGAAACATCACGGCACATTAAAGACATACAAATGTACCTCGTGTTACATACATTTTTTTGACCACCTTTATAATCTTGCAACATATTTTCAGAAAATGCACATATATTTCCTGTACCAAAAATGTTTTGGGGGTCAAAATACCAAAATGTCAATGCTTCAAGTCTTTGCCTTCAAGAATTCCAATAAATTTTTAGACATGCATTTGAGGGAGAAAATTTGGAGTGTATGTGGGGTGAGGCGAGTAATGCAATCTTTTTTCTTTTCTTTTTTTTGACTGCAATATGCAGTCTTTTAAAATATTATTGTTACAATACTTGGGTTTTTTGGATATATTGGAACTCGATGTAAACAACACATATCAAATAAATGAAACAAGACCAAAGGAAAGACATAGCGCTCTATTTTAACAGTCTAAACGCAGTCTGCAGTCTAAAGCGCATGGTGCAAAAGCATTAATGGCTTGAATAAACTGAAAAAAGCCCCCCGACATGAAGACATGAAGACATGGAGGCAGTGGTTTTTATATTTATGTAGAAAATAATTGTTGTAACATTTTAATCCTTAAATTTTTTTCATATGTAAAGATATTTGTGTATTGCTGTATGTCCTGTGTGTATTAAATGGCACCTACGATGAACATTTGTACAAGTTTAAAACGTTTTTAAAACAGCACATGTTTGTAATAAGGATAGTAAAATTGCTACATAATTCATCACCACAGCCGCATAGCATCAATACAATTATAAAAGAAGATGCTTCAATCTCGGTTTGTGGACGTTAATCAGATTTATTTTGTACATTAACATTACATATGTCCATACAGTAGTGGATATTAACATGTATCCTGTCACATTTGCCATGCAAAAACAGCGCAAAGCTAACGTGTGTGCGTTATAACGACATTGTGTGTGACTCATCGCTAAAGAAAAGCTTAAATTAACTCCACAACAAATATATCAAATAACTATTGTGAAAGTTTTTACTGTAGTAAAGGAGATCTGCTTCATTCTTGTCTGTCACTGAGCATTGATTGTTTGTCTACGTCAGTGGTGTCCAAACTCGGTCCTGGAGGGCCGGTGTCCTGCATAGTTTAGCTCCAACTTTCTTCAACACACCTGCCTGAAAGTTTCTAGTATACCTAGAGCAGGAGTGCTCAATCCTGTTCCTGGAGATCTACCTTCCTGCAGATTTCTGTTGCAACCCATATCAAACACACCTGCCTGTAATTATCAAGTGCTGTTCAGGTCCTAATTAATTGGTTCAGGTGTGTTTGATCAGGGTTGGAGCTGAACTATGCAGGAAGGTAGATCTCCAGGAACAGGATTGAGCACCCATGACCTAGAAAGAGCTTGATTAGCTGATTCAGGTATGTACAATTGGGGTTGGAACTAAAACATGCAGGACACCGGCCCTCCAGGACTGAGTTTGGACACCTCTGGTCTACGTGAAGGCTATGGCACTGACACGCACGTGGGAACGGTAGGCGGAGGAACCAGCTCATTAGCATTAAAGGCACAGGCAACAAAAACAGCTACAATGCTAAAACAGCTCACATTTCCCAGATTTAAAAAGGTACAGTAAATAATTGGATAGGTATTTTGAGCTGAAACTTTACAGAAACATTCTGGAGACACAAAAAATTATATTATATCTTAAAAAAAATGGTTAAAATTGGTGCCCTTTAAGCAATGTGTAAGCGTTTGGACTAGCATAGGCGCATAACTAACGTGCTCTGCCCTTTAGACCAGCTTCTAGTTTGTCAACAGCACGGTCTATTTCATTTCCTCAAAACAGCAATTCGCCTGTGTCCACAAAGTGGCCAAAATGTAATAATTAGGGTTGCGCTGGTCGGAAAATAGCAACAAATTGTACCAAGCACGCCTTGCGGCTTTTTGCACTGGGTGTATAATAGGGCCCTTAAACTTAAACAGGCTAAACTGAACAAAACACTGACTGTGATGTTCCTCATGGGATCATTAATATGCACACCCCAGCAGCGTTTGATTGGCGACATTTTTTACCAGAGAGATCACAACAATTTTACATGTTTTCCCTTATTTTATAATACAGCTTATTTCCTATGCATGTCGGATTCTTGATATGTTTTAATGGCACAATGCTGTAAAAAGCTTCTTGAAGCTGGAGTGTTTTTTTAGCAGAAGCCGTCTTTAAAAGCGAAGACAAGGGAAGTAAGACAGAATGGGCTATTTATTCTAGGCTTGGATTCATCTGGTTGATGTTGATGAGAGACCAGCCGCGATCAATCATAAGCACGTGATCCTCACGAAACTCATTCATTCATTCATTTTCTTGTCGGCTTTGTCCCTTGCGGGGTCGCCACAGCGGAATGAACCGCCAACTTATCCAGCACGATTTTACGCAGCGGATGCCCTTCCAGCCGCAACCCATCTCTGGGAACTTCCACACACACATTCACACTCATACACTATGGACAATTTAGCTTACCCAATTCACCTGTACTGCATGTCTTTGGAATGTGGGGGAAACCGGAGCACCCGGAGGAAACCCACGCGAACCCAGGGAGAACATGCAAACTCCACACAGAAACGCCAACTGACCCAGCCCAGCCGAGGTTCGAACCTGCGACTCAGCGACGTTCTTGCTGTGAGGCAACAGCACTACCTACTGCGCCACTGGGTTGCCCCTCACGAAACTAGTTTATAAAACTTCACTTATAAACTCCAGTAAGCAGGGCAAAAGTGCAAGTTTGAGAACAAAATTTATGGTGGCTTGAGAAAGCCTAGCCTGAAAGTTTGAAGTAGTTTTAAAGGTTAAATAATTTATGTAGTTTTTAAGTTTGAAACAGTTGGCATATATAGTAGAGATGCCACAATTCTCAAAACAATATTGAACCGTTCGGTACAACATCCACGGTTCAATACGCGCTTGTGAATTGCGTTTTTTTCGGTTTTACATTTAAATAATTTATGTGCGTTTTATTTCTCTCCGAATAGATTGTTTGTGTGTGGCTGTAAGTCTACGAGCTGAGATAAGGAAACTCCTCCCCGCGAGTAAATATTCAATCACTACTATGCTCTAAAGTTAGGGGGCGCTCAACCATCATTCCACACTTTAACATGGTGAGCTGCGGTGAAGTGAGGCAACACAGTACGAGGAAGCGACGGTGTCTTTCAAATCCGCGGCGTGGGGACATTTCGGTTACACGTATAGACTAATCGAACGGAAACACTTCCAACATGACTGCACATCTGCGGCGCCATCACCCAGCAATATCACTGTCTGAAGGCAGGATAGCAGAGAAAGTAATAAGTCCTCCATAAAACAGTAATCCCTCACTGAATCCTTCCAGCAAACAAACCAAACTGGTTCCAAAAGACATATAAAAATAACAAAGCCAGTGTTAAGTTTAATTAAGATATATAAATGTTTATATAATTCAAATATGTTTATTTGAAATGGTCAATTTATGTTCATTAACTTCACATGCATGTTTATTTTCAAAATGTAGGAATTTATGTGTTCCCCAGTTTGTACATGGGCTACCAGCAGCTGTGAGATTTCAGTGTTCATTTTTTTATTATACAATACACTAGGAACTTGTTTACCGTTCTTGGCTTTGAAGTAAAATAAAGGAGTATTGCAATAAATCGTTTTTATTTTTTTCTATTTCTTACTGTTCCTATTGCCTAAGCATAGAATAACAAAAAAAAAACACTTATGTGTCAAGCCATCAGAACCGAACCGAACCGAAAACCGTGTTAAAAAACCGAGGTATGTATTGAACCGTAAGCTCCATAACTGTATTGTTGCATCCCTAATATATATATATATATATATATATATATATATATATATATATATATATATATATATATATATATATATATATATATATAAGTACATATATGTTAGCATGTTTCTAGTAAGGATTGGGATGTTTCTTACTAGGCGGTTGATAGGGTGTTCTGAGCGGTTGCTATGTGGTTGCTAGGGTGTTCTGAGTCGTTGCTAAGGTGTTGCTAGGGTGTTCTGATTGGTTGCTAAGTTGTTGTTAGGCAGTTGCTAGGGTTTTCAAGGTGGTTGCTAAGGTGTTGCTAGGTGGTTACTAATGGGTTGCTAGCGTGTTCTGAGTGGTTGCTTAGGCGTTGCTAGGTGGTTGCTAGGGTGTTCTAGATTGTTGCTAAGCTGTTGTTAGGTGGTTGCTAGGTGGTTACAAACATATATTAGCACTGTTCTAATATGAATTAGCATGGTTCTAGCATGAATTAGCATGTAACTTGCATGATTGTAGCATGTTAGTATGATTCTAGCATGAATTAGCATGTTGTTAGCATGTAACTTGCATGATTGTAGCATGTTTCTATGATTCTAGCGTGAATTATCATGTTGTTAGCATGATTCTAGAACGGGTTAGCATGTTACTAGCATGATTCTAGCTTGAATTAACATGTTACTAGCATTATTCTAGCATGAATTAGCATGTTGTTAGCATGATTCTAGACTAAATTACCATGTAACTAGCATAATTCTAGCATGAATTATAATATTGGTAGCATGATTCTAGCATGAATTGGCATGCAACTAGCATAATTCTAGCATGTTACTAGCATGTATCTAGCATGAGTTAGCATGTTACTAGCACAATTCTAGCATGAATTAGCATGTAACTGGCATGATTCTAGCATAAATTAGCATGTTTTTAGCATGATTCTAGCATGAATTAGCATGTTACTAGCATGAATTAGCATGTTGTTAGCATGAATTAACATGTGCTAGCATGTCACTAGCATGTTTCTAGCAAGATTAGCATGTCATTAGGATGTTAAAACTATTAGCATTTGTTAGAACAGCTATTCACAGTCTATGGGACAGTTGCTAGGGTGCTGAAGTAAGGGAGTGGCTAGTAAGTTTAAAGGTCATCAGTGATTGGCTGCTGGCTAGACTGAGTTGAATGAGGCCAGACTCTAGTCTGTAGGACAGTCTGATGCAGAGTTATGAGCTCACAAAGGTTGACCCAATGTTAAGTCAATGGGACTTTTGGGAATTTTCTGGGTCGATTTTCGGAAAACCGAAAGTCAGATCAGTTAGAAAAGATATAGCAACTTGAAAAGCGTAAGAGTAGATACACTTTAAAATTAGTCTCAGAAGATGGAAGAAGAAGAAGTTTATGTAGAATATCAGAATGGTGGCTTTCTCAAGCCACCATAATTATAGCTATGATTAATTTTACATTCAGTGTTTGTTAGTGGTGGGCCGTTATCGGCGTTAACATGCTGCGTTAACGAGAGACTGTTATTGCGCGATACAAAAAATATCGCCGTTAGTGTATTCTTAAAGTTGAGTTGGGAGCTGGGTCTATTCTACGCAAGCTATGATGACTTTCACCTTGATATTTTAGCACGGATGGATACCTGACAGGTGAGCCGTCTGACAAAAGAGTGCCTTTCTGAATCAAATCAGCAGGATGCCTGACTTTAACTGCAATTCAGCAGTTTCACTTTAACTCATGAACATTTTATTTATGCCGCCGTGAGAAACTGGGGTATTAAACGCAAATAAGGAGTAAGGACTGGTGAGAGTCTTATGGATATTAATAACGCACGCCGAATGGTAAGAAAAAACTACCGCATTTCGCGATGTGTGCATGTGTGTGTTTGTGTGTGTGTGTGTGTGCGGTCCTTTACTGACAACCGCGTGTGGATCTTGTCGGAAAATATGGCCAAAGGGTCCTAAAGACCGCGGTGTCACTAATATCTGCATACTCAACGTTTTAATTTCTTCATTTCTGTTTAGTTCAGTTATGACTTTAGTCTGATTAAGGTCATCAAAAATCGCTGTTTGGAGCTTATGTAGGCCTACAGTTCAAAATTCATGTTTAACTGAATAAACAGTTAGTAAACACAAGTACATCTTATTGAACATCATTTATTTTCATCACCAATTATCATAGTAGAACAGTTTCTCAAGCAGTTTCTGATGCATTTTGTAAACTGGAGATGAGCCCCTGGTCTAATGCGCCACCTGGCTTGAGAAACCTGTTCTCAAAGACTTATTATTTGGGTAGCACACATAATCTGAATGCCTTCAGCAGAATTTAAATGAGCCATTTTAATCTAGATTAATCTAGAATAACCCTCAGGGGTCTGCGGTGATTTTGGGGCCCCTGAGATGTTTTGACATGCCCTGACATTTGTGCTAATTTCAGCTACTTATTACATGGTATTGGCCAACATATATTTTATTTGTATTCAGCACAAACTGTGCTACAAAAATATGTGACAATTATTGATGTACATGCTTGTGTTTTTTAGAAAAAAAATATTATGCGTGGTTAGTAGGATTTGGAGAAAAAAATGTAGCTGAAATAAAAAAAACACACTAAATGTGCCTGAACAAGACTTTTGAGTAACCAGTCTGGTAGGCTAGAATATTTACTTCACAATTATGTAAAAATTATTTTATTCATTTCATTCAAAGGAAACATTACAAAGATTTACATTCTGTTAAGTTTGTTTGGCTCATCTCAGGTCTATGCGTGAGTGACAATGGTCATGAATAATTCACACCTGGAGAGACAAAAGACACTCCCCCACTCACCCATCAAGGACATTGTAAAGCAATGTCCATTTAGAAAAGCTAGCCCAAACTAAATGCTTGTTACATTTAGTTAAAATTTTGTAGGTTGTACTTTTTTTCAATATTATGCTTGAATTTTACTATATTATCTTTCAATTTCTGAATATATTTGGTGACTAAAATATCATTTTAATAAATATATCTGTTTAATAAATCTGTTTTGTTTAAATGCATCAAAATACATTGCCAATATTCACTGAGAAATGGAGGGAAATATTTGAAATGGTATAAAACGTGTTTGCAAAACTGTTGTAATAAAAACTTTCTTGTGCATTAATCCAGCATTTAGTAATCATTTCTGAATGAGTCTGGCATAATGACAAAACTATATAATAATCAAAATAATATTTGAAGACCTTTTATATATATTTTGCCCAAATAGTTGCAGCCTTTAGTTACTTTTTCCAAACTTGAACAGGTTGAACTACGGTAAAATAAATAAAACTTAAATTAATAACACGTATAACATGCGTCACGTTCTAGCCAGCGCGCTGTGGGTGTGTAGGCAGCTTACGTCATTGTTTGTATTAATAGCGGAAGTGGGAAGAGCCGGTGTTCCGGAGAATTCAGTTCTCCCTGTTCCCCCTCCACAGCGCATGCGCAAATTCAGTATCATGACGTCATGATTTCGTGTACTGAATCAGCTCATGGTGGCTTTCAAACAATTTAAGCCTTGAAAAAAAATAAACGATACTGCATTTCACAATTACCCGTGTCTTTCATTATTTTACATAACTCACAGTGATGTTTGTGATGTTTTAAATAAGTGAGATAACTTATGTGGAAAGCATGTATTTAAACTGAAAACACGGGGAACAGATTTTTCCAGACTGAGGAAAATGGTCTCCCTCTATATATTACTTTCTAAAGATCTATAGCACAGTAACGCAATGCTGGTGATATTGCTTATGTTGTAATTATGTCTAGCTACTTTTATTTACAGAACACTATTTTAAACACAAAGGTAACAGGTTTTTCCAGAGGCTGAGGGAAATGGTTTTTTTCTATATATTACTTTTTTAGGATTTAAAGTACAATACAGCAATGCTGGTGATATTGCTTATGTTGTAATTATGTCTAGCTACTTTTATTTACAGAACACTATTTTAAACACAAAGGTAACAGGTTTTTCCAGAGGCTGAGGAAAATGGTTTTTCTCTATATATTACTTTTTTAGGATTTAAAGTACAATACAGCAATGCTGGTGATATTGCTTATGTTGTAATTATGTCTAGCTACTTTTATTTACAGAACACTTTATACTGAAAACACAAAGGTACAGACTATATGTATATATAAACAATTTGTCCTTATAACAAAGGTATAATAATAAAATAGTATAAAAATATTCACAATTGTTGTTTAATTTCAATTAATTTAATTAAAAACTTGTTCCCAGAGATGGGTTGCGGCTGGAAGGGCATCCGCTGCGTAAAATCGTGCTGGATAAGTTGGCGGTTCATTCCGCTGTGGCGACCCCGCAAGGGACAAAGCCGACAAGAAAATGAATGAATTAAAAACTTTGTCTGTAAATTAAAAGTTGGCAGTCCTTTAAAAAGCACTAAATTGCTTAAATGATGTATTATTAGAAATAAACAAAAGCATGCACCTGATTATGTCCAGTAAGCACCTGAAAGTCTTTAACCAATAAAGATTTTTTTTTCTATAAAATGCATTTAAATTTTAACACTTTGACTCGGTGTCCTTCAACACATTCTTCTGATGTACTGAATACTATTTGAAATTCTTTCTCTGTCATCCATAAGTTAGGCCACATGTAAGTGTCAGCTTTTTAAAATCATTAAATAGTGCTAATATAAGCAGTGTAAAATTAAATTATGGTTTTATTCCCAGAATGGACCCAACTCAGTTTGAAATTTTGTTAAATTATAAATGTCAAGGTATGTATCCTCCTGGCATTTCAAAAGTAGAGAAATATGTAATTCAACGGCGTGCAATTTGTTGTCCAGGGTAAGACTCTGCACAGTTTATTCTTTGTTACTTTGCTTAAACATATTGGGCTGGGGACACTTACTGGTACACTTCAGCCAAAATGTATAGGGTATTATACATGTTTTTAAGCTATTTGTTTGCTTGTAATAGATGGAGTGCTATTTTATATCCGTCATAAGGGCAGTGCAAAACAGCTTACAGTAAAAGTCGTGAAAGTTGCTGCAAAGGCAGACTGCATTTTCAGAGAATTTCATGCCAGTGAAGCCGGAGGTCACAGTGGCAAAGAAAAAACCACACAAGCGATTTCGAGCAAGTACTACTGGCCTGGAATGAGTGTTAATGTCGAAAAGTGGGGATGTTGCTAATTATCTTCTTCATAATGAAATTTAATATAACCGTGGTAGTTTCTACAAAAAGCAATGGAATAATTACTTAATTTATGCTCTCTGTAGATCAAACAATGTTCTGCCTGCCAGGTCAATAGACCTATCAAGCTCCAGGAGGAGTACACTCCAATAGTTGTATTATATTATATTATATTATATTATTTTATATTATATCCCTCTGTATACCTTATTCTGTGTAGGTGAATGAACCATGGGAATTGGTTGGGATGGATTTAATTGGGAAGCTGTCAATAACCTCTAAAGGGCAACAATACATGTGTGTGCTTATGGACTACTTTACAAAATGGGTGTAAGCATATCTCCTTACCTCAAAATCCGCAGAGGAGGTCTCCTGGTGCATTGTCAAAAACCTTTATAGATTTGGCTCACCAGTGACCCACGCACAGCACTTCATTCAACTGCACCTTCTCCAGCCTCATGCACAAGCCCTCTAGATTTGAGCACAACTCCTCCAGCCCCATGCACAGCATCTCATTCAACTGCACCTTCCTCAGCCTCATGCACAAGCCCTCTAGATTTGAGCGCAACTCCTCCAGCCCCATGCACAGCACTTCATTCAACTGCACCTTCTCCAGCCTCATGCACAAGCCCTCTAGATTTGAGCACAACTCCTCCAGCCCCATGCACAGCACTTCATTCAACTGCACCTTCTCCAGCCTCATGCACAAGCCCTCTAGATTTGACCGCAACTCCTCCAGCCCCATGCACAGCACTTCAATCAACTACACCTTCTCCAGCCTCATGCACAAGCCCTCTAAATTTGAGCGCAACTCCTCCAGCCCCATGCCCAGCACTTCGTTCAACTGCACCTTCTCCAGCCTCATGCACAAGCCCTCTAGATTTGAGCACAACTCCTCCAGCCTCATGCACAGCACTTCATTCAACTGCACCTTCTCCAGCCTCATGCACAAGCCCTCTAGATTTGAGCACAACTCCTCCAGCCCCATGCACAGCACTTCATTCAACTGCACCTTCTCCAGCCTCATGCACAAGCCCTCTAGATTTGACCGCTACTCCTCCAGCCCCATGCACAAGCCCTCTAGATTTGACCGCTACTCCTCCAGCCTCATACACAAGCCCTCTAGATTTGACCGCTACTCCTCCAGCCCCATGCACAGCACTTCATTCAACTGCACCTTCTCCAGCCTCATGCACAAGCCCTCTAGATTTGACCACAACTCCTCCAGCCCCATGCACAGCACTTCATTCAACTGCACCTTCTCCAGCCTCATGCACAAGCCCTCTAGATTTGACCACAACTCCTCCAGCCCCATGCACAGCACTTCATTCAACTGCACTCTAAATTGAATGTGGTAAATATTTTATATAACATCTCTTAATTTTGGACAACATTTGTATTTAGCACTTCTGGTTTTATTAATCTATTTGGTTTTATTTTGTAGCTTGATCCAAGCAAATATGACCTGATTCTGGAGGTGATAAATGAACATAATCGCTGGACTCTTGCTGTGAGTATTAATTATCTTTAAAAAACTTTTGTATGTGTTCACTAATATATTTGATATTTTAATTATCATTTTGTTTAATAGGTAATTTTTCCTTCCCAAAAAAAGACCCTTTATTTTGATCCATTGTGAGAGTCTCCTGAAAAAATAAAGAGGTGTCTGGAAGCAACAAGGTAAGACATGTAAAGATTTTTTTTTATATATATATTTATTTATTTTTTTCTATAAAAGGAACAGACACTATAATGATTGTTGTTTTTAAGAGCCTTTATGAGGAGTAAAGGCTGCAAAGTTTCAAGGTGGACCTGTGACACAGTTCCTTATCCACTGCAAAAAGACAGCACATCTTGTGGTGTTTTTATATGTAAGGTATGGAAAATTAGGTTCCTAAATTGACTTATGTTTGTTTTTGAAATGGTACTTTTTTAGTTCGCAGAAAAAATCTTAAAGGATGAGGCGATCACCTTTTCTAGTTCAAAGAAGGGCATAGACAAATAGGAAGAGAAATGGCGGACACTCTTGTGCAGGAATCAGGTAAATGGTCAAGATTAGTTTCTTCAAAAACATTGATTTGTTAGTTAATTACATTAAATTCAGGTATTCTTATTCCATATCAAGATGACTTTTAATATAAATGTGATCCCTGTGAATTGCTGATATGTTGGAGTATCTATTGGAGTCAGTTTTGTGGACTCAGTGACCCAAGTGATTATGACCAAACCTCAGCTTGGCTAATATGTTAAACACTGCACACTTGTGTTAAGGCATTGCTAAAGTGGCAGAAGTTCTTGAAACTTTTAATGACTTAATTTTTTTTTTAATCTTTCAGATTGCCTGTGATGGATGTAACCGGTGGTACCACCAATCACGTGTTGGCAACCCACCAGTATGCACAGAATATTTCTGCCCAGCTTGCACTAGTTGAATCCCATATGAGTTTTTTTTTTTTCCTTCACATTTTTTGCCAAGTCTGTTTAAATAAACGTTTGTTTTTCTTAAGTTGTCTGTTTTCCTGTGCTTTCATTGCAAAGACTGCATGCTTTGCAGATGACAACGGTCTGATGTTATAACATCTAAAAGGGTGTCTCTGTATTGTGCTGTATAATTCTAAAAATCTTAGATGAACACTTTTACCAAAATTTTCCTCTGAATGTTACCCTGTATTGTTACACTGTAAAGACGGCATAAGTGTTCCTATAAATATGACATATATTTATATATATATATTAATTAGCTCATGAATAAAATTTGCATTTAATATGAATTAGCAATGTGTTTAAAACATAGTGTGGAATTTTTATAATTGGGGAAAAATGTTTTTGGGAAAGTCACGTTTAAAAATGTAAGCATCTTAATGCTTAATTCAACATAACCTGTTTGTCACACACCACGCTGCTCATTCGCTCCGCTGGAGCGACATCATTGCGTTATCATTTCATGTACTGAATTTGCGCGTGCGCTGTGAAGGGGGAACAGGGGGAACTGAATTCACCGGAACACCGGCGTGATGCGCGCTCTGCTGGGAGAATTGTTGCGAGACAACATTTGTTTTCAAAATGAGTTGGAAAGTTCAACCTGCAAGCTTTATGCAGGTATGTCTGTCATGTGTATGTCTCATGTATTCGTGAAGATTCCGCTGTTTTTTCTGACCTCAGTTTACATGTCGCGCGAGTCTCACCTGGACTATTGTAATAACAAAGCCTCGTGGGCGTGGTCACATTAAAAATAATGAGCTCCGATAGAGAAGCTAGACATAGCGTTGGTTTCATACTGATTACTTTATCAAGCAATATTTGTTTTCAACATGCACCGCTGCATTTAAAAGTAGACACTTCAAGCTTTCTATAGATATATGTCTCATGTCTGTGTGTTTAGTTTTCGCGGAGTTTCAGTGCATATTACTGACGTGTTTGCAAAAACAGTTCACGGAGAGAGAAAAGAGAAAGTGCCTTCACTGTTTATTTTCCTTATTTTGCAAAAGCACACACTTTTGTTGTTATTGTGAGTGTACACAAAAGAAGTAGACACCTAACAGATTCGATTGATGTATTGCTCATATCTGTACGATCAAAACTGAAAGTGTCATTTAAGTTTTTTTCTGAGTTTTCATGTGAAAACACGTCAAAGCGTGTATACGCGGGCTTCGACCCCTGGGGGTTAAAAAAAATGATCTATGCCCACCTATAGTGTTTGTGTACTTTTTAAAAGTCATTATTTAACAATAAATACAGCATTGATGTTTTTCCAATCTCTAGGCCTGAAAAGTAATTAACTTTCTCATTATTATTTCAGATGTAAAGTCAATACATAATTTGCACACTGATTCTAGCGCATGAGGTATGAATAGTTGTGACTGAAAAACACAAGCTATATTGAGGTAGTCCTTGGTGTTATAGACTGCAGACTGCATTCATAGTCACTTATTTAGTGTGAGATTGAGGTCTACTTAATTATTTTATTGTGTCATAAATGGAAGTAGCATATATAGAGGATCTGTAGCTGTATAATCCTCCCATACAACATATCAAAAACAAAACCATTAGATGTAATTAACAGTTCAGTGAATCCACATTTATATCAGGTCAGCTCCTGTTAGTTATGAGTTTGTGACTCACTTATATTAAAAAAGTGTTTGGCCCTTAGATAATTTGCATTGAACACAAACATGTATCCATGACGACAATGACTATTATTAGACTTTGTTTCCTAAGAAAAAATACGTATATGAGGTGAAATGGGCGGTACTGTGAAAATAAAAATAGCATTAGCTGACATGATGTAGAATAAACCACAGTGTGAACTACAGAAAACAAAGCTCATACCAGTGGTCCTTAAGATAGAGCTTTATTTTTTTTCTTTATGCAGAACCTGACATAAAACAGGTTTCACAATTTTTTGCACTCATTTATTACTTACCCATTTGTCACATGATCTGTTAAAACAAACTAACGTGACTTGTTTGCCACATGTAGTACACATAGTCATTTAGCAGATGCTTTTGTCCAAAGCAACTTATAACTGAGGAGGCATTCAGCAATACAAGAAGATGCAATAGACACAAGAGGTTCTAATTGGTTGTTGCTAGATTGGATACGTTTGCGGCTGGAGGTTAACGAGAATTATTTATGTTGTTTATGAAATTTCCGATTTATTGTATTTTATTAACATCTACCCCCAACCCTAAACCCAACCGTCACAGAAGTGTAAAAACAGTAGTTGTACCAAGTATTATTTATCTTATCTAATAAATTACCCAATAAATTGTATTTTTTAACCCCTACCCCCCACCGACAACCCTAAACCCAACCGTCACAGTACTGTAAAAATATTAATTATTGCTATACAGAGTCATAAAAAAATGCAGCTATATTAATGTGCATATCGCACTTCCGGTCGGCCGCGTATCCTATCTAAACTTTACCGTTCTAATTATACAAAGGAACAGTTAATGCTCAGAGAATTAAGTACCAGAATAAGGCGAGAGAGTGTGCAAGAAGATAGAAGAGTGTTTCTACAGGTGGTTTGTCAAACCCACTCACCTGTATGGAACACACTTCATAAATGCACATTTTATTTTTTTTACGATACAGAGTTATTTTAAGAATGTGTCTGGTGCAAATGTTCAAAAACTGCAAGTGTTTGTTAAAGTGTCAGAGAGAAAGTGTGTTTTCTAAAGCAAAAAAAAAGGGGCCTCTTGTAGATACTGAAGATTTTTATGATCCATGAGTATCGTAAATGGATGCTTAGACCCCTCCAACCAATAACTGCACTCTTCTAGGATGAGCTTGATAGCTAGGAGCTCACGGTTTCCCCCATCACAATTTGACTCTGCCAGGCTAAACTTCCAGGAAAAAAAAGGCACATGGATGGAGTCGAGATGGTTTCCCCTGCCACTGGGAAAGGATGTCCCCCACTTTGGTGGTGGATGCATCCACCTCAACAATAAATGGGAGCTTAGGATTGGGGTGTACTAAGAGGGTCTGGGTAAAAGCCTTCTTGGGAGAGTTGAATGCCTCCACAGCTTTCTTATTCTGTACTAAATGCTTGTGTTTTCCACGAAGGCGACAGGACATTTTACTATGGTTACAAATTATTTTTTTATAGAAGTTGGAAGAACCATAAAACCTTGGAGCTCTTTAATAGTGGATGGTCGTGACCAAGAAGTGATGGTTTCCACCTTCCCCTCATCCATCCTCACACTGGAGGCAGATAAGACAAATCCTAGGAAGTGGATGGTAGCTTGATGAAATGAACACTTCTCAGCCTTAAGGGATAGGTTGTGTTCGAGAAGCTGTATTAGGACCTCCACTACACGCTTCCAATGTTCGGCCAAACTTCGAGTATAATTCAGAATATCATCAATATAGATCAGGGATCACCAAACTTGTTCCTGGAGGTCCGGTGTCCTGTAGGTTTTAGCTCCAACCCTAATCAAACACACCTGAAAAGCTAATCAAGGTCTTACTAGGTACACTTGAAACACCCAGGCAGGTGTGTTGAGGCAAGTTGGAACTAAACCCTGCAGGGCACCGGACCTCCAGGAACGAGATTGGTGAAGCCTGATATAGATCAATACTGTCTTGAAAAGGAATTTACAAAGTACCTCATTCATGAAATCTTGGAACATGGAGGGAGCGTTGGCTAATTTATAGTGCATCACCTTCTCTTATACGAATCAAGTTGCAAGCACAGCAGAGGTCTAGTTTCATGAAAACAGGCTTCTCACAGATGTTCTAAGGCTGCTGGGACAAGGGGAAGTGGGTAGTGGTTCTTAATGGTGATTTTATTTAGAGCTTGATAATCAATGCAAGGACAGAGAACCCCCATCCTTCTTGGCTATGAAGAAAAATCTGGAAGGGGCAGGGGACGTAGAAGGATGGATGTAACTTTGGGAGAGGGTCTCTTCTACGTACTCCTCCATGGCCTTTCGTTTTGGAATTGAAAGGAAGTATACGTGTCCATGGGGTACTGGCTCAGCCTCAAGCAGATCAATAGTTACAGTCCTATGGTTTGTGAGGGGGAAGCTGAGTGGCTCTTTTGAAACAAAAGATGTCCTTGAACTCGGAGTAACACTGGGGAATCTTTTCAGAACACTTATCTGCAGGGCTTTCTATAGAAGTAGTACACAAAGACATGGAGTTAGGATTTTTATTTACAGGAAACTCAGGAAAGCAGTTCTCTCCCCACTTTAGGATTTCCCCTGTGCCCCAAGAGAGCACAGGACAGTGTTTTACCAGCCAGGGGCACCCAAGGATAATGTCTGCGGTGGAACTAAAACTTCCAGAACTAAAAACTCAATTTTCTTCTCATGAAGCAAACCAATCCGCATCTGAACGGAATCCACAGCTTGATTGAGAAGACAGTGATTTAGGGATTTTCAGATGATGGACTGTACATTATAGCTTTTCTTTGAGGATAACTGGATGAAGTTCTCCACGCCATAAAAGTCATTATAAGCTGCTAGCTGCATTCTCAAGTGGGCCTCAATACTTTGACGGTACGTTGTCATTAGGGCAAGCTCATGCCAAAGGCTGCCGACTGCGAGGGTGCAAAATTTTTATGAATACTCTTGAGAGTGTACCTTGTTTTAAATGATGAATCTGAATAATAAAACTGTTTTCCAGCAAAATCTTCTTTAGAAGAACGTCCAAAAACAGCCTTGAAATGCTTGGTGAACAAAGTTATTGATTGAGTTATCGCAACCTTTTGATTCCAAAAGGTCTCAGCCCAGTGCAGCGCATTTCCTGTAAGCAGAGAGATCATGAAAGCAAATTTTAAAGCATCAGTAGGCTATTGTAAAAGTTACATCTCAAACACTAGTGAACATTGAAGCAAAAACCTATTGTACTCCTCCACCAGGCATGAGTAGGGTATGGGACAGGCCATGAGACTGGCATTGACCTGCTGGGAAGAAGTCGTGCGGAAAGTGAAAGTGCTCAGTTGTGGTGGTGGTGCTTGCAGCACCTGCTTGCGTGAGTCCACAAGTGCTTGAAATAGGTCTGTGGTGTTCATCCTGTCTGTAACGGTCCGGCCTTCTGTCACAGAAGGAGGACTGAGACCAGAACTGTGAGTAAATAGTAAACAGTTCATTGACAGCAGTGGTAAATGTAGATAAAATGACCAAACAAGAGTCTATTGCAGCTAGGAGATGAAGTAGTGGATCGGATGATAAAAAGGGACTTCAGGATGATATAGAGGGGCCAGAGGATGGATGGAACCAGGATGATTGAAGGAGCGGGATACAGATACCAAACTAGACTAGACCAAACTAGGGAATCATACTAGGAGTAAGAGAGGAGGAACACAGGAGATAACAGAGAAACAGGAAGGTAAGTATTACTCTGAATAATCTGGATTGAACTGACCATGAGCGTTTGTCCTTCTGTCTATCGATGAGGCCGGACACTGAGTGAGCAGAGGTGTTGGGTTTTATGGGCTGGCGTGAATGGCTGGGGATGACGTGCAGGTGTGGGACTAATCAAAACTCAAGTGAGGGTGATTGGAGTGACTGTGAATGAAAAGAACCTGGCCTGGCTGTTACAAAACTATTGGGGCAGAACCGAATCGTTGCCATTTCCAAAGAGATCTATAACAATTTAATACATTCACACATAATGGGATAAAATCAACAAATGCATGCAGGACTTAATATCCACAAATAGGTTTTTATATTTGTGAATATAATTATAAATATAATATAAAAATATAAATAAACTCTTGCATTAATTTACAGATTACTTTCTTTTATTTTGGGGGATTTCTTTAGATTTATTTGTGGAGGATGAAAAATATTTGTGAAATGTTGCTACAGAAACCACATTATAACTTACCTAAACGAGTTATCATGTACAATCTGAATGTCCAGCCTGTAGAGGAGCCGTAAACCTCACAGATCAGAGTCACTGAATCTCCTTCTGTCAACCAGTTCTGTGGAGAAACACTTAAAGCTGTCTGGGCTCTGTCTGAAATAGAGAAATCCCTCATTAATAACATGATAAACTTGTGTGCATATGAAGAGATGATCAAACTCACCTGATACTGTCAGTGGAACTACATCACTCATTTGTGATCTGCGTGAACCTTTACTCTCAGCGCCATAACAGGAGTATTTACCTGCGTCAGACTGAGTAACAGACCTTAATGTGTATTCCTGTAATTCACTGAATACAACTGTTGAACCTTCTTTATACCAGCTGTACTGCCAGCTAGAGACTCCTTCAGCATTAATGTCACATCTGAGAGTGACTGACTCTCCTCTGAACACATGAGGATCCGGTTTAATTCTCACGCTGGCTTTAGGATTGTCTGTATAATGGCAACAATAAAAAAATTGATGTGGTGAAATAATGTAATCAGGTATGCTTTTTAATGGATGAAATGTAAGCTGGTGTACAAGACTTGTGACTTGACAAATGACACAAGCTAAATCCGGACTGAAAAAGCTTTAAAGGGCACCTAGGTTACCCCTTTTTCTAGATTTAATATGTCTTTTGTGTCCCCAGAATGTGTCTGTAAAGTTTCAGCTCAAAACACCCATCTGATTATTTATTATAGCTTTCAGTAGTTCGTATTTTATAGCTCGAAATAGCTTTTTGCTGTTTTTGTGTACTGGGCCTTTAAGGCTAGTCCGCTTGAATTGGTCCACCGTTTTTATGTTGTTTAATTGAAAAAAAAAGGACTGGGTGTGTTTATATCACCCCAATATGATGGTCTATACACTATACCTACACATATGTCTGTCCAAACAGCTTGAAAAGTAGATTTTTCACCATAGGTGCCCTTTAAGTCATAGTCATAATAGTCATTAATTTAATCATTTTTAAAATCAATCTTTCGTATAACAAAACGTCCTTTCAGTGCTTTTACACATTTTCATGAAGAAACCTCAATATGTTATAAAGCATGTGAAATAAATACACTCACCTTCCGTTTGTTCACAAGAGAGGACTGAAATCAGCACTAAATGCACAACGAAAAAACTCATTACAAACACTGAACACAGATTTGATGACGTGATTTTCACATTAGACTAAATATAGGGTGTCTTCCTATAGCTGTTCATACCCTATAATCAGGGCTTGACAGTAAGTAGGGTAGGAGGGTAGATTTCAGCTGTGGTGGGTTAGACAGACACTCTTAAGGCCGGCTCACACTGTGAAATTTTTTTATAATCCTGAACAATTGTAGCATGTCAGACTGCACGAACATGGCTCTCATGTCACACTGTAAGATCTCAGCCGTCATAATGTCAGACTGAACAACAATAAAGATGCACCAAACACTGAAGAAAACTCTCCCAGAGTGACGTCATCCACCCACTTTCACTGTTATCTGAAATGATTACATTTGACATTTCCCCGCAGTCATTTGAATGTAAAGTCGGAGCTCCTATTGGTTCTTGGATTGACACTTAACGCAGCTGTTGTCACACTGCAGGAAAGTGTCTGAAATCTTCTGACACTGCCAGAACTTCATCGGAGATAAAATCTGATCGCAACGGGCACTAAGCGGCTCTCTGTGAACATGTCAAACCAACAATCAAAGACCACAGATTTTAGCCAAGGATTTCAGGAATCTTTTAGGATTTCCCAAATTTGTCTCAGATGACAAAATCACGGCTGAAATCTCAGTGTGAGCAGGGCTTTACTAGCCACTTTGGCTGGTTGAAAATAACTTTTAAATTGCTAGTGTTGACTCGTCACTAAAAGATTAGAATGTTAGTTTACAACTGTTTATCAGTTTCCGTGCAAATGTGATCTTAGAATCGAGAAGCAGCATGACTGTCAAAAATAACTGTTACCGCGAGCAAAAGAAAGCAGGTACTTAACGAATGAGAGGATCACATGCACAGTGAGACAGCCAATCCTCACTCACTGACAAGGGCTTTAGTGTCGCGTGCATAGCTGATGTGATGTGCGGTGTGCGCATGTGTTTTAAAAGCTTGCGCGCTCTCATTTCCTTACGCGAAGCAAACGTGCTTGGAAACGCAACTGGTGCGGTTTGATAAACATATCTCAAATGTGGTTGGAAATAGTTTCTACCAACTCCGCCTTCTTTCCAAAATGAAATCCTCTCTTCCTTCACACTCTCTAGAAATTGCTATATACGCGCTTATAACCTCTCGGTTGGATTATAGTGTAAGGAATCAGCTCTTTTGGTTTAAATAACATTTAAACTCTGGGGATTTGAATCTAAAGATTTGAACATGATTTACATAAAATTATTTAAAGCTTACACTTAACCTAGTCATTTGTCCAGCAAATAAAACGGTCAGTGTAAAGCAATCCTGTATTATATTATTTTTGTGGCCAACAATTAACAATATAAAAACAGTATCTAATTATTTAATGAGCAAGGTAATAATATCTAAAGCTGAGACATTGACTTATAAAAGCACACAACACACCAACACGGATCTTAAAAACGAAACACAAGTTTATTGCTACTCTATAACACAACATACTACGCTACATAAAACAAAGAACGCACATACATACACACAAGCAGTTTTGAGGAGAGTTATGACGGAGAGCGAGTAAGGATTCAACTTCTAGCATTTAGCAAGTTCTTAGCATTGCAACCTGAGAGAAACCATAAAAGCAGAGAGTTTCGCTATTCTTTACTACTTAAATATTATTCACACCAGTTCAGCAATGGATAGAAGCATTGTTTGTGTTACTTGCGATTCTGATGGAATTTCGGTTTCCTCGAATGGTCCAAAGGGAGATCCCGGCGGAGCTGATTGATCAGCGTAGCAACTTCAGTGACGTGCTGGAATTCTCTCGTCGGTGGAAGTTTCAGGGAAGTCCTTTGTGCTCTCTGCAGAATTCCGTAGTTATGGCAGTGTTTCAGAGTTCTGATAAGTTGACCCGGTTGCTCAAGCAGATCCGGGGGTCAGCGGGCAGCGAGTGAACGTCGCGGTTTGCTCCGCGCTGCGACGAGGCTTCCGGCCAGGCGATGTACGGCCAGCACGGGAAGAGCGACGAAGGTGATGAGAGGCAAGACCCGGCAAAAGACACGAAAGTTTCATTGTTCGAAGTTTTATAGGCTTGGGTATAGGTGTGGCCTCCACAGGGATTGTCCAATAAGAGAAGCTGCGGGGTGGGATCACACCCCCATTCCCTCCCCTAGGAGGATGGATTAGCACCTCGTGTGAGGATCATGCATTACCTGCCTTTAATCGGAAGCTATTACAATAAAGTTTTATAACATGGACATTTTTACTAGTATGGTTTCTTCATATTATCCAATGCATTTAAAATGTTTCAAGCTTTCAATTAACACTAAATATGGTACGTTTCACAAACGTTCTGTAGATTTCATGCAAAAGCAGCGGCTTTAACTCATTACCTCTTCATAATGGTTAGGTTAAACACAAAAACCTACAGAAACGTAAAACAAACATACATTATTCAAATAAACACAGTTTAAATGAGAGTCAGTTTAAACTGGAAGTTTTCTGGCCACTTCTGTGTCTGCCTAAAAGTGTGTATTCCCTTGGTGGACGGCGTTTGCAGGCGTGAACCAAAAGGTAGAGTTAATTAGCACGTGTTCGTGATCGCAGCTGGTCATGTGGATTGCTTTGACACATTCGTTCAGACACATAGGCACCGTTCCATCTTTTAAGAATAATGTGGTGTGTGATATGTTCAGTTCTGGAAAGATCCGGCGACTCCCCACAATTGTAACTCTCTCTATTTTGGGCTGCCTAAGTCTCAGATTGCTCATCTACAGTTAGTGTAATACGCAGCAGCTAGATTTTTAACAAAAAACCCGAAATATTCACGTTACTCCTATTTTGAGGTCTCTCCATTGGTTACCGGTGACACAAAGAATCGAATTTAAAATCCTGCTCTTTATGTATAAAGCCCTACATGGTCTGGGCCCCCATTACCTATCCCAACTGATTGCTGTCTACACTCCACCGAGACACCTGCGTTCCGCTAATCAGCTTTTATTAAAAATTCCAAAGGCCCACCTTAAAAGTAGGGGCGAACGTGCCTTTGCCATTACAGGTCCTCGCAATGAATATGAATAGAATATTACATAGAATATGTAATGTTCAACTTCTCAATAAAATTAGTAAGCAAACACAGGCCCTATATGTGCCATTTACATATATTTTAATTAATATGGAAAACGAGTGCATGTTTTTACCAAAACTAATATTGGATTTTATTTTAAATGCGTGTGCGTGTAAAACAATATCATTTGCACAAAGAAATGATGGGGTTGTTCTCTAAAGAAGTTACTCCACCCCATTTAGAGCATCATTATGGACGTTTTAAGTTATGACTAATGTGGTTCAAGCGATGGATCTGCCACAGAGAAACTACAGGTTTTGGGAAACACTCGTCACCACATTGTTCTTTTGCCAAACGATTCATCGCACTATGATAGTTCAGCCGCGAGTTACGTTGTTGTTTGGAAAACGCACCCCTGATCGGCTGATCAGCATTCCAGTGAAGTTATGAGTTGAAATTGTCCAGAATAGGGACTTGAAAGTCTCTGAAGAGTAGAAAGGCTAAAGCCCAGGCCTCAGCTTGGGTGAGGCCGATAAGGCCTGCATGGTTCACACTTTTGAAGAGTTGAAGAATGTACAGAGGCAAGAAACATAAAAAATGCGAGAGCATAGAGAGTTAGAGATGTTGCTTGAATGTTAAGTAATTAAGCAATACTTCTAAGGGTTTTAATATAAAGATATATCATCAGTAAATCATCAATAAACACTATTGGCACAGACATAGCTTTCTACCTGTGAATAAAAACATGAACATACACACACAACAACATTACATACATTCTAGAATATAGAAATAGCCATTAAAAGAAATGGTCCAGTTCTTTTCACATGTAAGTGTGAGGGTCTTTGAAGCTGGTCTATCAAGATGGTTACCATGGTAACTCTGGGCTGTGACATACTCTGGTATGTGACATAACTTCCGGTGGGGTTGGTGTCTCGGCTGCTTAAATGATTACGTAATAATGAAATACGTCGGTTTGATCTTCCTCTATTCGTTACACAAATGTACCTCATGTGTTACAGAATGTATTTTGATAGGCTTCATAATATTGTAACACGTTTTCAGATAATGTTAAACTGATGGCAATAAATGAAAATAAATCAAAACAGTAATATATTTAGTAATAAATTTCATGGGTTACAGTAGGCTACGTGATTCGACTTCACGTTTATCTTAAAATAAAGATGCTAACTGAGAATAATTGTATACTAAAAAGGTAGAAGCATAAAAGTGAGATGCAAAAATTCAAGATCTGAATTGACAATACCCAACATCGTTTTCAGGGTCAAAGAATATCAAATTAAAATGCTCAGATTTTGGTATTGTGAAAATAACATTCTAGTGTGATAAATGAATAAGGACGATAAAAAAAAAAAACAGGTATGGCTCTTTGATGTAATGGTGGTATCTGTATTAATAACTTAAAGGAACCTTATTGCTTCTCACTCACTGGTAAAGTGAACCGACATAGACCAAACCAAACAACAACCTGAGCTCATTTCTATTCTTGATTTCACTTTATTCTGATATCTTGAACACTTTCTGTTGTCTATAAATAAGAGTGCATCTACACATCTACTAACTTTCACAAGTGCAGTAATAATAGACCAGTGGATTGTTAAAAGTTGCTTATAGAATGTCTATTGGAGATCATCACAGTAAGAAGCTACCAGATATTAAGCAGACAGTCTACTAATACTCTAATGACAGTTAGTTGACATGTCGGTGCAGAGTTACACACTAAACAGAATGTTCAGAACAGACCATCAAAATAAAGTGTAACCAGTTATACATCAGCAGTGCTGAATAGTTTGGGGGAATTATAAATCATCACTGTAAAAAACAAACAAACAACAAAACAATACATTTACACAGAGAAAACCTAAACTGACATGAATTCAGAATAAAACTGAATAGGAACAAAACATCAAGGTCTGGAACTCTTGAAAAATGAACTTATTACAAAACAAGGGCATATTTATTCTGGAAGCAAATGAATAAACACTGTTACTGCATTCCTGTCATGGCTCAGACCCTCTGTCACTTCCCAGATATCAAATATAGACATTGATCATAACAGTATAATAACAAAGGTGAGGAGGGGATTATAAATCCACTGCTTCAGTAGGTTCCTTAAAAGTACAGTTCACACAAAAATTAAAGTTCTGTCATCATTTACTCATCCTCCACTTTTTCCAAACCTGTTTGTGTCACGGTTGGTTGCAAGAAAGCAGACCCAGTTGCAGCAATGAACTATACAAAGGGGTTTATTGACAGAATAAGGCACAAGTAAACAGACCGTTATGACAAGGTCCAAACAGTAGGGGCAACAACTCAGGGAAGCCAGTGATGGAGACAAGGTGGTACTAAAAGAACAGCCAGCCAGGAGTAGGAGCAACAGTGGTCAAAACCAGAGCTAGATCCTGGAGCAAGCCACAAACTCCAGACTGGCAGGCCAGGGAGGTCAGGACTGGAAAAATCATAAGACAGGACAGCATACAGGCAGAAATAATATACAATAAAACTAACTAAATCAAATATAAATACTAGAAGAGAACTAGACTGACTTGGGACTGATCTGATAAATCAAAAACTGAAATAAAGACTTCTAGAATCTTAAAAGAGAGTAATTAAACAATCAAACAACAACTAATAAATTACTACTAATAAGACTGGGACTGACAGAAAAATAGAACAAAAGTGGTTCAAAAGATAAAGCAAAATAAAGATTAGAACACAAAATAAGTAAACAGTAGGAACAAACAAAAGAACGTAATAGCTACAAACTAACAATAAGTAGACAAAAGAACTAGAACAGGCAAGACGAAAAGGCTCAGTAAAGATACGAGGCAAGACAAGCTCACATGGAACGAACCAGCAAAGAAATGAGAACACACAGCACAATATATAGGACAAAGCACACGAGAGACAGGTGAAAACAATCAGGATAACAAGGTCTAAATAAGAGGGCGGGGTAACTGAGGAGAAAAGACAAGAGGAGCACATGGCCAACACAAATTAAGGCACAGCAATGTAAATAAACACAGGACAAACAGGCAAACATTAAACACTGACAGGACAGACAATACTGTCAGGTCAGGACCATGACAGTTTGAGCTTTTTTTTTTTTTGTTTTTTTACATTTAACACAGATACACTGAAGAATGTTGGGGGGAAAACATTTGTTTCAAACATTTGTTGAAAGTCATTTGTTTCAAATATGGGTGTCAATGGCTGATTTATTCCAACATTCCTCTAAATATCTTGTATAGAGTTCAACAGAACAAAGACATTTATAAAAGTTTAGAAATGTTTTCATTACTATCCCTTTAAAAGCTTCTTTAGTTGTGCCCACAATTATCTGCCCAGCATCTCCTCATAGTAATATCTACACTGCAGCAGCAAAACTCTAGTAAACATAGCTCAAAACACCTCATTTGTTAAAAATACTTTTTTATTTTCAGCACAAAGCTAATGTTTGTCTCTGAATATCCAAATCTCACTTTTAATAACCTTTTGTAAACTCAACCAGTCAAATCAAAAGCATCCAAACCACAATGATTAGCATACATCCCTGTAAACAAGCCTGTGCTGGTCCTTAAAGGGCTCACTTAGAGCTAGCATAAGGGCCCCAGTGGGCTGCCAGTGCAGGGCCATTGAGAGTTTGGTCACTAGCAGAATATTGGCCCATTGTGCTGGCCCTCACCTAGCTCACAGGAGCCCTCAACTAGACCAACACACTGATTCTGCTTGTTAACAGCAGGTGTTTATTAACAATTTAACACTCAGTTGGTCACTTAATTATCTCATGAACTTCATCACTGCGTCTGTTCTTGAATCTGTTTCTATCATTAATAAAACATTATTTTAGGCTGCAAAGCTGATGAATATTCAACAGATGAAGTTTGAACCTATTAACTGTAATGTACGGGCCGCAGCTGAAGAACTGGATTCCCCCTAAATACCATATTTCTTATTGGTGTGACATTCATGACAGTAGGTGCCAGGGCGTCTGGCGTCAGAGATTGTGTGCGTGACATTTTGTGTTTGCCCAGGTTGCATGGTTGGACGCTGAGGACCCATTGCTGCTGTTTAATCTACATTACAGATGGGGGAGAAGGGAGAAACCTCCCTTGTAGACTTCTTTGCAACCTAAGACACCCACACACACACACACACACACACAAAGACACACGCACTAATAAAAAGAACTATTAGAACTCAAAAACTCACTTCAAATGATATGTAATGTGTGTTTGTAATCTATATGCTCTGCCCTATAGCAAAAGTAGTTAAAATAGTATATGCATGCACTAATGAAGTCCTTTGGATCTTATATAGTATAGAAATGCCTAGATGCTATCTAATGTGTGTTTAGAATGTCGTGTTTAGTATCAATACGTTTCTCCTGCTATTTGACAACACATGATGCTGAGTGCATGATAATAACGTATACGGCTTGCATTCTTTAATGCTCAGAGTTAAAGTCCATCCGTATGTTCAGGGAGGATCCTCATTATGCATACAAGTGGTCCAGAGACAAAGAAAGTCTCATGCTCAAAATTTTGCCATGAAACCATTGGTCAGTCAGTAGAAAATGGGTGTGACTTGACCCATAGTTAAAACCCATTTTCTCCCCAGAATCAGTGCCGAAAGGTCTGGCAGAAAAGGTCGCGAAAAGAAGGTCTACACAGAACGGCCGCTGAGGGGGCAGACTGCGTTTCTGTACCCACGTGACTCGGCTGAGTCCATGTTTTCTTATCTTCCGGCAAATTAAACTCAGTTTAAAGTTTGCGTCTCGTGTATTCTCCAATCTGTGTCGCAAACTCCACACATCAAGAAAGGATTGCTTAAAGGACTCCATCTTCCACGCATCAGAGAAACTTGCACAACGAGAGAAAGACAAACAGGTATTTAGTTGCGCGTTAAAGCTGTGTCCCTTTATAAAAAGGTGTTTATAATCTTGGCTGTGCTTAATAGTTGTGTGGAACTACAGCATGTCGCGTGCACTGTAATCCATACGTGAGTCCAGCTGTGCTCTTATAGCAGGGAAATGAAAACAAAACCTTCGTTGCAGCACATTAATAAATGCAACACTGACAACCCCTGTCTCAAAATTATCATTCTTTCACTTGTTTTGGCAACACAACATGGCATTTCTCTGTCGTCTGAACACTGTAACAGGTAAACAGTCTTCGAAGCATGCATATTAATGAAGTTGCACCGCATACACAATAGAGCGCGCTGATTGGTTTTAACCAAGTCTTTCTCATGAATTAATCCCGCACCCTCAAAGACGTCAAGATGTACTCGCAGGTACAGACATCCACTCTCCACGCTGGATTTACACACAAGGATCTAACCGCCGTGACGCAGCTTCAAAAATTAGTTTCAAACCGGAAGAACGAATTTGCTCAAAATAACGCAAAAACAACCAATTTTCACTTTTTAGTGCAATATATGTGTCCTAATAGTGTTTATAGCAGCGTGGGACACATATATGACTGTCAACAGCTCAAAAAATGTGTTTTGGTGTTTCGTGCCCCTCTAAAACAGGTCAGATGGTAACACTTTACAATAACAGTACATGAATAATGATGTATTAATATGTAAACTAAACATTACTTTATTATGAATTAATGATGAGTTAAGGTATGCGCTAATCATGAACTAACTTGAACTACAACATGAGTCACATGAGTTCATGTGTGAATAACGGCTACCTTAATTACTTGTTAGTACATGTTGTTAATTAATGTATTAGTTAACATTTAAGTTTAAGCTAAATGTAACCAACATGAACTCATGAGCTGTTAATGTATGATTATGTCATGACTTTACTTGGAGGGGCACATCACCATTAACTCATGCTTAACTATGAACTCCTGTTCATGCTGATGTTGACAGAACACTTTTCTTATGGTATTCAGTGTAAACTGACTAGTTGGACATGTATAAGGAGTTCATGAGTAGTTAAGAATGGGTTAATGATGATGTGCCCCTTCAAGTAAAGTCACAACATAATTATATATTAACATATCATGAGTTCATGATGGTTATATTAAGCATAAACTAATGTGGTAATTAATACATTAATTAACAAACAATCATGTACTAACAAGTAATTAAGGTAGCCGTTAATCACACATGAACTCATGTGACTCATGTTGTAGTTCAAGTTAGTTCATGATTAGTGCATACATTAACTCATTAATAATTCATAATAAAGTAATGTTAAGTTTACATACTAATACATCATTATTCATGTACTGTTATTATAAAGTGTTACCGGTCAGATTTTAGTTGTGTGAGAGATTTATAAATGTTAAAAGAATGACACAAAAATAACTGCAATAGGAAAAGTGTATTCACAAACGACACAATAAAAGCACAAAAGTATACAGTAATAAAAGTATACAGTTTAATGCATCATAGTCTAAAAATCTAGGTGTGCTGTAATAATTATGTCTGATTATGTAGCAACTGCAAAATATGTAATGTTTAAAGAATATGACTGTACTTTTGATCATTTCCTCAAGCACTGTGAGACAACACGTCAGGGCTGCCGTGAAGTAATACCAAGTTAAAACCAATAATAAACCACTGATGATCCTGATGATTCTACCAATCCTTAAGCTAAATCAGCCTCCTGACATTTATTCAACCTGAGCATACGTCCCATCACTAGATCCAGCACCTGAAAACAGATGAGTTCAATTACACACTTTCATTGTTATATTCAGTATCTTAAGCTATTCTTAGAATGTTATTGAACTTTTCTTTGTGAACTGTGGCTGTTTTTAGTCTGGCACTCACTCAGATGTGTTTGCAGCTTCAGTTTAGAGTAAACACAGTCAGAATTCTCAGCGTTGTTCCCTAAAATATTACAACATTTATTATCACTAGTGCTTATGCTGTGTCTATAAGCACATAAACACATATGAATAAATTTATGATCATGAAAACATAAGAGCAGAGATTTATATTGTACTTTACCTTTCCTGTGTTTTCCTTCATTTTCTTTGTAGATTTGAGATAGATCTCAGCATAGGTGAGTTCAGCTCCTTTTTTACTGTCTACAATCAACAGCAGAGACAAAACAGTTTTAACTTCAACTTTAACTTGAAATCTTGATTCAATAAACCGACTACATGAGTTACCTGTTTTGCAAATGTCTTCATATGTTGCGTCTGTATGAGCAGTTTCTATAAAAGATTAATACATGAAATCATGTCCAATATTTATTATTTTGTAATGAATCTTAATAAATCCAATAAAACAAGATAAAAGCTGTTACCGGTGCTGCTTATGTCTTTAAGAGTAGCTCCTGTAAATGATTCATTCATTACTTTATATCCAACACTTTTTCATGGATTATTTCACCATCAAACTTAGAATTCAGTCACACAGAAAATACAGTTTTAATGTTAACACTGGTTTAAAAATATAAAGCTGTCATGACTGACCAGAGAGCAGTGTCTGGTGTCCCGCTTCACTCTGCTTCTGCTGTGATGTCTGACTGACACTAGAGGGAGACGGAGATCTTACACCTAGAAATGCAGGACATGATCATCTAAATATTCTGAAGAACAGACATCATGGCTAATTTTGAGTCCTCTGCTTACACAACAACTCACACAGTCAATATGTCATATTACTTGTCATTACTTAACACAGTTTTAAACGCTGAATAAATAACACTAAGAAGCTTGTTTACAATCACACTTCTAGCCTAATCAGCAAATAATTTAAATTAAATAAAATCTACCCAAAACCCTTTATTTGTTTCAGTGGTAAATTCAGAAAATCTCAACAGTCTTCATGGAGTGAGCTTTAGAACTTTACACTGTTTTCCATTTTAGTTTCCATGGCAATTAAGAGCAGATTTGATTTGAATGTTTGGTTTGAAATTCCGGAAGCGTCATTCTACTGTAAATTCTAAACATTCTAAATTCCACAAGTGACCAGTGACCACTCATAAGAGTCTGTTTATACATTTACACATGCAGTATCTGAAAGCTGAACAACTAATATTTCCACTGAAATGAGGATTTGTTATGATCTGCCAATATTTGTCCTAGATACAGTGGTCCCTTGCTATAACGTGGTTCACCTTTCGTAGCCTCGCAGTTTCTCAGATTTTTTAAGTGCAATTTGACATGCTTATTTTAAATTTTTTACAGCACATTGTGTTCTGCATCCTGATTGTCTGTAGACCATTGTCAATCAATCTCCTCTGTGTCTCCTGTACAGTACAGAATGTGCTCAGCTTACCAAATTAACATAAAACGCTGGTCGCTAGCAGTGTGAGTTTCAGCAAGGATGCAATATGGGTTGTAACTGTCTGCAAGATCATCGTAAAGAGGGTGACACACCGGATGCGCCACGCAGCACCCTGCATTTTAGAATTCTAAACAGGTTTATATCAGGGTATGCACACCGAAGCCACAAGTCGGCGTCTGTCTGCGGTGCCCAGCTACGACTCAGGACACTGTTCATATTTCTGCCAAGCCATCTGAATTTGTGCCCGGCGCATACTCTGTGCGACACCCTTAAACACGCGCTTTTTGGATCAGTGACCGCAGAAAAACAGAACATTACGCTGGATGCCAACATTATCCGCACAAAAGCTTTACGAACCTTTTGCTGACAGCGATGAATGTTTGCTTCTGACAACAGGTTTGGATCTTTTGTTTCATTCTATAATACTGGACTTTTTTCTACAAAAGTTTGAGCTTGAAGAGTGTTTAAACAAGAGAGAAAAGTGTGAAAATGTTAATGCCCGTCTGAGAAAAGTGTATAAAGTGTAGTTAGGGGTTTTACAGCCTTAAAACATCTATAATATTTATAAAAAATATATAGCCGACTACTTTGCGGTTTTCACCTATCCCCGGGTATTTTTAGAATGTAACACCCGCGATAAACGAGAGACCACTGTACAACTATTTGAACTAATCTGGAATCTTCTTTAGTGTTCTGAAAATCCTTAAAATCACCTTTAAATGTTGTCTAAATTCAGCTTTTAGCATATTTTGGCATTAAAAAAACATAATAACATAAACATAACCAATTCAAATGAACACTAGTCATCATACTGTATTCATTTGATCAGGTTTCCTTAAAACAAGCTAAATAATCAGCCAATAGGGTAAGCAAATTAATCTTGTTTTTCCTTTTGGCATAAAATTATTTTGCTTACCCTACTGGCTGATTATTCTGCGTATTTTAAAGAAAAACAAGCTTAATTTTCACATATAAATTTCTCAAAACAAGACAATATGCTTTGCTTGTCTAGAAAATGCTTCTTGATTTAAATTAAAAAAAAAAAATTGGATTACAACAAGACAAAAAAATCTAAGTAAGAAAAGCATTTTTTTGCAGTGTATGTGAGCTATTATCAGACCATCAGCTTAGGTTGATGTAGAACAGCAGTTCACAAAAATGTATCTGCGAAAGTTTCATTGAATTGTAACATGGCAGATGATGAACCTTTTTTGTGTCTGTAGCAGCACAGCAGAACCAAGAAGATGAAGATCAAAACAATGACAAGTCCTGCAGTCACTCCAATAATCACAGGATCGACACCATCAGATCTTGAGGCTGATGGAGAAACTGAGTTACTTACTGAATATATTTACATTTAGAGTCATGCTGGAAATGATACAAGAACATTTCAGGTGTTGTTAGGTCTACAGTCTCACCTCTGACTGAGATCCAGCTCTTGGGTGACTCTCCTTCTGGGTGTTTGCAGTAGTAGAAACCCTCATGTGACTTTGAGACAGTAGTGATGATCATCTCTGAGGTTTGACTCTGGACGAGTGATCCATCTTTATAGAAATCAGCTCTGAGCTTTGCTGGAGTTGTAGATTTATATAAACAGTGTAGAGTCAGAGTATCTCCTTCAGTCACAGGATGAACAGGACTCTCCAGAATCACACCAGCTACACAAACACAGCAAACATCAGTGTTGGGAGTAATGCGTTACAAAAGTAATGTATTACAGTAACTTATTACATTTTCCAGTAACACAGTAGTGTAAGGCATTACTAATAGATTTTCAGTAATATTATACTCGGTACATGTTCAGTAACGCGTGCGTTACAACAAACTTTTTGCCCGCAAGACATTAACATTTAAAAAATACCGCAGTTCTATTTCCTGTTTGTGGGGAGTGAACATACGTGTGTTGTCATTAATCTCCCTCTGGCTACTGGAACTTTTAACTTTGAGCGCAGATTGATTTCAGCCTCTGAGCTCGAGGTCCGGGGCTATTGGCTCAGCCCGGTTCGCAGTAATGTTATGCTCTAACGCGCAGCGGAAAAGCGGCAAATAGATGAAAATGGCAGAAGACAGTACATTTGCGAGATGGAGGTACGTGCATATTCCACTGACAACTGTCGTAAGCGCGGTATTACACGTCGAGAGCGCATTCATGTACGCGAGCGAACGCTCCGGTTTCCCCTATCCGTGGACAACACTCCTCGCGTGCACTCAAAACAGTCTGCTCACGTGCGGATGATCTGCTCAGCTGCTCTCGCTCCGTCAGACGATGCAGGCTCACAATTTGTGCCTTGTTTTCTCCTCTTTTTGTGCTTTTGCTCTCCAGAGATCCTCTTGTCAAATTGTTATCTCAAGAATGTTGATATGGTTTACATGTTGCTACAATATTTACCTACAGGTTAAGGTAAATATATAAATACTATAATAAATATAGTGTTTTTGAGCGTTAGGTACAGTGTACTGCCTTTGTTTTAGGCTAGTATTCTTTACAACTTATTAATGAATGCTTCAGCATACTGTAGTATTAAGAATAGAAAAGTATGGTGAATTGTAAAGTAATAATATACCCTATATTGTTAAAAAAAACTGCAGCACTGGGTCATTTGTTTATATTACGCTTGTTGTGTTACCATAGCAACTACAGTATTACCATTACCACAACAGAATAATTGAAGTACTTTACTGTAGTATACTGTTCAACACAGTACATGTCAATATGTGTGTTCAGGGGCCCTGTGAAACAGCTTCTCCTCAAAATGAAGAGGATGACAGGGAAAATGTCCTCCAATCTCATCAACAATGTGGAAGACAGCAGAGACTAGTTCACTTTATTGTAGTTGCCATGATAAAATGAGATTGGTAGTGAGATTTATTTGAAGAGTGAATAGTCCAGTAGGCTATAATACCTTATTGTTTTTCCCTATTTTCTATCAGTTACATTTCTGCTTGCGTTCGCTATATTTTTACTTTAAATGTTGTTGATTTGATTAGAATGGTGCACCTTTTAGATGTTTAATAAAATTTTTTAAAATAAAACGTATTCTTAACATCCAACGTCTATTCTCTGTGTCTTTAAGTGTTAAAAACTGGAAATATCTTATCATATAACATACAGCCAAAAATAGTATGGTTATTAGATTAAAAATTATAAGTCTATTTTAGCATACTGGTTATTGTTAATAAATAGTGCACCAATATAAAGCATATCAAAAAGCACAAAAGGAAGAGGGAACACAAGACAAATTGTGAGTCTGCATATAATCTCACTGAGCGAGTGTACTGAGAGCGCGCAAGAACATTTGTGCGTGAGCAGTGCATATTTGAGAGAATGTGAGAAAATTTGCATGCGAGCAGCATATATTTAAGAGCTCGTAAACAGTTTTGTCCACAAACAGAGGAAATCTGTGCACGAGCATTATATTGAGAAAGCTGTTCATCATGATTACATTGTGCATGACAGTTTTGTGTTGTGAGCCACTTGAATTTAAAGTGAATAATGGCAACAATAAGAAGAGAAAAGAAATCTGCATGTTGTCATGGCATTGGAGTTTACATATGGCCTGTTGTGTCTAATATGAATATAGCCAAGCTATTCACAGATATTGCCAAATAACCACTTTACCTCTACCATACTTTAACAGATCATTTGTGAATCTGACTGTCATCCTTTCTTGCATTGTCTTGAGCCTTCATGTTGCCAGTTATCTACTATATTGTTAGTAGCCTGGATAGGTCACAGTCATTCTGCTCCATCATATCGCTTTCTACTGGATGTAAAATGCTCTGCAGTACATTTGGTCATTTTAGAAAGTTAAGTTCTAATTCTGGAGTTATTTTAGTGAAAGTAACTAAAAAGTAATATAAGAGTAATGTAACATATTACAATTCTGAGACAGTAATATTGTAATGTAAGGGATTACTTTTAAATAACAGTAACAAGTAATCTGTAATGTATTACAGTTTGGAAGTAACTTGCACAACACTGGCAAACATCAACACACATATAAACAGAGTGCTGCCAATATAAATACAGTAGAAAATTATATCTTGATCTTTATATTAAAATAGTGTTACACTTTGTCACTTGGCTGTTTTAACAGTTACTAATTGCTTTCAGAGTACTTATTATGTTTAATGTTATTTGGTTGTTTTGTTTTCTGCTTTCAAATTCAATTCAAAACTGTGTCTAATGCTTTCTGCTCCCATCAAGTCAATCTGTTTTATCTAATGATTTTACGTTAACAATGAAATGAATAAATACAGAAACTCAGACTCACAGCGTACAGTGATATTAACAGGATTGTAATTTTCTCCAGATTCAGACCGACACCAGTAAACTCCAGTGTCTGATGTGGTGAGGCTGATTGTACATATAGATCCTGTTTGTGATGAACATTTATTCAGCCCTGAAGTATCTGTGTATCTTCTGACTCTCCATCCAGTAGAGTTACTCTTGTCTTCACAGCTCAGAGAAAGAGAGTCAGATGTAAAGTGTTGAGCTCTGCTGGGACTGATGACCAGAGACATTGGAGGAGAAACACCTGCGGTACAGAACAGGAACAGGAACAGCAATCATTTGGAAATTTCCATATACTTTTCTTCATTAAATATGATCTGATAATTTCAGTTCTGTATAAACTCACCAGTGACCAACAGTGGCTGTGTGTTGCTCATATCTGTTGTATAGGCTGGCTTTCCTCTCTCTGCTCTGCACAAATAAACTCCTGTGTGTTTTAGAGCAACAGAACTGACAGTGTATTTTCCTCCAGCTCCTCTACTGCTGTCTGAGAGCGGCTCATAATGATCTCCGTTGTCTGTGTAAAGTGAGAATATACAGATGTTTACTATAATCAACAATTTCTTTATACACAAAAATGATTTTCACTGAAACTGGTCTAGTCAGACTGGTTCAGTACTCAAGCTCAATAATATTTCTTGGATTAAACTAGTTAAAAAGGCAGTTAAATTATATGTAATCACATGAAAATGGAGAGAATTGTTGCATCATTTCCTATAAATAGATTATAATTAATGTTGGTTGTAGTTTTGACACATTAAGAAGAGTGTTTGACTAGCTCATTGTTTTAATGGTATGTCATGAGTTTTTCCTTTAAATGACTGATTTCTTCTGTATTGTACATGGAGGTTCAATGCTGAAATTTGTCACAAAAGAAGATAAGGTGGAATGACCAGCACTGCTCCAGAGACACCAGCAGCTGCACAGGTAGACCCAGGATGCAGCACTGAGGACCGTCCATCTCTACGGGTACAGAGAGGGTTTTATTCCTTACCTTTTGTAAATGTTTGAAATTGGTAATGCTTCTGCAGAAGACATGTCAGTGTTTATTTTGATGTAAACTATTATTTTATAATGTAAATATTTGAATGTTTAAGTATAATTTTGAGTGTTTAAATGCATATTTATGTATATAAATAAATAAATAAATAAATAAATAAATAAATAAATAAATAAATAAATGTTTAAATACATATGTTTGTGTGATTTTGTTCCTCTGTGGGGGCACTACAGTAAAATTTCGCATAGGGCACCATTTTGGCCAGCAGCGGCCCTGGGTGACGATCTATAATTTCATGCAGTTCTTGATATGTTTGCAGATTAAAATGTTGTAGATTTCTTTAGATTTGCCAATCATGAACTATTTGCGTGAAATAATGCAGCAATTCTCGCCCCATAGAACCAGAAGCAGATTAAAACCTACCAGAAAGCGTTAGCATGTACCAGCTGAATGTCCAGCCTGTAGAGGAGCCGTCAACCTCACAGATCAGAGTCACTGAATCTCCTTCAGTCAACCAGTTCTGTGGAGAAACACTTAAAGCTGTCTGGGCTCTGTCTGAAATAGAGAAATCCCTCATTAATAACATGATAAACTTGTGTGCATATGAATAGATGATCAAACTCACCTGATACTGTCAGTAGAACTGCATCACTCATTTGTGATCTGCGTGAACCTTTACTCTCAGTGACATAACAGGAGTATTTACCTGTGTGAGACTTAGTAACAGACCTTAATGTGAATTCCTGTAGTTCACTGAAAACATTAGTCAAATCTTCTTTATACCAGCTGTACTGCCAGCTAGAGACTCCTTCAGCAAAAATGTCACATCTGAGCGTGACTGACTCTCCTCTGAACACATGCAGATCAGGATTTATCGTCACACTGGCTTTAGGATTGTCTGAATAACAGCAACAGTACACAATTAAATTAAGGTGATATAATTATTCATTCATTCATTTTATTTTTGGCTCAGTCCCTTTATTAATCTGGGGTCACCACAGCGGAATGAACCGGCAACTTATTCAGCATATGTTTTACGCAGCGGATGCCACTCCAGCTGCAACCCATCACTGGGAAACATCCATACACACTCATTTTTACACAAACACTACAGTCAATTTAGCTTAGCCAATTCACCTATTGCGCATGTCGTTGAACTTGTGGGGGAAACCGGAGCACCCAGAGAAAACCTATGTGAGCACAGGGAGAACATGCAGACTCCACACAGAAATGCCAACTGACCCAGCCGAGGCTCGAACCAGCGACCTTCTTGCTGTGAAGCAACATCGCTACCCACTGCGCCGCCCGTGATAAAATTATTATAATCATATATGCTTTGTTTAGTGTCTAAACAGTTGTCATTGCTAAACACACGAGCTAAATAAGCTTAAGCCTTAGTGTTTTAGCCTGCACTTTTTCAGTGACTTACAAAATCAAGTGTACAGTACAGTATCAGCCAATCAGATTTAAGGCAGAAGTTTACTGTTTACCATTAACAACTTCTAAAATCAACATTAAGCATCATAACACTCCTTTTCAATGCTAGTTTTCACAGTTCATGTAGAATCACAAACATGTCATGAATTACGTAAATTAAATTCACCTTCAGTGTGTCCAGAGTTGATGTCTGAAATCAGCACTAAAAGCACAAAGAGAAAAAAAACTCATTTCAAACATTGAACAGATTATATGTGTTTTACACTATAGCCCAATCATCTCTCGCTGTTCAAACACCATTATATTTGCAAAATAATAATAATAAATATATTTTTTAAATTATTTAAAATAATAAATAATAATGTCTGTTTAGCAGCAATAACATAAAATTGCTACGATATATTCACTGCTCTTACTTTAACAGCACTAACTGCACACATTTACTCTCTCAGGCTGATCTTTCACTAATATATAATCATGCACTAGTGTTGGACTTGAACGTCTGAGAGCAGCTTTAGAAAAAAAAAATCATAAACACTACAGCACTTGATCCTTTTTAAAATATGAACATCTACTGAAAAGCATTTAGAGAAAATAATACTCACAGAGCACTAGAGGAAGTTGACTGAGCTCCATACTGACTGAATGATGACAGAAGCTTGAAGACACAGACTGTGTTAAAGGCTCAAGACTTCCTGAAACATTAAAGGCACACAAATGTACCAACTGAATTACAGAAGATCCTTTGATAACCTTTATCTTGTAATGTGTCAAAGAATATCAAATAAAAAAATGCTCAGATTTTGGTATTTTAAAAATAATATGTTTAATGAACTGGAAAAACAAAATAAGATTTTGATGACTCTAATGTAATTAGGCAACATTTTCAATAACTTGATGGAAGGAACAGAAATAGCTGAAGTGGTGAATTAATGTACTGCTTCCCCTATACTGGTAAACTGAGCTGAAATACACCAAACCACTAAAACTATGAGCTCACTTCTGTTCTGTCCAGCCTCTTACTACAACTATAAATACAACCCCAAATCAGAAAAAGTTGGGACAGTATGGAAAACACAAGTAAAAAAGAAAGTAGTGATTTCTAAATTTGCTTTGACTTGTATTTCATTGCAGACAAAACAACAAACATTATTTAATGTGTTCCTCATGATTTTATTGTTTTTCTCAAAATAAACACATATTGCAATTTTGGTTTTTGCAACACATTTCAGAAAAAGGAACAGTAAAGCATTTACCACTTTGTAATGTTGCCGTTTCCCAGAGATGGGTTGTGGCTGGAAGGGCATCCGCTGCGTAAAAACGGTCTGGATAAGTTGGCGGTTCATTTAGCTGTGGCGACCCCAGATTAATAAACGGACTAAGCCGAAAAGAAAATGAATGAATGAATGAATAATGTTGCCATTCCTTTTCACACCACTTAAAAGACGTTTAGGGACTGAAGACACCAAGCGATGACTGTAACTTTTTTGTGTTATAAACTGACAGTCAGTGTCATAAAAAATAATTTGTATTGGTGAGATTGAGGTTGACTGAATTATCCCATTGTCTCATGAAATAAAGTAACATACTGTTTACTTACATAAAAGATCTGTAGTTGTAAAAACCTCAAATACAACATATCAAAAACAAAACACTCACATTTAATTAGTGATTCAGTGAATTTACCTTTATTTCAGTTTAACTCCTGTTAGTTATGATTTTGTGACTCACTTGTAAAAAAAAAAATCCTTTGGGCAATCGGATAGTTTTGCATTGTGCACAGACATGCATCCATGACAACAATTAATATTATTAGACTTTGTTTCATTAGAAATATTAAGGATATGAGCTGAAATGAGCGGTACTGTGAAAATAAAAATAGCATTAGCAATGCTGACAGGATGCAGAATAAATCACAGTGTGAACCACAGAAAGCAAAGCTCATACCAGTGGTCATTTAGATAGAGCTTTATTTTTTGCTTCATGCAGCGCTGGATAAAGCTGTGCTTGATTTAAATAGTGATTTTTACCATTCATAATTCTTCAAACCAGCTGTCACGGTCACCAGCGATGAGCAGATCGCTAACGGACCACAAATCTGCTGGTACAGTATGTGACATAACTTCCGGTGGGGTTGATGTCTGGGCTGCTTAAAAAGATTACGTAATAATGAAATACGTCGGTTTGATCTTCCTCTATTCGTTACACAAATGTACCTCATGTGTTACAGAATGTATTTTGATAGGCTTCATAATATTGTAACAAGTTTTCAGATAATGTTAAACTGATGGCAATAAATGAAAAGAAATCAAAACAGTAATATATTTAGTAATACATTTCATGGGTTACAGTAGGCTACATGATTTAACTTCACGTTTATCTTAAAATAAAGATGCTAACTGAGAATAATTGTATACTAAAAAGGTAGAAGCATAAAAGTGAGATGCAAAAATTCAAGATCTGAATTGCCAATACCCAACATCGTTTTCAGGGTCAAAGAATATCAAATTAAAATGCTCAGATTTTGGTATTGTGAAAATAACATTCTAGTGTGATTAATGAATAAGGACGATAAAAAAACAGTTATGGCTCTTTGATGTAATGGTGGTATCTGTATTAATAACTTAAAGGAAACATATTGCTTCTCACTCACTGGTAAAGTGAACCGACATAGACCAAACCAAACAACAACCTGAGCTCATTTCTATTCTTGATTTCACTTTATTCTGATATCTTGAACACTTTCTGTTGTCTATAAATAAGAGTGCATCTACACATCTACTAACTTTCACAAGTGCAGTAATAATAGACCAGTGGATTGTTAAAAGTTGCTTATAGCTTATAGAATGTCTATTGGAGATCATCACAGTAAGAAGCTACCAGATAATAAGCAGACAGTCTACTATTACTCTAATGACAGTTAGTTGACATGTAGGTGCAGAGTTACACACTAAACAGAATGTTCAGAACAGACCATCAAAATAAAGTGTAACCAGTTATACATTAGCAGTGCTTAATGTTTGGGGGAATTATAAATCATCCCTGGAAAAAACAACAAAATAACAAAACAATACATTTACAATACATTTACACCCTCTTGTCACTTCCTAGATATCAAATATAGACATTGATCATAACAGAATAATAACAGAGGTGAGGAGGGGATTATAAATCCACTGCTTCAGTAGGTTCCTTAAAAGGACAGTTCACACAAAATTAAAGTTCTGTCATCATTTACTCATCCTCCACTTTTTCCAAACCTGTTTGAGCTTTTTTTACATTTAACACAAAGATACACTGAAGAATGTTGGGGGGGAAACAGTCATTTGTTTCAAATACGGGTGTCAATGGCTGATTTATTCCAACATTCCTCTAAATATCTTGTATAGAGTTCAACAGAACAAAGACATTTATAAAAGTTTAGAAATGTTTTCATAACTATCCCTTTAAAAGCTTCTTTACTCGTGCCCACAATTATCTGCCCAGCATCTCCTCATAGTAATATCTACACTGCAGCAGCAAAACTCTAGTCAACATAGCTCAAAACACCTCATTTGTTAAAAATACTTTTTTATTTTCAGCACAAAGCTAATGTTTGTCTCTGAATATCCAAATCTCACTTTTAATAACCTTTTGTAAACTCAACCAGTCAAATCAAAAGCATCCAAACCACAATGATTAGCATACATCCCTGTAAACAAGCCTGTGCTGGTCCTTAAAGGGCTCACTTAGAGCTAGCATAAGGGCCCCAGTGGGCTGCCAGTGCAGGGCCATTGAGAGTTTGGTCACTAGCAGAATATTGGCCCATTGTGCTGGCCCTCACCTAGCTCACAGGAGCCCTCAACTAGACCAACACACTGATTCTGCTTGTTAACAGCAGGTGTTTATTAACAATTTAACACTCAGCTAGTCACTTAATTATCTCATTAACTTCACTGCGTCTGTTCTTGAATCTGTTTCTATCATTAATGAAGCATTATTTTAGGCTGCAAAGCTGATGAATATTCAACAGATGAAGTTTGAACCTTTTAACTGTAATGTACGGGCCGCAGCTAAAGAACTGGATTCCCCCTAAATACCATATTTCTTATTGGTGTGACATTCATGACAGTAGGTGCCAGGGCGTCTGGCGTCAGAGATTGTGTGCGTGACATTTTGTGTTTGCCCAGGTTGCATGGTTGGACGCTGGGGACCCATTGCTGCTGTTTAATCTATATTACAGATGGGGGAGAAGGGAGAAACCTCCCTTGTAGACTTCTTTGCAACCTAAGACACCCACACACACACACACACACACACACAAAGACACACGCACTAATAAAAAGAACTATTAGAACTCAAAAACTCACTTCAAATGATATGTAATGTGTGTTTGTAATCTATATGCTCTGCCCTATAGCAAAAGTAGTTAAAATAGTATATGCATGCACTAATGAAGTCCTTTTGATCTTATATAGTATAGAAATGCCTAGATGCTATCTAATGTGTGTTTAGAGTGTCGTGTTTAGTATCAATACGTTTCTCCTGCTATTTGACAACACATGCTGCTGAGTGCATGATAATAACGTATATGGCTTGCATTCTTTAATGCTCAGAGTTAAAGTCCATCCGTATGTTCAGGGAGGATCCTCATTATGCATATCAGTGGTCCAGAGACAAAGAAAGTCTCCCGCTCAAAACTTCGCCATGAAACCATTGGTCAGTCAGTAGAAAATGGGTGTGACTTGACCCATAGTTAAAACCCATTTTCTCCCCAGAATCAGTGCAGAAAGGTCTGGCAGAAAAGGTCGCGAAAAGAAGGTCTACACAGAACGGCCGCTGAGGGGGCAGACTGCATTTCTGTCCACGTTTTCTTATTTTCCGGCAAACTAAACTCAGTTTAAAGTTTGTGTCTCGCGTATTCTCCAATCTGTGTCGCAAACTCCACGCATCAAGAAAGAACTCCATCTTCCACGCATCAGAGAAATTTGCACAACGAGAAACAGACAAACAGGTATTTAGTTGCGTGTTAAAGCTGTGCCTCTTTATAAAAAGGTGTTTATAATCTTGGTGGTCTTTAATAGTTGTGTGGAACTGAGCGAGATTTGCCATTCTTTTATCTAAACTCTTTATTTCCTTGCTTTCTTTTCTGTGTTTTTGTTATGTTTGTACGTTTGTTTGTTATATGTTAGACTAGTCAATAAATCATGCAATAACCACATTGGATTGTCTTTGTTTTGCCTCACAGAAAAGGTCACTATACAGATAGATCTTGCTACAAGCTAAAACCCAGTTTATTAAACTGCTAAACTATTAATCTACTGCACAAGTAGTTATAATTCCCTTTCTAAATAAATAAATAATTACAGAGTGCGCTCAGACGAGCGGGCGAAGTCATTGTTAAATTAATTTAGTTATTTCAGAATATTAATAATTAATAATAACTCATTATTATTTATCATTAATACTCATAAAATGAGCTAATTTCGCTACATAACTGTTGATTTAGTGTTAATTCAGTGAAGTTCTGCTATCCTACTGTATGTTCAGTCTCAACCACAAGTAACAAAGCTTAAAGGGCCACGAAACCCCCCTGTCTCAGCAGGGTGGTTTCACACCTCTAGTTTGGAAAAAGTCAGGAAAGTGGGCGTGTCCAGCCCTGGGAGTGTCGGGGGAGGGAAAGAGGGAAGGATTTGGAAAGAAGGGAGTTTCCATTTGGGCAGGCGCTGAGTTTCAATTCAATTCAATTCATCTTTATTTGTATAGCGCTTATACAATGTGGATTGTGTCAAAGCAGCTTCACATGGAAGATTATAGTGAATTGAAACAGTGTCAGTTCAGTTTTCAGAGATTAAGTTCAGTTCAGTTTAGCTCAGTTCAGTGTGGGTTAATAATCACTACTGAGAGTCCAAACACTGAAGAGTAAATCCATCGGTGCGCAGCTCTACAGATCCCGAACCATGCAAGCCAGTGGCGACAGCGGCGAGGAAAAAACTTCACCAATTGGCAAAAGCGAAGATTTAAAAAACCTCGAGAGAAACCAGGCTCAGTTGGGCACGACCCTTTCCCCTATGGCCAAACGTCTTGTGCAGAGCTGCAGTCTAGGCGCAGGAAGCTGGAACTCAGCGAAGACTCGTCTGTCCTTGGAGCATCACAGGAGTCAATCTTATGTTCTCACTCCACAAAGACCACCATAGCAGCTGCTCAGGATACGGCCTGGTCCAGAAAACCTTGGGATCATCTCGTCGCTGGTCTCGGAGGTAAAACAAAACAAACACACAGACGCAGGGAAGAAAGACAGTGACTGTGTTTACATGAATATCAGTAATCAAATTATTGCCAAATTATTAATTTGTCGACTTTAACTGCAGTTTGGCACTTTCACTTTTTATTCAGGAACATTTCCTGTATGTCCCCCCTTGACAAACGAGAGGAACTGCTGGAGAGTGGAGTTTTAATGAAATGTTTGATACCGCACGGCGTATGGGAGAAAAAAATCCTCCGAATTTCTCAGTAACTTAGATGCACTCGGTAGGTAGCTACTGAAAGCCGTGTGTGTATAGACTATCCTGTCACAAAATGCGGCGAAAATCCTGCACAACAGTAATAGTTTGATTGTGGTGTTTACATATTTACATGTACATGTTTTTTTCAGTCTATAATGTTGTACTATAATACTGCAGTGATATTAACATACTGTAAACTTAGTAACTAAATCATTTTGACTGAGGTATGTCTTTAAAAACTGAAAGAGCACTGCTGACGATACGAAGTAACTTTGCCATCTGAATGAACAAACAAAGGGCACTGCTCTCACACACACTTACCAAATCTGTAGACACAGGACAATCTATACAAACTGGAGCCGTGTCTTTTTTAAAAGGAGATGAGCGGCATATCCAGATTTCATCATTTCCAGATGTGAAAAGCTCTCGGGTAAAAATGTTCCTTACAAATGCATTTCTGCCGCGTGCACTGTAATCCACACGTGAGTCCAGCTGTGCTCTTATAGCAGGGAAATGAAAACAAAACCTTTGTTGCAGCACATTAATAAATGCAACACTGACGACCCATGTCTCAAAATTATCATTCTTTCACTTGTTTTGGCAACACAACATGGCGTTTCTCTGTCGTCTGAACACTGTAACAGGTAAACAGTCTTCGAAGTATGCATATTAATGAAGTTGCACCGCATACACAATAGAGCGCGCTGATTGGTTTTAACCAAGTCTTTCTCATGAATTAATGCCGCACCCTCAAAGACGTCACGATGTACTCGCAGGTACAGACATCCACTCTCCACGCTGGATTTACACACAAGGATCTAATCGCCGTGACGCAGCTTCAAAAATTAGTTTCAAACCGGAGATTTTAGTTGTGTGAGAGGTTTATAAATGTTAAAAGAATGACACAAAAATAACTGCAATAGGAAAAGTGTATTCACAAACGACACAATAAAAGCACAAAAGTATACAGTAATAAAAATATACAGTTCAATGCATCATAGTCTAAAAATCTAGGTGTGCTGTAATAATTGTGTCTGATTATATAGCAACTGGAAAATATGTAATGTTTAAAGAACATGAATGTACTTTTGATCATTTCCTCAAGCACTGTGAGACAACACGTCAGGGCTGCCGTGAAGTAATACCAAGTTAAAACCAATAATAAACCACTGATGATCCTGGTGATTCTACCAATCCTCAAGCTAAATCAGCCTCCTGACATTTATTCAACCTGAGCATACGTCCCATCACTAGATCCAGCACCTGAAAACAGATGAGTTCAATTACACACTTTCATTGTTATATTCAGTATCTTAAGCTATTCTTAGAATGTTAATGAACTTTTCTTTGTGAACTGTGGCTGTTTTTAGTTTGACACTCACTCTGATGTGTTTCCAGCTTCAGTTTAGAGTAAACACAGTCAGAATTCTCAGCGTTGTTCCCTAAAATATTACAACATTTATTATCACTAGTGCTTATGCTGTGTCTATAAGCACATAAAACATATGAAAAAATGTATGATCATGAAAACATAAGAGCAGAGATTTATATTGTACTTTACCTTTACCTGTGTCTTCCTTCATTTTCTTTGTAGATTTGAGATGGACCTCAGCATAGGTGAGTTCAGCTCCTTTTTTACTGTCTACAATCAACAGCAGAGAAAAAGACAGTTTTAACTTCAACTTTAACTTGAAATCTTGATTCAATAAACCGACTACATGAGTTACCTGTTTTGCAAATGTCTTCATATGTTGCATCTGTATGTGCAGTTTCTATAAAAGATTAATACATGAAATCATGTCCAATATTTATTATTTTGTAATGAATCTTAATAAATCCAATAAAACAAGATAAAAGCTGTTACCGGTGCTGCTTATGTCTTTAAGAGTAGCTCCTGTAAATGATTCATTAATTACTTTCTTTCCAACACTTTTTCATGCATTATTTCATCATCAAACTTAGAATTCAGTCACACAGAAAATACAGTTTTAATGTTAACACTGGTTTAAAAATATAAAGCTGACATGACTGACCAGAGAGCAGTGTCTGGTGTCCCGCTTCACTCTGCTTCTGCTGTGATGTCTGACTGACACTAGAGGGAGACGGAGATCTTACACCTAGAAATGCAGGACATGATCACCTAAATATTCTGAAGTACAGACATCATGGCTAATTTGGAGTCCTCTGCTTACACAACAACTCACACAGTCAATATGTCATATTACTTGTCATTACTTAACACAGTTTTAAACGCTGAATAAATAACACTAAGAAGCTTGTTTACAATCACACTTCTAGCCTTATCAGCAAATAATTTAAATTAAATAAAATCTACCCAAAACCCTTTATTTGTTTCAGTGGTAAATTCAGAAAATCCTTATGAAGTGAGCTTTAGAACTTTACACTGTTTTCCATTTTAGTTTCCATGGCAATTAAGAGCAGATTTTGATTTGAATGTTTGGTTTGAAATTCTGGAAGCGTCATTCTAAATTCTAAACATTCTAAATTCCACAAGTGACCAGTGACCACTCATAAGAGTCTGTTAATACATTTATACATGCAGTATCTGAAAGCTGAACAACTAATATTTCCACTGAAATGAGGATTTGTTATGATCTGCCAATATTTGTCCTAGATATCGTGGTCCCTTGCTATAACGTGGTTCACCTTTCGTAGCCTCGCAGTTTCGCAGATTTTTTAAGTGCAATTTGACATGCTTATTTTTATTTTTTTACAGCACATTGCGTTCTGCATCCTGATTGTCTGTAGACCATTGTCAATCTATCTCCTCCGTGTCTCCTGTACAGTACAGAATGTGCTCAGCTTACCAAATTAACATAAAACGCTGGTCGCTAGCAGTGTGAGTTTCAGCAAGGATGCAATAAGGGTTGTAACTGTCTGCAAGATCATTGTAAAGAGGGTGACACACCGGATGCGCCACGCAGCACCCTGCATTTTAGAATTCTAAACAGGTTTATATCAGGGTATGCACACCGAAGCCACAAGTCGGCGTCTGTCTGCGGTGCCCAGCTACGACTCAGGACACTGTTCATATTTCTGCCAATCTGAATAATTTTATTTTAAATAGCATGCGAATGTGCGCGTCCGGTGCGTGTTACTTCCAACTATAATGTGCCCGGCGCTCTATGCGACACCCTTAAAGATGGAGTCTGCTTTCGCTTTTTGGATCAGTGACCGCAGAAAAACAGAACATTACGCTGGATGCCAACATTATCAGCACAAAAGCTTTACGAACCTTTTGCTGACAGCGATGAATGTTTGCTTCTGACAACAGGTTTGGATCTTTTGTTTCATTCTATAATACTGGACTTTTTTCTACAAAAGTTTGAGCTTGAAGAGTGTTTAAACAAGAGAGAAAAGTGTGAAAATGTTAATGCCCATCTGAGAAAAGTGTATAAAGTGTAGTTAGGGGTTTTTACAGCCTTAAAACATCTATAATATTTATAAAAAATAAAGCTGACTACTTTGCGGATTTCACCTATCCCCGGCTATTTTTAGAATGTAACACCCACGATAAACGAGAGACCACTGTACAACTATTTGAACTAATCTGGAATCTTCTTTAGTGTTCTGAAAATCCTTAAAATCACCTTTAAATGTTGTCTAAATTCAGCTTTTAGCATATTTTGGCATTAAAAAACATAATAACATAAACATAACTAATTCAAATGAACACTAGTCATCATACTGTATTCATTTGATCAGGTTTCCTTAAAACAAGCTAAATAATCAGCCAATAGGGTAAGCAAATTAATCTTGTTTTTCCTTTTGGCATAAAATTATTTTGCTTACCCTACTGGCTGATTATTCTGCGTATTTTAAAGAAAAACATGCTTAATTTTCACATATAAATTTCTCAAAACAAGACAATATGCTTTGCTTGTCTAGAAAATGCTTCTTGATTTAAATTTTTTTAAAAATATTTGGATTACAACAAGACAAAAAAATCTAAGTAAGAAAAGCATTTTTTTGCAGTGTATGTGAGCTATTATCAGACCATCAGCTTAGGTTGATGTAGAACAGCAGTTCACAAAAATGTATCTGCAAAAGTTTCATTGAATTGTAACATGGCAGATGATGAACCTTTTTTGTGTCTGTAGCAGCACAGCAGAACCAAGAAGATGAAGATCAAAACAATGACAGAAAGTCCTGCAGTCACTCCAATAATCACAGGATCGACACCATCAGATCTTGAGGCTGATGGAGAAACTGAGTTACTTACTGAATATATTTACATTTAGAGTCATGCTGGAAATGATACAAGAACATTTCAGGTGTTGTTAGGTCTACAGTCTCACCTCTGACTGAGATCCAGCTCTTGGGTGACTCTCCTTCTGGGTGTTTGCAGTAGTAGAAACCCTCATGTGACTTTGAGACAGTAGTGATGATCATCTCTGAGGTTTGACTCTGGACGAGTGATCCATCTTTATAGAAATCTGCTCTGAGCTTTGCTGGAGTTGTAGATTTATATAAACAGTGTAGAGTCAGAGTATCTCCTTCAGTCACAGGATGAACAGGACTCTCCAGAATCACACCAGCTACACAAACACAGCAAACATCAGTGTTGGGAGTAATGCGTTACAAAAGTAATGTATTACAGTAACTTATTACATTTTCCAGTAACGCAGTAGTGTAAGGCATTACTAATAGATTTTCAGTAATATTTTACTCGGTACATGTTCAGTAACGCGTGCGTTACAACAAACTTTTTGCCCGCAAGACATTAACATTTAAAAAATACCGCAGTTCTATTTCCTGTTTGTGGGGAGTGAACATACGTGTGTTGTCATTAATCTCCCTCTGGCTACTGGAACTTTTAACTTTGAGCGCAGATTGATTTCAGCCTCTGAGCTCGAGGTCCGGGGCTATTGGCTCAGCCCGGTTCGCAGTAATGTTATGCTCTAACGCGCAGCGGAAAAGCGGCAAATAGATGAAAATGGCAGAAGACAGTACATTTGCGAGATGGAGGTACGTGCATATTCCACTGACAACTGTCGTAAGCGCAGTATTACACGTCGAGAGCGCATTCATGTACGCGAGTGAACGCTCCGGTTTCCCCTATCCGTGGACAACACTCCTCGCGTGCACTCAAAACAGTCTGCTCACGTGCGGATGATCTGCTCAGCTGCTCTCGCTCCGTCAGACGATGCAGGCTCACAATTTGTGCCTTGTTTTCTCCTCTTTTTGTGCTTTTGCTCTCCAGAGATCCTCTTGTCAAATTGTTATCTCAAGAATGTTGATATGGTTTACATGTTGCTACAATATTTACCTACAGGTTAAGGTAAATATATAAATACTATAATAAATATAGTGTTTTTGAGCGTTAGGTACAGTGTACTGCCTTTGTTTTAGGCTAGTATTCTTTACAACTTATTAATGAATGCTTCAGCATACTGTAGTATTAAGAATAGAAAAGTATGGTGAATTGTAAAGTAATAATATACCCTATATTGTTAAAAAAAACTGCAGCACTGGGTCATTTGTTTATATTACGCTTGTTGTGTTACCATAGCAACTACAGTATTACCATTACCACAACAGAATAATTGAAGTACTTTACTGTAGTATACTGTTCAACACAGTACATGTCAATATGTGTGTTCAGGGGCCCTGTGAAACAGCTTCTCCTCAAAATGAAGAGGATGACAGGGAAAATGTCCTCCAATCTCATCAACAATGTGGAAGACAGCAGAGACTAGTTCACTTTATTGTAGTTGCCATGATAAAATGAGATTGGTAGTGAGATTTATTTGAAGAGTGAATAGTCCAGTAGGCTATAATACCTTATTGTTTTTCCCTATTTTCTATCAGTTACATTTCTGCTTGCGTTCGCTATATTTTTACTTTAAATGTTGTTGATTTGATTAGAATGGTGCACCTTTTAGATGTTTAATAAATTTTTTTAAAATAAAACGTATTCTTAACATCCAACGTCTATTCTCTGTGTCTTTAAGTGTTTAAAACTGGAAATATCTTATCATATAACATACAGCCAAAAATAGTATGGTTATTAGATTAAAAATTATAAGTCTATTTTAGCATACTGGTTATTGTTAATAAATAGTGCACCAATATAAAGCATATCAAAAAGCACAAAAGGAAGAGGGAACACAAGACAAATTGTGAGTCTGCATATAATCTCACTGAGCGAGTGTACTGAGAGCGCGCAAGAACATTTGTGCGTGAGCAGTGCATATTTGAGAGAATGTGAGAAAATTTGCATGCGAGCAGCATATATTTAAGAGCTCGTAAACAGTTTTGTCCACAAACAGAGGAAATCTGTGCACGAGCATTATATTGAGAAAGCTGTTCATCATGATTAGTTTGTGCATGACAGTTTTGTGTTGTGAGCCACTTGAATTTAAAGTGAATAATGGCAACAATAAGAAGAGAAAAGAAATCTGCATGTTGTCATGGCATTGGAGTTTACATATGGCCTGTTGTGTCTAATATGAATATAGCCAAGCTATTCACAGATATTGCCAAATAACCACTTTACCTCTACCATACTTTAACAGATCATTTGTGAATCTGACTGTCATCCTTTCTTGCATTGTCTTGAGCCTTCATGTTGCCAGTTATCTACTATATTGTTAGTAGCCTGGATAGGTCACAGTCATTCTGCTCCATCATATCGCTTTCTACTGGATGTAAAATGCTCTGCAGTACATTTGGTCATTTTAGAAAGTTAAGTTCTAATTCTGTAGTTCCCCTTCGGAAGGGGAACTTCAATGCTATGTGGAAACTTCCACTATGGGGATTTCATTCAGAAAGCCAATCATCTGAAAGAGTATGTAAACGGGCCAATGAAATGCCAATGAGTTGGCAGCTTCAGCTTGCGCACCTGATGCTCGTTGCAATTAACTTGCTATATGAGCACAGAGCTAGCAAGCCAAAGCATCATTTTCACTTCAGAGACTTCAACAGCCTTCTGAGAGAGTCGATGAGGGTTCCTCCAGCTGAGTTTCAGACAGAGAGTGAACGAGAGCGATCTCCCGGTCCAGAGTGTGTGACACGCAGCGGCAGATGGTCGAGCTGGGTTTCTCCCTTGCCTGGCGTCCTTTGGGTCCGGTCCTCCAGAGCGGTATGTATTGTTGCGAATTTCCTAAAAGAGCAACACGGTCGTGCAGCGCGTCTTTTCAAGACGTCGCTCCGACTGTGCGTTTCTGGATGCGGTGGTTTCCTGTCCTCGGATGATGGGCACGAGCACTGCGTTTCATGTCTGGGGGTCCAGCATGTTAATGCGGTGCTCGTGGGCAGTGCATGCCATCACTGCGGTGGCATGTCTGTTGCGCAGTTAAGATCGCGGCTCGCTCTTGCAAAAGAGCCACCCACCCCAGTTGTCCCCCGCTCCGCGGTGGGCACTCGGGCAGATCTGAGGGTTACAGTGGGAGTAAATCTGCCGCCCTCGGGCTTGTGGACCTCTCACTCCTCCACGCGCTCCATCCAAGCTTTGAGTGAGAGAAGCGCTCCATCCTCGGATGGCCGCCCTCTCACTTGATGACACCGAGGCTCAGATGTCCACCGCTGCATCGGAGGTTGGGCTGTCATGGTCTGATGAAGGATCCCCCCCCCCTCCGTTCCCTCCCATCGGGAGCGAGCGCGGCGGCGGCCGATCTTGAAACAGACATGATAACCGTGCTTTCCCGGGCTGTTTCGGTCGTGGGTCTGGAGATGGTTTATCCCCCAGCCTCGCGGCCGGACCGACTAGATGGGTGTATGTGGAGGATTAAAAGGCAATACCTTCTAGCCTCCCATCCCTCTCTTCCCGGAAGTGCACAGTGGGCTCACGCAGTCTTGAGGGCACCTTTCTCTGCCTGATCTGCGTGCGCCTCCACCTCACCACTCTTGATGGTGGAGCAGCCAGGGAGTACGAGTCGATTCCCCAGATTGAGAGTGCCATCACGGGCCCGCGTGGTGCCTCCTTCTGCTGGAATTAGCCTCATCTCCCGTCCAAGGCGTGTTGGTTTTCTGCCTCCCGAGCCAGAGCCCACACAGCCGCGGGCCAGACTGCTTCCACCCTGCACGCCAGGGTCCATGCGCGCGCGCTGGCCCAGCTGCACGAGGGTGGTTCTGACCCAGGCTTGTTACAAGCCCCGCACCGCACCCGACTGAGCTCCACGGATCTCAAGTCCGCTGTGTGTGCCCCGGGAAAGACGATGGCCACGTTAGTGGTCCAGGAGCGCCCCCTCGGGCTAAACCTGGCAAAAATATGCGCGGAGTCGACAAAGTTCACTTTCTTGACTCCCCCATATACCAGTCTGGCCCGTTCGGCGACACCGTTGGTGAATTCACCCAGGAATTCACGGCGGTGCAGTTGGATATGATGGGCCATCCTTCGGCGGGGATGTAAGACCGCTCCCCTCCCGCCGAACCATCCACATCCACTGCTTGTCGCCGAGAGCGCCGTCTTCGAGTGCTGCTCCGCCCCCGCCTGCGCCTCCGGCCAGCGGCAGCGCCGAGCACCTCGCAGGCAACCAGCGCTCCCCGTCCCAGGGCGCCGTTAAGTCCGGATAACGGACCGCGAAGCGCTCTTGAGACGGCCATCTGGAGAAGAGGGAACTTGCTCTCTCCCCGGTGGGGGGGCCGGGCTCCTCAGAGAGAAAGCATCTTTCCCTTCCCTGGATGTGACAGCCCGAATACTGCCAGTCTGGGACGCGATGAAAAGCCTTCCAGCTCGCAGGATCGGCGCACTTCGCCAGTGGCTCACGGGGTCTGGGAGGACGGTCTCCTTTCTCTCACATCTCCAGCCCTCTCCTCCGGAGTCTGAGTGCAAGGTGAGTAAATCTCTCACCTCCAGCTCTTCCGCGGGACCCCAGCGCTCCCCGGATCAGCACTCCCACTCCGCGCTGCCCCACTGCTGGTACGTCAGCGATTGTAGCGATGCAGTCATTAGCGAGGGCTCTGCCTGCCTGGTTAGCGCAGCCCAGCCCTTTGCGGTGGCTCATACGCACGATCAGACTCGGCTACGCGATTCGATTCGCGAAACGGCCTCCCAAGTTCATGGGGTGTACGTCACCAGGGTCAGCCCTGTGCCCGCCCCTGTCTTGTGAGAGAAGGTTGCTGTCCTCCTGGCGAAGGATGCAATCTAACCGATCCCCCCAGCCGAGATGGAGAGCGGGTTTACAGCCTGTACTTCATCGTACCCAAAAGAGCGGTGGGTTACGGCCAATCCTAGATCTGCGCGTTTTGAACCGCTGTCTGCACAAGCTGCCGTTCAAAATGCTTATGCAGAAGCGCATCCTCCTGTGCGTTCGTCCTCGGGATTGGTCTGCAGCATAGACCTGAAGGACGCGTACTTATGTCTCCATACTCCACGCCACCGTCACTTTTCTGCGGTCTGCGTCGAGCGAGCCTGACAGTACAAGTCCTCCCCTTCGGGCTCTCTCTGTATCCGCGGGTCTTCACCAAGCTCGCGGAGGGTGCCCTAGCGCCCCTTCGGCTCGCGGGCATCCGCATACTCCATTATCTCGGCGACTGGCTGTTTTAGCCCTCTCGCGGGAGAAATTGACTATGTACAGAGACAAGGTGCTCCAGCACCTCCACCTATTGGGGTTTCAGGTCAACCGAGAAAAGAGCAAACTCGCCCCCGTGCAGAGGATCTCTTTTCTCGGGTTGGAGCTGGACTCGGTCACCATGACAGCGCGCCTCTCCGGAGAGCGCGCTCGGCTAATGCTGAACTGTCTGTGAGAGTTCGACAGCAAAATAGTGGTTCCACTGAAATCTTTCAGAGGCTCCTGGAGCATATGACATCCGCAGCCGCTGTACGCGCTCGGATAACTCCATATGAGACCACTTCAGCACTGGCTTCACGATCGAGTCCCCAGACGCGCATGGCACGCGGACACACACCGAGTGACTGTCACTGCGCTGTGTCGCCGCGCCCTCAGCCCCTGGAACGACCCCTTGTTCCTACAGGCCTGAGTGCCTCTAGGACAGGCGTCCAGACATATTGTCGTTTTGACAGATGCTTCCAGCACTGGCTGGGGCGCCGTGTGTTGCGGGCATGCAGCTGAAAAAAACCCAGTTGCATTGGCATATCAATCGCCTAGAGCTGTTGGCAGTGTTTCTCGCTCTCCGCCGTTTTTTACCGGTGCTGGAGCGACAACACGTACTGGTCAGGACGAACAGTACGGCAGCGGGGGCGTATATCAACCGTGTGGGGGTATCCGCTCTCGCAGCATGTCTCAGCTCGCTCGCCGTCTGCTCCCCCGGAGTCATACGCGGCGCAATCGCTGCATTCCATTTTCTCCCCCACCGAGCTCAACCGTGCAGCCCATTCGCTCTCACGGCAGTTTCGCCTGGGAAAATGGAGACTCCACCCCCGACTGTCCAGCTGTTCGGTGCTGCGCCTTTCTCTCTCTAACTCAGAGATTCGTGCGCTCTCGCTTGAGTTCCCCACTTGGCGAACCCTGCAAAGTCCACTGGCTACACAGCTGGCCTCGGGGCGTGCGTAATACGCATTTCTCCAGTGAGCCTACTCGCACAGATACTGTGTAAAGTCAGGGAGGTCGAGGAACAGCTCTCGTATTGCGCCTCTCTGGCCCAATCGGACCTGCTTTCAACTCTCTCCTCGTGATGGCCCCTCCCTGGCACATCCCCTGGGAACAGGGGACAGGCACCGTTTGGCACCCGCGCCCAGATCTATGCTTCACGTACGGTTCATAGATGGAGCGCGGAGGACTTAGGTGACTTACCGATTAGGTGGTTAACACTGTCACTCAGGCTGAGCACCCTCTACGAGGCATGCCCACGCCTGAAGTGGAGTCTATTCGCTGTGTGGTTACCTTTTTCCCCGAGAAGGAACCCTGAACATGCCAGATCAGAGTGATGCTATCCTCCTTCAGTTGACTGGAGCTAAGGCTGTCCCCTCCGCTCTGAGGGGTTGGCGTTACGATCATCCCCGCTCTAAGGATGCGGCGATGGCGGCGCGCTGGGAAGTATCGTCTCATCATCCAGTTCCCAGAGGCGCGAGACATGAATATTAATTTTCCTGTTTCCCTCTCATACCCACTTGGAGATCTCTCTTAGGAGAGGTCTGCTCGTTCACTCGACTCAGTATCTTTAAGATTTCTGTCCAGGTAGACAGCTCTGCTGGTCGCGTTTGCATCGGCCAAATGGGTGGGTATCTGGAGGCATTTTCGGTCAGCGAAATGTGCCAACGTTTTGGGTCGGCCCACTCTCACGTTTACCTGAGACCCCGGCCCACCTAGGTGCCCTAGGTTCCTACAGCGTTCTTTCAGCCACGTAGTGAACCTGCAAGCGCTGCCCACGGAGGAGGCAGACCCAGCCCCTTTATTTGGTCCTTCGCACTTTGCTATTACACGGACCGTACTCAGCTCTTTATCTGTTATGGTGATCGGCAGACGGGAAGTGCCGTATCATACCCACTGAACTCTGAATGCCATCTCCCTCGCTCATCTGAGCCAGGGCGAGCCGCGTCCCCCAAGAGTGAGAGCGCGCTCCTCGAAGCGCGCATCCTTTTGGGCGTTAGCACGCGGCGCCTCTCTAACAGACACTGTAGAGCTGCGGGCTGGGCGACACCTATTAGAAGATTTATTAATCTTGAGGGGAGCCGATTTTCTCACGCGGTGAATGAGAAATTCGGTTAGGTGTTGTAAAACGCTTGCTGCGCCATTCTCTCTAACCCAGAGATACGTGCGCTTTTTCGCTCTGTCAGAAAAGTTCCCCGCTGGCGAACCCTGCAGATATTCCTCCGAGGCCCCCAGCACCTGACTCAGCGGAGGAGTCAGGCACTGGCCCGTTACGTTGCTGGTCTGCCCGATGGTCAGCCCGCGTTCTGGGTATAGGTGCCTGCTATGTGCGATCCCCACTAGGCGATCCCATATGCTTATACTGCCACGGTGCAGTCCCCCCTCACAGGCGGACCCGTGTCTTCCCTCACCGCTAACCATCTAATTTCATATGCTTACTCCCCCTTCTCAGGGTTAGTTCATATGCTATTTGCCCCAGTCTCCCCACTTGGGTAGCAGATGGCCTCCGCAGCGTCCTCCCTATCGGGACTGCACGCATTCCCAACGTACTGTCGTATTAAATTCCTAGAAATTATTCTAGACGCATTTGCGGCTCCCGAAAAATATATCTAAATCCGTAAATCTTCTGTTGAAGTGGGATAAGTAAGGGCCAGGGAACACGTTGGAAGACCGCGCCTCTGGTGACGCAGGTGCGCTCACGCTCTTTGCCTGGCAAACCTCTCATCGGGGGCGAAGGTAAGGTTCAATCATTATGGCGTTTTCCAAACATTTCCCCATAGTGGAAGTTTCCACATAGCATTGAAGTTCCCCTTCCGAAGGGGAACGCTCTGGTTACTAAAGTAACCCTCGTTCCCCGAGGGGGGGAACGGAAATGCTATGTTCCTTCGCCATAATGATTGCCCCTTAGCTGTTGAGGTGAAAGTCTCTTCCGCTAAAAAAATGATGCTTTGGCTTGCTAGCTCTGTGCTCATATAGCAAGTTAATTGCAACGAGCATCAGGTGCGCAAGCTGAAGCTGCCAACTCATTGGCATTTCATTGGCCCGTTTACATACTCTTTCAGATGATTGGCTTTCTGAATGAAATCCCCATAGTGGAAGTTTCCACATAGCATTTCCGTTCCCCCCCTCGGGGAACGAGGGTTACTTTAGTAACCAGAGCGTTATTTTAGTGAAAGTAACTAAAAAGTAATATAAGAGTAATGTAACATATTACAATTCTGAGACAGTAATATTGTAATGTAAGGGATTACTTTTAAATAACAGTAACAAGTAATCTGTAATGTATTACAGTTTGGAAGTAACTTGCACAACACTGGCAAACATCAACACACATATAAACAGAGTGCTGCCAATATAAATACAGTAGAAAATTATATCTTGATCTTTATATTAAAATAGTGTTACACTTTGTCACTTGACTGTTTTAACAGTTACTAATTGCTTTCAGAGTACTTATTATGTCTAATGTTATTTGGTTGTTTTGTTTTCTGCTTTCAAATTCAATTCACAACTGTGTCTAATGCTTTCTGCTCTTATCAAGTCAATCTGTTTTATCTAATGATTTTACGTTAACAATGAAATGAATAAATACAGAAGCTCAGACTCACAGTGTACAGTGATATTAACAGGACTGTAATTCTCTCCAGATTCAGACCGACACCAGTAAACTCCAGTGTCTGATGTGGTGAGGCTGATTGTACATATAGATCCTGTTTGTGATGAACATTTATTCAGCCCTGAAGTATCTGTGTATCTTCTGACTCTCCATCCAGTAGAGTTACTCTTGTCTTCACAGCTCAGAGAAAGAGAGTCAGATGTAAAGTGTTGAGCTCTGCTGGGACTGATGACCAGAGACATTGGAGGAGAAACACCTGCGGTACAGAACAGGTACAGCAATCATTTGGAAATTTCCATATACTTTTCTTCATGAAATATGATCTGATAATTTCAGTTCTGTGTAAACTCACCAGTGACCAACAGTGGCTGTGTGTTGCTCATATCTGTTGTATAGGCTGGTTTTCCTCTCTCTGCTCTGCACAAATAAACTCCTGTGTGTTTTAGAGTAACAGAACTGACAGTGTATTTTCCTCCAGCTCCTCTACTGCTGTCTGAGAGCGGCTCATAATGATCTCCGTTGTCTGTGTAAAGTGAGAATATACAGATGTTTACTATAATCAACAATTTCTTTATACACAAAAATGATTTTCACTGAAACTAGTCTAGTCAGACTGGTTCAGTATACAAGTTCGATAATATTTCTTGGATTAAACTAGTTAAAAAGGCAGTTAAATTAAATGTAATCACATGAAAATGGAGAGAATTGTTGCATCATTTCATCTAAATAGATTATAATTAATGTTGGTTGTAGTTTTGACACATTAAGAAGAGTGTTTGACTAGCTCATTGTTTTAATGGTATGTCATGAGTTTTTCCTTTAAATGACTGATTTCTTCTGTATTGTACATGGAGGTTCAATGCTGCAATTTGTCACAAAAGAAGATGAGGTGGCCTGACCAGCACTGCTCCAAAGGCACCAGCAGCTGCACAGGTAGACACAGGATGCAGCACTGAGGGCCGTCCATCTCTACAGGTACAGAGGTACAGGTTTATTCCTTACCTTTTGTAAATGTTTGAAATTGGTAATGCTTCTGCAGAACACATGTCAGTGTTTATTTTGATGTAAACTATTATTTTATAATGTAAATATTTGAATGCTTAAGTATAATTTTGAGTGTTTAAATGCATATTTATGTATATAAATAAATAAATAAATAAATGTTTAAATACATATGTTTGTGTGATTTTGTTCCTCTGTGGGGGCACTACAGTAAAATTTCTCATAGGGCACCATTTTGGCCAGCATCGGCCCTGGTTGACGATCTATAATTTCATGCAGTTCTTGATATGTTTGCGGATTAAAATGTTGTAGATTTCTTTAGATTTGTCAATCATGAACTATTTGCGTGAAATAATGCAGCAATTCTCGCCCCACAGAACCAGAAGCAGATTATAACCTACCAGAAAGCGTGAGCATGTACCAGCTAAATGTCCAGCCTGTAGAGGAGCCGTCAACCTCACAGATCAGAGTCACTGAATCTCCTTCAGTCAACCAGTTCTGTGGAGAAACACTTGAAGCTGTCTGGGGTCTGTCTGAAATAGAGAAATCCCTCATTAATAACATGATAAACTTGTGTGCATATGAAGAGATGATCAAACTCAATACCTGATACTGATACTGTCAGTGGAACTGCATCACTCATTTGTGATTTGCGTGAACCTTTACTCTCAGTGCCATAACAGGAGTATTTACCTGTGTGAGACTCAGTAACAGACCTTAATGTGTATTCCTGTAGTTCACTGAAAACATTAGTCCAACCTTCTTTATACCAGCTGTACTGCCAGCTAGAGACTCCTTCAGCATTAATGTCACATCTGAGAGTGACTGACTCTCCTCTGAACACATGCAGATCAGGATTTATCCTCACACTGGCTTTAGGATTGTCTGAATAACAGCAACAGTTCACAATTAAATTAAGGTGATATAATTATTTATTCATTCATTTTATTTTTGGCTCAGTCCCTTTATTAATCTGGGGTCGCCACAGCGGAATGAACCGGCAACTTATTCAGCATATGTTTTACACAGCAGATGCCCCTCCAGCTGCAACCCATCACTGGGAAACATCCATTTACACTCATTTGTACACAAACACTACAGTCAATTTAGCTTAGCCAATTCACCTATAGCGCATGTCATTGAACTTGTAGGGGAAACCGGAGCACCCAGAGAAAACCCATGTGAACACAGGGAGAACATGCAAACTCCACACAGAAAAGCCAACTGACCCAGCCGAGGCTCGAACCAGCGACCTTCTTGCTGTGAAGCAACATCGCTACCCACTGCGACGCCCGTGATAAAATTATTATAATCATATATGCTTTGTTTAGTGTCTAAACAGTTGTCATTGCTAAACACACGAGCTAAATAAGCTTAAGCCTTAGTGTTTTAGCCTGCACTTTTTCAGTGACTTACAAAATCAAGTGTACAGTACAGTATCAGCCAATCAGATTTAAGGCAGAAGTTTACTGTTTACCATTAACAACTTCTAAAATCAACATTAAGCATCATAACACTCCTTTTCAATGCTAGTTTTCACAGTTCATGTAGAATCACAAACATGTCATGAATTACGTGAATTAAATTCACCTTCAGTGTGTTCAGAGTTGATGTCTGAAATCAGCACTAAAAGCACAAAGAGAAAAACTCATTTCAAACATTGAACAGATTATATGTATTTTACACCATAGCCCAATCATCTCTCGCTGTTCAAACACCATCATATTTGCAAAAATATTTCTCTCTTTTATGTTTTGTCTGTTGAGCAGCATTGACAAAAAAAAAAATAGCAACAATTTATTATATTCACTTCTCCTTGAACAGCACTAACTGCACACATTGACTCTCTCAGGCTGATCTTTCACTAATATAAAATCATGCACTAGAGTTGGACTTGAACGTCTGAGAGCAGCTTTAGGAAGAAACAAATCATGAGCACTACAGCACTTGATTGATTTTATAATATTACAGCAATAAACATCTACTGAAAAGCATCTAGAGAAAATAATACTCACAGAGCACAAGAGGAAGTTGACTGAGCTCCATACTGACTGAATGATGACAGACGCTTGAAGACACAAACTGTGTTAAAGCCTCAAGACTTCCTGAAACATTAAAGACACACAAATGTACCTTGTGAATTACAGAAGATCTTTTGATAACCTTTATCTTGTAATGTTTCAAAGAATATCAAATTGAAAATGCTTAGATATTGGTATTTTGAAAATAATATGTTTAATGAACTGGAAAAACAATCCAAGATTTTGATGGCTCTAATGTAATTAGGCAACATTTTCAATAACTTGATGGAAGGAACAGAAATAGCTGAAGTGGTGAATCAATGTACTGCTTCCCTTATACTGGTAAACTGAGCTGAAATACACCAAACCACTAAAACTATGAGCTCATTTCTGTTCTGTCCAGCCACTTACTACAACTATAAATACAACCCCAAATCAGAAAAAGTTGAGTTAGTATGGAAAACGCAAATTGAAAAAGAAAGTGATTTCTGAATTTACTTTGACTTGTATTTCATTGCAGACAAAACAACAAACTTTTAATGTGTTCCTCGTGATTTTTATTGTTTGTTTTTTTGTAAAAAGCATTTACCATTTTGTAATGTTGCCATTCCGTTTCACAACACTTAAAAGATGTTTAGACTGAAGACACCAAGTGATGAAGTGTTTCAGGTGTCATTCTTAGGGTGGGCAACAGTATAGGATCTTAATTGTCGCATTTTGTGCTTCAAAATGCACCACACATTCTCTATTGAAGACAGGTCAGGACTGCAGACAGGCCAGTCAAGTACCTGTATCCTCTTCCTCCACAGCCAGGACTGTAATGTGTGCAGAATGTGGTTTTGCACTGTCTTGTTGAAATATGCATGGGTGTCCCTGGAAAATAGGCAGCATATTGTGCTCCACAATCTCTACGTACCTTTCAGCATTAATAGTGCCATCACAGAAGTGCAAGTTACCTTTGCCAAGGGCACTGACACAATCTCATACCATGATAGACCCTGGCTTTTATACTTGTTGCTGGCAACAGTCTGGATGATCCCTTTCTTCTCCCAAAAAATACTGGAAATACAGATTAATCTGACCACAGTGCACGTTTGCACTTTGTGATGGTCTGTCCCAGGTGCCTCAGAGCCCAGGGAAGTCTATGGCGCTTCTAGACACAGTTAGCATAGAGCTTCCTTATGGCACAGTACAGGTTTTACTGCCATTTGTGAATGTAACGCTCTGGTTACTAAAGTAACCCTCGTTCCCCGAGGGGGGGAACGGAAATGCTATGTGGAAAAACTTCCACTATGGGGATTTCGTCAGAATCCAATCATCTGAAAGAGTATAAAAACGGGCCAATAAAATGCCAATGAGTTGGCGGCGTCAGCGTGCACAGCTGTCTTGAATGACAATCAGCCTGGCATAAAAGGCTAGCATGTGCTCAGCAACGACATTCTTTTCTAGCTGAAGAGGCTTTCACACTCAACAGCTAAGGGACAATCGTTGTGGCGAAGGAACATAGCATTTCCGTTCCCCCCCTCGGGGAACGAGGGTTACTTTAGTAACCAGAGCGTTCCCCTTCGGGAGGGGAACTTCAATGCTATGTGGAAAAACTTCCACTATGGGGAAATTTATGGAAAGCGCCACAACGAAAGAACCTTACCATGTCTCCAGTGAGGGGCGCGCCATGCAGCAGTACGAGCGCACCTGCATCGCTGGAGACACAGTCCTCCAACGTATCCCCTGGCCCTTACTTACCTTACTTACCTTTTCTGGTTTAGATATATTTTTCGGGGAGTCGTAAAAATACACCTAGTTAGTTTCTAGGAATTTTAAAATACGACAGTACGTTGGGAAAGCGTTCAGTCCCGATAGGGAGGACGCTGCGGAGGCCACCTGCTGCCCGGAGGGGGAGACCTGGTGGCAAATAGCGTATGGACTAGCCCTGAGAACGGGGAGTGCACATACGAAGAGGTGGTTAGCGGGGAGGGAAGACACGAGCCCGCCTAGGAGGGGGGACTGCATTGTGGCTGAAAGCATATGGGATCGCCAGCGGGGATCACACATAGCAGGCACCTATACCCAGAACACGGGATGACCAGCAGGCATACCTACAACGTAACGGGCCATCGCCTGACTCCTCCGCTGAGTCAGGTGGTGGGGGCCTCGGAGGAGCTCTGCAGGGTTCGCCAAGTGTGGAACTCGACTGGCAAAGTAGAAAAGGCGCACGGATCTCTGTGTTAGAGAGAGAGGCGCAGCAAGCGTTTACAACACCTACCGATTTTCCTCATGAACCGGGGTTTTCCAACACCCTGAGGAGACCGCTCCACTCGAAGATTGTAAAATCTAGCAAATGTATTAGGTGTCGCCCAGCCCGCAGCTCTACAGATGTCTGTAAGAGAGGCGCCGCGTGCTAACGCCCAAGAGGAGGCAACGCTCTGAGTGGAGTGTGCTCTAACTCCTGGGGGACACGGCTCGCCCTGGCTCTGGTAAGCGAGGGAGATAGCATCCACTATCCAGTGGGCCAACCTCTGTTTGGATACGGCACTTCCCTTCTGCCGACCACCATAACAGACAAAGAGCTGCTCAGAGGATCTAAAACTCTGAGTACGGTCCACATAAGTCCGCAAAGCGCGGACAGGACACAGCAATGAAAGGGCTGGGTCTGCCTCCTCCGGGGGCAGCGCTTGCAGGCTCACTACCTGGTCCTTAAACGGTGTGGTAGGAACCTTGGGCACATATCCAGGCCGGGGTCTCAGGACAACGTGAGAGTAGGCCGGCCCGAATTCCAGGCACGAGTCACTGACCGAAAATGCCTCCAGGTCCCCTACCCTCTTAATCGAAGCCAAAGCGACCAGCAGAGCTGTCTTCAGGGACAGAAATCTCAAGGATACTGAGTCGAGTGGTTCGAAGGGATCTCCACGTAGGCTCGTGAGCACTACCGCGAGATCCCAAGAGGGCATGAGAGGGGGACGAGGGGGGAATACTTGCCTCGCACCTCTGAGGAACCGGATGACGAGGTTATGCTTACCCACGGTGCCGCCGTCCACCGCATCATGATGAGCGGAGATAGCGGCCACGTAAACCTTCAGTGTGGAGGGCGACAGCCTCCGCTCCAACCTATCCTGAAGGAAAGAAAGCACAACACTGCTCGAGTGACGTCACTGCCGCTGCTACGCAAGCCGCGCAGCCTGTGTTTGTAGCTCTGTCGCATAGATTTGCAATTTGCATTTTTATTATCGAATACCTCCACATTCGCTTAATACTACTTAGGGGGAACAAACCCTAAATATATTTTATACAACATTTAACACTTTATACAAATAAATCTACTTTAAAACGTTCTGTCTCTTGAGCATCCGCCTGTTGTTTGTAGCTTTAGCCAGCTAGCACCGCTGGTCAGCTAAAGCTACCGACTGCTTTCATCCCCTAATTTTCTCACTTACTGGCTTTGCTCGTTACCCTGTACGATGTCGCTTGTGTCTCTGTCCTTGTGTGCAGGAGAGACATCGATGGAGGTGCTGGACATGGAGCTGGAACGGCTGGAAGAACGCATCCGTCTTCTGCTGATGAAGCGAACAGAACTCAGGGCACAGAGAGCCTTGCTCGATGTGCCCCGCGCTCCAGTTCGCTCATCTGAGGTAAGTGCAAAATACAGTCGTAACACACCGTCTACCTCAACCCCGCTTGTTCCTCTGTCCAGGCCCAGCGCGCCTAGGACGCGGCTCGCCCAGGGGTCGTTCACGCCGACACCCGGCTACCGCGGCCCCTGGGTGCAGCCGCGTAGTGTGCCCAGCAAGCCCCAGGGGACAGCGTCTCCTCCTCCCGTGTTCGAGATCTCCACGGAGAACCGCTTCGCCCCTCTCCGCGAGACGGGTCACGATGTGGCTATCATCGGTGACTCCATCTTCCGCCACGTCCGTCCTGCTTCCACTTCAGGTAATAAAGTACGCACATTTTGCTTTCCTGGTGCTCGCGTTAAGAATATTTCTGCACAGATTCCGAGTATCCTGAGCACTGGCGAGAGCCTCGGTGCCGTTGTCCTCCATGTGGGGACGAACGACACCGGGCTCCGCCAGTCGGAGATCCTGAAGAGGGACTTCAGGAGCCTCATCGAGACGGTTCGACGCACCTCGCCCGCCACGCAGATCATCGTTTCTGGACCACTTCCTACCTACCGCCGAGGAAATGAAAGGTTCAGTAGACTTTTTGCTCTGAATGAATGGCTATTAACATGGTGTAATGAACAGAAACTGCTCTTTGCCAATAACTGGAATCTTTTCTGGGAGCGCCCTAGGCTTTTCCGTCCGGACGGCCTGCACCCTAGTCGAGCTGGAGCTGAACTGCTGTCGGACAACATCTCTAAGATGCTTCGTTCTGTCTGACTAGTAAGTAAAAATTCACAAAATTCACATTTTATCCATATATACTCTTGTTCGACCCACTTAAATTACAGTAACACATGTCTAGCTTACCCCATAGAGACTGTGTCTGTTCCTCGTGCTATTAGATCAAAAATTAAACGTACTGTGTGCCCTAGAAAAAATCTATTAAGAATAAAAGCTGAAAATCCAATAAAAAGTGATAATACAAACTTCGTTAAGCTTGGTCTCCTAAACATCAGGTCACTAGCACCTAAAACACTTATCATAAATGAAGTAATAACAGATAACAATCTAAATGCCCTCTGTCTCACTGAAACTTGGCTGAAACAAAATGACTACATTAGCTTAAATGAAGCAACTCCTCCAGGATTCACATATAAGCATGAGGCTCGTCATACTGGCCGTGGTGGTGGAGTTGCATCAATCTTTAGTGATATTCTTAATGTTAATCAGAGAAAGGGACTTATGTTTAACTCCTTTGAGTTATTAGCTCTTAATGTTATGCTACCGGATATTAAGCAAAAATCTATGTTATCTCTCACTATAATCACCATATATAGACCCCCAGGACCCTATGTCAATTTTCTAAAAGAGTTTTCTGATTTTATTTCTGACTTGCTAGTTAAAAATGATAAAATACTAATTGTAGGAGACTTCAACATTCACGTAGATGACTCCAATGATACACTAGGGCTCGCCTTTATGGATCTATTACACTCACTTGGGATAAAACAAAATGCTTGGTCCAACCCATCGCTTAAAGCATACATTAGATCTAATATTGTCTTACGGAATTGAGGTCTTTGATGTAGACATTATACCACAAAGTGATGATATTACAGACCACTACCTCTTACTATATAAGCTGCGTTTACCTGAAATTAGCAGATCTGCACCAATATACCGCCCTGGTAGGACTATCGTTCCGTCCACCAAGGATGAATTCATAAATAACTTACCTGATCTTTCTTTATTTCGAAATACACCCGCAAACGCAAATGACCTTGATGTAGTAACCAGCAATATGGATGCCATCTTTACTAGCACACTAAATACTGTGGCACCCATCAAATTAAAAAAGGCTAGAGAGAATAAAACTACACCATGGTACAATAGTCATACTCGCGCTCTCAAAACAGCAACCCGTGCTCTAGAAACGTAAATGGAAAAAAACTAATTTAGAGGTTTTTAGAATTGCGTACAAAGACAGTATGTCCAGCTATAGGAGGGCTCTTAAATCTGCCAGGGCTGAGCACCTCCGCAAACTGATTGAAAATAATCATAACAATCCTAGATTTTTATTTAGCACCATTGCTAAATTAACAAATAATCGATCATCTTTGGAACAAAATGTCCCACCGCAAATCAGTAGTGATGACTTCATGAATTTTTTCAGTGATAAAATAGAAGGCTTTAGACAGAAAATAGAAGATGTTAAACTTTCTGCACCGCCTCATACTCCAGATCCAGTAAATTTTTCACTGAATCAAAATAACCTACAATGCTTCAAAATCATAGAACAGGAAGAGCTAGATAAAGTTATAAATAGTTCTAAATCAGCTACATGTATGTTAGATCCAATTCCAACAAAATTACTGAAAGAATTGATACCTATTATAGGAGAACCTCTCCTTAATGTTATCAACTCTTCTTTATCTTTAGGCCATGTTCCAAATCCTTACAAGCTAGCTGTTATTAAACCTATTATTAAGAAACCACAACTGGACCCGAGCAACTTAGCTAATTATAGGCCTATTTCAAATCTTCCATTTATGTCTAAAATACTAGAAAAAGTTGTTTCTACCCAATTATGCTCCTTTCTGCAGACAAACAATATTTTTGAAGTGTTTCAGTCAGGTTTCAGGCCTCATCACAGTACAGAAACCGCATTAGTAAAAATAACAAATGATTTACTCTTAGCTGCTGACCAAGGGTGCGTCTCATTATTAGTTTTACTCGATCTTAGCGCCGCATTTGACACCATTGACCACAATATTCTCATAAACCGCTTAAATTCTACAGGTGTCCAAGGTCAGGCCCTTCAATGGTTTAGGTCATACTTAGCTGATCGTTACCAGTTTGTGAATATTAATGGACAGCCTTCACAAGTAAGGCCAGTAAAGTACGGGGTCCCTCAAGGATCAGTTTTAGGCCCTTTGCTGTTTACAATATACATGCTTCCCCTGGGAGACATTATTAGAAAACACGGGATCAGCATTCACTGCTATGCAGACGATACTCAATTATACATTTCAACTAAACCTGATGAGATGTCTGAACTGTCTAAGCTAACTGAGTGTATTAAAGATGTTAAAGACTGGATGACCAACAATTTTCTTCTCTTAAACTCAGACAAAACAGAAATATTACTTATCGGGCCTAAATCCTCTACACAGCAGTTCTCGCAACTCGACCTGCAATTAGAGGGATACAAAGTTAGCGTTAGCTCTACTATAAAAGATCTGGGTGTCATATTAGACAGCAATTTAACTTTTGAAAATCATATATCCCATGTCACAAAAACTGCCTTCTTTCATCTAAGAAATATCGCTAAATTGCGCAGTATGCTATCTATATCAGACGCAGAAAAGCTAGTCCATGCTTTCATGACTTCTAGGCTAGACTACTGTAATGCTCTGTTTGCTGGCTGCCCAGCATCCTCTATAAACAAACTTCAGCTAGTACAAAATGCAGCCGCCAGAGTTCTTACCAGATCTAGAAAATATGATCATATCACCCCAATTTTATCCTCCTTACACTGGCTGCCTGTTAAGTTTCGTATTGAATTTAAAATATTACTCCTTACCTATAAAGCTTTAAATAATCTAGCTCCTGTTTATCTAACCAACCTCCTGTCTCGCTACAATCCAACCCGCTCTTTAAGATCTCAAAACTCAGAGCTTCTAGTAGTACCTAGAATAGCAAAATCAAGTAAAGGAGGTCGAGCCTTCTCATTTATGGCCCCTAAACTCTGGAATAGCCTTCCTGATAATGTCCGAGGCTCAGACACACTCTCACTCTTCAAAACTAGATTAAAGACCTATCTTTTTAGCAAAGCGTACACTCAGTGCAGCAAATAGCGATATGACGCATGATGTGCCCCACACAGGATTTTGCTCCTTGTTTATATACACTATGAACAGCAGCTACGCTAATTATTCTCTTTATTCTGTATTTCCACCTGGGGGTACTCATCCCGAGGCCCTCAGACTATGCAGTGCCACTGATGCGATCCAAGACCAGTGACGAGATGATCCTAAGGTTTTCTGGACCAGGCCGTATCCTGAGCAATCGCTGTGGTGGTCATCATGGAGTGAGAGCATGAGACTGATTCCTGTGATGCTCCAAGGACAGACGAGTCTTCGCCGAGGTCCACCTTGCTGCGCCTAGACTGCAGCTCTGCACAAGACGTTTGGCCACAGGAGAAATGGTCGTGCCCAACTGAGCCTGGTTTCTCTCGAGGTTTTTTTTAAATCTTCACTTTCGCCAATCGGTGAAGTTTTTTTTCCTCTCCGCTGTCGCCACTGGCTTGCATGGTTCAGGATCTGTAGAGCTGCGCATCGATGGATTTACTCTTCAGTGTTTAGACTCTCAGTAGTGATTATTAACCCACTCTGAACTGAGCTAAACTGAACTGAACTTAATCTCTGAAAATTGAACTGACACTGTTTCAATTCACTATAATCTTCCATGTGAAGCTGCTTTGACACAATCTATATTGTATAAGCGCTATACAAATAAAGATGAATTGAATTGAATTGAATTGATCTGGCAAGATCGGGGGTCTTCTCGGCGAGAAGCACACCATTCAGTGAATAGACTCCACTTCAGGGCGTAGGCATGCCTCGTAGAGGGTGCTCTAGCCTGAGTGATGGTATTAACCACCGCCATCGGTAGGTTACCTAAGTCTTCCTCGTGTCTATGGACCACACGTGGAGGTTCCACAGATCTGGACGAGGGTGCCAGATGGTGCCCTGTCCCTGTGAGAGGAGGTCCTCTCTCAAAGGGATCTGCCAGGGGGGGGCTATCGCGAGGAGGGAGAGTTCTGAAATCCAGGTCAGGTTGGGCCAGAGAGGCGCAACAAGCAAGACCTGCTCCTCGTCCTCCCTGACCTTGCACAGTAGCTGCGCGAGTAGGCTCACTGGGGGGAACGCATATTTGCGCATGCCCCGAGGCCAGCTGTGGGCCAGTGCATCCGTGCCGAGGGAGCCCTTGGTCAGGGAAAAGAACCACTGGCAATGAGCGTTCTCGGGGGAAGCAAACAGGTCGACCTGGGCTTCCCCGAAGTGCGCCCATATCAGCTGGACAGACTCGGGGTGGAGTCTCCATTCTCCCGAGACTAGAAGCTGCCGTGAGAGCCCGTCGGCTATACGGTTGAGCTCGCCTGGGATATGAATGGCACGCAGCGACTTGAGCCACGTATGACTTCAGAGGAGCAGACAGCGAGCGAGCTGAGACATGCGGCGGGAGCGTATTCCCCCCATGCGGTTGATATACGCCACCGTCGCCGTGTTGCCCTCTGAGCACCGGTAAAAAACGGCGCAGAGCGAGCATCATTGCCAACAGCTCTAGGCAATTGATATGCCAATGCAGCTGGGTTCCCTTCCACAGGTCCGCAGCCGCATGCCCGCAACACACGGCCCCCCAACCCGTACTGGAAGCATCCGTCGAGACGACGACATGCCTGGACGCCTGTCCCAGGGGCACTCCGGCCCGTAGGAAAGAGGGGTCCCTCCAGCGGGTGAGGGTGCGGCGACACAGCGCAGTGACAGTCACTCTGGACCAGCATGCCATGCGCGTCTGGGGACTCGATCGTGAAGCCAATGCTGAAGTGGTCTCATATGAAGCAATCCGAGCGACGTGCCCGCAGCTGCGGATGCCATATGCCCCAGGAGCCTCTGAAATAATTTCAGGGGGACCACCCTTTTCCTGTCAAACTCCCTCAGACAGTTCAGCATCAGCCTGGCGCGCTCTCGTGAGAGGCACGCCGTCATGGTGATCGAGTCCAGCTCCAACCCGAGGAAAGAGATGCTCTGCACGGGGGCGAGCTTGCTCTTTTCTCGGTTGACCTGAAACCCCAACAGGTCGAGGTGCCGGAGCACCTTGTCTCTGTGCATAATCAATTGATCCCGAGAGCTGGCTAAAATCAGTCAGTCGTCGAGATAATTGAGTATGCGTATGCCCACGAGTCGAAGGGGCGCTAAGGCACCCTCCGCGAGCTTGGTGAAAACCCGCGGAGACAGAGAGAGCCCGAAGGGGAGGACTTTGTACTGCCATGCTCGACCTTCGAACGCAAACCGCAGAAACTGCCGGTGGCGTGGAAGTATGGAAACATGGAAATACGCGTCCTTCAGGTCTATTGCTGCAAACCAATCCTGAGGACGAACACATCGGATGATGCGTTTCTGCGTGAGCATTCTGAACCGCAGCTTGTGAAGGCAGCGGTTCAAAACGCACAGGTCTAGGATTGGCCGTTGCCCACCGCTCTTTTTGGGTACGATGAAGTACGGGCTGTAAAACCCGCTCTCCATCTCGGCTGGAGGGACCGGCTCGATTGCATCCTTCGCCAGAAGGACAGCAATCTCCTCTCGCAAGACAGGGGCGGACACAGGGCTGACCCTGGTGAAATACACACCCGTGAACCTGGGAGGCCGTTTCGCGAACTGAATCGCATAGCCGAGTCTGATCGTGCGGATGAGCCACCGCGACGGGCTGGCCCGCGCTAACCAGGCAGGCAGAGCCATCGCTAGAGGCTTCATCCGCACGACCGCTGACGTATCAACGGTGGGGCAGCGCGGAGTGGGTGGGCTCAACCGGGAAGCACTGGGGTCCCGCGGGAGAGCAGGAGGCAAGAGGTTCACTCTCGTCTCGCACCCATACTCCGGAGGAGTGGTCGGGAGGGGAAGAGAAAGGAGACCGTTCTCTTGCGCTCCGTGAGCCACTGGCGAAATGCACCGATCCTGCGAGTTGGAAGGCATAGCGTCCCAAGCTGGCAGTGTTCGGGCTGTCACATCCGGGGAGGTGGAAAAATGCTCTTTCTTTGGAATTTGCGTGGCGTTGAAAAACGCCGTTGGTGTTATTTGTGGGGCCCGGCCCTCCGCCGGGGAAAGAGCAAGTTCCCTCCTCTCCGGATGGCCCGTCTCAGGGACGCTTCGCGGTCCGTTTACCGGACTTAGCGGCGCCCTGGGGTGGGGGCGCTGGTTGCCTGCGGGATGCTTGGCGCTGCCGCTTGGCCGGAGGCGCAGGCGGGGGTGCCAGAGCAGGTCTTGAGACCGCAGGCGGGCGCCCTCGGCGAGGAGCAGTGGAGGTGGATGGTACGGCGGGGGGAGCGGTCTTATGGTCCCGCCGATAGATGACTTTGCCCATCGCATCCGACTGCTCCTTCACCGCCGTGAACTCCTGGGTGAATTCACCGACGGTGTCGCCGAACAGGCCAGCCTGGGATATGGGCGAGTTAAGAAAGCGAACTTTGTCAACATCGCGCATATCTGCCAGGTTTAGCTAGAGGTGGCGTTCCTGGACCACTAATGTGGCCATCGACCTTCCCAGGGCACACGCAGCCGACTTGGTGGTACGCAGAGCATAGTCGGTTGCGGTGCGGAGCTCATGGAGCAGGCCTGGGTCAGAACCACCCTTGTGCAGCTGGGCCAGCGCCTGCGCTTGGTAGCGCTGGTAGGTGGCCATAGCGTGCAAGGCGGAAGCAGCCTGGCCCGCGGCTGTGTAGGCTCTGGCTCCAAGGGAGGCAGATAACCTACATGCTTTGGACGGGAGACGAGGCTGACCCCTCCAGGAAGAGGCGCCACGCGGGCATAAGTTGACCGCAATGGCGCGCTCAATCTGGGGAATCGTCTCGTACCCCCTGGCTGCTCCACCATCAAGGGTGGTGAGGGCGGAGGCGCACGCAGATCGGGCAGAGAAAGGTGCCCTCCAAGACTGCGTGAGCCTACTGTGTACTTCCGGGAAGAAGGGGATGGGAGGCTTAGAAGGCTTCGCCTTTTTGTCCTCCACGTAGCACCCATCTAGTCGGTCCGGCCGCGGGGCTGGGGGATAAACCATCTCCAAACCCACGGCCGAAGCAGCCCGAGAAAGCACGGCCAGCATATCCGCTTCTGGATCCGAAGCCGCGCTCACAACCCCGGAGGGAGGGAGCGGGTTCGGATCCTCGTCGGATAATGATAGCCCACCCTCCGATGCAATGATGGACATCTGGTCCTCGGTGTCATCGAGTGAAAGGGCGACCATCCGTGAGGATGGACCGCTTCCTTTATTCGAAGCTTGGATGGAGCGCGCTGAGGAATGAGAGGTCCGCGAGCCCGAAGGCGGCGGATTTGCTCCCACCATAACCCTCAGATCTGCCCGAGTGCCAGCCGCAGAGCGGGGGACAACTGGGGTGGGTCGCCCTTTTGCAAGGGCGAGCCGCGATCTTAGCTGCGCAACAGACATGACGTCGCAATGACGGGATGCACTTCCCGCGAGCACCGCATTGACATGCTGGACCCCCAGACATGCCACGCAGTGCTCGTGCCCATCATCCGGGGACAGGGAACCACCACATCCAGAAACGCACGGTCGGAACGACATCTTGAAAAAGATGCGCTGCACGACCGTGTTGCTCTTTTAGGGAAGCTTGCTTCCTATACAAACCGCTCAGTTTGAGGACCGGACCCAAAGGACGCCAGGCAAGGGAGAAAAGACCCAGCTCGACCGTCTGCCGCGGCGTAAACGCGCTCTGGACCGGGAGAACAGCTCTCAATCTCTCTCTGTCAGACAGGTTGGAGAACCCTCAGTAACTCTCTCAGAAGCTTGTGAAAGGCTCTGAAAGCGAAAAGGATGTCGTTGCTGAGCACATGCTAGCCTTTTATGCCAGGCTGATTGTCATTCAAGACAGCTGTGCACGCCGACGCTGCCAACTCATTGGCATTTCATTGGCCCGTTTTTATACTCTTTCAGATGATTGGATTCTGACGAAATCCCCATAGTGGAAGTTTTTCCACATAGCATTGAAGTTCCCCTCCCGAAGGGGAACTATACGTATTGTGGTACTTGTCAAAGGTTTGTCAAAGTAGACCTAAAACCATGTGTTGACATCGCTTATAGATGAATGATGATTGTTGATGCAGTGCCGCCTGAGGGATCAGAGATCACCGTAGTTCAGCTTAAGCTCATGCCCTTTTCCTTTATGCTCTGAAATTCCTCCAGATTATTTGAATCTTTTAAGTATGTTATGCACTCTTTGAGGAACTTTAATAATTTCAATAATTCTATAATTTTGTCACGTATTTGTTGGCAAACTGATCCTCACCAATCTTTGCTCCTAAAGGACTACACTTTTCTTGGTTGCTGCTTTTGTACTAAATCATAATTACAATTACAACATCACCTGACTCAAATCACATCATTATTTAACTACTTTACTGATTACTAGTCCTAAATTGCTCCTGTCCCAACTTTTTTGGACTGTGTTGCAGGTCTGAATGAAAAGGATATATATACAAATGAAATGAAGTTGACCAGACAATACATCAAATATTTTGTGTTCATGTTGTCATCAATTAAATTTAAGTCAAAGTAAAATTTGGAAATCACTACTTTCTTTTTTTCTACGATGCCCCAACCTTTTCTGATTTGGGGTTGTACATCTTTACATTTAAATACAGTTTAATAGTTTATACATTACATGCCTTTTGGGATCTTGAAACAATTCAGTTTCTCACCCAAGATGGTGATGAAACTAACATTAGAAATACATGAAAACTGAAAGCACATAAACCTTACCTTTTTTCATGTGGCCACATGCCATGAAGACTGTTGGTTTAAAATAATTATAGTACTTTAAAAATATATTAGTATTAATATATAAATACATTACTACTTAACAAAAGTTTTTTTGTTTTTGTTTTTAAGTTGACCTTTGGGGGTTGTTTTTGTTTTGCTTTAGGTCAAACTGAATAACACAGATTGTAATCAGAAACCAAAATTTTTCATTTAACCCAATATAAAAATGTACTTTGAATGAAAAACACAGTAGTTTCATTGTTTTCAGTGTAAATGGTTGCTTCTGTGAAGCATGCATAAATATTACACAAACTAAAAAAACAAACAATAGTCAATGTATAATTCACACACTTATTCTAGCATGAGGTATAAATAGTTAAGACTGAAACACACGCTAAATGGGGCTAGACCTAAGTGTTATAAACTGACAGTCAGTTATAATTAGTGATTCAGTGAATTCACCTTTATTTCAGTTACACTACTGTTAGTTATTATAAGTTTGTGACTCACTTAACACAATAATGTTTCCATGACATCAATAGCTAAAGGCGAATTACCAGTTTGTAAATATTTAGGTTGCGCGCGGCTAGGTTGCAAAAAAAAACGGGAGCGTTAGCATTTACAGCGAGGAAATGACATCCGATGTGGTACAGTTTGTTGTTGTATTAGAGATAAGGGTAACACTTTATAATAACAGTACATGAATAATGATGTATTAATATGTAAACTAAACATTACTTTATTATGAATTAATGATGAGTTAAGGTATGCACTAATCATGAACTAACTTTAACTACAACATGAGTCACATGAGTTCATGTGTGAATAACGGCTACCTTAATTACTTGTTAGTACATGATTGTTTGTTAATGTATTAATTACCACATTAGTTTATGCTTAATTTAACCATCATGAACTCATGATATGTTAATATATAATTATGTTGTGACTTTACTTGAAGGGGCACATCATCATTAACTCATCCTTAACTACTCATGAACTCCTTATACATGTCCAACTAGTCAGTTTACACTGAATAACAATAGAAAAGTGTTCTGTCAACATCAGCATGAACAGGAGTTCATGAGTAGTTAAGCATGAGTTAATGGTGATGTGCCCCTCCAAGTAAAGTCATGACATAATCATACATTAACAGCTCATGAGTTCATGTTGGTTACATTTAGCTTAAACTTAAATGTTAACTAATACATTAATTAACAACATGTACTAACAAGTAATTAAGGTAGCCGTAATTCACACATGAACTCATGTGACTCATGTTGTAGTTCAAGTTAGTTCATGATTAGTGCATACCTTAACTCATCATTAATTCATAATAAAGTAATGTTTAATTTGCACATTAATACATCATTATTCATGTACTGTTATTGTAAAGTGTTACCGAGATAAGTTATTCTGATTACATATTATATATATTATTTACATAATGCTTTTAGCGTATTATAACAGCTTGTCACCCAGTGATAAGCACAGTTATTCTGCAAAATTAACGTTAAAGTGAGCGGCGTTCATCTGACAGGTCCATTTGCGATAGCATCCTCCCAATGCATATTGGATAAGACGAAATGACCAAGCATCCAGCTCGAAATATACAATCTCATTGAAACTCCAAGTGATTTTACAAGAGAGAAGTTAAAGGCCTACAAGTCTTTGGATGCCTACAATTGTGTTGTGTGGGGTCATGTGCATGAAATAATGTTCCCTCATTACCCAATTCAAAACTATGTAGTGCTAAAAACCGAGGTTCTGTCTAGCCAAAGACAAGAAGACGGAGCTGTACAAGACCTGGGTAATCATCAAGCAAAACCACTGCATTCTGAAAGCGAACCGTACCTGTACGGCAGGGTATGTGAACTTACATGTTTACATTTCATTCTTAGCATTCAGTGTCCGCAGTTTAATTAACCATATTTAATTGTTTTTGCTGAAATCATTGCTGCAATCAAACACGAGTAACGTGTATGATTCAGCATAGCGTGAACTTACCTGATATGAACTGAGAACTGCATAGTCGAGCATTTATAATTAGGTCCTCACTTCATTGAGCTCTTATGATGGCTGTTAGCCAAAGATGTCTGTGGTTGAAATTAAAAGTAGTGTGGTGTACGGTAAAAGTTACGTTTTCTATTTTTGGACTTTCAATTTGGGCATCCTACCGCACAACACAACATGTTTACTATTGCAACCTGTTGTTTTTTTTGCAACCGGTATGTGCGGTTGAAGCCATCCCACATAGCAAAATTTCTCTGGCCCAGATCTGGCCCACACAATCAGCTCTTGCTTGGTCCACATGCCGCAGTGAATTACGGTACATGATTGGACCAAGTCTGGCTTCCTAACAAGGGCCAAACATGGACCATATCTGGGCCAAGTCTCAGCCAACTTAATAACCCATAACTGGGCCTGAACTGGGCCAGATATGTTGGTGTGTCATGACTGCAATGAATTTGATAAATCCATGAAGCATTTTGCTTTATAGTCAAGCTTTTTTTTTTTTTTGAAGTGACCTAATTGGTAGAATTATTTCTTTACTCCAAAATTATTTAAATGTATTTTAAATGTGGGTCAAGACAGGCCAAACTTACGTGGCCCACATATACATTTTTAACATCTGGGCCAAATACTACACTTGATATCTGACCCAAGTCTTGTGTGCCACCTTAAAGACGGTGCCACCTCTGCCAAAGCCGGGCCATCTTTGGCCCACATGTTGCATGCCATTGCCAGACGAATGCCTGCTGTGCCAACTTTGTGCCAAATCTGGGCCAGAATTCTTTGCTACCTGGGATGTGATGTCATGTGTGACGCAGGTCAGTAATTCCCCTATAGTTAGACTTTGTTTCATTAGAAAAAAAATAAGGATGTGAGATTAAATGGGCGGTACTGTGAAAATAAAAATAGCATTAGCAATGCTGACATGATGCAGATTAAACCATAGTGTGAACTTCGGAAAACAGAGCTCATACCAGTGGTCATTAAGATATTGCTTTATTTTTTGCTTCATTCAACACTGGATGAAGTTCTGCTTGATTTAGTTATTTTTACCATTCATATTTCTTCAAACCAGCAGTACATCAGTTTACTTTAATAACACCAAGTGCACAAAACATAAATGTCATGAAAGGGAAAGTGTATACAGTACAAATTACACAATTACTGTGTTTTATGTTCCCAGATGTAAATTAACACATAACATTACTTATAATAATGATTACATTGTTGGTCAGTAAAATATGTTTAGTGTTGGAGTATAAAAACTATTTATTAATTACATCATGAATGTTACAGTATATTTAAACAGCTTTTCTGACCTCTATGACTAAAACTCACAATCCCTATGAATCTTCACAAAAACTGGAATTACTCTGCAAAACACCTGAATAACAAAAATACAGTAATTATTTTGCTTCTCTTTTTAATTTAATTGATTAATACAGAAAGATTAGATTTGTTTAAATGTGTAACTGTAATTACTTTAAAAAAATGAACAGCAATGCCTTTAATATTTTCACTGTGATTTATTTACAGTACTGCATCACTTAATAACTGACTGCACCCAGTAACGAAAACAGTGACGAATAATAAATCATTCAGTCGTGTTTCCTCTCATTCTACAGCATTTGACAATCAGCACGACTGTCACTAGCAGATATGAACAAGCTGCCAGACCAGAACTGAGCATGTTGAAGAGAGAGATCTGAGATTCTGAACCAGACGCTGAAACAGAGACACACGAGCACTTTATCATGCACTACATCTGAACAAGGACAAATGAAGAAATAAATGAGCTGACAGTTTCAGAGACTCTCACCTCTGACTGAGATCCAGCTCTTGGGTGACTCTCCTTCTGGGTGTTTGCAGTAGTAGAAACCCTCATGTGACTTTGAGACAGTAGTGATGATCATCTCTGAGGTTTGACTCTGGACGAGTGATCCATCTTTATAGAAATCAGCTCTGAGCTTTGCTGGAGTTGTAGATTTATTTAAACAGTGTAGAGTCAGAGTATCTCCTTCAGTCACAGGATGAACAGGACTCTCCAGAATCACACCAGCTACACAAACACAGCAAACATCAACACACACACGAACAGAGTGCTGCCAATATAAATACAGTAGAAAATTATATCTTGATCTTTATATTTAAATAGGAACGCTTAGTGTTACATTTTGTCACTTGGCTGTTTTAACAGTTACTAATTGCTTTCAGAGTACTTATTATGTTTAATGTTATTTGGTTGTTTTGTTTTCTGCTTTCAAATTCAATTCACAACTGTGTCTAATGCTTTCTGCTCTCATCAAGTCAATCTGTTTTATCTAATGATTTTACGTTAACAATGAAATGAATAAATACAGAAGCTCAGACTCACAGTGTACAGTGATATTAACAGGATTATATTTCTCTCCAGATTCAGACTGACACCAGTAAACTCCAGTGTCTGATGTGGTGAGGCTGATTGTACATATAGATCCTGTTTGTGATGAACATTTATTCAGCCCTGAAGTATCTGTGTATCTTCTGACTCTCCATCCAGTAGAGTTACTTTTGTCTTCACAGCTCAGAGAAAGAGAGTCAGATGTAAAGTGTTGAGCTCTGCTGGGACTGATTACCAGAGACACTGGAGGAGAAACACCTGCGGTACAGAACAGGTACAGCAATCATTTGGAAATTTCCATATCCTTTTCTTCATGAAATATGATCCAATAGTTTCAGTTCTGTGTAAACTCACCAGTGACCCACAGTGGCTGTGTGTTGCTCATAAATGTTTTATAGGCTGGTTTTCCTCTCTCTGCTCCACACAAATAAACTCCTGTGTGTTTTAGAGCAACAGAACTCACAGTGTATTTTCCTCCAGCTCCTCTACTGCTGTCTGAGAGCACCTCATAATGATCTCCGTTGTCTGTGTAAAGTGAGAATATGCAAATGTTTACTATAATCGACAATTTCTTTATACACAAAATATGATTTTCACTGAAACTAGTCTAATCAGACTGGTTCAGTATACAAGCTCAATAATATTTCTTGGATAAAACTAGTTAAAAAGGCAGTTAAATTATATGCAAACACATGAAAATGGAGAGAATTGTTGCATCATTTCATCTAAATAGATTATAATCGATCTACACAAAAATCTAAAGAGATCAACAAAAAATGTAATAAATTAACAAATAAGGGAATGACATCTAAAATATATTCAGGAGTTTCACAAAAAAAACAATTACTGTATATTCACAAATAAATGTAATAAAAAATAATTAATTAAAAAAGTATCTACAAATATGTTTTTAAATCACAAACACGACTCTGCCAGGCAGTCATTTGTGAAGCAATTGAGACATTTTATATTAATATCTATAATTTCATGCAGTTCTTGATATGTTTGCGGATTAAAATGTTGTAGATTTCTTTAGATTTATTTGATCATGAACTATTTACTTAAAATAATGCAGCAATTCTCGCCCCACAGAAGCAGATTATAACCTACCAGAAAGCGTGAGCATGTACCAGCTGAATGTCCAGCCTGTAGAGGAGCCGTCAACCTCACAGATCAGAGTCACTGAATCTCCTTCAGTCAACCAGTTCTGTGGAGAAACACTTAAAGCTGTCTGGGCTCTGTCTGAAATAGAGAAATCCCTCATTAATAACATGATAAACTTGTGTGCATATGAAGAGATGATCAAACTCACCTGATACTGTCAGTGGAACTGCATCACTCATTTGTGATCTGCGTGAACCTTTACTCTCAGTGCCAGAACAGGAGTATTTACGTGCATCAGACTCAGTAACAGACCTTAATGTGTATTCCTGTAGTTCACTGAAAACATTAGTCAAACCTTCTTTATACCAGCTGTACTGCCAGCTAGAGACTCCTTCAGCATTAATGTCACATCTGAAAGTGACTGACTCTCCTCTGAACACATGCAGATCAGGATTTATCGTCACACTGGCTTTAGGATTGTCTGAATAACAGCAACAGTTCACAATTAAATTAAGGTGATATAATTATTCATTCATTCATTTTATTTTTGGCTCAGTCCCTTTATTAATCTGGGGTCGCCACAGTGGAATGAACTGACAACTTATTCAGCATGTTTTATGCAGTGGATGCCCCTCCAGCTGCAACCCATCACTGGGAAACATCCATACACACTCATTTTTACACATACACTACGGTCAATTTAGCTTAGCCGATTAATCTACAGCGCATATCTTTGGACTTGTGGGGGAAACCGCAGCACCCAGAGAAAACCCATGTGAGCACAGGGAGAACATGCAAACTCCACACAGAAATGCCAACTGACACATCCGAGGCTCAAACCAGCGACCTTCTTGCTGTGAAGCAACATTGCTACCCACTGCGCCGCCCGTGATATAATTATTATAATCATATATGCTTTGTTTAGTGTCTAAACAGTTGTCATTGCTAAACACACGAGCTAAATAAGCTTAAGCCTTAGTGTTTTAGCCTGCACTTTTTCAGTGACTTACAAAATCAAGTGTACAGTACAGTATCAGCCAATCAGATTTAAGGCAGAAGTTTACTGTTTACCTTTAACAACTTCTAAAATCAACATCAAGCATCATAACATTCCTTTTCAATGCTAGTTTTCACAGTTTAAGTAGAATCACTGATATGTTATGAATTATGTGATGTAAATTCACCTTCAATGTGTCCAGAGTTGATGTCTGAAATCAGCACTAAAAGCATAAAGAGAAAAACTCATTTCAAACATTGAACAGATTATATGTATTTTACACTATAGCCCAATCATCTCTCGCTGTTCAAACACCATCATATTAATATTATATTCACTATGCTCTTTCTTGAACAGCACTAACTGCACACATTTACTCTCTCAGGCTGATCTTTCACTAATATATAATCATGCACTAGAGTTGGACTTGAACGTCTGAGAGCAGCTTTAGGAAGAAAAAAATCATGAACACTACTGCACTTGATTGTTTTTATAATATGATAGCAATAAACATCTACTGAAAAGCATCTAGAGAAAATAATACTCACAGAGCACAAGAGGAAGTTGACTGAGGGTGCTTTCACACCTGTGAATCGATTCAGTTGTTCCGAAACAGGGATCAAAATTGTTACATTGTTGCTCTTTGTTCTTGGTGCGGTTCGCTTTCACACGGCAAACTTTCTAAACGGACCAAAATAGCTAAAACAAGTCACGTGTGAGTAAACTCTCCTCACATTGATCAGAGTTTCACAGTTTATTTTGCAGAGTCCCGCTCAGCTGGTTTGGTGGTGTTTGACAGGGTGCGTGCGACATCTCTGAAGAGCGAGGAGGGATGCGGTGAGGAGGGGTGATAAGAAGGGTGCGCGATGTATTTTGAGGACCGGGAGGGAGACGTGCGATTTCCGGGAGATTATCACTCGTTTGCGGGCATCCGGGAGTCTCTGTGCATTTGCGGGAGACTCCCGGAACTTCTGGGAGACTTGGGATGTCTGGAATGACCCCCCCGCCCTACTCATAATTCTCTCTTCATATAGCCGTATGCCTATTACATATCCATAAAACACTGTGATATAGCCGGGCTCAGATCATATCGCTTTCTCACTACAATCGATCCGCTCCAGAGTTCGTTTCAATCGAGCCAAGACCACCTCATTCAGGTGGACTCGGAGCGATTGCTTTGGCGCGGATCCAAGCGCGATTGCCCTGTTCACATATGCCAAACGAACCGCGCTAACTGGGCAAACTCGCCAGGTTCTGGAACAAAAGTCTAGGTGTGAAAGCACCCTGAGTTTCATACTGACTGAATAATGACAGACGCTTGAAGACACAAACTGTGTTAAAGCGTCAAGACTTCCTGAAACATTAAAGACACACAAATGTACCTTATGAATTACAGAACATCTTTTGATAACCTTTATCTTGTAGCGTGTCGGAATGTCAAATTGAAAATGCTCAGATTTTGAAAATAATATGTTTAATGAACTGGAAAAACAAACCAAGAGTTTGATGGCTCTAATGTAATTAGGCAACATTTTCAATAACTTGATGGAAGGAACAGAAATAGCTGAAGTGGTGAATCAATGTACTGCTTCCCCTATACTGGTAAACTGAGCTGAAATACACCAAACCACTAAAACTATGAGCTCATTTCTTTTCTGTCCAGCCTCTTACTACAACTATAAATACAACCCCAAATCAGAAAAAGTTGAGTTAGTATGGAAAACGCTAATTGAAAAAGAAAGAAGTGATTTCTAAATTTACTTTGACTTGTATTTCATTGCAGACAAAATAACAAACTATTAATGTGTCCCTCGTGATTTTTATTGTTTGTTTTTTGTGAAAAGCATTTACCACTTTGTAATGTTGCCATTCCGTTTCACAACACTTAAAAGATGTTTAGACTGAAGACACCAAGTGATGAAGTGTTTCAGGTGTCATGTTGTCCCATTCTTAAGGTGGGCAACAGTACAGGGTCTTCATTGTCGCATTTTGCACTTTAAAATGTGCGACACATTTCCTGTTGGAGACAGGTGGGGACTGCAGACAGGCCAGTCAAGTACCTGTATCCTCTTCCTCCACAGCCAGGACTGTAATGTGTGCAGAATGTGGTTTTGCATTGTCTTGTTGAAATATGGATGGGCGTCCTTGGAAAAGAAGGCAGCATATTGTGCTCCAAAATCTCTACGAACTTTTCAGCATTAATGGTGCCATCACAGAAGTGCAAGTTACCTTTGCCAAGGGCACTGACACAACCCCATACCATGTGAAACATGCAACAGTGTGGATGATCCTTTTCTTCTCCCAAAAAATACTGGAAATACAGATTAATCTGACCACAGTGCATGTTTACACTGTGTGATGGTCCGTCCCAGGTGCCTCAGAACCCAGAGAAGTCTACGGCGCTTCTGGACACTGTTAACATAGGGCTTCCTTATGGCACAGTACAGGTTACACTGCCATTTGTGGATGTAACTACATATTGTGGTACCTGACAAAGGTTTGTCAAAGTAGTCCTAAAACCATGTGTTGATATCGCTTTTAGATGAATGAGGATTCTTGATGGAGTGCAGCCTGAGGGATCGGAGATCACGGAAGTTCAGCTTAAGGTCATGCCCTTTTCCTTTATGCTCTGAAATTCCTCCAGATTCCTTGAATCTTTTAAGTATGTTATGCACTCTTTGAGGAACTTTAATAATTTCAATAATTCTATAATTTTGTCACGTATTTGTTGGCAAACTGATCCTCACCAATCTTTGCTCCTAAAGGACTACACTTTTCTTGGTTGCTGCTTTTGTACTTAATCATAATTACAATCACCTGTTGGCATCACCTGACTCAAATCACATCATTATTTAACTAATTTACCTAATTACTAGCCCTAAATTGCTCCTGTCCCTGTGTTTTTGGACTGTGTTGCAGGTCTAAATGACAGAAAAGGAGTTGGCCTGACATTATTGTGTTCATAATGTCAGGAATAAAATATATGTTAAAGTAAATTTGGAAATCACTACTTTCATTTTATTTGCTTTTTCCATCCTGTCCCAACTTTTTTCTGATTTGGGGTTGAACTTCTATAAATTTAAATACAGTTTAATAGTTTATACATTACATGCTTTTTGGGATCTTGAAAAGTAACCATTCTGTTTGTCACCCAAGATGGTGATGAAACTCACATTCCCCAGCGGAAGGGGAACTTCAATGCTATGTAGAAACTTCCACTATGGGGATTTCGTCAGAAGCCAATCATCTGAAAAAATAATAAAAAGGGCCTATGAAATGCCAATGAGTTGGCAGCGTCAGCGTGCACAGCTGGCAGCAATTACAATCCATATTGTATAAATATGCCAGCCGCACATCGCAGAGTCACCTTTTCGCTTTCAGAGCCTTTTAATGCTTCTGAGAGAGTCTTCGTGGGTTCCTCCAAGCTTCTAGTTGTTGTGGTGTAGTGTGTGGTGTTTTTTCTCTCTCTCTCTCTTGCGCTCTCGCTCTCTTTCTCTCGCTCTTTCTTTGAATTATTCACAGGTGCAGCGGATTAGCCTACATCGGATCATGATTGGCGCTTGGAGTGGCGGCGGCTGTATTTAAACCCTCAGAGTGCATGGATTCAGCGGCTCCCCGCTCTCTCTCTCGAGTCCTCGTTGGTTTGATTCTCTGTGGAGATATTGTTGCTTAAGTGATCCAAAATGAGTGTTTGTTACTGATGTCTCTTATATGGCATTTTGTGAGATGCCGATGTGAAGTTGTACATTCTAACCGGAGAAACCCGGTTTTCTGTCTTCCTGTCTCGCTTGGAGCATGGTAGGGAGGTTTGGTGCCTTTTGTTTATTATTTTCGTTTTCTCCTGTGTTGTTAGTATAGGGAGGTAAGTTTCTGTATTTTATTTTATTATCTATTTTCCAGGGAAGTTTGCTCTAATTTAGTTAGTCTTGTTTATTGTCATTTATTTTGGCTGAACCCCTCCCGATGTTATTTTTGCTCCTGATATTCTGTAAAATAAATCCTATTTTCTTGTTAATTCTCAGAGGTTGTGTTTTTGGTTCATATTATGAGGAGGGAGAGTGCGGGGGCATCAGGGATTACATTTTTAATCCCTGTTAACTTGTTACGTTTTGGTTAAACCCCTTTTTGATTAAGGATTTTTTATTTAATTTGTAACAATTGGGGGCTCGTCTATTTGAATTTTGTTTGAAAAGTTTGTATAAATAACAATTGAGGGCCCTGTTTGCTTGTTTTGAGCGTATACAATTGTTGTTTATGTAGTTTATTTATTTTTGGATGTTTGTTATTGGTACTCTACGTGTTATATTTGAAGTTTATCAGTTAACATTGTTTATTCAATGATTTGAAAATGAATTTTAGATGCATGTTTTGATTTGTTATGGAGTTAGATATTAACGAATTTATTTCAGATCCGAGCGTGCAGCAGTTTAATAAATTCCGTAAAATAGATTTATTGCAGATGTTTTGAATATTTCTGTAGTAGTTACAGCTTCTAAAGAAGTAATTAAATCTGCTGTATTTATTGAATTGGTTAAACAAGGGTTGTTGTATGAAGAAAGTGAGCAAGAAACTGAGATGGAAAAGAGCGCTGTTAAGGCAGCTCCGTCAGCTGATTCGAATCTGATCTTGTGTTACAAATAAAACTTAAAGATTTAAAGTTACAAATTAAACGACAAGAACACAAAAATCATGTTCTGCAAATTTGTGAACTTGAGATGACTCAAAAGGAAGAAAAAGAGCGTTCACTAATTAATCCATCTGCTGTAACTTCTGCATTGACTCAGTCTAGAGATGAACGTACATCAGCTGTTCTGTTTGATCCAAGTAAGCATATTAAGCTTGTCCCTCCTTTCAGAGAGTCAGAGGTTGACGCATATTTTATTGCGTTTAAGCGAGTCGCTGCAAAGCTGAAGTGAAGTGGCCTAAGGATATGTGGGCATTAATGCTGCAATGCAGTTTAGTCAGTAAGGCGCAGGAGGTTTGTTCTTCTTTACCCATTGAAGAGTCTTTAAATTATGACTTGGTGAAGGCTGCAGTGTTGCGGGTTTATGAACTTGTCCCCGAAGCGTATAGACAAAAGTTTCGCAATTACACTAAATCTGTGAAGCAGACATTTGTTGGTTTTGCATGCGACAAAAAAGTTTTGCTGGAGAAGTGGTGCGCTGCATCTAAGACAACTACTTTTGAGCAGTGTTGGCAGACGAATACACGCTCACTCATAAGACTGCTTTTTCCTCAGCTTCTGGTGCGCCAGTGCTCGTGAACACTGAGAAGCCTTTGTTCACGCACTCGAAGTTTGGTGGGCGCTCCGAGCCGCGTAAAGATCAGGGTAAGAGTACCAAACATAGAAGGGTTTGTTTCTATTGTTTAGACCCAAATCACTTGATTGCTGACTGTAAAGTATGGAAGAAGAAAAACACTGTAAAATCTAAAAGTGTAGCTAATATTGTTCTTGAGACAATGTCTAACAGTCATAATCAAAGTTTTTCAGATGCTTCTGTTTTCTCTCCCTTTGTGTTCAAAGGCACTGTATCAGTTAATCCTGATTCTGCGACGAAAACCATTAACATCTTGCGAGACACAGGTGCTGCTCAATCCTTTATATTTGATAATGTGTTACCTTTTTCAAGTGAAACCTATTCAGGGACTGATGTGCTGGTTTGTGGCATAGAGTTGGGCTGTGTAAAAGTTCCTCTTTATACTGTGTGTTTGTAATCTGATTCGGTTTCAGGTCCAGTTCATTTAGCAGTACGTTCAAAACTGCCAGTAGAGGGTGTCAGTTTGATTTTGGGGAATGACCTGGCCGGTGTTAAGGTCTTTGCTCATCAAGTGGAGGCTGCGCGCCCTGTTTGTGAGGTAGAGCTTGGTACGCGGTTTCCTTCAACATTCTCTGCGTGCACAGTTACTCGTGCACAAGCACGAAATAGTGGTGTTGATATTGATTTATCTGACACGTTTATGTCTTTTACAGACACTCCAACTGAGTTTAAATTATCTGTTTAACCTAGTGTGTTTAAAATAGGTGACGTTACTGGCCCGGAGACTTTATCGATGGGGAGAGAACAACTTTGTAAAGCTCAAAAGTCGGATCCTTCTCTTGTACACTGTGTTGAAGCTGCCGAGGGTAAAGTAGAGAGCAAAGCAGATGACGGGGTACAATACTTCTGGGACAGAGGTATTCTAATGCATAAGTGGCTGTCACAAAAAGCTAAAGAAGCTGGTTTTAGTCCAGATTATCAAATCGTGTTGCCTTCTGAGTATCGAACAGCAGTTCTTAAACTTGCTCATGATCACTCTCTATCTGGTCATTTGGGCATTAACAAAACATTTACACGAGAGGCTAAGTATTTTTATTGGCCTGGTTGACATTCTGCTGTGTCAGATTTTTGTCGTGCATGTCACGTTTGTCAGATTGCTGGGTAACCCAATCAAAACATCCCTCCAGCTCCTTTGCAGCCTATTCCAGTGATGGGAGAGCCCTTTGAATGCCTCATTTTAGACTGTGTTGGCCCTTTACCAAAATCAAAAAGTGGTTATCAGTTTATTTTGACGTTAATGTGCGCAACAACGCACTACCCCGAAGCAATACTGTTACGAAATCTTAAAGCAAAAACTATCGTGAAAGAGCTGATAAAGTTTTGCTCCACATTTGGTTTACCTCCCGTTATTCAGACAGACCAGGGAACAAATTTTAAATCTAAGATGTTCGAACAAGTGTTGCAAGGAATTTCAGTCAATCATGTAGTGTCAAGTGCATACCATCCACATTCCCAGGCCGCTCTTGAGCGATTTCATCAAACACTCAAATCAATGATGCAACAATTGGTTGCTGACGACGTACCAATGGTACCCGTGTCTAAATCTGTGAATTCTATTAGAAAACGTCTTCGTAATGCTTGTGAAAAAGCGAGGACTAACTTAGCTGAGGCCCAGGCTGTAATGAAAGTGCGTTATGACCGCAAGAGTGTGTCTCGTTCATTCCAGCCAGGTGATTCAGTTTTGGTGTTACTGGCTACGCCAGGCTCTGCTTTACAGTCTAAGTTTTCAGGTCCATACATGGTGACTAAGAAGTTGTCTGACACTAACTATTTAGTTTGCACTCCTGATCGGCGAAAAAAATCTCATATGGTCCATGTTAATATGCTGAAGACTTATGTGAAAAGTGATGCTGGTCTTTCTGCTGTCAAACCAAGTTTAATTGTGTCCTCTGTAGCTGATGAGTTGATCAGGATTTCTCTGTACCCTGCGGTCGTTTAATGAATTCTAATATATTAAATGACTTGGATTCTCATTTGAGTTATTTATCTTCAGATCAGAAAGGCGATATTGTTAAGTTACTTGAAAATCATCGCTCTCTCTTTAGTGACATTCCTTCCCAAACCACTGTGCTTACGCATGATATAGATGTTAGTGATTCACGACCAATAAAACAACATCCTTATCGTCTTAATCCGAAAAATGTGACCTGATGAAAGCTGAGGTTGAGTATTTGCGGCGAAATTATTTTGCGAGTCCCAGTTTGAGTGCGTGGAGTTCATCTTGTTTATTAGTCCCCAAGACTGACTTGTCGGTTCGTTTCTGCACTGACTATCGGAAAGTCAATGCAGTCACAAAGCCCGATTCATTCCCACTGCCACGTATGGAAGACTGCATAGATTGAGTCGGTCCTGCCAGGTTCGTGACAAAATTAGATCTTCTTAAGGGTTACTGGCAAATTCCCCTTACGTCACGCGCCTCAGAAATTTCAGCCTTTGTGAACCCTGACGATTTTATGCAGCACTTCGTAATGGCTTTCGGTATGCACAATGCACCGTCAACGTTTCAGCGATAAATGCGCATTGTATTAAGTGGTGTTGAGAAATGCGAAGCTTATCTCGACGATATTGTGATCTATTCTTCTAGCTGGGAGGAGCATATGGTTTCTTTACGTGAAGTGTTTTCGAGTCTGGTTAATGCTTCTCTAACGTTAAATCTAGCCAAATGTGAATTCGCCAAGGCCACAGTAGTGTACTTAGGAAAAAAGGTAGGTCAGGGACATGTGTGTCCAGTTGATGCAAAAATTAAGTCTGTTGTGGAATTCCCAGTGCCAAGGAATAAAAGAGAGTTGTGTAGATTTTTGGTTATGTCAGGATATTACAGAGGATTCTTCGGTAACTTTGCTAGTGTTGTGTCCCCACTAACTGATCTTTTGAGCACCGAAAGAGTTTTTGTGTGGTCTGCTGCGTGTGATCAGGCTTTTCGAGAAGCAAAAGATTTGCTGTGTAACGCTCCTATTCTTTCAGCACCGGACTTTGAGCATCCCTTCAAATTGGAAGTGAATGCTTCTGCTACTGGTGCCGGAGCTGTTCTAGTTCAGGAAAGTGAGATTGGTATTGATCATCCAGTGTGCTATTTCTCAAAACAATTTACAGCATGTCAACGCAGATATAGTACGATCGAAAAGGAGGCCCTAGCACTGCTTTTAGCGTTGCAACATTTTGAGATTTACTTGGGTGGAAGTTCGTTCCCAATTTGTGTGTACACCGATCATAATCCTCTTGTTTTTCTGAATAGGATGCGCAATTCAAACCAGCGATTAATGCGATGGTCATTGGAAGTCCAGGAATTGAATTTGGATATACGGCATAAGAAAGGTTCGCAAAATGTGGTTGCAGATGCGCTGTCCAGAGTTTATGGTGCTGAAGTTGAGGTTTGAGTTAGGTGGGTAGATACAAACTGCTTGTTTGCATCTTTTTGGTGGGGAGGTGTTACGAGTAGTTGTTGTGGTGTAGTGTGTGGTGTTTTTTCTATCGCTCTCTCTTTGAATTATTCGCGGGTGCAGCGGATTAGCCTAAATCGGATCATGATTGGAGGATCATGACCCTCAGAGAGCATGGATTCAGCGGCTCCTCGTTTCTCTCGAGTCCTCGTTGGTTTAATTCTCTGTGGAGATATTGTTGCTTAAGTGATCCAAAATGAGTGTTTGTTACTGATGTCTCTTATATGGTATTTTGTGAGATGCCGATGTGAAGTTGTACATTCTAACCGGAGAAACCCGGTTTTCTGTCTTCCTCTCTCGCTTGGAGCATGGTAGGGAGGTTTGGTGCCTTTTGTTTATTATTTTCGTTTTCTCCTGTGTTGTTAGTATAGGGAGGTAAGTTTCTGTATTTTATTTTATTATCTATTTTCCAGGGAAGTTTGCTTTAATTTAGTTAGTTTTGTTTATTGTCATTTATTTTGGCTGAACCCCTCCCAATGTTGTTTTTGCTCCTTATATTCTGTAAAATAAATCCTATTTTCTTGTTAATTCTCAGTGGTTGTGTTTTTGGTTCATATTATGAGGAGAGAGAGTGCGGGGGCACCAGGGATTATATTTTTAATCCCTGTTAACTTGTTACGTTTTGGTTAAACCCCTTTTTGATTAAGGATTTTTAATTTAATTCGTAACAATAGAAAAGAGAGAGAGAGAGAAAGCTGCCGGAGCAGGCTGCTTCTTCCAGTCCAGAGTGTGTGATACGCGGCAGCAGACGGTCAAGCTGGGCTTCTCCCTTGCCTGGGCATTCTTTGGGTCTGGTCCTCCAAGACCAGTTTGTAATAGCAAGTTTGCTAAAAGAGCAACACGGTTGTGGAGCGCGTCTTTTTCAAGATGTCGTTCCGACCATGCGTTTCTGGATGTGGTGGTTCCCTGTCCCCGGATGATGGGCACGAGCACTGCGTTGCATGTCTTTGGGTCCAGCATGTTAATGTGGTGCTCACCGGCAGTGCATGCTGTCACTGCGATGGCATGTCTGTTGCACAGTTAAGATTGTGGCTCACTCTTGCAAAAGGGCGACCCACCCCAGTTGTCCCCCGCAACGCGGTTGTATCGGGCTGTTCTAAATGTCACAGTGGGAGTAAATCCGCCGCACTCGGGCTCGCTGACCTCCTGCTTCTCCACGCATACCATTCAAGCTTCGAGTGAGAGAAACGCTACGTCCTCCGGGATGGTCACCCTCTCAACTTGATGACACAGAGGATCAGATGTCCGTCGCTGCATTGGAGAGTTGGCTGTCACTGTCTGACGAGGATTCAAACCCACTTCCTCCCTCCGGGTAGTGAGTGTGATATCAGATCTGGAAGCAGACATGATGGCCGTGCTTTACCGGGCTGCTTCGGCCGTGGGTCTGGAAATGGTTCATCACCCAGCCCCGCAGTCAGACTGACTAGATGAGTGTTATGTGGAGGATAAGAAGAAGGCAAGACCTTTTAAGCCTCCCATCCTCTTCTTCCCAAAAGTGCACAGTGAGCTCACGCAGTCTTGGAGGGCACCGTTTTCTGCCCGATCTGCGTGCGCTTCCGCCCTCACCACCCTTGACGGTGGAGAAGACAGGGGGTACAAGTCAATTCCTCAAATTGAGTGTGGCATTGCGGTCAATCTATGCCCGCGTGGTGCCTCTTCCTGGCAGGGTGAGCCTTGTCTCCAGTTCAAGGTGTGCAGGTTAGCCTACACAGCTGCGAACCAGGCAGCTTCTGCTTTCTTGCATACTATGGCCACCTACCATCGCTACCAAGCGCAGGCACTGACCCAGCTGCACGAGGGTGGTTCAGACCCAGGCCTGATGCATGAGCTCTGCACCGCAACCAACTGTGCTCTGTGTACCACCAAGTCTGCTGCGCGTCCCCTGGGAAAGATGATGGCCACATTAGTGGTCTAGGAACGCCAGCTTTGGCTAAACCTGGTTTATATGCGTGATGTTGACAAAGTTTGCTTTCTTAACACACCCATATCCCAGGCTGGCCTGTTCGGTGACACCGTCAGAGAATTCAACCAGGAATTCATGGCGGTGAAGGAGCAGTCGGATGCGGTGGGTGAAGTCATCTTTCGGCGAGACCATAAGACAGCTCTCTGCCGAACCATCCACATTGACTGCTAGCAGCCGCCACATTCTCAATGAAAGAGCATTTTTCCCCTTCCCCGGATGTGTCAGCACGAAACACTGCCCGTCTGAGACGCAATTGGTGCACCTCGCCAGTGGTTCTCAGAGTGTGGGAGGGTGGTCTCCCTTCTCTAACAATCAGAGCCCCCCCCCACCCCCTCAGGACCCTGGGAGTGAGGTGAGAGTGAATCTCTTGCCTCCTGCTCTTCCACGGGACCCCAGCGCTGCCCTTTCGCCCTGTGGGCATCTGCATACTCACTGGTCGCGTTGGCATTGATCAAGAGGGTCGGGAACCTGGAGGCATTTTCGGTCAGTGATTCCTGCCTGGAATTCGGGCCAACCTTCTCTTACGTTGTCCTGACGCACCTGAGAGAGCACTCCACTAGGAGCGTCGCATTCTCTTGTGCGACAGCATGCGGCACCTCGCTAACAGACATCTGTAGAGCTGCGGGCTAGGCGACATCTAATACATTTGTGAGATTTTGTAATCTTCGAGTGGAGCCGGTTTCCTTACGTGTGCTGGGAAACCCCGGTAAATGAGGAAATTCGGTTTGGTGTTGTATCACGCTTGCCACGCCTTTCTCTCTTACACAGAGATACATGCGCTTTCTTGCTTTGTCAGTAAGTTCCCCGCTTGGCGAACCCTGCGGAGTTTCTCCAAGGCCCCCAGTATCTGACTCAGTGGAGGAGTCAGGTGCCTGGCTGATTTCTTTGATGGCATGCCTGCTGGTCAGCTCGCATTCTGGGTATAGGTGCCTGCTAAGTGCGATCCCCGCTGGCGATCCCATACGCTTCACTCAGCCATGGTATAGTTCCCCCCTCTTAGGCGGGCTTGTGTCTTCCTTCCCCGCTAATCATCCTTCATATGTGTACTCCCCCTTCTCAGGGTTAGTCAATATGTCTTCTTGCCACCAGGTCTCCCCTTTCTGGGCAGCAGGTGGCCTCCGCAGTGTCCTCTCTATCGGGACTGCATGCTTTTCCAAATGAAATGACATGTGGCGAGAGCAGATACCCCCCATACGGTTGATATACGCTACTGCCGCCGTGCTGTCTGTCCTGACCAGCACGTGTTGGCGCTCCAGCACCGGTAAAAAACGGCGGAGAACGAGGAACACTGCCAAAAGCTCTAGGCGATTGATATGCCAATGCAGCTGGGTTCCTTTCTACAGCCCTTGCTGGAAGCATTTGTTGAGACAACAACATGACTGGACACCTGTCCTAGAGGCACTCCAGCCTGTAGGAATGAGGGGTTGTTCCAGGGGATGAGGGCGCAGCGACACAGCACAGTGACAGTTACCCGGCGTGTGCGCGCGTGCCATGCACGTCTGGGGACTCGATTGAGAAGCCAGTACTGTAGTGGTCTCATATGGAGTAAACCAAGCGGCATGACAGCGGCTGCGGATGCCATATGCCCCAGGAGCCTCTGAAAGGATTTCAGTGGGACCACTATTTTGCTGTCGAACTCTCTCAGACAGTTCAGCATTAGCTGAGCGCGCTCTCTGGAGAGGCGCGCTGTCATGGTGACCGAGTCCAGCTCCAACCCGAGAAAAGAGATCCTCTGCATGGGGACGAGTTTGCTCTTTTCTCGGTTGACCTGAAACCCCAACAGGTGGAGGTGCCGGAGCACCTTGTCTCTGTGCACAGTCAACTGCTCCTGAGAGTGAGCTAAAATCAGCCAGTCGTCGAGATAGTTGAGTATGCAGATGCCCGCGAGCTGAAGGGGCGCTAGGGCACCATCCACGAGTTTGGTGAAGACCCGCGGAGACAGAGAGAGCCCGAAGGGAAAGACTTTGTACTGCCAAGCTCTGCCTTTGAACGCAAACCTCAGAAACTGAACGTGGTGCGGAAGAATGGAGACATGAAAGTATGCGTCCTTCAGGTCTATCGCTGCAAACCAATTCTGAGGACAAACGCACCGGAGGATGCGCTTCTGCGTGAGCAATCTGAACGGGAGCCTGTGCAGACATCGGTTCAAAACGCGCAGATCTAGGATTGGCCGTAACCCACCGCTCTTTTTGGGTACGATGAAGTACGGGCTGTAAAACTCGCTCTTCATCTCGGCTGGAGGGATTGGCTCGATTGCATCATTCGCCAGGAGGACAGCAATCTCCTCTCGCAAGACAGAGGCGGACCAGGCTGACCCTGGTAAAGTACATGCCCGTGAAAATCGGAGGCTGTTTCGCAAACTGAATTGTATAGCCAAGTCTGATTGTGCTTATGAGCCACCGCGAAGGGCTGGCCCGCGCTAACCAGGCAGGCAGAGCCCTCGCTAATGGACTCATCGCTACAATCGATGACGTACCTGCAATGGGGCAGCGCGGAGTGGGAGAGCTGATCCGGGAAGCGCTGGGGTGTGCGGAAGAGCTGGAGATAAGAGAGTTACACTCACCTCGCTCCCGAACTCCGGAGAGGGGGCTCGAGGAGTGGGAGAAAGGAGACCGTCCTCCCAGAACCTGTGAGCCATTGGCGAAATTCACCGAACCTGTGAGCCAGAAGGCATAGCATCCCGGACTGGCAGAGTTCGGGCTGTCACATCTGGAGAAGTGGAAAAGTGCTCTTTCATTGAGGTTTTGGTGGCACTGAAAAGTGCTGTTGGAATTGGAGCCCGGCCCTCCACCGGGGAAAAAGCAAATTCCCTCTTCTCCGGATGGCCTGTCTCAGAGACGCTTTGCCGATAGATGACATTGCCTATCGCATCAGACTGCTCTTTCACAGCCTTGATCCTGGGTGAATTCACCGACGGTGTCGCCGAACATGCCAACCTGGGATATGGGGGAGTCAACAAAAGCAAACTTTGTCGACCTCGCACATATCTGCCAGGTTTAGCCAGAGGTGGCGCTCCTGGACCACTAATGTGGCCATCGACCCTCCCAGCGCACACGCAGCGGACTTAGTGGTCCGAAGAGCATAGTCGGTTAAGGTGCGGAGCTCGTGCAACAAGCCTGGGTCGGAACCACCCTCGTACAGCTGGGTCAGCGCCTGCACTTGGTAGCGCTGGTAGGTGGCCATAGCGTACAAGGCGGAAGCAGCCTGGCCTGCAGCTATGTAGGCTCTGGCTCCGAGGGAGGCAGATAACCTGCATGATTTGGATGGGAGACAAGGCAGACGGCAAGGAGGCACCACGCGGTCAAAGATTGACCGCATTGGCTTGCTCGACCTTCGGGATTGTTTCGTAACCCTTGGCTGCTCCACCATCGAGAGTGGTGAGGGCAGAGATGCATTCAGCTCGGGCAGAAAGAGGTGCCCTCCAAGACTGCGGGAGCCTACTATGCACCTCCGAGAAGAAGAGGATGAGAGGCTTCAAAGGACTGGCCGTCTTATCCTCAACGTAACACCCATCTAGTCGGTTCAGGCACGGAGCTGGGGGATAAACCATCTCCAACCCCAGGGCCGAAGCAGCCCGTGAAAGCACGGCCATCATATCCGACTCAAGATCCTTGACAGGGCTCACCTGCCCGGAGGGGGGGAGCGGGTCTGGATCTTCATCGGACATTGACAGCCCACCCTCCAATGCAGCAGTGGACGTCTGGTCCCTGGTGTCATTGAGCGAGAGGGCTACCAATTGGTTAGACGGATCGCTTCTCCGCTCGAAGCTTGGATGAAGCCTTGGAGGAGCGGGAGGTCCGCGAGCCCGTGGACGGCGGATGATCTCCCACTGGAACCCTCAGACCTGCTCGAGTGCCCACTGCAGTGCAGGGGACAGCTGGGGTGGTTAGCCCTTTTGCAAGAGCTATCCGTGATCTTAATTGCGCAACAGTCATGCCATCGCAGTGACAACATGAACTGCCCGCGAGCACCGCATTAACATGCTGGACCCCCAGACATGCCACGCAGTGCTCGTGCCCATCATCCGGGGACAGGAAACCACCGCATCCAAAGACGCGCTGCACGACTGTGTTGCTCTTTTAGGTGAAAGTGCAATACAAACTGCTCGGGGAGGACCGGACCCAAAGGACACCAGTCAAGGGAGAAACCCAACTCGACCATCTGTCGCCGCATCTACCACACTGCGTGGACCGGGAGACCGCTCTCGTTCGCTCTCTCTCGCAGATTTAACAGGAAATCGGCTGGAGAAACCCTCATCGACTCTCTCAGAAGGCTTTGAAGTCCTCTCAAGTGAAAAGGATGCTTTGGCTTTGCTCGCTCGGTGCTCTTATAGCCAAATTAATTGCAACGAGCATCAGCTGCGCAAGCTGAAGCTGCCAACTAACTGGCATTTCATTGGCCAATTTACATACTCTTTCAGATGATTGGCTTTCTGAACGAAATCCCCATAGTGGAAGTTTCCACATAGCATTGAAGTTCCCCTTCCGAAGGGGAACAGAGACACACAAACACTTTATCACGCACTACATCTGAACAAGGACAAATGAAGAAATAAATGAGCTGACAGTTTCAGAGACTCTCACCTCTGACTGAGATCCAGCTCTTGGGTGACTCTCCTGCTGGGTGTTTACAGTAGTAGAAACCCTCATGTGACTTTGAGACAGTAGTGATGATCATCTCTGAGGTTTGACTTTGGATGAGTGATCCATCTTTATAGAAATCAGCTTTGAGCTTTACTGGAGATATAGATTTATATAAACAGTGTAGAGTCAGAGTATCTCCTTCAGTCACAGGATGAACAGGACTCTCCAGAATCACACCAGCTACACAAACACAGCAAACATCAACAAACATAAACAGAGGGCTGCCAATATAAATACAGTAGAAAATAATATCTTGATCTTTATAATAAAATAGGAACGCTTAGTGTTACATTTTGTCACTTGACTGTTTTAACAGTTACTAATTGCTTTCAGAGTACTTATTATGTCTAATGTTATTTGGTTGTTTTGTTTTCTGCTTTCAAATTCAATTCACAACTGTGTCTAATGCCTTCTGCTCTCATCAACCCAGTCTGTTTTATCTAATGATTTTACGTTAACAATGAAATGAATAAATACAGAAACTCAGACTCACAGTGTACAGTGATATTAACAGGATGATATTTCTCTCCAGATTCAGACTGACACCAGTAAACTCCAGTGTCTGATGTAGTGAGGCTGATTGTACATATAGATCCTGTTTGTGATGAACATTTTGTCAGCCCTGAAGTATCTGTGTATCTTCTGACTCTCCATCCAGTAGAGTTACTCTTGTCTTCACAGCTCAGAGAAAGAGAGTCAGATGTGAAGTGTTGAGCTCTGCTAGGGCTGATGACCAGAGACACTGGAGGAGAAACACCTGCGGTACAGAACAGATACAGCAATCATTTGGAAATTTCCATATACTTTTCTTCTTGAAATATGATCCAATAGTTTCAGTTCTGTGTAAACTCACCAGTGACCCACAGTGGCTGTGTGTTGCTCATATCTGTTTTATAGGCTGGTTTTCCTCTCTCTGCTCTGCACAAATAAACTCCTGTGTGTTTTAGAGCAACAGAACTGACAGTGTATTTTCCTCCAGCTCCTCTACTGCTGTCTGAGAGCAGCCCATAATGATCTCTCTTGTCTTTGTAAAGTGAGAATATGCAGATGTTTAGTATAATTTACAATTTCTTTATATACAAAAATGATTTTCACTGAAACTAGTCTAGTCAGACTGGTTCAGTACTCAAGCTCAATAATATTTCTTGGATAAAACTAGTTAAAAAGGCAGTTAAATTATATGTAATCACATGAAAATGGAGAGAATTGTTGCATCATTTCCTATAAATAGATTATAATCGATCTACACATAAATCTAAAGAGATCAACAAAAATGTAATAAATTAACGAATAAAGAAATGACATCTAAAATATATATATTCAGGAGTTTCACAAAAAAAAACAATTATATTCACAAAAAAATGTAATAGAAAATACTAATTAAAAAGTTTTCACGAATATGTTTAAATCACAAACACAAATCTGCCAGGCAGTCATTTGTGAAGCAATTGAGACATTTTATATTAATATCTATAATTTCATGCAGATTTTGATATGTTTGCGGATTAAAATGTTGTAGATTTCTTTAGATTTATTTGATCATGAACTATTTACTTAAAATAATGCAGCAATTCTCGCCCCACAGAAGCAGATTATAACCTACCAGAAAGCGTGAGCATGTACCAGCTGAATGTCCAGCCTGTAGAGGAGCCGTCAACCTCACAGATCAGAGTCACTGAATCTCCTTCAGTCAACCAATTCTGTGGAGAAACACTTAAAGCTGTCTGGGCTCTGTCTGAAATAGAGAAATCCCTCATTAATAACATGATAAACTTGTGTGCATATGAAGAGATGATCAAACTCACCTGATACTGTCAGTGGAACTGCATCACTCATTTGTGATCTGCGTGAACCTTTACTCTCAGCGAAAATACAGGAGTATTTACCTGCGTCAGACTCAGTAACAGACTTTAATGTGTATTCCTGTAAATCACTGAATATACTTGCTGAACCTTCTTTATACCAGCTGAACAGCCAGCTAAAGACTCCTTCAGCATTAACGTCACATCTGAGCGTGACTGACTCTCCTCTGAACACATGCAGATCAGGTTTTATCGTCACACTGGCTTTAGGATTGTCTGAAAAAAAGCAACAGTTCACAATTAAATTAAGGTGATATAATTATTCATTCATTCATTTTCTTTTCGGCTTAGTGCCTTTATTAATCTGGGGTCGCCACAGCGGAATGAACCGCCAACTTATCCAGCATATGTTTTACGCAGCGGATGCCCTTCCAGCTGCAACCCATCACTGGGAAACATCCATACACACTCATTTATACACATACACTACGGTCAATTTAGCTTAGCCAATTCACCTGTACCGCATCCCTTTGGACTTGTGGGGGGAACCGGAGCACCCAGAGAAAACCCATGTGAGCACAGGGAGAACATGCAAACTCCACAAAGAAATGCCAACTGACCCTGCCGAGGCTCGAACCAGTGACCTTCTTGCTGTGAAGCAACATCGCTACCCACTGCGTTGCTCATGATATAATTATTATAATCATATATGCTTTGTTTAGTGTCTAAACGGTTGTCATTGCTAAACACACGAGCTAAATAAGCTTAAGCCTTAGTGTTTTAGCCTGCACTTTTTCAGTGACTTACAAAATCATGTGTACAGTACAGTATCAGCCAATCAGATTTAAGGCAGAAGTTTACTGTTTACCATTAACAACTTCTAAAATCAACAATAAGCATCATAACACTCCTTTTCAATGCTAGTTTTCACAGTTCATGTAGAATCACTGATATGTTATGAATTATGTGAAGTAAATTCACCTTCAGTGTCTCCAGAGTTGATGTCTGAAATCAGCACTAAAAGCACAAAGAGAAAAAACTCATTTCAAACATTGAACAGATTATATGTATTTTACACTATAGCCCAATCATCTCTCGCTGTTTAAACACCATCATATTTGCAAAAATATTTCTCTCTTTATGTTTTGTCTGTTGAGCAGCATTGACAAAAAAATAGCAACAATATATTATATTCACTTCTTGAACAGCACTAACTGCACACATTGACTCTCTCAGGCTCATCTTTCACTAATATATAATCATGGACTAGAGGTGTACTTAAAAGTCTGAGAGCAGCTTTAGGAAGAAAAAATCATGAACACTACAGCACTTGATTGTTTTTATAATATGATAGCAATAAACATCTACTGAAAAGCATCTAGAGAAGATAATACTCACAGAGCACAAGAGGAAGTTGACTGAGTTTCATACTGACTGAATGATGACAGAAGCTTGAAGACACACAGACTGTGTTAAAGACTCAAGACTTCCTGAAACATTAAAGACACACAAATGTACCTTGTGAATTACAGAAGATCTTTTGATAATCTTTATCTTGTAATGTGTCAAAGAATATCAAATTGAAAATGCTCAGATTTTGGTATTTTGAAAATAATGTTTAATGAACTGGAAAAACAAACCAAGAGTTTGATGGCTCTGACGTAATTAGGCAACATTTTCAATAACTTGATGGAAGGAACAGAAATAGCTGAAGTGGTGAATCAATGTACTGCTTCCCCTATACTGGTAAAGCTGGTGAGCGGAAATAGACCAAACCACTAAAACTATGAGCTCATTTCTGTTCTGTCCAGCCTCTTACTACAACTATAAATACAACCCCAAATCAGAAAAGGTTAAGTTAGTATGGAAAACGCAAATTAAAATAGAACATGATTTTTAAATTTACTTTGACTTGTATTTAATTACAGACTAAACAACAAACATTTAATGTGTTCCTCATGACTTTTATTGTTTGTTTGTTTTTGTAAAAAGCATTTACCATTTTGTAATGTTGCCATTCCGTTTCACAACACTTAAAAGATGTTTAGGGACTGAAGACACCAAGTGATGAAGTGTTTCAGGTGTCATTCTTAGGGTGGGCAACAGTATGGGGTCTTCATTGTTGCATTTTGTGCTTTAAATTGCATCACACATTCTCTATTGGAGACAGATCGGGACTGCAGACAGGCCAGTCAAGTACCTGTATCCTCTTTCTCCACAGCCAGGACTTTGTAATGTGTGCAGAATTTGGTTTTGCATTGTCTTGTTGAAATATGCATGGGGGTCCCTGGAAAAGAAGGCAGCATATTGTGCTCCAAAATCTCTACCTACTTTTCAGCATTAATAGTGCCATCACAGAAGTGCAAGTTACCTTTGCCAAGGGCACTAACACAACCCCATACCATGACAGACCCTGGCTTTTGGAGTTGTTGCTGGCAACAGTCTGGATGATCCCTTTCTTCTCCCAAAAAATACTGGAAACACAAATCTGACCACAGTGCATGTTTACACTTTGTGATGGTCTGTCCCAGGTGCCTCAGAGCCCAGAGAAGTACAGTATATGGCGCTTATAGACACTGTTAGCATAGAGCTTCCTTATGGCACAGTACAGGTTACACTGCCATTTGTGGATGTAACTACGTATTGTGGTACTTGTCTAAAGTTTGTCAAAGTAGTCCTGAAACCATGTGTTGATATGGCTTCTAGATGAATAAGAATTCTTGATGCAGTGCTGCCTGTGGGATCAGAGATCACGGTAGTTCAGATTAAGCTCATGCCCTTGTCCTTTAAGCACTGAAATTCCTCCAGATTATTTGAATCTTTTAAGTATGTTATGCACTCTTTGTGGAACAATAATAATTTCAATAATTCTATAATTTTGTCACGTATTTGTTGGCAAACTAATCCTCACCAATCTTTGTTCCTAAAGGACCAGACCTTTCTTGGTTGCTGCTTTTGTATTAAATCATAATTACAATTCCAAAATCACCTGACTCAAATCACATCATTATTTAACTAATTTACTGATTAATAGTCCTAAATTGCTTTTTTGGACTGTGTTACAGGTCTGAATGACAGAAAAGGATGTATATACAATGAAATGAAGTTGACCAGACAATACATGAAATATTGTGTTCATATTGTCAGCTATGAAATTTAAGTCAAATTAAAATTTGGAAATCACTACTTTCTTTTTTTCTACGATGCCCCAACCTTTTCTGATTTGGGGTTGTACATCTTTACATTTAAATTATTTAAAAGTTAATACATTACATGCCTTTTGGGATCTTGAAATGTAATTCAGTTTCTCACCCAAGATGGTGATGAAACTCAGATTAGAAATACATAAAAACTGAAAGCACATAAACCGTACCTTTTTTCATGTGGCCACATGCCATGAACACTGCTGGTTTAAAATAAATATATTACTTTGAGAAAAACAAAAGTTTTTATTTTGTTTTTAAGTTGACCTATGGGGGTTGTTTTTGTTTTGCTTTAGGTCAAACTGAATAACACAGGTTGTAATCAGAAACCAAAAATTTTTCACTTAACCCAATATAAAAATGTACCTTGAATGAAAAACACAGAAGTTTCATTGTTTTCAGTGTAAATGGTTGCTTCTGTGAAGCATGCATAAATATTACACAAACTAAAAAAAAAAACAATAGTCAATGTATAATTCACACACTGATTCTAGCACATGAGGTATGCATATTTGGGACTAAAACACACATGCTAAATGTGGTTAGACCTAAGTGTTATAAACTGAGTTATAATTAGTGATTCGGTGAATTCACCTTTATTTCAGTTACACTACTGTTAGTTATTATAAGTTTGTGACTCACTTGTACACAAAAATGTTTCCATCAATAACTACAGGAGAATTACCTGTTTGTAAACATTCAGGATGCGCGTGCAGCAAGGTTGCAGAAAAAAAACGGGAGCGCTAGCATTTACAGTGAGGGAATGACATCCAATGCGGTACAGATTTTGTCGTTGTATAGAGATAAGTTATATTGATTACAAATATATTATTTACAGAATGCTTACAGCTAGGGGTGTATCGATACTTCAAACCGAACCAAAATATCGCGATACACCAACCACGATACATATCGCGAAACTCTCGTGGCGTACCGCGATACTCTCACACCCCCTGCTGCCCATTGTTGAGGTTGACGTCACTTGTCTCTAACTAATTAACCAAATTTAAGCACATCTTTATTTTATCACATTTGATTAAATTGTATTAGTAATGATGAGCTTTTGTTCTAAATATTATATTCTAAAGTTAGCATTTTCCAAGTGCATGTACAGTAATGTCATGTGACTTGAGCGAGCGATCACACTCGATTACTACTGTATACACAGGATGGCTGCTTCGGATATATTGAGATTGCAGATCCCCCAGACACATTTAAGTCACCTGTGTGGGAACATTTTGGTTTTCCAGTGGAGTACAGGAATGAAATTCCTGTGGTAGACAAAGTGCACACTATTTGTCGTAACTGTTTCACGAAACTTAAGAAATAACATTTAAAAAGTGAGGTCATTTCACAATTTGAGGGTGTACGCAAAAGACACTGACAACAGAACTGCCAACAAAAGTGATTTAATGTACAAAGTGAAACCAGAATAATGCCCAAATATATACAAAAAAAAAAATATTTACAATAAAAAGAATATAATAAAGTAGCAAATTCAAATAAAATATCAAACAAAAATTAGTTAAACTCGAGTAAAGGGAACGTTAGTGAAGCCAAACAAAAGAAAGAAATGTAACAAAACAATTAACTCATAAATAACCCCTTACCTCACTAGAAACGGATGAAAAGAAAAGAAAGGTTTTCAGCGCCCTATTCTTCCCTATACTGAACTGTAGAATAAAATAAATACAAAGATGATGTTCACCTCTTACCTGATGTCTTTAACAATACATTTTCTACGTGTTTGCAAAATGGAAGTCATAAGACATCTTCCCTATCCACCTTACTCTGAGAAAAGAGTGAACTTGAGGAGGTATAACTCAATATGATGGGAAAGAGCTGAGCCAAAAAGTAACAAACAAATCAATCAAAATAAAAATGTACAAAAATCAAAAAATTTCTCAAAGTGGCAAAAGTAACGCAAAATAATTTTGCCCAAACGAAAGTTAAGCAAAAACAATGAAAATCATAATCATGTTAGCAAAATACACTAACTCTTCCGCTTTTCCTGATGTCATTTATAAATCCCTGCGCCAAGTCGACAATGATGATAGATCGGTCTCCTGACCAATCAGCTGTCGTGAAGGCGGACCTACAGAAATGACAGGCATGGAGAGAGCGAGATAGAGAGAGCGAGCGAGAGAGAGAGAGAGAAAGAGAGAGAGAGAGACAAAATACAACCAATATACAGCTAAAATCGTAACATTAGTTTCAGACAAAACTGCAATGTATTTTACTGGTGAATATGTAATGTAAAAAACACTTTACAGACACATTATATGTATATATTTTTTTTTATTAATTTAAACGGAAACCTATCTAAATGAAAACTTAGATAACTAAAATGAGCATCACTATGTCTGTGTCTGCACAGAGATCAAGCCTCTCACCTGAGAAAGTGGACATTATGGCGTTTTTGAAGAAGAACTTAAAACTTAATTGAATATTCCATATGATCTTACAAGCCTGTTTATCTTTCACTATAGTCTACACTGCAGTTATTTATTTATTTTAGTTGATTTTCTTAAGATGACTGCACTAAAGAGAATTGTTTTTTCTGACTAGTCTATATTGGAGGTATTTATTTAATGTTTGTTGTTTACTTCGGTATCCTGACTGTACTAAAAATGTGATGGCAAAGTTAATAAAGAAAAAGTTTAGTTGTTCTTGTTATTACGTGAATCTATAGTTCCTTAGCATTGCTGTTAAGATGACATCAACCCTAACCCCACAGCAAACAGAAACCGAACCGTGTCTTCAAAACCATGAACCAAACCGAATCGTGCCTTTGGTGTATAGTTACACCCCTACTTTCAGCGTATTATAACAGCTTGTCACCCTCCCAATGGATACTGGATAAGACAAAATGGCCAAGCATCCAGCCCGAAATATACAATCTCATTGAAACTCCAAGTGATTTTACAAGAGAGAAGTTAAAGGCCTACAAGTCTTTGGATGCCTACAATTGTGTTCTGTGTGGTAATGTGCAAGAAATAACGTTTCATGATTACCAGATTCAAAACTTTGTAGTGCTAAAAACCGAGGTTCCGCCTAGCCAAAGACAAGAAGACGGAGCTGTACAAGGCCTGGGTAATCATCAAGCAAAACAACTGCATTCTGACAGCGAACGGCACCTGTATGGCAGGGTATGTGAACTTACACTTTTACGTTTCATTCTAAGCATTCAGTGTCTGCAGTTTAATTAACCATATTTAACAGTTTTTGCTGAAATCATTGCTGCAATCAAACATGAGTAATGTGTATGATTCAGCATAGCGTGAACTTACCTGATATAACATGAGAACGCTCTGGTTACTAAAGTAACCCTCGTTCCCCGAGGGGGGGAACGGAAATGCTATGTGGAAAAACTTCCACTATGGGGATTTCGTCAGAATCCAATCATCTGAAAGAGTATAAAAACGGGCCAATGAAATGCCAATGAGTTGGCGGCGTCAGCGTGCACAGCTGTCTTGAATGACAATCAGCCTGGCATAAAAGGCTAGCATGTGCTCAGCAACGACATCCTTTTCTAGCTGAAGAGGCTTTCACACTCAACAGCTAAGGGACAATCGTTGTGGCGAAGGAACATAGCATTTCCGTTCCCCCCCTCGGGGAACGAGGGTTACTTTAGTAACCAGAGCGTTCCCCTTCGGGAGGGGAACTTCAATGCTATGTGGAAAAACTTCCACTATGGGGAAATTTATGGAAAGCGCCACAACGAAAGAACCTTACCATATCTCCAGTGAGGGGCGCGCCACGCAGCAGTACGAGCGCACCTGCATCGCTGGAGACACAGTCCTCCAACGTGTCCCCTGGCCCTTACTTACCTTACTTACCTTTTCTGGTTTAGATATATTTTTCGGGGAGTCGTAAAATACACCTAGTAGTTTCTAGGAATTTTTAAATACGACAGTACGTTGGGAAAGCGTTCAGTCCCGATAGGGAGGACGCTGCGGAGGCCACCTGCTGCCCGGAGGGGGAGACCTGGTGGCAAAATAGCATATGGACTAGCCCTGAGAAGGGGGAGTGCACATATGAAGAGGTGGTTAGCGGGGAGGGAAGACACGAGCCCGCCTAGGAGGGGGGACTACATCGTGGCTGAGTGAGCGTATGGGATCGCCAGCGGGGATCGCACATAGCAGGCACCTATACCCAGAACGCGGGATGACCAGCGGGCATACCTACAACGTAATGGGCCAACATTTGACTGCTCCGCTGAGTCAGATGCTGGGGGCCTCGGAGGAACTCTGCAGGGTTCGCCGAGTGGGGAACTCAACTGACAAAGAGAGAAAAGCGCACGTATCTCTGTGTTAGAGAGAAAAGCGCAGCAAGCGTTTTACAACACCTAACCGAATTTCCTCATTCACCGCTCGTGAGGAAATCAGTTCACTCGAAGATAAATCTCACAAATGCTCAGGTGTCGCCCAGCCCGCAGCTCTACAATGTCTGTTAGAGAGGCGCCGCGTGCTAACGCCCAAAAGGATGCGCGCTCCGAGTGGAGCGCGCTCCGAGTGGGGGACACGGCTCGCCCTAGCTCGATGAGCGAGGGAGATGGCATTCACTGTTCAGTGGGCCAACCTCTGTTTAGATATGGCACTTCCCATCTGCCAATCACCGTAACATATAAGAGCTGCTCAGAGGATCTAAGCTCTGAGTACGGTCCGTTATAATACGCAAGCGCGAACAGGACACCGCAATAAAGGGGCTGGGTCTGCCTCCTCCGTGGGCAGCGCTTGCAGGTTCACTACATAGTCTAAACGAGCGCTGTAGGAACCTAGGGCACCTAGGTGGGCCAGGGTCTCAGGTAAACGTGAGAGTGGGCCGGCCCAAAACGCTGGCACATTTCGCTGACCGAAAATGCCTCCAGATACCCGCCCATTTGACCGATGCCAACGCGACCAGCAGAGCTGTCTACCTGGACAGAAATCATATAGATACTGAGTCGAGTGATCGAGCAGACCTCTCCTAAGAGAGATCTTCAAATGGGTAAGAGAGGGGACAGGATATATATCCACGTCTCGCGCCTCTGGGGACTGGATGATGAGGCGATGCTTTCCCAGCGCGCCGCCATCGCCGCATCCTCAGAGCGGGGATGATCGCCACGCCAACCCCTCAGTGCGGAGGGGACAGCCTTGGCTCCAGCCAACTGAAGGAGGATAGCATCACACTGATCTGGCATGTTTGGGGTTTCCTTCTCGGAGAGAAGTACACCACACAGCGAATAGACTCCACATCAGGGCATAGGCATGCCTCATAGAGGGTGCTCTAGGCCTGAGTGATGGTGTTAACCACCTAACGGTAGGTCACCTAAGTCCTCCGAGCTCCATCTATGGGCCACACGTGATGTCCATAGAACTGGGCGCGGGTGCCAAACGGTGCCTGTCCCCAAAGAAGAAGTTTCTTCCATGGGACATGCCAGGGAGGGGCCATCACGAGGAGAGAGCTAGAATACAGGTTTGATTGGGCCTGAGAGGCGCAATGCATAGACCTGTTCCTCGTCCTCCCTGACTTTACACAGCATCTGTGCGAGTAGGCTCACTGGAGAAATGCGTATTACGCACGCCCCGGGGCCAGCTGTGTAGCCAGTGCGCAGAACGCACCCATAACAGCTGGACAGTCGGGGGTGGAGCCTCCATTCTCCCAGGCGAACTGCCGTGAGAGCGCAGCGGCTGCACGGTTGAGCTCGGCGGGGAAAAATGGAATGCAGCGATTGCGCCGCGTATGACTCCGGGGGAGCAGACGGCGAGCGAGCTGAGACATGCGGCGACAGCGAATATCTCCCTTGCGGTTGACATACACCATCGCCACCATGCTGTTCGTCCTGACCAGCACGTGTTTCCCTTCTAACACCGGTAAAAACGGTGCAGCGTGAGATACACTGCCAACAGCTCCAGGCAGTTAAGATGCCAATGCAACCAGTTTCCTACCACGGAACCACAGCTGCATGCCCGCAACACACGGCCCCCCAGCGTGAACTGGAAGCATCCGTCAAATGACGACATGCCTGGACGCTTGTTCTAGAGGCCCGCGGGCCTGTAGAACACAGGGTCCATCCAGAGGCTGAGGGCGCGGCGACACAGCGGAGTGACAGTCACCCGGTGCGCGCTCGCGTGCCATGCGCGTCTAGGGACCCGATCGTGAAGCAAATGCTGAAGTGGTCTCATATGGAGCACCCGAGCGGCGAGACCGCGGCTGCGGATGTCATATGCTCCAGGAGCCTCTGAAATAATATCAGTGGGACCACATTTTCCTGTCGAACTCTCTCAGACAGGCCAGCATCAGCCCGGCGCGCTCTCGGGGGAGGCGCGCCGTCATGGTGATCGAGTCCAGCTCCAACCCGAGAAAAGAGTTGCTCCGCACGCCGAAGCTGGGGCACCCTCCGCGAGCTTGGTGAAAACCCGCGGAGACAGAGAGAGCCAAAAGGGAGGACTTGTACCGCCAGGCTCGACTTCAGACGCAAACCGCAGGAAACTGACGGTGGCGTGGAAGTATGGAGACATGAAAGTACGCGTCCTTCAGGTCTACTGCTGCAGACCAATCCCGAGGACGAACGCTCCGGAGGGTACGCTTCTGCGTAAGCTTTCTGAACGGCAGCTTGTGAAGCCAGCGGTTCGAAAAGCGCAGATCAAGGATTGGCCGTAGCCCACCGCTCTTTTTGGGTACGATGAAGTGCGGGCTGTAAACCCGCTCTCCATCCCGGCTGGAGGGACCGGTTCGATTGCATCCTTCGCCAGGAGGACAGCAATCTCCTCTCGCAAGACAGGGGCGGACGCAGGGCTGACCCTGGTGAAATACACACCCGTGAACTTGGGAGGCCATTTCGCGAACTGAATCGCGTAGCCGAGTCTGATCGCGCGGATGAGCCATTGCGATGGGCTGGCCCGCGCTAACCAGGCAGGCAGAGCCCTCGCAGTGGCTTCGTCCGCACGATCGCTGACGTACCAGCGGTGGGGCAGCGCGGAGTGGGTGGGCTCAACCGGGAAGCACTGGGGTCCCACAGGAGAGCAGGAGGCAAGAGCTTCACTCTTGTCTCGCACCCGTACTCCGGAGGTGGGGCTGGGAGGGGGAGAGAAAGGAGACCGTTCTCTCTCGCTCCGCGAGCCACTGGCGAAGTGCACCGATCCTGCGAGCTGGAAAGCATAGCGTCCCAGACTGGCAGTGTTCGGGCTTGTCACATCCGGGGAAGGGAAAAAATGCTCTTTCTCTGAGGTTTTGATAGCGTTTTTTAACGCTGTTTAGAAGAAGAGCCCCGCCCTCCAGCGGGGGAAAGAGCAAATTTCCTCCTCTCCAGATGGCCCGTCTCAGGGACGCTTCGCGGTTCGTTTACCGAACTTAGCGGCGCCCTGGGGCGGGGAGCGCTGGTTGCCTGCGAGATGCTCGGCGCAGCCGCTTGGCCAGAGGCGCAGGCGGGGGCGACCGAGCAAAGCCGCAGGCGGGCGCTCTCGGCGTGAAGCAGTGGATGTGGATGGCTCGGCGGGGAGGAGCGGTTTTACGATCCCGCCGAGAGATGGTATTACCCATCGCCTCCGACTGCTCGCTCACCGGCGTGAATTCCTGGGCGAATTCACTGACGGTGTCGCCGAACAGGCCAGCCTGGGATATGGGTGAGCTAAGAAAGCGAACTTTGTCAGCATCACGCAGATCACCAGGTTTAGCCCGTGGTGGCGTTCCTGGGCCACTAATGTGACATCGTCCTTCCCTGGGGCACACACAGCCGACTTCAGTCGATAGCTGTGCGGAGCTCATGCTCAGTCCTGGGTCGGAACCATCCCCGCGCAGCTGGGCCAGCGCCTGCGCTAGGGAGCGCTGGTAGGTGGCCGTAGCATGCATGGTGAGGGCGGAGGCGCACGCAGCGCACTGCGTGGGCTTCCTGTGCACATCCAGGAAGAAGGGGACGTGGAGGCTTAGAAGGTCTTGCCTTCTTTATCTCCTCCACATCACACCCCTCTAGTCGGTCCGTCCGCGGGGCTGGGGGATAAACCATCTCCAGACCCACGGCCGAAACAGCCTGGGAATCACGGCTGCAAAGTCTGCTTCTGGATTCGACGCCACGCCCATCATCCCGGAGGAAGAGAGCAGGTTCGAATCCTCATCAGACAATGACAACCAACCCTCCAAGGATGGTGAGGATGAAAGCGCACGCAGATCGGGCAGAAAAAAGTGCCCTCCAAGACTGCGTGAGCTTACTGCGCACTTTCCGGGAAGAAGGGGACGGAAGGCTTAGAAGGTCTTGCCTTCTTATATCCTCCACATAACACCCATCTAGTCGGTCCGGCCGCGGGGCTGGGGGATAAACCATCACCAGACCCACGGCCGAAACAGCCCGGGAAAGCACGGCCATCATGTCTGCTTTTTAGATGCCAACACCGTGCTCTCCACCCCGGAGGGAGGGAGCGAGCGGGTTCGCATCCTCATCAGACAATGACAGCCCATCCTCCGATGCAGCGATGGACATCTGATCCTCGGTGTCATCAAGTGAGAGGGCGACCACCCGAGGATGGAGCGCTTCTCTCACCTGAAGCTTGGATGGAGCGCGTGGAGGAGCGAGAGGTCCGCGAGCCCGAGGGCGGCGGATTTACTCCCACTGAAACCCTCAGATCTGCCCGAGTGCCAACCGCAGTGCGGGGGACAACTGGGGTGGGTCGCTCTTTTGCAAGAGCGAGCCGCGATCTTAACTGCGCAGCAGACATGACATCACAATGATGGCATGCACTGCCGCGAGCACCGCATCAACATGCTGGACCCCCAGACATGAAACGCAGTGCTCGTGCCCATCATCCGGGGACAGGAAACCACCGCAACCAGAAACGCACGGTCGGAGCGACGTCTTGAAAAAGACGCGCTGCACAACCGTGTTGCTCTTTTAGGAACTTGCTTCCTATATACATACCGCTCTTGGAGGACCGGACCCAAAGGACGCCAGGCAAGGGAGAACAACCCAGCTCGACCATCTGCCACTGCGTATACACGCTCTGGACCGGGAGAAGCTGCTTCTCGATCTCTCTCTGTAGACACAGGTTGGAGATACCCTCATAGACTCTCTCAGAAGCTCGTGAAAGGCTCTGAAAGCGAAAAGGATGTCGTTGCTGAGCACATGCTAGCCTTTATGCCAGGCTGATTGTCATTCAAGACAGCTGTGCACGCTGACGCCGCCAACTCATTGGCATTTCATTGGCCCGTTTTTATACTCTTTCAGATGATTGGATTCTGACGAAATCCCCATAGTGGAAGTTTTTCCACATAGCATTGAAGTTCCCCTCCCGAAGGGGAACTGCAGAGTCAAGCATTTATAATTAGGTCCTCACTTCATTGAGCTCTTATGATGGGTGTTAGCCAAAGATGTCTGTGGTTGAAATTAAAAGTAGTGTGGTGTACGGTAAAAGTTAAGTTTTCTATTTTTGGACTTTTGATTTTGGCATCCTACCACACAACACGACATGTTTACTATTGCAACCGGTCTTTTTTTGCAACCGGTATGTGTATACAGAACGAACTACACAATTACTGTATTTTATGTTTAAAATCTTCGCTTTCGCCAATTGGTGAAGTTTTTTCCTCGCCGCTGTCGCCACTGGCTTGCATGGTTTGGGATCTGTAGAGCTGCGCATCGATGGATTTGCCATTCAGTGTTTGGACTCTCAGTAGTGATTATTAACCCACACTGAACTGAGCTAAACTGAACTGAACTTAATCTCTAAAAACTGAACTGACTCTGTTTCAATTCACTATAATCTTCCATGTGAAGCTGCTTTGACACAATCTACATTGTATCAGCGCTATACAAATAAAGATGAATTGAATTGAATATGTTCCCAGATGTAATTTAACACATAACATTACTTATAATAATGATTACATTGATGGTCAGGAAAATATGTTTAGTGTTGGAGTATAAAAAATATTTATTAATTACATCATGAATGTTACAGTATATTTAAACAGCTTTTCTGACCTCTATGACTAAAACCTCCACACAATCCCTATAAATCTTCACAAAAACTGGAATTACTCTGCAAAACACCTGAATAACACAAATATATTAATTATTCTGCTTCTTTTTTTTAATTTAATTGATTAATACAGGGCAACCCAGTGGCGCAGTAGGTAGTGCTGTTGCCTCACAGCAAGAACGTCGCTGGGTCGCAGGTTCGAACCTCGGCTGGGCTGGGTCAGTTGACGTTTCTGTGTGGAGTTTGCATGTTCTCCCTGCGTTCGCGTAGGTTTCCTCCGGGTGCTCCGGTTTCCCCCACAGTCCAAAGACATGCAGTACAGGTGAATTGGGTAAGCTAAATTTGTCCATAGTGTATGAGTGTGAATGTGTGTGTGGAAGTTCCCAGAGATGGGTTGCGGCTGGAAGGGCATCCGCTGCGTAAAATCGTGCTGGATAAGTTGGCGGTTCATTCCGCTGTGGCGACCCCGCAAGGGACAAAGCCGACAAGAAAATGAATGAATGAATGAATGAATGATTAATACAGAAAGATTAGATTTGTTTACAATGTGTAACTGTAATTACTTTAAAAAAATGAACAGCAATGCCTTTAATATTTTCACTGTGATTTATTTACAATACTGAATCACTTAATAACTGACTGCACCCAGTAATGAAAACAGTGACTGATAATAAATCATTCAGTCGTGTTTCCTCTCATTCTACAGCATTTGACAATCAGCACGACTGTTGCTAGCAAATATGAACAAGCTGCCAGACCAGAACTGAGCATGTTGAAGACAGAGATCTGAGATTCTGAACCAGACGCTGAAAAAGAGACACACGAGCACTTTATCATGCACTACATCTGAACAAGGACAAATGAAGAAATAAATGAGCTGACAGTTTCAGAGACTCTCACCTCTGACTGAGATCCAGCTCTTGGGTGACTCTCCTGCTGGGTGTTTGCAGTAGTAGAAACCCTCATGTGACTTTGAGACAGTAGTGATGATCATCTCTGAGGTTTGACTCTGGACGAGTGATCCATCTTTATAGAAATCAGCTCTGAGCTTTGCTGGAGTTGTAGATTTATTTAAACAGTGTAGAGTCAGAGTATCTCCTTCAGTCACAGGATGAACAGGACTCTCCAGAATCACACCAGCTACACAAACACAGCAAACATCAACACACACATGAACAGAGTGCTGACATTATACAAGAGCAAATTAAATATTTATCTTTATATTAAAATAGGAACGCTTAGGGTTACATTTTGTTACTTGACGGTTTTAACAGTTACTAATTGCTTTCAGAGTACTTATGTATGATATTATTTGTGTTTTTTTTGTTTTGTTTTCTGCTTTCAAATTCAATTCACAACTGTGTCTAATGCTTTCTGCTCTCAGCAAGTCAATCTGTTTTATCTAATGGTTTTACATTAACAAAAAAAAAAATGAATATAGAAACTCAGACTCACAGAGTACAGTGATATTAACAGGATTATATTTCTCTCCAGATTCAGACTGACACCAGTAAACTCCAGTGTGAACTGTGTTGATGAGGCTGATTGTACATGAAGATCCTGTTTGTGATGAACATTCCTCCATCCACCTGCTGTCTGTGTATCTTCTGACTCTCCATCCAGTAGAGTTACTCTTGTCTTCACAGCTCAGAGAAAGAGAGTCAGATGTAAAGTGTTGAGCTCTGCTAGGGCTGATGACCAGAGACACTGGAGGAGAAACACCTGCGGTACAGAACAGGTACAGCAATCATTTGGAAACAGGCACGTGCAGAGTCCCTGCCCTTTTTTTCTCCTGGAGAGAAAGTGCCCTTTATCCTGGGGATAATAATTATTTTTTAATACTACTAATAATAGAATATATGTTAATGCATGTTCTATTTAAGAACCGCTTTCCTTGTCAAACAATAAAAAAAAACGAAACTTTAAAGTATCTTGGTTTTAGTCTATCGCTCCAAGCGAGCCTCAAACCGACGATTTGGAAAGAAAAGCCACATGCGAGACGAATGCTCTAACGAAGACTCTAATTACAATATTACTCTCGCCTCAAAAGTAAGGTGTCAACAGTGGAGTAACGTCTATCAGCGCCTATGCCAACTCCTGCATCCGCATTGCAGGCGGACTGCATCTGGCTAATGTAATGGAGAAACGACAGCTGGATAGTGAAAATATTGTCCTCTTGTTTTTGCAGTCACACAGAATTTATAATGTCAATTGAAGCTATAAAACAAGTACATATAGGCTAGCTATGGAAGTCAGTAGCCTACATTCTTCAAAATATTTTATTTTGTTCAACAGAAAAAAAAAAATCAAACAAATATAATAGATTGAAAAGGGATAGTTCACCCAAACATTTTAATTTACTCACCCTCAAGTGGTTCCATTTCTTTGTTTCTTTATTTTGTTGAACACTAATAAATAAAAGATTTAAAAAATATATTTTAAAGAAAGCTATAAAATTGAAATCATCGACTTCCAGAGTAGGAAAAACAAATAACCTGAAAGTCAACGGTTGCAGGTTTCCCGCTTTCTTCAAAATAGCCTATTACTTTGTGTGTTCAACAGAAGAAAAAAAAAAAGTCAAATGGGTTTGGAACAAGTAAAAGGTGAGTAAATGGTGACAGAATTTTCAGCTTTGAATTAACTATCCTTTTAAGGGTGAGTATATGGTGAATTTAGGGTGAAATCGCCTTGATAATATCATTATAATATATTTTATTTATTAAAGTACAATTATTATTATTATTTAATAAAAAGTGCCTTTTTTTTCAATTTGAGCCCCTGCCCCTTAAAAGGTCTCTGCCCTGTTTGGAAATATCCATATCCTTTTCTTCATGAAATATGATCCAATAGTTTCAGCTATTTGTAAACTCACCAGTGACCCACAGTCGCTGTGTGTTGCTCATATATGTTGTATAGGCTGGTTTTCCTCTCTCTGCTTCACAAAAATAAACTCCTGTGTGTTTTAGAGCAACAGAACTGACAGTGTATTTTCCTCCAGCTCCTCTACTGCTGTCTGAGAGCGGCGTATAATGTTCTCCATTGTCTGTGGAAAGTGAGAATATGCAGATGTTCACTATAATCAACAATTTCTTTATACACATAAAATGATTTTCACTGAAACTAGTCTAGTCAGACTGGTTCAGTACACAAGCTTAATATTATTTCTTGGATAAAACAGGTTGGTTTCGTAGGCAGTTAAATTATATGCAATCACATGAAAATGGAGAGAATTGTTGCATCATTTCCTATAAATAGATTATAATCGATCTACACATAAATCTAAAGAGATCAACAAAAATGTAATAAATTAACGAATAAAGAAATGACATCTAAAATATATTTAGGAGTTTCACAAGAAACAATTATATTCACAAATATATGTAACAGAAAATACTAATTAAAAAAGTATCCATAAACCATAAACATAACTCTACCAGCAGTCATTTGTGAAGCATTTTGCAAATTTTTGGTAAAAATCTATAATTTTATGCAATTCTTGCTATGTTTGCAGATTAAAATGTAGATTTCTTTTGATTTATTTGTCGATCATGAAATATTTACTTATAATGCAGCAATTCTCTCCCCACAGAATCCCATTAAAACTTACCTGAAAGAGTTCTGATGTACCAGCTGAATGTCCAGCCTGTAGAGGAGCCGTAAACCTCACAGATCAGAGTCACTGAATCTCCTTCAGTCAACCAGTTCTGTGGAGAAACACTTAAAGCTGCCTGAGGTCTGTCTGAAATAGAGAAATCCCTCATTAATAACATTATAAACTTGTGTGCATATGAAGAGATGATCAAACTCACCTGATACTGTCAGTGGAACTGCATCACTTATTTGTGATCTGCGTGATCCTTTACTCTCAGTGCCATTGCAGGAGTATTTACCTGCATCAGACTCAGTAACAGACTTTAATGTGTATTCCTGCAAATCACTGAATGCAACTGCTGAACCTTTAAACCAGCTGAACAGCCAGCTAGAGACTCCTTCAACATTAATGTCACATCTGAGTGTGACTGACTCTTCTCTGAACACATACAGATCCGGTTTTATCGTCACACTGGATTTAGGATTGTCTGAATAACAGCAACAGTTCACAGTTAAAATAATGTGATATAATTATTCATTCATTCATTTTATTTTCGGCGTAGTCCCTTTATTAATCTGGGGTTGCCACAGTGGAATAAAACGGCAACTTATTCAGCATATGTTTTATGCAGCGGATGCCCTTCCAGCTGCAACCCATCACTGTGTAAGAGTGTGTGTGTGTGAATGAGTCTGTATGGGTGTTTTCCGATACTGGGTTGTGGCTGGAAGGGCATCTGCTGCATAAAACATATGATGGAATAGTTGGCAGTTCATTCCGCTGTGGCAACCCCTGATAAATAAGGGACTAAACCGAAGGAAATTAACTGAATAAATGAATAGGTGTTTTTTTAGAACCTAACAAAAATCTTTATGAACAGTATGCAGAAATTAAATTGAGATATATGTCTGTATTTATTTATTTTATGTATATGGTTTTTGTGTTTTTATAAAATAAGAGTTGATAAACATATTAGACAAGCACAGATGAGTAGCATTTTGATTGTATGTAGTGGGCCGCTCTGGCCCAAAATGCCATTTTTTGCCCCAGCCCTGCTGGGAAACATCCATACACACTCCTTTTTACACATACACTACGGTCAATTTAGCTTAGCCAATTCACCTAGAGCGCATGTCTTTGGACTTGTGGGGGAAACCGGAGCACCCAGAGAAAACCCATGTGAACACAGGGAGAACATGCAAACTCCACACAGAAATGCCAACTGACCCAGCCGAGGCTCGAACCAGCGACCTTCTTGCTGTGAAGCAACATCGCTACCCACTGTGTTGCCCGTGATATAATTATTATAATCATATATGCTTTGTTTAGTGTCTAAACAGTTGTCATTGCTAAACACACAAGCTAAATAAGCTTAAGCCTTAGTGTTTTAGCCTGCACTTTTTCAGTGACTTACAAAATCAAGTGTACAGTACAGTATCAGCCAATCAGATTTAAGGCAGAAGTTTACTGGGTCATTAACAACTTCTAAAATCAACGTTAAGCATCATAACACTCCTTTTCAAGGCTAGTTTTTACAGTTCGTGCAGAATGACTGATATATCATGAATTACGTGAAGTAAATTCACCTTCAGTGTGTTCAGAGTTGATGTCTGAAATCAGCACTAAAAGCACAAAGAGAAAAAAACTCATTTCAAACATTGAACAGATTATATGTATTTTACAGCATAGTCCAATCATCTCTCGCTGTTCAAACACCATCATATTTGCAAAATAAAAATAATAAATATATATTTTTAATTATTTTATAATAAAAATGTCTGTTTAGCAGCAATAACATAAAATAGCAACAATATATTATATTCACTGCTCTTACTTTAACAGCACTAACTGCACACACTGACTCTCTCAGGCTGATCTTTCACTAATATATCATCATGCACTAGAGTTGGACTTGAAGTCTGAGAGCAGCTTTAGAAAAAAAAAATCATAAACACTACAGCACTTGATTGATTTTATAATACGAACATCTACTGAAAAGCATCTAGAGAAAATAATACTCACAGAGCACAAGAGGAAGTTGACTGAGTTTCATACTGACTGAATGATGACAGACGCTTGAAGACACAAACTGTGTTAAAGGCTCAAGACTTCCTGAAACATTAAAGACACACAAATGTACCTTGTGAATTACAGAAGATCTTTTGATAACCTTTATCTTGTAATGTTTCAAAGAATATCAAATTGAAAATGCTTAGATATTGGTATTTTGAAAATAATATGTTTAATGAACTGGAAAAACAAACCAAGATGTTGATGGCTCTGATGTAATTAGGCAACATTTTCAATAACTTGATGGAAGGAACAGAAATAGCTGAAGTGGTGAATTAATGTACTGCTTCCCCTATACTGGTAAACTGAGCTGAAATAGACCAAACCACTAAAACTATGAGCTCACTTCTGTTCTGTCCAGCCTCTTACTACAACTATAAATACAACCCCAAATCAGAAAAAGTTGGGACAGTATGGAAAACACAAGTAAAAAAGAAAGTAGTGATTTCTAAATTTACTTTGACTTGTATTTCATTGCAGACAAAACAACAAACATTATTTAATGTGTTCCTCATGATTTTTATTGTTTTTCTCAAAATAAACACGTATTGCAATTTTGGTTTTTGCAACACATTTAAAAAAAGGAACAGTAAAGCATTTACCACTTTGTAATGTTGCCATTTCCCAGAGATGGGTTGCGGCTGGAAGGGCATCCGCTGCGTAAAAACGGGCTGGATAAGTTGGCGGTTCATTCCGCTGTGGCGACCCCAAATTAATAAAGGGACTAAGCCGAAAAGAAAATGAATGAATGAATAATGTTGCCATTCCTTTTCACACCACTTAAAAGACGTTTAGGGACTGAAGACACCAAGTGATGACAGTAACTTTTTTGTGTTATAAACTGACAGTCAGTGTCATAAAAAATCATTTGTATTGGTGGAATTGAGGTTGACTGAATTATTCTATTGTCTCATGAAATGAAGTAGCATACTGTTTACTTTACTTACATAAAAGATCTGTAGTTGTAAAAACCTCAAATACAACATATCAAAAACAAAACACTGACATATAATTAGACATTCAGTGAATTCACCTTTAATTCAGTTCAACTCCTGTTAGTTATTATGAGTTTGTGACTCACTTGTAAAAAAAAAAAAAATCCTTTGGTCAATCGGATAGCTTTGCATTGTGCACAGACATGTATCCATGACAACAATGACTATTATTAGACTTTATTTCATTAGAAATATTAATCATATGAGGTGAAATGGGCGGTACTGTGAAAATAAAAATAGCATTAGCAATGCTGACAGGATGCAGAATAAACCACAATGTGAACCACGGAAAACAAAGCTCATACCAGTGGTCCTTTAGATCCTTTTTGCTTCATGCAGCTCTGGATAAAGCTGTGCTTGATATAGATAGTGATTTCCACCATTCATATTTCTTCAAACTAGCTGTCACGGTCACCAGCGATCCAGCCTGTGCAGATCGCTAACGGACCACAAATCTGCTGGTATATGGACTACAAGTTCCTGTCAATCAACACACACACACATCTGCTCCAAGTCTCCATTGATTACACTCCCACAGATGAAGCTGCTCATGGACTGATTACACACATATGCACGGCTCACTTTGACACTCTCATTGCTGTGTCGTGTTATACTGAACTGTGAACATTACGATGCGGTTTCCTTGCCTGCCTTCCGTGCTTGAACCTTGCTTTGTTTTGATTGTTTTACATTGTCTGCTGCCTGCCATTTGACCATGTTTATTGACCATGACTCTGGATTGCCCATATACATTTGTTTGCTCCTGTGTTGCCTGTTGCTTGCCTGACCATTCTCTGCATAATAAACCCTCTCCTTTGTCAGCATCCCACTTCACATTGCAGAAGAGTGTCAAAGTGAGCCGTATATATATATATATATATATATATATATATATATATATATATATATATATGTGTGTGTGTGTGTGTGTGTGTGTGTGTGTGTGTGTGTGTGTGTGTGTGTGTAATCAGTCCATGAGCAGCAGCAGCTGTGGGAGTGTAATCAATGCCATAACAGGAGTATTACCTGCGTGAGACTCAGTAACAGACCTTAATGTGTATTTCTGTAAATGACTGAATGCATAGTTTGAACCTTCTTTATACCAGCTGTACTGCCAGCTAGAGACTCCTTCAGCATTAACATCACATCTGAGAGTGACTGACTCCCTTCTGAACACATACAGATCAGGATTAATCCTCACTTTTGGTCTTGGTCTTTCTGTAGGGCAGTGTAGTTGTTAAAGTCACTCATCTAGTGTCTTAAGAAATACTTTTCATTCATTCATTTTCCTTCGGCTTATTCCCTTTATTCATCAGGGTTCGTTACAGCGGAATGAACCACCAACTTATCAAGCATATGTTTTACGCAGCGGATGCCCTTCCAGCTGCAACCCTTTACTGGGAAACATCCACACTCATTCGCACACATACACTTCGGCCAATTTTGTTTATTTAACTCACCTATAGCGCATGCCTTTGGACTGTGGGGGAAACCGGAGCACCCAGAGGAAACCCATGCAAACTCCACACAGAAGTGCCAACTGACCCAACCGGGAATCAAACCATTAACCTTCTTGCTGTGAGGCGACAGTGCTAACCACTGAGCCTCTGTGTTACCCAAAATACTTTTCATAAAAGGGAAAATACTTGCCTTGTATAGTCACTGTGACTGGTTTACTGTAGTCTTTGCTGTTTTTTCCTTTCCGTGCTCTGCACTTGTACTCTCCTCCATCAGAGAATATCACATGACTGATTTCTTTATTTGCAGCTTCAGTATATTCAGTGTTTGAATCTTTTCTCCAGAGAATCTCCCATCCGGTTGTTTTTGTTCAACTTACATCTCAAAGTAACAGAGTCTCCGGTGAACTCCGAACCCTGTGGCTCAACAATTAGAGTTGGTTTTTGAAAATCTGTCAATAGAAATTCATTTGATACTCTTAGGCCCAATCCCAATTCTATCCCTTAGCCCTTCCCCTTAGCCCTACTCCTCGTTTTGCGCGTTCATGTGAAGGGGTAATGGTGACCCAATTCTCTTTAGTTAAAAGGCGTAGGGCTAAGGCGAAGGGGTATACGCCCCTTCGAACGAAGATTTTTCAGGACCACACTCGAAACCAAGGGGTAAGAAAATTTCCCAGAATACACCATAAAAGAAAGCCACAAATTAGTATTTTTTGTCATTATTCAGTTTTTTTACAACAAACAAACACGTTTTAATATATTCATAACCGCGTTCGTGTTTTACCGTCATGCTTTTATAAAAAAACGCTAAAATAAAAACTGCTAAATTTTGCGATCTATAATCCCTAATAATAACTCCTGTACAGCAGTCCCACAACATTCTGACACTCGATGACACTCGAATACCCTGTCAGAGCAGTCTAGTGGCTGAGAATGAGCTTTTTACAGTGTCTGCTATAATGTTAATGCTGTGTGTTTAGAGATGAATATGACCACGGTGTAAATGCAAAGTATAGTTACGATCTTATTGCCACATTAGATTGTTAGGATAACATGATATATGCCTTCAGTGATTTCCTGAAGATAAGTACTAAAAAATAGCACAACTGGAATAATTACAGCAGTCGCGATCGTCTGATCTCATATGAAGCAAGAGATCGCTATGACATATGATGACGTATGCAGGTGTAGTGCTGTCCCAATTCATTGTGGTAAATTTTTAAGCCCTCCCCCATCACACTCGGTTTTAAGGGCCAAGGGGAAGGGAAAGAGGTAGGGGTACACAAATAGAATTGGAATTGGGCCTTAATATCACAGATGATCTCTCACTTAACAAAAATAATCTCACATAGGAATTTTACAGGTTTTACAGTATTCTTTAATTTGGTGGGAATTCAAAATGTTGAATATTTACCGACTCTCATTAGAAATTTCACAAATAAAACATAAATGTAAAAAAAAAAAACATTAATGCACCTGTTTGATATCTGAAACACAGTCAATGCTAAAATTATAAATAATTTAGGACTTGATTGTATTTACATGACATTTTATCTGAAATATAAAAAATATTAGAAACATTTGAAGAATGGTTAAATGTGATTTTAAAAATGCATTTCTACAAATAACAGAAAAATATAATATAGAATTTCCATTTTCCTATTACATTGGAAAACATTTAGATGGATTGCAGATCATAAGAATACCATGAGGCACTGTGTAGGATTTAAATCAAACTTTGCTTATCAACACATACATAAAACACGTGCATATACACCTATAAATTATTGGCATATACACCTACAGTATACTATTGAATGTTCAAAACAACAAATATGAAACTTGCCTATATACATATAAACTTGACACACGCAAACATCCACATACACACACACATACACTATAAAACCCAAAAAGTTAAGGTAACTCACACCATTTGAGGAAACCGATTGCAACAAACACTTTAAGTTCAAAAACGAATCCAAATGAGTACTGTGAACTTAATCCATATGAGTAAACAAAGCAATTTGAGCACAGTAAAACCCAATAAATGAAGAGAACTCAAACCAACTGAGTACTTTAAAACCTAATAAGTTAAGGCAACTCAAACCATTTGAGGAAACCGATTGCTACAAACCATTTGAGTAAAAAAAAAAATGAATACTGTGAACTTACTCCATTTAAGTTGAAGTAATGAGGTATTTAATTAACTCATTACCTTCAACACTGAGTTCAAAACTCATTTCAAATGAGTAGAATTAAATTTCAGTCAATTTTGAGTTAACTACTCTCATTTCAATCGATAAAGTTTACTTTTGGATTTTACAGTCTACATATAAACCCGATCCTTGCATAAACACCCACAACAACATGTGCACATACACATAAACTCGCTGCATGCAAACACACCTATACTGGCAAATAGCCCCAATGCCTAAACTTAATGGGCAGTTCTAATTTCCAGCCAACGAATAAATGAACAATAATAACGAAGTGTGGTCAAAAAAGTTATATCCAAATACACATGCTATGCCCCATATGGTCTAAAACCTGACAGGTGGACAAATATAAGCTTGATTTTAATAAAACAAATATAAATATGCACATAATAAATACTACTACTACTAATAATAACATTATAGGCGACGCAGTGGCGCAATAGGTAGTGCTGTTGCCTCACGGCAAGAAGGTCGCTGGTTCGAGCCTCGGCTGGGTCAGTTGGTGTTTCTGTGTGGAGTTTGCATGTTCTCCCTGCATTTCCTCCTGGTGCTCCGGTTTCCCCCACAGTCCAAAGACATGCAGTACAGGTGAATTGGGTAAGCTAAACTGTTTGTAGTGAATGAGTGTGTATGAATATTTCCCAGAGATGGGTTGCAGCTGGAAGGGCATGCGTAAAACACGTGCTGGATAAGTTGGCGGATCATTACACTGTGGCGACTCCGCATTATTAAGGGGACTAAGCCGAAAAGTAAATGAATGAATAATAACATTATACAAAAGCAAATTGTCATGAATAAACTGAAAGACTGGGGAGACCTGGTGATTCTTGAAGCATAGGGTTGGACGCTACGATGGAAAGGTGCAATGACTGACGTCATGGATAGCACATCATGGCTGGCTTGCTGTTGCCGGAAGTGTTAGCGGGTAAGTATGTGGGTTCGGTAGATGCTAAGTAAAGTTAAACTAGTCTTGCTTTATCTGAGTGATGAAAGTGGTAGCCTCTTCTTTCAGTGTACATTGGAGGTGTCCACTGGACATTTAGAGATGCCGTTGGTGATTATGGGGCATGTGTGGTGAAATTGCAAGTGAGTGTTATCGGTAGCTGAGTGCCAGGGAATCTTCAGCCGATGCTGAAAATGAGAAGACTAGTTTTTGACATTTGTGATGTGCATGGCTGATTCTGTTTGAGGATCTCTGTCCGCTTGGGGTTGGACTGGGGTTGAATGGTTCTTTGAGAAGTTTTGGAGTGAGGATGCTCACAAAGTCAAGAGGTGTGTCATGCTGAACACAAACGCTGAAAGGTGCAAATCGGTTTGTATTTCTATAAGGACAAGGACACAAACAGATCTGTAGCTTATCTCTAGATCCGCAGTTTTTAAGAGAACTAGATGAACAGTGCTAGAGGGCTGATCTGACTTAAATAAGTGTAGGGAGTAGGTGATTGAAAAGGGAGGCAAAGTGAAGCGTAGTCCCGTTCCTGAACTTCTGTTAACAAGTTAACTCCGTAAATTATGCAAAACATTGTTCTGAGTCATAATAGTTTATAAATTCTTTAATTAAAAGCACAGTTGACAGAAACTAAAACAGCTGAATGGAGCAAACTAACCTACATATTATTCAGTCACAAGATGGTGCAAAACGGTGTGACAGACAAGCAGATATATGGATATGAACAATCTCTAATGGTCAAGAAGATTTTAAGTACCCGGATGAAACTCATCATTTTCAGCGGTTGTTATCTCAGATTAACATAACTTGGAAAGTCACAACTGACCAGTGAGAATCAAGTATTTCAGACAGCAGTGTAATAATTAAAAATAGCAATCCATATATTATTATTGGTATAGAGTGAGCATATGAATGTCTGAGTTCTGTACCTGAACAGAAGGTGATCCAATCAACTTCATGTTTTCATAAGTCCGTCCAACCATACAATGTAACTTAGTGTTGCTGTACTCAAATCTGAAAGTGAAGATAATTGAAGCAATGATGTTCGAAATGGCCAAGGCTAAGGGCAGTTTTGTTTCAAATGGTTTTCCTGCACAAGAGTAAGCAAGATGTAAATACTCAAATCATTTAAAGTCACGTCATCATCTTGTCCTCAAGGTTTACATTCTTACCTCCAAACTTCTCAAACTCCTCCTTTACATATTTAATCTCTTCAATGATCAACTCTTCACTTCTCTTTCTGCCCATTCCAAAATCTCGTAGGGTGGACAGGGCAAAGCGTCTCATTTCTCTCCAGTTTTCATCATTGTTAAATTGTAAAATTTAATTCATATTAGTTTGTATAATAAAACATGTTTATTACTTGATTATCTGAATATGGAAAAAAAAACATCTTACCATATCCTTAGTTGAAATCATGGAATATGGGTAAAACATCTCTGTCTCCAAATTTCTCTGAAAGGTTCACTAGTGCCTCCTTGAATATCTTGTGTCCAGAGAGTATTACCACTTTTTTAGGGCCCAAATACATCCTGTAAACTGACCCGTATTTATTTGACAGCTGTAAAAAAAAAAAAAAGCAAAGATAAGCCATAAATGGTGACAATTCGTCACAATCCGTCCACTAGCATCAGCATATAAGACTAACCTTCCCTCACTGGTCACACATTAACCATAATTACACCATAATGAGAACACCGAGCTACAATTTTATAAACAAAGAATCTATTAACCCATCTATCTGTCTGTCTGTTGATGTGTTTTTATTGTTTATTCATTTGATAGGGAGAATCCAAGGTAAATAACATTTTATAGTAATACAAAATATAAATAAGCCAGATAAAAGCAACTCAAATATACATTTAAATACAAAAAAAATAAGAAATGAAATATAATAAATAAAAAATAGCCAATTTTTTGGAAATCTGTAGAAATATTTTACCTGAATATACAGTTGAAGTCAGAATTATTAAACCCCCTGAATTGTTAGCCCCTTTGTTTATTTTTTCCCCAATTTCTGTTTAATGAAGAGAAGATTTTTTCAACACATTTCTAAACATAATAGTTTTAATAACTCATTTCTAATAACTGATTTATTTTGTCTTTGCCATGATGACAGTAAATAATATTTGACTAGATATATTTCAAGACACTTCTTTACAGCTTAAAGTTACATTTAAAGGCTTAACTAGGTTATATAGGTTAACTAGGCAGGTTAGGGTAATTAGGCAAGTTATTGTATAACGATGGTTTGTTTTGTAGACTATCTGAAAAAAAATTAGCCTAAAGGGGCTAATAATTTTGTCCTTAAAATGGTGTTAAAAAAATTTAAAACTGCTTTTATTCTAGTCGAAATAAAACAAATAAAACTTTCTCCAGAAGAAAGAATATTATCAGACATACTGTGAAAATTTCCTTGCTCTGTTAAACATCATTTGGGAAATATTTAAAAAAAGAGAATAATAATTCTGACTCCAACTGTATATATATTAAATTTCAAATTAACAGTGATATATAACTGTAAAGTTCTTTGGTTCAAAACTAGCAGCCCAAGTGTGAGAAATTAAATCTTAGGCTTTTGTAGCATTGGCAGATCCCAAAGTAATGCAAATACTACGGGCACGTCTCAGTGACTGTGCCTTTGTCTTTGCGGCTCCGTTCAGGCCAAAGAAACTCTTTCTGTTGATTAGATTTGGGCAGGTAAAACTTATGTGGTCAGTAACTGGACAGGCAGTGGTGGTTCTAGTTTAAATGGCTCCCTGGTTGAAACCACTCTAAACATCCCCCTTCACCCATTCCCCAAGAAATAAAGACACTATGTGGTTGACTTTATATATATATTTTAAATATATACATTTAAAATTATTATTATAAATACATTAAAATATAGGCGACGCAGTGGCGCAGTAGTGCTGTCGCCTCACAGCAAGAAGATCGCTGGTTCGAGCCTTGGCTGGGTCAGTTGGCATTTCTGTGTGGAGCTTGCATATTCTCCCCGCATCCGCGTGGGTTTCCTCCGGGTGCTCTGGTTTCCCCCACACTCCAAAGACATGCGGTACAGGTGAATTGGGTAAGCTAAATTGTCCGTAGTGTATGAGTGTGAGTGGGTGTGTGTGAATGTTTCACAGAGATGGGTTGCGGCTAGAAGGGCATCCGCTGCGTAAAAACGTGCTGGATAAGTTGGCAGTTCATTCCACTGTGGCGACCCCGGATTATTAAAGGGACTAAGCCGAAAAGAAAATGAATGAATGAATGACATTTAAATATAGTTATTTATTTTCAATAAATATAACAATTTGTTTATTATTTTTATTATTATTATACAACTATTATTCTAAAAAAAAAACAGAAATCAATCCTAAATGTAACTGAACAAAAATGTAACGACACAACTGGAGAAATCTTCTAAGACTTTTGCATGAATATTAACTATGACAGTTTCATAGAATACAAAAAAAAAATGTTTTATAGAATAATCTGTTGTCTTAGACCCAAGACAATGGCCCCATGGCCTAGAATTGATGTTATGAAGTCCACCTCCCTGACTGATTATTACTCCTTTCTGCTTCATAGCCATGCTTAGTAAAAGTAACATCATCATTATATTATATAAACTTTAGTTTTGTCGACTTGCATGTCGACGCATATCGGCGTACATGTAAACCACCGGGATCAGGTTCAGGCGCGGAATGGCTTTCTGCACACATGCGTCAATTTGTTTTCACCAGCGTGAAAACAAACGTCTTGAGTTTCAGTTGCATAACAAACTTAAGTTGTGAATTGAATTGTTAATGGCCTTGTTAATGTCTTTATTCTTGGATTACCACTCAATACATTTGCATGAAGTAAATCTTATCTCAAAGCTTTTACTGGGGCACTTTTTTTTGTTTCCCCCATGCCGCCCCCAGCAAGATGTCGCCCATATTGCACATGCCTAAATCTGCCACTATGGACAGGTTCTCTCTTTCTAGGTGGTCTTTTTCTGCACCTATAAACTTTTGGTCTCCCTATTTGTCTATTTGCATACTGACCATCTCCTCGGTCACACATTATCACTTATTCTTAGCCTATAGGTGCAAGAACTAATCTGTAAAAACTCTATTTGCAACACTCTACACTGTTCAGCAAATGTCTTCTTGGCATGTATGACAATTAATGAGAAAGTTCAACCAAAAATGAATATTCAGCTATCATTTACTCACCGTTCACTTATTCAAAACCCGTTTAAGTTTCTTTCTTTTGTTGAACATTTTTAAATGCTATTTTCTGACGCTATAGAAGTCAAAGGATGTAAGCAGATGGTATTCACCCAAAACTATCTTCTTTTGTGTTCAACAGAAGAAAAAACTCAAGGATTTAAAACCACATGAAGGAGAATATATGATGAGGCAATTTCCATTTTTGAACTAACAAAAGTACAAAAGACATCTCTCCATCCATCATTTTAGCGAAAACTGATGGGCAAATCATCAAAATAAAAATACAGTGATATTTTTGCTCACCTCCAAAAGGCTCAAATAGATTTTCTTGAAGTCAAGAATGTGCAGATTTCCTAGCAGAGACAGGGGTTTGGGTCCTGGATGATATTTCTCCTTATCCTGAGAGCTGGAGCTGCTGGAAAATAAATAATTAACCAAAAACAGCAGCAGGGCACATAGTATTGTACCTGTGATGGAGCCCTGCAAGATGAATGCTTCAAGAAAAGCCATAGTTAAAACTCTAAAAAGACAAACAATCAATCACTGCTTTAAGACTGATGTGGGCTGCATGCTGTCTTGCCTTTATGTACTCTGAAGTTTGGGAGGGGACATAAACGATGACCAGGTGAGTTTTGATCTTGGGATTAATTCAAAGTGAGGAGACATTTTATAAGGGTCATAGGTCGGGTAATTTAAAACCATAGGCTGACCCTAATTGCAAAAATTGTTGCTTTTACAAATTTTTGTATCACAAATTTTAATGTTTTTCAACTGTAAAAATAAAAAGAAATGAAGTCTAATTTAGAAATTTAAATGCATTTAAATATTTCATATCATTTTAATATTTGTTATGTACAACTTGACAATCATTTGATCATCAATCAATGCTCTTTTAGGATATAAAAACAGGAAAAATATTTAAATTAAACCACACAAGCTACTTAAAAAACTGTTCATAAATGAATTTGGTCAGAGTTTATTTTAAGGTTAACAAATAATTAACCAAGACTTTTAGCTCAATAAACTACTAATTATCTGCTTATTAATAGTTATTATGGTAGTAGTTTGGTTTAAATAATAAGATTATACAGAAACACTTTAGTAGGACCAATTTTCCCTATTATCTAGGGGATTGTAACTTGCTTATTGGCTCTACAAAGTACAAATATAATAATGAGTTTATAGAGCCAAAAGCCATGGTTAATGGTTAGATTTGATTTTGTGTATTGATGTTGTTGTGATTTGTGTGTAGTTTTGTGGGGGGAAATGGTTGATTTGAATGTGGGGTGAAAGAACTTTTATGATGACAGCTTCCTTGGTATAGGAAGTGGATCTGGTGGCCATGTTAAAAGGTGTTTCGCCTCAGAGCCACATGTGCTCAGCCTGTGAAAAAGCAAGAATGTGTGAACAGCTAATAGCTTCTGTTACATATTGGCTGTTTCTCAATTCCAAGAATGCAGAGAACAGACGTGCGTTCTTGTGGAGACCGGTCTTGCCAGGTGTCCTCGGAAGAATGAACTTGGGAGACCACGAGAAATGAGAACGCGTCCTGTGAGAAATGAGATGCTGCGTTCTTCCTGATGGTCACGTGACCTTCACCCATTTTAAATGGAAAATTATTTAAACATTACAGCATTCATACAACGATTTATTGTTTTTCCCCCTTTTAAAATATATACTCTGCATAAAAACATTATAAATATGCATTGCACAATATAAATAAAACAGATTTTAATACGAATTTCAGCAAACAAACACCCTTAATGTGTTTATTCCTTTATTAAGATGTTCATGGTAATGTTTATATTCACCGTTTCATTTAGGGAAACTTCTGAGATAATAAGTGATCTCTCTGAACTTTAATAATAAATCTAAATAAAATGCTGCGGTTCCCACCTCCAGCCGCAATGAATTCTTGGACTTCTAGAGCGAGATCGGTGCTCAAGTCTCCATCGGTGCATCCTCGATATCAAGAACTTGCGGTCTTGAGTATTGGAACTGAACTTTGGCAGCTGATGATGACGTTACACGAGAACACGAGGACGCAAGACCGCTGAAGAACGCATATTGAGAAACATTGACAACTTGAGGATTTCCTGTTTTTGGGGGCTGTTGCCAGTGGACACTTGGCTTTTACTGTCTGAATTCTTGAGTGGATTATCATTTTACTATGCACTTGAAAACGTTTTTCAAGATCAGTAATGGGAATTTGGTTTGCTTCTTGTTCATATTATACCAATCAAATCTTAAAGGTACACTAGGAGAGTTTTGGCAAATGCTAATATTTTAAAGTACTAAAGCAAGCAAGCCCATAACCTAAGAAGGGCCCAGCACTTCTCAATATCTCCCCTATAGTCACTAGACTCGGCCCTTACTGCTGATTGGTTGAAGATGTGTTTTGAGACTCTGCCGACTCTGTGGCCAAAAGTACTTTTGTGCTCAACAGGTCAATATGCATGGCAGAGCTGCTATGGCCAAACCTTTGGTCACTTGTACCAATGACAAATGTTGGTTTGGTTTCACCATCTTTCCCACATCCGGGAGAGTTTCGGTGTGGATAATCCCCAAAAAAGCATCTCACCCAGATTGTTGCCTGCCCAGAGTGAAGAAACACATGGGGTCACGCTTTATTTTGATGGTCCATTTGTTGAATTTAAGTTACATTGCATCTACATGCCAACTAATTATCATTAGATTACAAGTAGACTGTTAGATTGGGGTTCGTGTAAGTTGACATTTACTTGCAAGGTTTCCTATACAATTGAAGTCAGAATTATTAGCCCCCTTGAATTGTTTTTTTTTTTTTTTTTTTTTTTTGTCTTTTTTAAATATTTCCCAAATGATGCTTAACAGAGCAGGGAAATTTTCACAGTATGTCTGATAATATTTTTTCTTCTGGAGAAAGTTTTATTTGTTTTATTTCGGCTAGAATAAAAGCAGTTTTTAATTTTTTAAAAACCATTTTAAGGTCAAAATTATTAGCCCCTTTAAGCTATTTTTTTTTTTAGCTTTTTTCGGTACTCTACAGAACAAACCATCATTATACAATAACTTGCCTAATTACCCTAACCTGCCTAGTTAACCTAATTAACCTAGTTACGCCTTTAAATGTCACTTTAAGCTGTATAGAAGTGTCTTGAAAAATATCTAGTCAAATATTATTTACTGTCATCATGGCAAAGATAAAATAAATCAGTTATTAGAAATGAGTTATTAAAACTATTATGTTTAGAAATGTGTTGAGAAAATCCTCTCTCTGTTAAACAGAAATTGGGGAAAAAATAATTCAGGGGGGCTAATAATTCTGACTTCAACTGTAGTCAGTTAAATGCCTGTTGAAGGAGCAGTATCAACAGATATTAAGCAGACAGTCTACTAATACTCAAATAGACCATCAAAATAAAGTGTTACCACATCTGGCGTTTTAATTTCATTGCCCAATCCCTGTATTTTGGAGCACATTTTTGTTAATACCCATCTGCATTTCAATGTCGTTGAGATCACACCAAAGAATGAAAACTCCGCCTACTGTCACTGAGCTGCTATGGTTACTGATGATTGAGGGATGAGCATTAAAATCGAACTGTGATTAAAAACTGACTGGAGCTACTGAAATTATTTTATTGCACACCTCCCAGCCAATCAGAATCAAGAATTTCAATAAACCAAGGGATAAATTAGTTTTTGTACTTATGAAGTAGGTGGAAAACAGCGTATTTAAAATTGTAGTCCGATTCAGAAACTTTTAGTTGTTAAAGTCTGTGTGAAATTAAAATTCACAATGGTTATTTTGCTCGCTCACTTTGGTATTCTTAAGGTGAACAATTAGTCATTAATTGAGAACAGTTAGTCATTAGTTTAGAACAGTTAGTCACTAATTAAGTTTATCCACTGGAGAAAAGAAAAATGTTTTGGTCATTTTTAAAGTCTGACCATTTGCTCACACTTTTTGTCTTTCTGTAGCTCTGTTTCCATCCAAAAATGCGAATTAACTTTATGCGCAAAGCTGGATTATCGCATAAAAGACGTGCGAATAAAGTTGCGTTTCCATCCAACGAGTCAGAGAGAACAAAATCATAACTTCCTGATTAACTGGCGCCAAATATCAACAGTAAAAACAGAATTTGCTGCAGTAGGTGAAGCTGCGTGAATCTTTTCTTCATCTAATAAATGACTTGTGCCTCAGAAGGCAATCCTGACACGCAGTGAACACACGGTGGTGTTTGAAGGCGTTATTCTTGAGGTCATTAATAATATAATAACACTAATACTGAAACGGTTGAGGCAGTTTAGAATGACCAAGATCAGATGTTTTACAATGTGCTCAGCCTACTGGTTTGTCCATTCGCACACATTTTTATCATCACATGATCTCTTTTATCACATGACCTTTTATAATGTGCATGCTGAAATTTGATTGGTAAATGTGTTTCCATCGTAGTTTATGCACATCTTTTCTAATTGAATAAAGTTTATCCTACTCAGTTATGCACATGTGTTTTTTATGCAAATTTTTAAAATGAATGCAAGTCTTGGCGTTTCCATCAATCGTTTTTTTATGTGCATCTCCAAAAATCCGCAAAAAATAGGTGGATGGAAACATAGCTTGTGACATCAACTTGAGAGCTTCAATAGCAACTGTATAACAATATTGTGAACCACGCCCCTCTTACCGTTAGTTTGCTAAAAAGGAATGATGCGCAATAGAAAGCCCCGCCCCCTCCTCAATACTCCATTTCAGTTGGAAGTACATCAACATACTGAAGCAAAACTCTCAGCAACTTCAGGTTCACACTAGCTGAAGATCTTTCCCTGAACCTGACGGGACCCTGCGGCACCCGACGGGTTCGGGTGGGTTTGGGTTTAATTTTCTATCATTTTAGAAGGGGTTGAGCCGGGCTCGGGCTTGCGCAGTAAATGAATAGTCATGTGATGCATTTTGATTAGCGCAAGAAAGTTATCAATTCGTTTGTTGCAACATTAAAATCCATGCAAAGGTAAAACAAATGATGACGGAGAAGTTAAAAAGAGTGATTTTTGACTGCGGTCAGGCCAGCCGCCAGTTCAGAAGGAACGGTCATTCTAGCCGCCAAGGTATTTCGGCGGTCACTCATACACTGCAAATTACGGTAGAGCGCTAAACAGCAATGTATGTACAGCAAGCTGACAGGGAAGATGACGAGGTTACTCGCTACACTGAAACCGCTGTCATGGCAAATTAAATGGATGTTCTTGGCTTGTAGAAGATGAACAAACAATCCTACCCAAAACTTGCAAAATTAGCCAGATCAGAACTATGCATCTCGGCCTGTAGCAGCAGCAGTGAAAGGGTGTTCGGTGCTGCTGGACGCACCATCCTGAGTGCAGGACTGCGCTAAAGCCATTTACAGTGGATTCAACAATGTTCCTCCACAAAAACACGTAGCCTAATCTTGGTGAGTAAAGGGTTTTTAAATTATAAATAAATATTAATTAAACCATAAAATCATAATGTAGAATATAATGTAGTATATTCGTTTAATATTCAGCTTCACCGTCACCGTAAGGCCAGATTGCGGAGAGAAGTGGCGAAACAAATCCTGCAGATTCTTTATCTTAATTTCGTTATTGCCAAATACCCCTCATAATTTAGAATTTATTTTAATTTAATTTGTTAAGAAAGACTTCTTTTCATTGGTGTGTTGGCCAATTTAAAGGCTAAGTCTACCTATGCCTATTTAGAGTGCTGAGATGTTACGATGTTACAGAGGACTTTTTTTTTTCCAACTTCCAAGTGGCCTAAGGGTGCTTTCACACTAGCACGTTTGGTCCGCACCCGGGTTTGTTTGACGTCATAGTACGGTACGTTTAGCTAGTGTGAATGTGTCTTCTGAACTCGGGTGCGCACCCGTGAACCGTACCCGAGTCCGCCTGAAAGAGGTGGTCTGGGGTACGGTTCATGCGAACTCTGGTACGGTTCACTTCTGGTATGAATGCAATCGTACCAAATAGTGGAAGTGAACCGGCAACTGTACAACAAACTATCGTTTTCATAACGTTAATTCGTGTGTGTGTGTGTGTGTGTGTGTGTGTGTGTGTATGTGCGCCACGTATTGTACCTTTAGCGGGACTGAGCCAAGCACAGTGATACACAGTGATGTCTGCTTGTCTCCTCCAGAAACAGCTTCTGCAGACACTGTGTGATGTTCTGAATGTTTATAATATTTTTGCAGCAGACAGACGCGAGTCACTTTCTGTATGTCCAAAACTAAAAGATTCAGTAAAAGCAAATCGACCGCGATGTGCGGAAGTCTCCATTTTGGCGCTTTGCTTTCGTGACTGTCACCTAGCAACAGCCATAAACAAAACAGCAGCTCTATGACGCAAGCGTACCGGGGTTCAGAAGGAAAAAAGACAGTGGCTGCGTCCGAAACCGCATACTTCCATACTATACAGTACGCTTAAATCAGTATGTGAGCCGAGTAGTATGTCCGAATTCTTAGAATTCGAAAATCAGTATGCGAGAAGTACCCGGATGACTTACTACTTCCGGCGAGATTCTGAAGTGCGCATCCCATGGACGCTGCGCTATCCCATGCTGCCCCGCGAGAGAATTTATGAATGGATGTGAAGCGACGCAACTGATGCAGGTAGGTCACGTGACCATGACAAAATGGCGGATGTAGTACGTCCGAATTCCATTCATACTGCTCACATTCATACTGTATAGATTGTACTTTTCTAACGGCCGAGTAGTACGTTTAAATTCAAATGCAGTACCTACTGAATAGTAGGCGGTTTCGGACGCAGCCAGTGTGAACACAAACCAACCGAGAAGGTGGCAAGGGGGGACAATCGAACTTGGGTACGGTCCAGGCAATTGAACCAAGTGTGAAAGCACCCTAAGTGTGCATGTGCACATTTAAATAATGTCGGGTTATAAACGGGTTCGGGCTTTATAATAAAGCTGTCAATCAAAATGTACCTGTCTGGCTCGGGCCGAATTCTGTCGGGCTCGGGCCCTATCGGGCCTAATTTTTATGGCCCGATTACAGCTCTAGTTCACACGTTCTTCAACAATTGAACAACAGCAAGTAAGTAACATGATGACATTTATAGATTTAAATTTAAACAATCTTTTTATTCTTATTATTTAATATTAGGATTTTCACATTTGAAATCCAACAACAGCACTTTTGGAGCTTCCAGAAATAAGAAAAAACATCATGTTCACAACTCCACATCAGTTTTAGGTATTACTAAAAATAATTGATTTTTTTTTTCTTTGATTAATGTGTTTGCACATTTAGCATGCTCTTACACTGAAAAACAGCTACAGTAAGTGCTCAAGTGTTATATATAAAAAAAAGAGATAACATTGAATCCGTTTTCCAATGGAAAGTTAATAAATGCAACATACAAGATAAAAAAAAATAGCGTTAATACAGTACAATGAAAGATAATATTTTAACAGCATGTATGATGCTACTAAGAGCGTTTCACCGCACACAGTTGGTGTGGGGTCGGATTCAGTGTGAAGCCCACGACTGGTGTGAGATCCAGATCATCTTCAGACACTCCAGGAGGAGGAGTGAAGCGGAAATACTGAAGGAGAGACGTGAAGAAGAGGAAGAGCTCCATCCTGGCCAAACTCTCTCCAATACAAACCCTGCGGCCTGGGAGAAATGATAAACAGAAGACTGACAAGAAGAACTTGTGATGGTATAAATATAATTAGTGAATTCAAAGCTTACTCTACCTGCACCGAAAGGCATGAAGGCATCCCTTTTCACAAACTGTCCCTGTTTATTTAGGAAGTGTTCTGGGTTGAAGCTGTCAGGCGTTTCCCACTCGTTTTCATCCCTCAACACAGAGACCAGTAGTGGGAACACAGGGGTGCCCTGCACAAAACATCAAATATATCAGTTATAAATGGTGCAAACAAATAAACACAAAATGTGGACAGCACTTTTATTATGGTCACTCGTAATTTATTGTACAATTCACGCTATTAACAAACCATTAACTGCGACCTTTAGCTCAATAAATTACTAATTAGCTATTTATTAATAGTTAATAAGGTAGTCGTTGGGTTTAGGTATTGTGTAGGATTAGAGATCATTCTTTAAAAGTGCTAATAATAGGTTTACTTACTTGAATAAAGTCAACTAAATGTTTTTATTGTGTATAAATGATCCCAGCCTCATCTGTATATATTTTATATTGGTTTCTTGTACTTATATATAATCTTTGCATTTATATAGGTCCAATATATTAAAAATGACTTCATGACTTTACGAATGTTGTGATGTCTGTTGACAATTGTATGGTTTACTGCCGTCTGTGAAATAAATTGCCTTCTGGAGAAAATAAATTTGACCTAAACATAATCATTAAAGGGTCACAAAACACATTTTTTGAGCTGTTGACAGTCATATATGTGTCCCACGCTGCTATAAACACTATTAGGACACAAATATTGCACTAAAAAGTGAAAATTGGTTGTTTTTGCGTTATTTTGAGCAAATTCGTTTTTCCGGTTTGAAACAAATTTTTGAAGCTGCGTCACGGCCATGAGATACTTGCGTGTAAATCCAGTGTGGAGAGTGTATGTCTGTACCAGTGAGTACATCGTGACATCATTAATTCATGAGAAAGACTTTGTTCAAACCAATCAGCGCGCTTTATTGTGTATGACGTGCAACTTTATTAATATACATGATAGCCACGAAGACTGTTTTACCTGTTACAGTGTTCAGACGACAGAGAGACGCCACGTTGTGTTGCCAAAACAAGTGAAAGAACAAGAACTTGGAGACACGGGTTGTCAGTGTTGCATTTATTAATGTGCTGCAACGAAGGTTTTGTTTTCATTTTCCCGCTATGAGAGCGCAGCTGGACTCACGTGTGGAATACAGTGCACGCGACAGAAATGCGTTTGTAAGGAACATTTTTTACCCGAGAGCTTTTCGCATCTGGAAATGATGAAATCCGGATTTGCCGCTCGTCTCCTTTTAAAAAGAGACGCTGCTCCAGTTTGATTGTCAGTTTCAATATCTCGTTTGTCATGGGGACATGCAGGAAATGTTCCTGAATAAAAAGTGAAAGTGCCAAACTGCAGTTAAAGTCGACAAATTAATAATTTGGCAAGTAATTCGATTACTGATGTCCATGTAATCACAGTCACCGTCTTTCTCCCCTGCGTGTTTGTTTTGCCTCGCGTGCCCAAACGGAAACTCCTATATTTGCAAATCCTTCCATCTTTCCCTCCTCCGACACTCCCACCTAAACAGAGCTGGACACACCCACTTTCCTGACTTTTTCTAAACTAGAGGTGTGAAAACACCCTGCTGAGACAGGGGGGTTTTGTGGCCCTTTAAGACCTTAAGTTCCTATTGGATACAGACCTTTTTGATAAAAAATCCATTCAGATGAACATCACAGGTGGTCTGACGTGGGGCACCGATGGGTGAAATGTCTGCAAATCTCTGGATTTCATGGATTACAGCGTCTGTATATGGTAAGTTTTTCCTGTCCTCCACAATTGGCTGACGTCCACCGATCACTCGTTCAATCTCATCTTGAACCTTGGCTTATATTCAGAAAAACCACAATATTCAATTCCTCATTCATTTTGACTCTTTGTATTATACTTGCATACTAGAATTATCTCGTATAAAGGCTCTTTTCCATTAAAAACATGTGTGTGAAAGTTGTAAATAGTATTTTTTACAACATAATACAGACATTACGGATGTGTAGAAGTTTAATTCAGTGTGTCTTGTCATTTCTTTTGGCAGTTTTTTGGAAACTTTTTAAAGCTACAACTGATGACTACATCTTTGCTGTGTAAATGCAAAAATACCTTGTATTTCAGGGTATTTGGCCATTAGCAGAAGACCCCAACGTAGCGTTGTGACTGTAGTATCGGTGCCAGCTCCAAACAGGTTGTTAACTGAACAATATAAATTGTTTGAATTGTACAATGAGTCTGTTTTGCCAGATTCCTGCATGGTGATAGCCAAAAAAAAACGGTGCCGTCAGAACAATAAATGTGCAAATAAAGTGTACTTATTTATGCACATTAATTAATAAAAGCTATAAAACAGTACCTCATCCTTCTGCTGTCGTATGAGGAAACTGTCAACAAGACCTCTGGGGTTGTGAGGGTCCAGAGTCTTCATTACACCATTTATTAATTCCTGATTTTGTTTAAAGGTATCTCCGAGATTCTTCACAATTTGATTCTGATTCGCCACAATGGGGCGAAGCCAAGGGAACATGTTGTAGATCTACAAACAAGCACATAATACTCAAGAATAAAGCTGTGGTCACACTGGACTTTTCTCCCCATAGACTTTCATTCATACGCACACGAATGCGTCAGACTGGAGTTTCGCAGTTCACTGCATAGCAAAGTTCAAGCTTGGTGAACTCTGACCTGCGAAATCGCACCACTTGGCGTGAGACCATTCGAGGATCAAAACATGACCTCTCTGCACAGAAATTTAAAACATATACCAATCGCTCGCTTTTTTAAATGACTAATCATCTTGTTTAATCCTGCCCCTTTTGGCAGCACCGTACAACAGAATTTCGCAAGCTCAAACTCTAGTGTGACTGCGCCATAATACTGAATAATATCACTATGAGAAGCTGCTGTCACGGATACACCAGGCTCTCCTGCTAATCACTGATCCCAATCACTTGAGTTCTGAGTTTATATACACCTGATCAGCAATCAGCACTTCCCTGGCTATAAGCACCCCATTCCCACTCACTCATTGGCTGTTTCTCAATTCTAAGAACACAGGGAATAGACTCGTTGTAGAACTCGTTGTGTTCTTGTGAAGACCGTTCTTGTCAAGTTACCTTGAAAGAACGAACCCAGGAGACCACGAGAACAGAGAATACGTTCTGAAAGAAATGAGATGCTGTTTTTTTTACTGTAGGTCACGTGACTTGGACATGATTTAAGAACAAAGGAAGTTTCCCGCTTGACTGTCCCTCTCATGCCATTGGTCAGTCAGGAGAGTCTGGGAGTTACCTGACCAATGTCTTTAAATACCTCTTACACCCCTCAAACCTCTGCAGAAAAGGTCTCGGCAGAAGGTCTCCGCAACTGACGGGGCAGACCGCATTTCTGTACCCACGTGACTCGCCCTAGTCCACATTTCTTATTTTCCGGCAAATTAAACTCAGTGTTAAGTTTGCGTCTCACGTATACTCCGATCTGCGTCGCAAGCTCCACGCATCAAGAAAGGACTTCTTAAAATACTCCATCTTCCACACATCAGAGAAACTCGCACAATGCGAGAAAGAGACAGAGCCACTAAATCCAGGTATTTATTCGTGCGTTAAGGCTGTACCCCTTTATCAAAAACACATTTTTATAATCTTGGTGGTCCTTAATAGTTGTGTGGAACTGAGCGAGATTTGCCATTCTTTTATCTAAACTCTTTATTTCCTTGCTTTCTTTTCTGTGTTTTTGTTGTTATGTTTTGTACGTTTGTTTGTTACATGTTAGACTAGTCAATAAATCACGCCATAACCATGTTGTATTGTCTTTGTTTTGCCTCACAGAAAAGGTCACTATAACGATAGATCTTGCTACAAGCGGATTAAGTTACTAAAACTTCTAAACTATTAATCTACTTCCCTTTCTAAATAAACAAATAATTACAGAGTCCGATCAGATGAGGAGGCGAAGTCATTGTTATATTTATTTAGTTAAATTAACTATAAGTTAATTCAGAATATTAATAAATAATAATAACTCGTTATTGTTGATCATTAATATTCATAAACTGAGCTAATTTCGCTACACCATGTATGTCAGCGGACTTGAGATGCAGAGAGGAGTTGACCATGATGACGGGGTTCGAGTCTGGTTAAGAACGGTTCCAGAAAGCAGGTAAGACAAAAACAGAAGCCAAAAAATAAAAAAACAAGTAAAAACAGGGTGAGACGGGGGTAAAATCTGAAAATCAGACGAGGGCTTTTCTTTTTCTGGATTGCTCTTAAAAATTGTTGGTTAGCGGGTCAATCTGTAAAATTGGTTGGGTTTAGGGAAGGAGGAGGGTGGGTCAGTCTATTGGTCGGTCAGTCAGTCAGTCAAACAGTCAGTCAACAGCGGCCTCTGGTGGGTTTATGCGAGAACAGCAGGCGTGAATGGCACTCGCGAGAGAAATTTGAGATCTCAAAAAGCGTACACAGCAGCCTCTCCTGGATTTTCGAAAACAAAAAGTGCAAAAAAAAAGAACCTCCTAGGACATACAGTATTTCGCGCTCTCCAGAAATGTATATAGCGGTAGGTTTTCAGAATGAGTCAGGGTTGTTAAAGAAAAAATCAACTATAACAATTAAAGGGATAATTCAACTGCAGTGAATTCGTGTGAGGTGAAAAATATCCCACGAGAAAGCTATAGCAAGTGATGTGGTGATCTGCGTTTGTTGTAAACGCAACATTAGAATGATCATCCGAAACTAAAACAGCTGGAATGGAGTAAAAACTTGTTCAGTCAAAAACCTTGAGTCAAACACTCAAAAACAACAGCTGCGTGATATATATATGATGTGGACGTACACAAATGAGTCTGTGTTAATCAGCAGTTGGTATATAGGCATAACATACATTGGAATGTCATGACTGACCAATCAAAATCAAGTTTTTCAGACAATAATGTAATTAAGAATCGCATTCCACATATTATTTATTGGCATGAGCACATGAATGTCTGAATTCTGTACCTGAACGGAAGGAGATCCAGTCAACTTCATGTTTTCGTAAGCCCGTCCGACCATGCGATGTAACTTAGTGTTGCTGTACTCAAATCTGACACTGAAGACAATCAAAGCAATGATGTTTGAAATGGCCAAGGCTAAGGGCAGTTTTGTTTCAAATGGTTTTCCTGCACAAGAATAAGCAAGATGTAAATGCTCAAATCATTTAAAGTCACGTCATCATCTTGTCCTCAAGGTTTACAGTCTTACCTCCAAACTTCTCAAACTCCTCCTTTACATATTTAATCTCTTCAATGATCAACTCTTCACTTCTCTTTCTGCCCATTCCAAAATCTCGTAGGGTGGACAGGGCAAAGCGTCTCATTTCTCTCCAGTTTTCACCATTGGAAAATGCAATCCCTAAAGAGGAATGATTTAAAGACATTTTAAGTATAATAAAAATGTGTTTATTATGTGATTATCCGAACATGAGAAAAGCATCTTACCATATCCTTGGTTGAAATCATGGAATATGGGTGAAATATCTCTGTCTCCAAACTCCTCTGAAAGGTTCACTAGTGCCTCCTTGACTATCTTGTATCCTGAGAGTATTACCACCTTTTTAGGCCCCAAATACACAGTGTAAATTGGCCCGTATGTTTTTGACAGCTGTAAAACAAAACAAAGAAAAGCCATAAATGATGATTGTAATACACAATCCATCCACTAGCATCAGCATATAAGACTAACCTGCCCTCACTGGTCACACATTAACCATAATTACACCATAATGAGAACACCGAGCTACAATTTTATAAACAAAGATTATTCTATCTCTTATATTCTATTAACCTATCTATCTCTCTGGCTGTCTGACTGACTATTTATCTGTATGTTGATCTGTTTTATTGCTTATTTATATGAACAGGACAATGCTAAGTTAATAAACATTTTGTATTAATGCAAAATGTAAACAAGCCAGATTATAGCAACAGAGCTGATTTACATCCTGTAGGTACAGAAAAATAGACTCAAATATCCATTTGGTCCCACTTTATTTTATATGGTGTGTTTGTTGACTTTAAGTTACATTGCATCTACATGCCAACTACGTAATTCTCATTAGATTATAAGTAGACTGTTAGGTTGGGGTTAGGGTTAGTGTAAGTTGACTTGTACTTGCAAAGTTACTTATAATCAGTTAAATGTCTGTTGAAGGAGCAGTATCAACAGATATTAAGCAGACGGTCTACTAATACTCAAATAGACCATCAAAATAAAGTGTTACCATATATATATATATATATATATATATATATATATATATATATATATATATATATAGAGAGAGAGAGAGAGAGAGAGAGAGAGAGAGTATATACAATTAAAGTCAAAACTATTACTAGGCAGGGGTGCGTTTCCCAAACAACAACGTAACTCGTGGTTGAACAATCATAGTACGATTCATCGTTTGGGAAAAGAACGATGTAGTGACGAGTGTTTCCCAAAACCCGTAGTTTAATAGCTTTCGCCATGAGGCTGTGTTCAAAATGTTATCAATGTTTTCAAAGTGCACTGCGAAGGGAGCACAATTGTAAACATGAAGATCGCTAAAACTGAACTGTAAAAATACTTTGAAAGCAAATTACACCGAAGAGAGATGACCTTAATGCTTTTTTATTTTTAATAACTCCAACTTTGAATGTTAGAATGTTCTAAATTAATAGGGCATAGGGGGGATAAGTGGGAATAGAACACAGCCAGGAACTAAGTTTCTAACTACAGCTGAAGAGGTGTAGTTTCAAGTGCTCAAGTTTGCGACGCAGTTTGCGTTGTTCGTTGGAACGATGGATTTGGGAAACGGCAAATCAACAAACTATGTTTGTAACGACGGAACTTGCGACCTTAGTTGGCTAACGATGGTTTTGGGAAACGCACCCCAGGTTATGGTAATTAGGCAAGTTATTGTATAACGATGGTTTGTTCTGTAGACTAAAAATATAGCTTAAGGGGGCTAATAATTTTGATTAAAACTGCTTTTATTCTAGTCAAAATAAAACAAATAAGACTTTCTCCAGAAGAAAAAAATATTATCAGACAAACTGTGAAAATGTCCTTGCTCTGTTAAACATCATTTGGGAAATATTTAAAAAAGACAAAAAAAAAAATTTAAAGGGGGGCTAAAAATTCTGACTTCAACTGTGTGTGTGTGTATATATATATAAGGCAAACATTTCTACAGCTGATTTGTGATTAACCACTTCTTAAAGTGAACACTCTCTTATTGACCAACACAATCTCATGACAATTCGTAACCATTTGATTTAGTTACTAATTCATATAATTCATACGATCTCATTCATACAATTTAGTATGATTTGCAATGATGGGTGGGTTTAGGGGTGGGGTTTGGTGCCACGCCCTCTTTTTAAAATCGTACATTTTCATACGACTGAACTCGTACGAATTAGCCACTAAACTGACAAACGTAAAATAGTTACGTTTCCTTGTGAGATCAGGCTGACTAGATAAACTATTCCAATATTTTTATCCATACTGCAGACATTGTTTTCTGTCCAAAAGATGTTCACCTGGTCACACTTTATGTACTAAGATACAATTCTTGCTTTTAACAAATCATCAACTATGATTTTAGCTCAGGAAACTCTGAATTTGCTGTGTGTTAATAGTTATTAGGGTAGTAGTTGGGTTTAGGTATTGGGTAGGATTAGGGGTGTGAAATAAGATCATACTACCAATTTCAAAACTCCATAAATAGGTGGGATTTTTTTGTTGTTGTTTTTTTTTTTTTTTTTTTTTTGATGATGATGATGATGATGATGTTTTAATACAAATAAGTGCATCACCTTTTTTTTTTTAGAAAGACTTTAAATTGACCATTTAAAATTACAAACAGTAAAAAAACATCTTTATAGTAACTAATATATATATATATATATATAACAATGTAAGTAAAACCGAGCAAAACCAACCGTTTTTTTTTATTAGTTTAGTTTTTAAATTTAAGTTAACTTTACGATTTTAGACAGCTTTTTCACATAACTTTTAAAAGTTAAAATCAAATTTACATGTTCAAGCACCTCCTCTCTCAAGAATATGTTTAAATGTGCCATTTCTATATATCATACACAGTTTTTTTTTTTTTTTGTGAGTTTTGTGAGTTTAAAAATATACCTATTTGGCCAGCCACACTTCAAAAATTAGCCAAAGCTGAAGTTAAAATAGTCTAAACATTTCCAAAGTTGTTTGGAAGAATAAAAAAAATAACATGATCGTCAGCTTATAACCGAATATTTACATTTTTATACACTTAAAGGCAAGTCATTGATGTATATTGAAAATAAAAATGGTCCTAAGATAGAACTCTTTTGGAATGAGCAAGATATATAAGGACTTTGTACCATCAATACATATGCCCTGTTTCCAATTTGAAAGATAAGGTTTTATCCAAAGTCTATCCTCTTCTTTGAACTTAAAGTTTGTTAACTTTGACAAAAGATCATGTTGATCAACAGTGTCAAGTGCCTTCCATAAATCTAAATACCCAGCACCAACAGATGCACTTTTATCTTTCAGAAATATAACTTCCCCTTGTCTTATTCTCTTGAATAATTATGACGAAAAAATGAATTGCATTGGATGTAAAGAAGTAAAACTATTATTTTGATGATTAGTCAGATGTTTAGCTACACCGTAAAAATTGTCAGGATTTTAAAGGTATAATAAACTGTAGTACTAAAATGTAAGTAAAAGTAACAATCTTAAAAGTTACTGGAGTAGGAGTAAAAAAAGTATCCGATGACAAAATTACTCAAGTAAATAGTTACTAATTACTTTCATACATATATATGTACATATATATATATATATATATATATATATATATATATATATATATATATATATATATACAGTTGAAGTCAAAATTATTCGCCCTCCTGTGTATTTTTTGTACTTTTTCAGATATTTCACAAATGATGTTTAAGAAATCAAGGAATTTTTCACAGTATTTCCTATAATATTTTTTCTTCTGGAGAAAGTCTTGTTTTATATCGGCTAAAATAAAAGCAGTTTGTAATGTTTTAAAATCATTTTACGGTCAATATTATTAGCCCCCTTAAGCATTTTTTTTTATTGCCTACAGAACAAACCATCATTAATGATTTCCCTAATTACTCTAACTTGCCGAATTAACCTGGTTAAGCCTTTAAATGTCACTTTAAGCTGAATAATAGTGTCTTAAAAAATATCTAGTAAAATATTATGTACTGTCATGGCAAAGATATGTGTTGTGTTATTAAAATCTTTTTTCTGTTAAACAGAAATTGAGGAAAAATATACAGGTAATAATTATGACTTCATACATATACATATATATATATATATATATATATATATATATATATATATATATATATATATATATATATATATATATATATATATATACATTTAAAGGCTTAACTAGGTTAATTAGGTTAACTAGGCAGGTTAGGTTAATTAGGCAAGTTATTGTATAATGATGGTTTGTTCTGTAGACTATTGAAAAAAATATAGCTTAAAGGGGCTAATAATTTTGACCTTAAAAGGGTTTTTAAAAAATTAAAAACTGCTTTTATTCTAGCCAAAATAAAAACAAATAAGACTTTCTCCAGAAGAAAAAATATTATCAGACATACTTCAACTTTATATATATATCAGACTTCAACTGTATATATATATATATATTATATATATATTAAATGTTATATTTTAATGGTTAGCAGTGTAAATGACTGAGATGTGCAGAGCTAATCAGTTATTCCATTAAACAGTAGTTTTGGTTATCCCATAGTTATCATTAATGGTTTCCTTACTACAGAATATGCGGTGAATAACTGAAATATATAAATTTTTAAGTTCCTGCATTACACTTCCTGCATGAAACATTGTTTTATTTTTTCTCATTTATGTATAATAGAGTTGAGATCTCTCTCTTTGTCCAATTCTGACTTGATGCCCATCTCCTCAGTCACATATTATCACTTATTCTTAGCCTGTAGGTGTACAAACTAGGTGATCTACTGTACATTTTTAATTTATAAACACTGTACACTTTTCAGCAATTGTCTTTTTGGCATATATAACAACTAAAGAAAAAGTTTAACCAAAAACGAAAATTCAGCCATCATTTACTCACCATTTACTTACTCAAAACCTGATTGAGTTTGATGAACACAAAAGATGTATATATATTTTTAATGCTGTTTCTGGTACTCATTGAATTCCATAGTAATTTGTCTTTCCTACTATGGAAGTTAATGGATCCCAGCAGCCATCAATCTTCAAATTATTTCTTCAAAAAGAAAAAAAACTTGTAAAGGGTCAAAACTACATGAAGGAGAATATATGATGAGGTAATTTCCACTTGTGTGAGAATTTTCACTTTAAGCAATAAAAGTACACAACATCTCTCCATCCATCATTTTACTAGTCAAGTTAGAAAACTGATGGGCAAATCATCAAAATAAAAATACATGAACATTTTTGCTCACCTCCAAAAGGCTCAAATAGGTTTTCTTGAGATCAAGAATGTGCAGATTCCCTAGCAGAGGCAGGGGTTTGGGTCCTGGAGGATATTTCTCCTTATCCTGAGAGCTGCTGGAAAAGAGATAAAAAATCAAAAGCAGCAGAAGGGCACCCAGTATTGTACCTGTGATGGAACCCTGCAAGAGGAATGCTTTAATTAAAGCCATAGTCAGAACTCTACATGCACAAAAGTTATCACTGCTTTAAGACTGATGTGGGCTGCATGCTGTCTTGCCTTTATGTACTCTGAAGTTAAAGCTTGGGAGGGGACATAAGAGACAACTGGGTGACCTTTGTCAAAATAAAACTGATCTTGGGATCAATTCAAAATGAGGGAAAATTATATAATAGTCACAGGTTGGGTGATTTAAAACCATCGGCTGACCCAATTTGCAAATATCGCTGCTTTTATGAATGTTTGTTTTACAGTTTTTCTACTGTAAAAATAAAACAAATAAAGTCTAATTTAATTCTTTAAATGCATTTCAATATTTTGTATCATTTTCATCTTTGTGATGCACATTTAATTAATAATCAATATGCTTTTAGTGTAAAAAAGGAGGGAAATAATTCAATTAAACCTCAAATGCTTACCTAAGTTAATCTGTTCATAATTTAATTTGGTCACACTTTATTTTAAGGTAAAATTCTCACTATTAACAAATAACTGACTAAGATTTTAGCTTAATAAACTACTAATTATCTGCTTAATAATAGTTATTAAGGTATTGGGTATGATTAGGATATAGAATTAAATTATACAGTAGCACTTTAGCATACAGGGACCAATTCTTACTAGTATCCAGTGTATTATTACCTGCTTATTATTAACAAAATTGGCTGTTTATTATTACTTAAAAAGTACTAATAAAATTAGGAGTTTATGGAGCCAAAAGTCATATTTAATGGTTTGTTAATAGTGAGAATAGTACCTTAAAATATAGTGTGACCTTACAAGTGTGTTAACATCTTAATAACAGGCAGGTAATAAGCAAGTGGTTATATTGTGACTTAGACTAAAGTGTTTCCATTATTTTTTTATTCGCAAAAACAGATGCAAAAACGATTTGCATATGATCTACAAATTTCAGGTTTATTTACAAATTCGTACATTCAAGTCGTGCACAGGGTCAGAACAGCAATATAACCCACTGCCCTTTGAACACTGTTTTGGATTTCTAAAGTAGCTACAACTACAGTAAGTTAAACAAGAACTGAGCCACGTGCACTGAGTTTGTGTTACGAGTCTGTTAGCTTGCTTTAATAGAACAACCTGGCCTCATTCCTCCAGCATATTATATAATGTCATAAATTTTACACAAGTCTTACGTAACCTCTTCATCCGAGGTAAAGTGTAAATATAATTAAATGTCTCCACTATTAAATCAGACAATACTGATTTTATGTGTTCATTGCCTTGACCCATTTGTGCATTGGTTTATATAAAAATTATGTCATCATTTACTCATCCTTCACTTCTGGTGAACACAAATAAAGATATACTGAAGAATGTTGGAGGAAAAACAATCAATGACTTCCATTGTATTTTTGGTTCATATGATGTCGATGCCTGCTTTATTGCCCGACATTCTTCAAAATATCTTCTCTTGAGTTCAGTATAAGAAAGAAATTCAAAGTTTAGGTGAGGTAATATTCCTTTTTGGGTGAACTCTCTCTTCAAGCTAATTCTGTTTGTTTCCTTCCTACAGTGTATGCGTTATTGTTTGTTTTTCTTGTCTCCCCATATAAAAGAGATTCATTGTGTACAAATTGGTCTGTGAATGACAGTCTTGTCAAAACTTGTGAAAATCACACTAGCCTGTGCACATTTTGGTAAACAAGAACTCTCTCAAGCCTTTCATTTGCAACTTTTTTATATGCCTTAAAGGCGCAGTATATATTTTTGCCACTAGAGGGTGTGTATTCATTACAAACAAAGGCATATTTTTAATTCTTTATTTATTGAACATTTTTGATATTGAACAAAGCCCGAGATCCACCCAAAAAAGAAAAATACAGCAATACTGCAATAATAGATACAAAATCACATCACAGGCTCATTCTGAAAACGTAGTCCCGTGGACGTTTCTGGAGACCAAAAATTTTGTAGCCGAAGATACGTATGGCTTCATTTCGTGTTTTTAAACGAATGCTACGGGGCGGTATAATGGCGTTCCTTTTCGCGGTTACCAGCTGACCGCTTACCTCCGTGTAGAGGGTTTTCCCGCCGCAACCAGTTGGTCCCGTTAGCTCGTCATGTTACGAGGCGGACTTCAGACGCAGAGAGGAGTTGACCACGACGACGACGACGATGACGGGGTTCGAGTCCGGGAAGAGCGGTTCCAGAAATCAGGTAAGACAAAAACAGAATCCAAAAAATAAAATGAACGAGTGAACAAAAGGGTGAGAATGCGGTAAAATACGAAAACGTGGTAAAAATCAGACGAGGGCTTTTCTTTTTCTGGACAGCTTTTGTAAACCGTTGTTTGGGTTTAGGGAAGTAAGTGGGTGGGCGGGTCAATCGATAAAATTGGTTGGGTTTAGGGAAGGAGGAGGGTGGGTCAGTCAGTCGATTGGCCAGCCGGCCATTCAGTCAGACATTCAGACAGACTATCAGTCAACAGCAGCCTCTGGTGGGTTTACGCGAGAACAGCGGCCGCTAACAGCACTCGCGAAAGAAATTTGAGAAGTGAAAAAGCTCACACAGCGGCCTCTCGTGGATTCGCGAAAACAAAAACTGCAAAAATACGTACCTCCCAGAACATATTTCGCGGTCTCCAGAAACGTCCATGGGACTTAGGGATGGGCAATATGGCCTAAAATCCATATTGCAATATACATTGCAGCCTCTTGCGATAACGATATATATTGCGATATATAAATTATAATAGAAACATTTCAGAACAGGTTACAGAGACCCTTAGGAAAGCCAAACTGCTATTTTTTTTTTAAGAAATAAAGAAACGTTGCATGTCATTTTGAGAACATTTATTGTGCAAAAGCAAAACTGTAATTAAACAACACAATGTTGCAGATAAATAAACTAAATGTAGTGCCTTTCAGAAAGAAAGACTTTTCTTTTAAGTCCTTGGTTCCTAAATGCCAAGTTGCAGAGAACAAAAAAAACTGGTGTCTTTTTAGTTAAGGAACTTACACTGTACTGAAAATGCTTCCAGTATTAAAAAGTCAAATAAAATTGTGTATTGCAGATACTTTAAATAAACACATATTTCTAACCTGCAGCCTAAGGTAACGCATTTGGTTTCAAACATTTTGTTCTCCTAATGAAATTAAAACTGGTGTCTTGATCTGCTCTTTCTCTCTCTCCCTCTCTCTCTCTCTCTGTCTGCTGTAGTGTTGGTGCTGCTGAGAGATTGAGATGCACCAGACAAAGTTTGCTTATAAAGTAATGCAAAAATTAATACAATTAATATCGAAAGCGAAAGCAGATTCTCTGACATGTCCGGGAAAAAGAGAATGTATTGTCACCCCAAATAATGAGCTGGATCAGTCTATTTAGTCTTCGCGCTCTTCTTAATGCTGCTCCCAAATCAGAACAAGTTGTGCGACACGCCGCCATTCTGTGCCATGCGTTGCTTAGTGCTGTTGTTGTTGTTGCTCTTAATTTCGCGGGTAGATTGCGTCATCAAACATGTATTATCGCGATAGTGCAACAGAATTAGAATCTCTATCGTAGGCCAATTTTGTATCGTTTATATCGCATATCGTTTATATCGCCCATTACTAATGGGACTACGTTTTCAGATGAGCCTGGGTTGCAAAATCAGGACTGAAACATATCTGAAACAGTCTCTCTCGTATTCAGGGGCCCCCCCAACAACCACCCCTATGCAAACTCTGGCCACCCCTCTGGCCACCCCAATATGATTTTGCTGTTGATATTATTATGTAAATTCACAATATTCCAATTAATAAATAAATAAATAAATAAAATGCAGCCACTAAATTACTGTGGATTGATTGGCGCCACCGACGTTGCTGATTCACTGTGCCCCTTTAAGTATGTGCTAATAGATGTTTGACTGTTATTTTGGCTGCATCTCGGCGATGAACTACTGATGTTCAACCGCAGCAGATAAGCTGGCTTTACCACAACAATTTTAAGTTCGCGTTACAATTTCTTTTTTTGTGTGTGTGTTAAGAATAAAGTTCTTATAATTTGTTTAGTATTGTTTGACGACAAGAGATGAAACGCCTTTGGGTTCATGAGATTGTACACTTTTTATTAAGATTTTCACCTTTTTATTGAAAATTTTTGTTTTATCTGAATAAAGACCACAAATCCCAAAAAAATAAATAAATGTATTTTGAAATCAGCTTTTTCATCTAATTTATTTAGCACCTTAATTTATTTTGCTGGTTTCCTTACAAGGGCAAAAATCTCAATGGTTTTGTGACAGAATTTCACAAAGAAGAAAAGATACATCAATAGAAGAAGCTGTATTATAGTAATGCCTTTTGTTCAGTTTGTTCATTTTTTTGTGTTGTTAAACTAAATATTTATTTATTTATTTTTATTTGATTTGCACATGTACTGAATAATTTTAAAGATTAAATTGCATTATTTCAAGAGTAATTAATTAAATACATTAAAACCACATTACATTTCACATTTACCAGAAACAAAAATATAACATTACACTGAATTCATTATTTTTTGTGTGCCACCCCAAGATTTGGTGTGGCCTCAAACGGCCACCCCTAAGAAGATTTTATGGGGGCACCACTGCTCATATTTAACCAAAATTGTACAGTTTTCTTACAAGCAACCTTATTTTGGCTGTGGTGTATTCCAGACTAATCCCAGAACATATGTATATAAGTACCTTGTGTAGAGTTAGTGTACATACAGTTGAAGTCAGAATTATTAGCCCCCCTTTGAATTTTTTTTTTCTTTTTTAAATATTTCCCAAATTATGTTTAACAGAGCAAGGAATTTTCACAGTATGTCTGATAATATTTTTTCTCCTAGAGAAAGTCTTATTTGTTTTATTTCAGCTAGAATGAAAGCAGTTTTTAATTTTTTTAAAACCATTTTAGGGTCAAAATTATTAGCCCCTTATTTATTTTTTTGGATAGTCACTTTAAGCTTTAAGTGTCTTGAAAAATATCTAGTTAAATATTATTTACTGTCATCATGGCAAAGATAAAATAAATCAGTTATTGGAAATGAGTTATTAACACTATTATGTTAAGAAATGTGTTGAAAAAATCTTCTCTCCATTAAACAGAAATTAAGGAAAATATAAATGGGGGCTAAAGTCAATGGCGCAGAAATTCTTTCCAGTTTTGGGTGAACAATCCTTTAAAATAAATACTGTTTTTTTTCACAACATCCAAAACTTGAGGAGAATTTGTGGTGATGATGATGCAGCAGCAGTAGGAAACAATAGCATAACACATTATAATAATTATTTCTTTTGAGAATTGTTAATTAAATAATACTTTACCTGTACGCTGTTTACGATGTTTTGTGTGGTTTTGTGCAACAAATAGGCTGTTTACCTGAGGTAAAGTGTATTTCAAAACTATGTGAGGTAACTTTATTGACCCGAAAACAATGAAGCTTTTTCACCGTCTAGACAACTGAATGGACATTTTATTTACAGACCGGTACGGTTAATATTAACTTAATCCAGCGCTATTTTTGGAGCAGTGCTGGACTGAATGTAATGAGGGAAAGAAGGAAAGGGAGCCAGCGCACGCCAGACATTGTACACACTCGCAATGTCTCTCTAGTCTAGTGTCTCCGTGGTTGCCAGGTTCAAGTAATTTTCCAGCTCAATGACAACTCAAAACCGGTTGCTACTGGTGGATTAAAGGGTAAATTACTGCCACCCAGAGGAAACTTAAAACTTTGCGTTTGAGACTGAAAGATTGAATACTTAATAGGCTTTTATGTGCAATTTTCCTTAACTTGGAAGTTGGATGTTTAAGATTTAAAGCTTAACGCTTTGTAGCTAATTTTAGTACATGAAATCTTTTAGTAGGCTACATTTCCTAATGAGAGATTTATTAAGAGTTTAATCTTTAAAAGATACCCGTTTATTAATAGTCAAATATTCATGATTTCTAGTTAGCTAAATTAAACGCTGAAAAATATGTGAAATAAAATGAAATGTTAACAGTTAATGTTTAACTTTATTTCAAATTCATTTTTATAGCGTTTAACTAAAAACCTGAATATGTCAGGTATAGTTGCCAATGCAGCATTTCTCCTTTTGAGTTACTTTAACTAAAACATCTAAAAAATAAAAAAAAAGCATACATTTACAAAAGCAAGAATTTAAATGCAAAAATTATATAAAGTGTAAAACAGCTTTAAATTGAGATATTTAAGTTTAAATTTCCCTATACATTAAATTGTGTCTCTACTTTGCAAAGAAACACAATGCAGTCTTAAAATACTAATTTCTTTACTATCTATCAAAACATGAAAGTGGAAATAATCTAAATATAATAACTTTTTAAATGTAATTTTTAGATTGCATCTGCTATGCTGAATGACCAGTGTTGGGAAAAGTTACTTTAGAAAGTAATGTATTACAATATTGAGTTACTCCCCAAAGAGGTTACTAGTTGAGTTACTTGGCTACTTTATGTTAAGTAATGCATTACGTTACTTTTGAGTTACTTTTTATAACCTGGCTGAGGCTTGACCTCTTCCAGAACTTTTTTTTTTTTTTAATAGAGGAGTTTTGCAATTAACAATGCACTGTATAACATACGCCAACATTTACCTTTAAAAAAAACACATACAATTATAATTTAGGATAATGTTATCTGAAAAGAGCTCTACATGCTGTATATACAGATTATTGAAAGTTTAAAGCAATGTGTTTGCTACTTTTGTACTATTAGTCTTAAGTAAAATCACTGTCCATTGAGACAATCCCATTTTCCTTTTCTTCGATGTGTTCAAAATAATGAACACATTCTCTTATTGACTGCGTGATTCATTGTGACTACTTTAATTTTAATTCAGAAGTTTATTTTTTAAAAGCTCATTTATTCAACTTAAAAGTAATTTTCAAAAAAGAAACTCAAATATCATTACTTATTTTTTACTTGTTAAATAGAAAAGTAATATTTTTACATAACTTTTTTTTTACAGCGTCACCCCCAACACTGTGAATAACCACATTATTTCACTCATATTTTCACCTTTTATTTTCAGGAACATTTAACACTATTGTTACATTTAATACGCCGTCTATGTAAAATCAGTGTTGTATTAAAATGATTGGTTGTGTCTCCATATACTTTTGGTAGTAAAAATTTAGCATCACTGAAACCTTAATTTACCACTTTATCTGTTATGCACAGAAAAGCACATTAAATATAATTTTCTATCTGGTTCCAGTGCCTACTGCTGGATTAATGGTAGATTAGCTAATAGAACTCACAAAGACTGGAGGTTCAGCGCCCTCTGCTGGCCTCACTAACACCACTTCCAACAGCAACCTAGTTTTCCCATGTGGTGTAACCAGTGAGTAACCAGTCTTGGGCTGCAGGGTGACATGGTTGTGGCACTAAATGTATATTTGACAATGCAGCGTTTCTCCTTTTCATTTAACTCAAATAACTATAAAAAAGCAAAGACATTTAAAAAAAAAAACAACAATATAAAGGCCAAAATTATATAAAGTGTAAATCTGCATTAAATAGAGATTTTTGCATGAAATTGTGTCTCCATTAGTTTGAAAAGAAACACAATGTAGTCTTAAAATACCAATTTCTTCACTATCTATCAAAACATGTGAGAGAATAATCTATATATATTTATATATATCTACCGTTGAAGTCAGAATTATTAGCCCTCTTTTGATTTTTTGATTTTTTTTTTTAAATATTTCCCAAATGATGTTTTACAAAGCCGGGAAATTTTCACAGTATGTCTGATAATATTTTTTTCTTCTGGAGAAAGTCTTATTTATTTTGGCTAGAATGAAAGCAGTTTTTAATTTTTTATGAACCATTTTAAGGACAAAATTATTAGCCCCTTTAAGCTATTTTTTTTTTCGATAGTCTACAGAACAAACCATCATATATATATATATATATATATATATATATATATATATATATATATATATATATATATATATATATATATATATATATATATATATTACCAGGATTATGTATGTTATGCTGAATAACCACATTATTTCATTCATATTTTCACCACCTTTTATTTTCAGGAACATTATTTGACACTTTTGTTACATTTAATAAGCCGTCTATGTAAAATCAATTTTGTATTAAGAAATTGGTTGTGTCTCCACTGATCTAATTACATTTGGTTTTTAAATTAACATTTATCCACAGTGGAAATTGTCAGCATTTAGAGTCACTGGAACCTCAATGGGGTACATGCACAGCTAGTGTTTTTCAGCCAATGATAAACTTCCGATGAAAGCTATTCTCTCTTTCCTAATGTTCCTTTTACAGCATCAATATTGTAATGTAATTAAAATACATTCAGTTGAATAGACTTAAGCATTCATTTATTTGTTCAAGCGTAAAACTAAATGAAAGACGAGCACAGAAACTCCACTGAAAATACTGGGGTCAAATAAACTCGTATTTTTAAGACATGGCGGGGGAAAATGTAATTTAATGCAGTACTTCATGTCCGGTCTGAGACCCACTTTATATCGTATATTTATCAGGCAGTGAAGATCGTTGATTTTTAAAGAAATCAGACCTTAAATGTGGCAATTTTATAATGGAAAGAAGCACTGAGGCTGGCTGAAATTAAAAGTCCATGTGCATATATACACCATTTACCGCTTCATCTGTTATGCACAGAAAAGCACATTAAATAAAACTCTCTATCACAGTGGTTCCCAACCTTTTTTTGCCTAAGACCCCCTTTTCCCCCAGAAAATATTGTAAGGCCCCCCTTCACTTAATGATGTTATCGCTCATATAAGTTTGCAGTAGGTATGACGAAAAAATTTTGTTTTCCAACAAACAGTATATTTATTACTATATCTAGATATGTTTATGCACAAATAATAGCCTAATGTAAAATATAAAGCAAAACATCAGTGGGCCATTTGTGTTGGGTACATCTTGCGGTATAGACTGATTTCACGCGGCCGCCATTTTAAACAGCGAAATAGAGGCAGAAACCCGGAAGTATCACCTGAGTCTCACAGGATTGTTGTGTAGCTGTATATCTTATCAGCGAAGAGAAAGTGACACAAATTTATACTTTCACAGCCTTCCGAGTGACTCAATGGTCCGTTCTGAATGAATATTGAAAATAAAAAGGCATATTGGACCTCATTTTTAGCTAAGTTAAGGGAAATGGCACTAGTTAGCTAACGTTTTCTTTCCCAAACACACATTTTAGATGCCATTTATCAAATTCAAGTTAATGAACTGATTCTTTCACTATATTAGACTTAATACAGTCACAATGCTGAATTTTGGTACTGAAATTTATAAAAAACGTCCATTTCCCGTTAAAATTTAAAGCACTGTTGATGGCATTCTTTAAACAGCGCTGGTTTGCCATTGTGTTCACGTGCTCAACAGAATGAGAATGACTGTGATTGGCTGTGAAGGTCATCAGTTCACCGCACTTCAGCGATGTTTACTGAGTGCAAACACAGACGAGCGATCCGCTGATGAATCCACTGATCTTCACTGCTTTAAAACATTCCAATGTCCGTCTATCTGTGTTTGCAATCTGTAAAAAGAGGTGAACTGATTACCGTCACGGCCAATCACAGTCATTTCTGGTGAGCACTATGGCAAATCAGCGCTGTTTATGAACGTGCTCAGCGGCGCTTAAATGTTAGCGGGAAATGTACGTTTTTAAAACTTCAGTACTGGGACAACACTGTTACAGACAACACAAGGATGTGCTAAAGAGGACTGCAGTGTTTTATCGCTCACTGGGTTACATGGGCTGAAGTAGGAAAGTTTACCTGCTGCTATGAACTGAAGCCTAGGAGGACACTTAAGCGTATTACTCTGAAAGAGATTGTGACGTTTTTTGATGCCTAATATTCTTTTAATTGTTTAAATTAAACTCAACTGAAAGATATTAAATTGATGTTTACACCATTTCTGCACTTTGAAATCGCAGCTGGAGTAGTACACAGCATGTTGCTGCAATGTTTACAGTGCTGATCCTATTCCGGGATTCTTCCCACCGCAGCCTCGCTTTCGTGCTTTAAAATGGCAGCCGCGTGAAATAAGCATAGATATATACACTAGATATTGCATACGGACTCTGAGCATGCGTCAATAGCGCTGCCACATTGGTACAGTGCTCCCAGGACAAATGTCCTTCAACCGCACTAGTCAAGACAGTGTGCCAATGTGAAGATGCTGGACTTTAGCGCTGTGTACAGGTGTAGTAACGAGCAAACAAAGAAAACAAAGCACAAGGCAGAACATTTCATTGGTTTTTCAAGTTGTTGTATGTTATGAACTTTTGTACTAAACAAGTAACGCTATTGATGATAATACAGTCACTTACTGCATTCACCATGAGGCAAAGTAGCACCAACTTGCACTAAATACCAGGCTTATGCTTGTTTTGTTGAATAAAATAAGCAAACAATGAAAAAGAAATATGACAACAAGATGCTGCGGTGCCAGAAACGTGTATTATTGTCGGCTAATTACTTGTGAACAAGTCGTTCATAACGGGGATTCATTCACAAACAAATCGCTCCCTCCATTAGACTGAGAAATGAAGGCAGGCAAGCGTTTCAGGACATGGATTAGATCAAATTTAACAAGGAGGGACATAATACATTTCCATGCACACAAACACACGCTCTTTGTCGACAATGCCTGTGCGGTCACTTATCCATCAATGAAGAAAAGTGATGTAAAATTATAATTTTCATAATTTAATTTAATTTGCATACTGACCACCGGGGAAAACTCCTGATCACAGATATATGTATACAGTATGTGCACCTTCGTCCCTCATTCATTTTAAAGGAGCGCTACCCTGTACTAAAATGGCGGCTCTATTGATGCATTCCTTCCAATAGGCAACAACAAGGTAGGCGACATCTAATGATATCTATGTGAAATAAGTGTATAGGGTATATGCGGAAGTATGCTAAAGGAGTTTTAATTTGTCAAAGCACTTCTGGTGAACTGTATGCCATTGCAAAATCATCGCGTTTAAGGTCTGTTTTCTGTAAAAATCAGCAATCTTCACTGGCTGAGTGATATCCGATATAAAGTGGGTCTCAGAATGTACAAGAAGCACTGCATTAAATTACATTTTTCCCTGCCATGTCTTTAAAATATGAACATTTATTATACCCCAGTATATTCAATAGAGCTTCTGACGGGCATATGCGAGTAAACGGCTTTTTGTCTCATTTTACGATTGAGCAACTAAATGAATGCTGAAGTCTATTTAACTGATTGTATTTTAATTACAACGATGCTGTAAAAGGAACCGTATAAAATGGAAAAGATTCACATTAACCGTTCACCGGAAGTTTATCAGTATGGGAAGAAACGCTAGCTCCGCATATAACCTATTGGGGATGAGTCGCCTGCAAATGTCTTATTAATTTGGACAGCCTCATGCATTCGTTAGCAAGAACTTTAGATAATACACTGTGGCTGGATCAGGGACTCTTTGCTTCGAGAAAATGGAATAAAACCATAGTTCAAGTAACTATACTGGCATTCCCTACATTTCGTGTTTCCAGAATTGCTAGTGCTGTGACCCGAATTGTTTGAAGCTTCCTCATCTGGGTCCAGTATGCTTGGGTCATTACTATTAGCTGCTGAAGGCGAATCAATGAGACGAATTACAAGTTTGTCCATTTTGTGGTCAGCCAGAAGATAAAATGAACTAAGGCAACATGATCATTCTAATTGTCCACTGCTAAAATTTTTTTTAAATATGACCTAACCCCCCCACAGAGCTCGCTGAGGCCCCCTTGTGGGCCGGGACCCCCCTGTTGGGAACTGCTGCTCTATCAGATTGTATTTATGTAATACACTGTATAAAGAACTGAACTTTTCCCAGTGGATCAGTTTAGTTGTCTTTCCGCTCTAATGACTGCACACAGTTTGTGGGGTGAAGGGTTCAAAGTCAGACCCACGACTGGTGTGAGATCCAGCTCATCTTCAGACACTCCAGGAGGAGGAGTGAAGCGGAAATACTGAAGGAGAGACGTGAAGAAGAGGAAGAGCTCCATCCTGGCCAAACCCTCTCCAAGACAAGCCCTGCGCCCTGAGAGAAAAAAGAAATTGTGTCGATTTTAAGACACCACAGTATTCAATTGATCTGTGTTTCTATAGCGCTTTTACAACAGAGTGTGTCAAAGCTTAACATAGATGAAGTAAGTAAAAGCCATAATATTTCAAATTAGTGCAGTAATTTAAATCTTGATGTAGTTCTAGATAAACTGCTTTAGTTCAGTTTAGGATAAATATCACTGTTGAGGTTCAGTTCAGTTTAGTTAGTTATCTAATGCACATGTCTCATGTATAAATCTTTAACACCCATTTTTAAAGTTCCAAGTTAAGGAAAATTGCACATAATAATAAGTTTCAGCAACGCAGTGGCACAGTGGGTAGCGCTGTTGCCTCACAGTAAGAAGGTCACTGGTTCAAACCTCAGCTGAGTCAGTTGTCATTTCTGTGTGGAGTTTGCATGTTCTTCTTGTGTTTGCGTGTCCAAAGACATGCGCTATAGGTCAATTGGGTAAGCTTAATGTGTAAAGTGTATGTGTGTGAATGGGAGTGTATGGGTGTTTCCCAGTGATGGGTTGCAGCCAGAAAGGCATCAGTTGTGTTAAAACATGTGCTGGATAGGTTGGCGGTTCATTCCACTGTGGCGACCCCAGATGAATAAAGGGACTAAGCCGAAAAGAAAATGAATGAATAAATGAGGTGCAGTATGTAAGTTTGATACCCAGTGGTTGAACTAGGTATTGCACTCCTGGATCAAAACAAACTGAAGCGTGGGTTGCCAGATTGAGTACAGGAGCGAGTGATTTAAACTGTGTTCTAAATAAAAGCAACAGCACACAACAGAAGGAATATTTTCCATATTAAAAGGAGTTTTTTTCAAAACCATCACCTCGAATTGACATTTTAGAAACGGCTTCTATTTCTCACAGCTGAACAACAGAAACCTATGACAGTGATCACCTCAGGTAAACCTCATGTCCTTTATTCAGTGCTAAATGGTAACAATGTGAGTATGAATGGCATTTTACATGACATTTGTTGCCATATACTGAAAGTAGCAGGAGATAGTTTACCTCAGATCTTGAAAATACAATAAACCGTTTGAAATTGAACTTTAGAACTAAACACATGATTCAGCATCTACATTTAATAATGTTAAAGAGGGCTAATGTGTAATAAATAGATTATAAACATTACCATTTCATGAGTGAGTGCATATTCTGTGCTTCTGAAAGGCTGTATTTAAATTTCTGTTGTGTTTCATCTGGTGCAAACAGCCAAATTGCTCATCACTGCGCATCTCGTCATGAAGCGTGTTGTTGGGACAGGCGGTTACAATGTAACCTGCTCGCCTAATGTTTACGTTTTAATATTTATATCATTTGCTAATTAATAACTTCATGTAGAACTGAATCTGTCTCATTTTGGAGTCTACTGTCCATCGGAGGTCGCATTTCGGTCACGGATGCATACTTTCAGAGTCTCTTTGAATGAATGAATGAAATACACGGTTTTCCACCAAGGCAAACTGGGGTGCTAAAATATAATTGGCTAAACTTGCATTGTGCAGGTTAAAAGAACGGAAAAGACATTTTCAAAGCAGAATATCTGACTTCAGCATTGTTTTTCAGAAAAACAAGAATGTCCACTAAGCATGTTTCTTAAATATCTGCAAACATATTATGGTATTTTTATGCTTTAGAAGAGTCAAAAACTTACATACAGCACCTTTAAGTATTCAATCTGTCTGTCTCAAACGCAAAGTTTTAATTGTCCTCTGGGCGGCAATAATCTATCATTAATCGACCAGTAGCAACAGGTTTAGAGTTGTCATTGAGCTGGAAAATTACTTGAACCTGGCAACCACAGAGATACTACAGTCTTAGAAAAAAAGGCACACGGCGATACAAATAATGTTCCTTAAGGAACAGTTTTTTTCCTTTGTAAAAGTTGAACCTTATATAGTGCAGAAAAGACCTCTTATGATCCTGTTCTGTACATTTTATGGTACAACTGAATGAAGGTACACAATTGTTCTCAAAAAAGGTACATACGTGTTGTACAACTAGTTCTTTATTAGAATATCTATAAAAATAAATATGACTAAAAAGGCAAAGTCATTTCTGAATAATTTCTATATTAAAACATGAATCATCATGTAAAAACATGTTTAAAGAAACTCATAACCATTCATTATTAAGTTCTATAATACAAAATAACTGGTAAAACAAAACTATGGGTATTGTAAACTAAACATTTAAGGCATTTTTAATAAACATTTGGTAAGCATTTTCTGATAAATACATTTTCATTATTGATATCCGCACCTTTTGGCTTTTGCTTTCCACTACACACGTGAGCTGACAAAAGTCCTGCATATGCAAAGTGTTCATGCAGACATTTTACTATTGTAAAACTAAACACACATTGTGCATATCTCGTTACAATACTTTTGCATAAGTCTATTTCTATTTTATAATTAAGTAAATTCAATGAACTTTTAAGTGATTACAAAGGCATTGTGTGAAAATTGGAGGAAAAAAATATTTTATATTGTACATGGGAGAATGTATTTCTGTAACATTTTTGTGAAAAGTTTTTCTGAAATGTTTAGTAAAAAATAGATCTTTTGATTTATGTTAAAGTATTTTTTATTCTTTGTTGTAAATGTAAAAGGTGCATTTACACTAATATAAACTGTTTAAAAATGTATTTGATGTTTTATATTTACTGAAAATAAATTGACGCATTTTGGATATAGCAAAATGCCTTTAAAGTAGTTCTTGAAGGAACACATTTGACACTGTTAAGGTACAAAGTGCCTTGTCACTGTAGTGGTACCTTTGTGGATCAGATTTGTACCTTTGATGAAGGTACAATATTGTATCTGCAGGTTTACAAAACCAAAGGTACATTTTGGTTTCCCATGGTATAAATCACGTCCTTAAAGGTACAAACTGCAATGGTGCAAATTAGTTTCTTTGTCTTAAGGTACAATTCTGTCCCATAAAAAGGTGCTGCCCCAGTGACAAGGGTTTGCACCTTCTTTGGTACAACATTGTACCATTTTTTCTGAGAGTAGCACGCGTGAACTGTGTCTGCTGTGCGATGGCTGCTTTTCCTTCTGTTCTCATTATATTCAATCCAGCACTGCTCCGTTAAACAATAACAAGAAACTTCAAAACAAACAACAAAAATAGCACTGGATTAAGTTAATATTAACCGTACCGGTCTGTAAATAAAATGTTCATTCAGTCTAGACGGTGAAAAAAAGCTTCATTGTTTTCGGGTCAATAAAGTTACCTCACATGGTTTTGAAACACACTTTACCTCAGGTAAACAGCCTATTTGTTGCAGAAAACTACACAAAACATCGTACACCATGTACAGGAAAAGTATTCAGTTTATTAAGAATTTCCAAAATAAATAATTTCTAATGTGTTATGCTATTGTTTCCTACTGCTCCACATCATCACCACAAATTCTCCTCAAGTTTTGGATGTTGTGACAAAACAGTAGGTTATTTATTTTAAAGGATAGTTCACCCAAAACTGGAAATTCTGTCATCATTTATTCAACTTCCATTTGTCACAATCCTGTTTGAGTTTCTTTCTCTTGAACACAATAAAAAAAAACATGTTGAAAACCTGAAACCATTAGCTATTTCCATCTTTGGATGTAAACATCGCTATTGACTTCCGTAGTATTTTTTTAAAAAAATACTACCGAAGTCAATGGTTAGAGGTTTTTAACGTTTTTCAAAGTATCTTATTTTGTGTTTGACAGAAAAAAGTTCTGGAACCATTTGAGGGTGAGTAAATGGTAAGTGGATGTACTATATCTTTAAAGTATCTTTGGCTATACTTAAAATTTTTAAAATATATATTGAATTTCAATATATTCAAACTAAATTCAGGTTAATAATATAGATTTCAATCTCTGTTTAAAGTATTATTTAAAGTTGATATTGACCTTTTAAAAGCATATTTTTACATTTACAAAGCACTTTAGACTTAAAGGTGCTGTATGTAAGTTTTCGACTCTTCTAAAGCATAAAAATATCATAATATGTGTGCAGATATTTAAGAAACATCCCAAGTGAACATACTTGTTTAACTGAAAAGCAATGCTGAAGTCAGATATTCTGCTTTGAAAATGTTTTTTCCGTGCCGGAACGCTCTCTTTGTTTAGGTAAATTTAACCTGCACAATGTCAGTTTAGCCAATTATAATTCAGCACCCTGGATTGCCTTGTTGAAAAACAGTGTATTTCATGAATTCATTCAGAAAGGCTCTGAAAGCATGCATTCATGCACCGTCCGGTGGACAGTATCAGATGTCAAAATGAGACAGATTCAGTTCCACATAAGGTTATTAATTAGCAAATGATATAAATATTACGAACGTAAACATTAGGTGAGCAGGTTACATTGTAACTGCGTGTCCTAACAACACACTTTGTGACGAGATACACAGTGATGAGCAATTTGGCTGTTTGCACCAGACGAAACACAACAGAAATTTAAATACAGCCTTTAAGAAGCACAGAATAGGGCACTCACTCACGAAACGGTAAGGTTTAGAATCTATTTAATACATATTAACTCTATTTAACATTATTAAATGTAGATGCTGAATCATGTGTTTAGTTTTAAAGTTCAATTTCAAACGGTTTATTGTATTTTCAAGATCTGAGGTGAACTATCTGCTGTTGCTTTCAGTATATGGCAATAAATGTCATGTAAAATGGCATTCATACTCACATTGTTAGCATTTAGCACTGAATAAAGCACACAAGGTTTACCTGAGGTGATCACTGTCATAGGTTTCTGTTGTTCACCTGAGAGAAATAGAAGCCATTTCTAATATGTCAATTCGAGGTGTTGGTTAGAACAAAAACTCCTTTTAATATGGAAAATATTCCCTCTATCACGTGTCATTGCTTTTATTTAGAACACAGTTTAAATCACTCGCTCCAGTACTCAATCTGGCAACCCGTGCTTGCGTTTGTTTTGATCCAGGAGTGCAATACCTAGTTCAACCACTGGGTGTCAAACTTACATACTGCACCTTTAATTATTACTGCTCCAGAGATATTTCTTGTCCAGTGTTTATCCCTTAGATTTGCAGTTTCTATATTATTGCATTCATTCATTCATTTTAATTTTGAGTAATTTTATTTTAGGTCATTTTACCTTTAAAAGAAAACCTGCTTAATAATTATGCACATCTGAATATATAGCATTTTAAACATACAGTCCTTTTTACAATTATGCATAACTTTTAAAGGGATAGTTCACCCAAAAATGAAATTTAACAGTACACGCCTCAAGTGGTTCCAAACTTTTAGGAATTACTGAAAAACAAATACTATGAAAGTCAATGGTTATATGTTTTCAGCATTCTTAAAAACATCTTCTTTCGAGTTAAACAGCAGAAAGAAACTCAAAAAGGTTTGAAACAAGAGTGAGTAAATGATGACAGAATTCAAATTTTTGAGAGAAGTATCCCTTTATTACAAATTAAGTAGTAGCTATTAAGGGCAATGTGCTTTACAATGGCTAACATGAGAATATTGGCTTAATAAATATGCACGCACTCTTAATGTCAGAGTCAAAATATGAGAGAGGGGTCTGGATGCAGACCTGGTGCAGTGCAATCTGAGCTGCATGCAATGCTTTTTAATGCCCACACCTAACCCCACCCCTAACCCTATTGAGTGCATTGCGTCTGACATTGCACCTCTGAGATATGCAATCTCAGCTTGCATCATCAAGGCTGCATCCGGGTACTATTGAAATATGATACCTGCAGAAAAGGGCATGAAGGCGTCTCGTTTGATCAGCTGACCCTTCTCATCTAGGAAGTGCTGAGGGTTGAAAGTGTCAGGCGTCTCCCACTCGGTCTCATCCCTCAACACAGAGGTGAGCAGCGGCAGAACACACGTCCCCTATAATTCAGATGAGAAACAAAACAAGATTAAGTTGATTTATACAGAATTTAGAATGTAACTTCCAGAAATTCGAACCAAAATGTCAAAGTGGCTTCTTAACTGAAGCTTGATGCATAGACATGGAAATTAAAATGGAATACGGTTTAAAGTTCTACCAAGGAGACAGTTGAGGTATTTTAAACTTACCAGTGAAAAGGTGAAAAGGATGTCAGACGAGAATGACTGGACTAATTTGAGCTGAACTGAGGCTACAAATTAAACTGGTCGAAATAAGACTGGGTTGAGCAGTTTAATGAGTTTTGATTTCAGTTTGAACATTCACTTGGAAGGCTCAAAATTAGGTCGAAATAAAATGAAACCAAGGAAAACAATCCTGCTTTATATCAATGACTCAGGAGGTGATTTTCTTGGCACACTTTGGGCCCCGTAATACTAAAAAAGCCACTGACTACCTGACAATTGTTGCTGAAAATTCACTGTGACACAAAGTTAAATTCTTTAAACTGTTTACACAACCTTCTTGATGAAATATCCATTGAAGGTAACATCACAGCTGGTCTTATGAGGGAGATTCAGTGGTAGAATATTAGCCAGTCTCTGGGTTTCATGAATCACAGCATCTGTATATGGCAAGTTCTTTCGGTCTTCTGCAACTGGTTCACGGCCACCCAGAACCTGGTCAATCTCTTCCTGAACTCGATCTATGGCCAACAAGAACACACAAAAAAGCACATGAAGGTGTTTAACAGCAGTGAGATCTTTCATTATGATGCTTATAAGAGACGAATGTGAAGGTACTAAAGAAAACAGCATATTCTCTCCTCAGTTTGGATGTCTGACCTTGTATCTGAGGGTATTTGGCCATGAGCATCAGACCCCAGCGCAGCGTCGTGCCTGTCGTGTCAGTGCCAGCAGCAAACAGATTTGACACTGTAATGAGCAGATTCTGATCATTGAAAGATGAATCTTTTTCTCCAGTTTCCTGCATGAAATAAAAAGGTCTTTAGATTTTCATGATGAGATCAATTTCCCACTATAAGCCTGACTTTCACTCACTGAAAAGCTGAATTTCCATGACTTATTGAGCTTATTCTTGACGTACAAGTAGCTGCAGCCATTGGAATCTTTTTGGCTCGAGACTTTCGGTCTCATTCACTTCCATTGATTTTTAGACATTAAAAACAGCTTGTTATGCTGCTTGAGGTAGCAAACTGATGTTGTCTTATTATATTATTTTATTCTTTATGTATATTTATCAACACACTTGGTTGTAGAGCAAGTAGTTTGGCCATTTTCTGCCATTTATTATTCCTAGTCATCTCTCTCATAACTGAATCGAAAGTTCTAAAGCAAATGCAAAAACGAGCGCACTTCCACATTGCCAAATAAGGTCAAAAATGAAGAGAAAAACACGAAGCTGTTGTGTTGAGCAGTCCCTCTGTAATTATGTGCTTCTGTGATCACTGAATTTAATGCAAAATTAATTTGCCGCAGATCTCCTGGAGATTTTCGCAAGCCACTATACAGTAGTGTTGAAATTTGTTCTGTACCATCTGCATTGTTTTATATTAACTAACAGCATAGAAATAGTGTTCATACAGAAAATTACAGAAACTAATGGTTCTCCAAATGAAGATCTAAGATGCATATTATATTTTGACAGCAAAACAACACAAGAAACACCACAAATAATGCTTTCAATTTTGAGAAAGGTTGCCAATAAACCATTTTAAGCTACAAAAGCGATTAGTTAATCATCAGTTAATCTTTCAGCAGTATCGAAATGGTGTTAATACAGTAAATTACAGAAACTAATGGTTCTCGAAATTAAGATCTAATCCATTATTATATTTTCACAGCAAAAAAAAACAAAAAACACAAGAAACACCACAAATAGTGCTTTAAATTTTGTGAAAGATTGCCAAAAAATCATTTTAAGCTACAATAATCATTTTATAATCAGTTAATCTTTTTGCAGTATAGAAATAGTGTTCATACTGTAAAATACAGACACTAATGGTTCTTGAAATAAAGATCTAAGATGCATATTATATTTTCACAGCAAAAAAACACAGGAAACACCACAAATAATGCTTTAAATTTTGAGAAAGATTGCCGAAAAATCATTTTAAGCAAAAGCGATTAGTTAATCACCAGTTAATCTTTCTGCAGTATAGAAATAGTGTTCATACAGTAAATTACAGAAGCCATTGGTTCTCGAAATGAAGATCTAAGATGCATATTATATTTTCACTGCAAAAAACACAAGAAACACCACAAATAATGCTTTAAATTTTAAGAAAGGTTGCCGAAAAATCATTTTAAGTTACGAAAGCGATTAGTTAATCATCAGTTAATCTTTCAGCAGTATCGAAATGGTGTTCATACGGTAAAATACAGAAACTAATGGTTCTCGAAATGAAGATCTAATGCATTATTATATTTTCACAGCAAAAAAAAAAAAACACAAGAAACACCACAAATAGTGCTTTAAATTTTGAGAAAGATTGCCAAAAAATCATTTTAAGCTACAATAATCATTTTATAATCAGTTAATCTTTCTGCAGTATAGAAATAGTGTTCATACTGTAAAATACAGACACTAATGCTTCTCGAAATGAAGATCTAAGATGCATATTATATTTTCACTGCAAAAAACACAAGAAACACCACAAATAATGCTTTAAATTTTAAGAAAGGTTGCCGAAAAATCATTTTAAGTTACGAAAGCGATTAGTTAATCACCAGTTAATCTTTCAGCAGTATCGAAATGGTGTTCATACAGTAAAATACAGAAACTAATGGTTCTCGAAATGAAGATCTAATGCATTATTATATTTTCACAGCAAAAAAAAAAAAAAACACAAGAAACACCACAAATAGTGCTTTAAATTTTGAGAAAGATTGCCAAAACATAATTTTAAGCTACAATAATCATTTTATAATCAGTTAATCTTTCTGCAGTATAGAAATAGTGTTCATACTGTAAAATACAGACACTAATGCTTCTCGAAATGAAGATCTAAGATGCATATTATATTTTCACAGCAAAAAACACAAGAAACACCACAAATAATGCTTTAAATTTTGAGAAAGGTTGCCGAAAAATCATTTTAAGCTGCAAAAACGATTAGTTAATCACCAGTTAATCTTTCTGCAGTACACTAATGGTTCTCGAAATGAAGATCTAATGCATTATTATATTTTCACAGCAAAAAAAAAAACACGCAAGAAACACCACAAATAATGCTTTAAATTTTGAGAAAGATTGCCAAAAAATCATTTTAAGCTACATTAATCAGTTTATAATCAGTTAATATTCCGCAAAAACCTCAAAAAGCCTTGTTATTACATTTGATTGCCGGTTGATAAGTATGCATTTGACAAGGAAAGGAATTAAATGGAAGTAAAAAATTTCCTAAACATAACAATGGGCAAAACACGTGAAACAATGTGATTAAAAGTCCTTCATATTCTATGATGTGCAAATGTATATAAAATTCCCTGACTTGTAATGTTTGCAATAGACCTTCCAAAATACCATTATATTCTATGACCCGTGGAAACCCTGTCATTCAGTACTGAAACCCAGTCTTTCATGTTAAAATTGTACCAGTCAAAAGTGAAGTCTAAATTCAGGTAATACTTTACTTGTATGTTCTGTTTTCGGATGAGGAAAGAGTCAATGAGTCCTCTGCAGTCAAGCGGGTTCAAAGTCTCCTGTAAGACATTCGCCAGGGTCTGTATTTGTCTCCTGATGCTGTCTATATTTTCCATCAGCAGTCTCCACGTCTTAATCCAGGGACCAAAAAATGGACACATGTTGTAGATCTGCAAGAGGAGACACAAAACAGCTTTAAAAGGCATCTGTTTGGCTGATAAACGAGTTTTAGACAACAATTTTAATAGCACTTGTGCATGTAATTCAGTCCACTGTTAAAAATAATGGTTTTTATTGTCACCATTTGCTGAATATCTAATTCCACTTCAAGAATTCACACTTAGCTGATGATTGATTATAAAGCGCGTTTGGCAAGCCCGGGAGAGAGTTCTGAGCTCATAAGATCCTCGAGCCTGGGCCTCACTCCTGTTTGCAGGACAGGGGAGTTTGTGCTCAGATAGATCTCGAGAACTCCCCTGTTTATTTATGGCTAATGACAAATTAGGGATTGCTATAGAGAGATATACTGCTGACTAAGAGCTCATCTATGGTGCCAATTTGGTTTGTAGGGGTGTCAAAATTAATTGTTTTTTCGGTGCACCGTGATGCAGACGCAGACAATTCAGTATCGGTTCAGTAATAATCATAACCGGTTATTATGTACTGACGTCATCTCATATGCGCTATGTCGCCGTAGCTTATGGCGAGGGAGGCGAGTGCGAGTATTTACAATGCTCCAACTACTTAAAAACGCAGAAACTGCACAATTTCACTGCGTGTGTGTTTGGTGGACAGTCTTTCACTGACACTGAACAGCAAAAGCCCCTATTTCACTGCGATTGAGAGAATTAAAAATTCAATTCCATTGCTCTCTCTCTCTCATTGTGGCCCATTTGGCTTGCTGGTGTGACATTTCTTTTCCTCTCGGCTGTTACAGCGATACTTCTGGATACAGACATGAGCACATGTCTGCAGAGTTTTCTCCACCGCACATTGTCTATCATGGATCAGCTATGATCGCCGCTGCAGTTCATCAGTGTCACTCATCTGTGAAGAGCGCCAGCACGTAAAAGCCAATCGCAGCCCTTTCTGTTGAGCGCATGACCAATCATAGAGGTGTAAGAAAGAACTTGCTAGACATGACTCAGAAAGCGAGCGGGAAATTTATATTTGTTTATTTGCTACAAATGCTCGTGTTGTTTAAAGGTATACAGTTTATATATCTGATAACTATATCTGATATTATATATCTATATTTATACATTTTAATACAAGAATTGCTGTGCTGTGAAGATAATATAAAATTGGGTATGGAAAGCATCGTCAATGCACCGTGATGCACCGAGATATCGAATTGAACTGAATCGATGTCATGATAATTGGAACCGTGAGACCAGTGTAGGTTCACACTGGTCAATTCACTTATACCGCATGTCCTTGGACAGTGGGAGGAAAGCGGGGGAAACCCACGCAAGCAAGGGGAAAACATGTAAACTCCGCACAGAAACGTTGACTGGCCTGATAAAGACATGAACCAGTGACATACTTGCTGTGAGGCAACAGTGCTAACCACTGGGCTGCCGTGCTGCCCTTTCTAGGAAAAGGCAGGAGGAGTGAGACGAAGATAACTGAGGTAAGAAGAATAAGGTAAGACTCTGGTTATTAATGGTGACTCAGGCCCTGTTTACACTAATACGTTTTAGTTTTAAAACGCATAAGTTTTGCTACGGTTACGCCATCCGTCCACACTACGCCAGAGTTTTCAAGCCCTGAAAACGGAGCGTTTTGAAAACGCTGGAGATGCCGTTTTCATTCTAAAACCCTGCTGCTCCATATCAGTGTGGATGGGGGTAAACGGAGACATCTGAAAACGGAGGCGGGGCTGCAGACATTCGCCTATCTGATTGGGGCTTTTTCCTCAATATTAAGTAGCCTTCACACAGTTCAGTCCTGCATCATCTCCGTGTAAGTTCAGACTTCGCAAGTTTGATAAATGAAGACAAACTCCCGAGTGTGTACTTTATAAAGTCATTCACATCACCCTGGCTATGCTGTTTCACTATCTTAACAATAAAATGAAAACATGATGTGAGGAGCTGCCTATTTTCCTTTTGATATTAGCAACTTAACAGACATCAGAAATGTTGAGGCGTCGTGTAGCTGCATATTATGAGCGTCATCTTCATGCATATTTATAACAAAACGGAGCCTATAACATTACTGCCTCCTTTCATTTTCCTTGAAAAAACAAAACATACCCTCTCTCTTTCACTGAATATCAGTTTTAATAATTAATAATGACCATTATAAAAGTATAACGTGCAATAAGTTTATACAATCGAGAAAATAAAGGCGAGCAATCAGTCAGATGTGCAGAATCCGTGTCTGCGATTACATTAATTATTATATTAACCTAACTTCTCTTTGCGCTCAGTCAAAACACGTTACCTGAGAACAAGTAATAGATTCAACAGATCAAAGTCGGGGAACATGTCTTTAGATATAGACAACAAGATGAATTAAATATCACGTTTAACAAATATAGTGAGATTAGATCCAGCGAGAGATCCTTGATGAAGAGTCCGACGTGCCCAGCTCTCATATGGGTATGTGCTCAAAGCACGCTGCAGTGCATGCAAGAGAGTGTGTGTGTGTGGTCACGTGATGTGCGTTTTCACCGTTTTAGTGTAGACAGAGAGCTGTTCAGAAACGCTGGGTGAAACGCTAGTGTGGACGCGGATCGTTTTCATTCCAAAATGGCGTTTTAAAACTAAAACGTACTAGTGTAAACGGGGCCCTAGGAATCATCTGATTGGTGAATCATGTGTTTGCTAATGCGGACTATAGCCATGGTCAATCATAAGCGTGTGATCCTCTCGAAACTAGTTAATGAATAAACTTACAAAGGGGTAGTTTATTTCAGAAAATGGTTCATTGTTATTTTAAAATGGTCTTTGCACTTTACTGTTGCTATTTTTAGAATTCTTTAGCACAATATTCTTTGTGGAATCCAAAATAACTCTTCTGTGACATCTCAAAGACTCCACTGAATGGGTTGAATTGGACCAGTCAATCCACCACTGTAAAAAAGTTTGTAAATTTAGTAGAATTTTGCTAACGGGATGCATAATGAGGTGCAAGCAGTTTGTTTTGCTGGCAAAAGTCTATCTGTGAGCTGAATTTATTGCACACAGAAATTACAAAACAGTGATTTGATGAAAAGAAGTGTGACCTGTTCTTTTTGTCTTTTAAATACTGTACAATTTCAGAGGTTTGATAGTACTGGCTGGAGGTTCTGCCAAGAAGGCACGGTAATAGAATAAGAGCTTGACATTTTGTATGCTTCCTAATGTTATAGGACAAATCTGCTAACCATTCTAACAATGCAGTCTGTGAAATTCAAAAGATCATCAATCAACAATTATGTAGGGTTAAGTTGATTGTAATGTTTTCTAATCCAGTTGGAAATGTGATCAGAAACACAACAGAGTAGAGATTTTTAATCCCGCTCCCGCCGGCTGCCGTCAGGTTTTATTCCACACCTGACTTCTCCCACCGTATATTCAGTCCGCTACCCGCTTCGTTTTCTACGCGACCCGTCTGTTCCCGTTAAATTTAGATCTGGTTTCCAAAAGCTCACATTAAAATTGGGCACTATTAAAAGAGAGAGATAACAGATAAAACTGTAGGTTGTGCAAGGATTGTAGGCTAAATGTCAGTTTTGTTTGCCCCTTTGTGATAAGACATGAGTGCCGCATGACGTGCGGTGAGGTTTGTGGCTGGTGAGCCACTGACTCTTTCAAAGTCAGATTTACAAACATATCCACTCAATATATTTGGCAACTACCGATTGTGTTTCATATATCATATCAGCATTATTTCTATACACATAGCAGGTACACATTGGGCATAGGAAGTATGTAAAATGTATAGCGATTAAATATGCTTCCTAAAAAACACCTAGCTGGATACTACAGAGTCCAGACAGCCTATAACAAGCAACACACAGCACCATGGCGGATGCTCTCACGCTCGCTCTCTGTCTATATATATATTGTTAGACCGCCCACTCCCATTCAAATTAAACCAGAGTTACGGACTGCAACCGCGTTTTATTTGGACATTTTTTCAACACATTTCTAATCATAATAGTTTAATAACTCATTTCTAATAACTGATTTATTTATCTTTGCCATGATGACAGTAAATAATATTTGACTAGATATTTTTTAAGACACTTCTATACAGCTTAAAGTGACATTTAAAGGCTTAACGAGGCAGGATAGGGTAATTAGGCAAGTTATTGGATATTCTGTAGACTATCGAAAAATAATATAGCTTAAGGGGGCTAATAATTTTGACCTTAAAATGTTTTTAAAAAAATTAAAAGCTGTTTTTATTCTAGCTAAAATAAAACTAATAAGACCTTCTCCAGAAGAAAAAAATATTATCAGGCATACTGTGAAAATTTCCTTGCTCTGTTAAACATCATTTGTGAGATATTTAAAAAATAATAATAATCAAAGGGGGCCTAATAATTCTGATTGCAACTGTACATATTAAGAACTGTTCACTGAAAAGTTCTTAGCAGAACCAAAAAATAGTACTTTTATGGCACTTTGGAAACCTCCAGTTAAAACACAAGCAAAGTGTTCGGTTTTCAATTATTTTCAAATTCTTTATATTCCATCTGTATGGAGCAGTTTCAGGTTACCATATAAGGATCACCTAAAGCCAGATCCACGACTGGTCTACACAAGCATGAGGAACCAAGGTTAATACTTTTCCCATTTTTATTTAGTTTAAAGGGGCTATAATGTGCAGACAGCTTGAAGGATTGTCTGTGAGAGATGTCATTTGGAACCTTTATTTTGTTTTAAATATTCATGATACTAAAATAACACTGCCACAAATTATTTTTGCACAAAAAAACCCACTGGTGAGTACCTGTATCACAGCAGAACCAATCATACGGACGTTCATGTTTGCTTTGTTCACCATATCCTGAAAAGCTGGGTCCTCATATTCAAACCGTTTCCCATAAACTATAGCTGAGATGATGTTGGAGACGGCATAGTTTACCGGTTGGGTTGTATCAAATGGTTTTCCTGCAAGGCATATACAAACAGAGAGGAGATTTAATGTAAAATAATATGTAGAAAATGAAGGCATTCACACCGGCGATCGCTCTACAGTACCTTGAAACTTCTCAAACACTTCCCGCAAATAACGTGTTTCATCCACGATTTTCTCTTCACTCAGTTTTTTGCCCATACCAAAGTCTCGAAGAGTTGAGAGAGCGAATCTTCTCATCGTCCTCCATCTTTCACCATTTGCGAAAACGATTCCTGAAGAAAAACATTAAACATGTTTCCATCCAAAGATGCAAATTATTTGCGCAAAACTAGAAAATCACATAAAACATTTGCAATTAAAGTAGTTTTTATCTAATGAGTCAAAGAGAACAAAATCACCAGTTCCTGGTGCCAAATATCAAAACAGTAAAAGAGAATTTGGTGTGGCAGGAGAAGCCACCGTGGAAGCTTTTTTGCTATATAACAAATCACTTGTGCCTCAGATGATGGGGAAAAATAAATTCAGTGAATGCATGGTGGCTTTTGAAGGTGTAAGATGATCTATGGGTTTAGCAGACACTCAACTGGAGTAGAGAAACATAATAATAGTGAACCACTTTGATGATGGACTTTGGCTGAGGAATTTTAAATTGACCAAAACAATGTTTTAATATACACTCACCGGTCACTTTATTAGGTACTCCTGTCTACCTGTTTGTTAATGCCAATTTCTAATCAGCCAATCACACGACAGCAACTCAATGCATTTAGGCATGTAGACATGGTCAAGACAATCTGCTGCAGTACAAACCGAGCATCAGAATGGGGAAGAAAGGTGATTTAAGTGACTTTGAAAATGGCATGGTTGTTGGTGCCAGACGGGCTGGTCTGAGTATTTCAGAAACTGCTGATCTACTGGGAGTTTCACGCACAACTATTTCTAGGGTTTACGGAGAATGATCTTAAAAAAAGAAAATATCCAGTGAGCGGCAGTTCTGTGGGTGCAAATGCCTTGTTGCTGACAGAGGTCAGAGGAGAATGGCCAGACTGGTTCCAGCTAGTAGAAAGGCAACAGTAACTTACATAACCACTCGCTACAACCAAGGTATGCAGAAGAGTGCACAACTCTGAATGCACAACACATCAAAACTTGAGGCGGATGAGTTACAGCAGCAGAAGACCACATCAGGTGCCACTCCTGTCAGCTAAGAACAGGAAACTGAGTCTACAATATGCACAGGCTCGCCAAAATTGGACAATAGAAGATTGGAAAAAGGTTGCCTGGTCTGATGAGTCTCGATTTCTGCTGCAACATTCGGATGGTAGGGACAGAATTTGGCATCATCAACATGAAAGCAAGAATCCATCCTGCCTTGTATAAACAGTTCAGACTGGTGGTGGTGGTGTAAATGTGTGGGGGATATTTTAGTACTAATTGACCTGAGTATTGTTGCTGACCATGTCTATCCCTTTATGACCACATTGTACCCATCTTCTGATGGCTACTTCCAGCAGGATAACGCGCCATGTCATAAAGCACGAATCATCTAAGGCCCCGTTTACACTAATGCGTTTTCATTTTAAAACGCATAAGTTTTGCTACGGTTACGCCATCCGTCCACACTACGCCGGAGTTTTCGAGCCCCGAAAACGGAGCGTTTTGAAAACGCTGGACAGGTCGTTTTTATTCTTACACGCTGCTGCTCCGTCTCAGTGTGGATGGGGGAAAACGGAGATATCTGAAAACGGAGGCGTAGCTGCTGAGATTCGCTACCTGATTGGGGCTTTTGGGTTATTGCGTACCCTCCCTCTATTTGTCAAGCCCCTATCACATGACTATAACGCTACCGGAAGACGGCAGACCAGCCTTCACTGTAAACAATAACATTGACACAGAAATGGGAGCGTTGTTTGCACTATTGTCCGTTTTAGGCGCCATTGTGCAGTTAAAACTCTGCCTTTTTTACTACAGCAGCTGCATATATTCGCAAGAGGCAAGCTATTGTTCGAGCACTCGCTAATCGCTCGCGTTCATCGTTCAACCAGCGTTTGTTGACTAACAATAACCAAATGCCGAGCGAGACACATGCTTCCTGTTTATACTTGAACGCGCATGCCCAGAGTGCGCGAATGGTCACGTGATATCATTTAGGTGGAGTAGTGTGGACAGAGATAAGTTTAGAAACGCTAGATGAAACGCTAGTGTGGACGCCTATCGTTTTTGATCTAAAACTCCATTTCAAAACGAAAACGCATTAGTGTAAACGGGGCCTAAGACTGGTTTCTTGAACATGACAATGCGTTCACTGTATTAGAATGGCCTCCACAATCACCAGACTCAATCCAATAGAGCACCTTTGGGATGTGGTGGAACCGGAGATTCGCACCATGGATGTGCAGCCGACAAATCTGCAGCAACTGCGTGATGCTATCATGTCAATATGGAACAAAATCTCTGTGGAATATTTCCAGTATCTTGTTAAATCTATGCCACGAAAGGATTAAGGCAGTTCTAAAGGCAAAAGAGGGTCCATCCCGGTACTAGTAAGGTGCACCCAAAAAAGTGGCCGGTAACTACAAGCAGAAATTAAGGGGGCAGAATGAGCAAAGCAGTCCAGAGGTCATGAGCAACAAGCTTAGTAGGGAGCATCCAATGAAGTGAAACATTGTCTATATTTCAATTAAAATATCAGAAAATCATCAAAACATGTGATCAGTTCACTGGTTTGTCCAACAATGCCATCCCCTTACTTTTTTGTATTTATTCAGTAAATGTGTTTCTATTATAGTTTATGTACATTTTTCTTATTGTTTAAAAAGTTTGTCCTACACAGTTGTGCCCATCTATCCATATTTAATAATTGCCACCACATTATAACTTTTACCTTATTTTTAATCCTATATTATGTTTCTTTTTATATAGAATATATTGGTTGCTGCCAATGATTAAGCTCAAGAGCCACAACATGCTGTGTGTCACAATAATCTTATAGCTGATGTTTTACCTTGTCCTTGATTAGAGTCCTGGAATATCGGTGTAATGTCCCTTTCTCCGAATTCTTCTGCCTGGTTCACAAGTGCTTGTTTAACTGTCTTGTATCCGGCCAGAACCACAACCTTCTTGCGTCCTAAATGCACTTTGAACACAGGCCCATACTTCTTAGACAACTGTGAAACACAAAACAGATTAATGCAACATGTACTTTGTTTTTATTAGCTGTTATTAGCTACAACTGATGAACAAGTAAAGCATTTAAGTGGATCTAAAAGGGATATTTCACCCAAAGATGAAAATTCTGTCATCATATACTTTCTTCACTTTTGAACTTTTCTTGCTTCTATTGAACACAGAGGAAGAAATACTGAAGACTGTTGGGAAAAAGCAGCCATTGACTAACTTATTCTATTTTTTGTTCCAACACTCTTAGAAATAAAGGTACGAGAGCAGTCACTGGGGTGGCACCTTTTCAATAGGTACACATTTGTAATTGAAGGGTCCATATTGGTAGCTCAAAAGTATATATTAGTACCTACAAATATTAAGAGGAACACTTTTGTACTTTTTAGGTACAAATATGTATCCTTGAGGTATTAATATGGACCTTTTAGGTACAAATTTGTACCTTTTGAAAAGGTACCACCCCAGTGACAGCTCGCGTACCTTTATTTCTGAGAGTGTATTATGGATGTCAATAGCTGCTGGTTTTCAACTTTCTTCAGAGTATCTTATTTTGTGTTCAACATAAGGAATTCATAAACATTTAGAACCAACTGAATGTGAGTAAATGTTAATCTTTAGTGAACTATCCCTTAAAAAATCCATGAAAGAAGGTTTCTTAGCCCTTTAACCCTTAACTACATGAATGTTTTAACAATTATTGTTACATATTCAGGTCTTTAATATCTAACAAGCTGCATTAAACTTTCATAATGCTTTTAGCCTTACTCTGCTTAATACTAGCAATAGGTGTTAGTGTACTGTAAGATGTTAATGAAGACCACAACTCCCATGATTCTGCCCTCAGTCACTCACACATCAAACATATACACCTTTGTTTGTTGTGAATCTGTGCCCTCTAGTGGCAAAGATTACATAGTGTGTGTTTATTTAATAATATTAATTGCAGTCATTTTATATGGATTATTAATTGATTCATAATATTAATATATTATTGGACAAATATAACATTCTTTAATGGAAAAATTAAGTTATTGTGCAAAATATCTAAATAACAAAACATATAATAACAAATAACAATAGAATTCCTCTGCTTCTCTGAATGGATTTAGACAGAACTGTTGAATATACATTATATACAGTATTTAAGGCAAGTGTGTGGAGAGGTAAGCATGATCAAACGCCCAATAAGGGGGGAGGATGTTTGGAGCCCAGTGGCTAGTCAGCGGGCCAATCTGAAACCGGTGTTATTTAATTATTTCAGATTGGCCCGCTGACTAGCCGCTGGGCTCCGGGCATGCTCTCCCCCCTTATTGGGCGTTCGATCATGCTTACCTCTCCACAAAGTGCATCATAATTATTATATATTATATTATATATTTAATTATATTACTTAAAAATTAAAAAAATAATAATTTATTCGAATTTTTCGGAGAAAAAGTTATTTAAATACAGTAGTTTCAGTATTTTAAAACTAATTACACTCATAATTAATTCTAGCCAATTACAGGCATATCTGTTAAGCATGTGAATTCAATGGCCAATCAGAGGTGTTTAGGAATCCCCTCAACAGTGCTTGAAATGTTAGCGGGAAATGCTGGTCGTCATATTTTTAGAAATTTGGCATTGATTGGTGTCAAAATTCTGATTTCTGACAACCCAAAACATTAATTAGAAAACATTAGTATCATTATTATTATCATTATTAATTTACAATCCTCTGGTTATATTGTTTATAATAGACAGAATACAAAAAAAAAAGTCCTGTGAATGATGCCCTGGGTCACTAACGACCCAAGGTATACAGTAAGATGAGACTTTATGCTAATTTCAAATCCATGCTTTCCATCAAAGGCTCATTCTGAAAACATAGCCCTATATACATTTCTAGAGGTCGTGAATTATGTAGTACATATGGCTGCTTTTACGCTGTTACCAGTTTGTCTGGTAGCTCGACACGTACATCAGCGGACTTGAGACGCAGAGAGGAGTTGACCACAACAACGGGGTTCGAGTCCGGTAAAGAATGGTTCCAGCAAGCAAGTTAGACAAAAACAAAAGCCAAAAAAATAAAATACACGAGTAAAGAGTTGAGAATGTAGTAAAATCTAAAAACGTGGTAAAGTCAGGGGAACGCTTTTCTTTTTTTAGATTGCTTTATAAAACACTGCAGTTGGGTTTAGGGAAGGAGGTGGGCAGGTCAGTCGATGCTTTTGAAAACACTGTTGGTTGGGTTTAGGGAAGGGGGAGTGGACTTACGTGAGAACAGCAGACGTGAATGGCACTGAGAGAGAAATTTGATATCTGAAAAAGCATACACAGCGGCCTCTGGTGGATTCGCGAAAACAAAAACTGCAAAAGACAAAGCTCCTGGGATGTATTCTGCTCTCTCCAGAAATGTATATAGCGGTACATATTCAGATTGAGCCTGGGTTGATGTTTTCAGTCTTTCTACTTTGAAATGTTGTGCTAATTTTAACGTTACAGTGTGTTCTTTAGTAATTGTTTCAATTTGCTTGTAAGTTTAACAAATAAAGTAGTTTATTTTCACTGTATGTGAAAAAATATAGGCAATAGCTGACATTTAGTAATTGTCTAACTTTTACAGAAATTTAATTCTCTCACACTCGAACATCAGGTCTGAAATAAAATTATATGAAATTAATTATTTTATATTTCCTGTTAACAGACATATTAAATCAGATTTTTGAAATACACCACATTCAAAAAAGAAAAAGCAAGCAGCAAGCACCTTTGCCTTAATATTATGGCAAAAAAAACTGTAAATGTTTAGCCTACACATTTTCTGCTGCAATTCCATAATGAGGAAAGACTTAAAATGCTAGTCTAATTGGAAATGTCAATTTTTAAAGAAACAATTACAGTCCTAATCTAACTTTTTAAAGCAAGGTAAGGAAATAAACTATATTTAAAAAGTTAACCAAAGGCAGTAACTCACTTCCCAGAGGCTCACGTGCAGTTTTTTGAGGTCCAATGTGTGCAAGTTCCCCAAAAGTGGCAGTGGTTTGGGTCCTGGAGGATCTTCAGGGGAGCTGGAGCTGATGGAGATTAGATAAACAACAAGAAACACCAGCACCGCAGCAAGTAAAACTCCTGTGTTGGACAAAGGCATGAGCAGCAGAGTCTCCATTACAGCCATAATCACAGACATCTCCAATACAACAGCGAGTCTTCACACGAGACTGCTGTTCTAGTCTCTGAAGGTTTCGACATTGTGAAACACACACACTGTACTGTATGAAGGGAGGAGCTGAACACGGGTTTGTTTTTGTGAATTGTGGGGACATTTACAATATCACTAAAGCCAGCCCTCACAGTAAAACTGTTTGCAGGTTGTTTCTGAAAAAACCTCATTCGGTATGATTTATCAACTTTATGAGAAATGAACACATTAACAATGTCCTCACAATTCACCATTGCCTTGTAATACTTGTGTAATATACCTATGATGATGTCACTATACAGATTTGTGTCCTAATATGTCACAAAAACACGCGTACGCGCGCACACACACAGGTTGACGTCTGAGCGCGCTCACATTTCGGACAGACTTCTCAACTAAACCCAAATAAAAGCAAGGGAGTGTCCAATTTTTTCGTGAAATTATTTCTAAGGCGAATGGGTTCAATCTTCTTTCCCGAAACTGTTCGTCAACTTCGCGGTATTCGAGTGAATGCAGAGTTACTCAATCAAATCTCTCTCAGACGTTCACTGACAGCTCGGACAGGAAATGAGTCAATATCCTACAATTCCGTTTTTGCTTAATCATTCCTGTTTGTCTAATGAGCGGAGTAATATTGAACTGCGAATTTATCCGATTATCAATAACAGTTAGATTTACATAAAGGGGCACGATGGGCTTTTGTCTTTTTAAAGTGTAAACATGTATACTGGCCTATGGCAAGCCGTTTTGACATTTAATTAATAACCTGTACTAGTACCTATTTTCATGTTACTAGTACTTATTGATTAGATAGTTCTTATTCATTAGATACGTGTCTATTCTTTAGATCAGAGATGCCTAAACTATAGGGCCCTTGTAGCCTACTGTCACCCGACAATGCAAAGACTTTAGTGAGCAAATCAAGGCAAAGGCAGATTCTGCTTGACCAGTGCATTTAGCATTGAGCTCCACTGTGTTATAAATGTGATTGTTTATGTTTTTATTGCAATATTTTATCATTTAAAAAGTTATACTGCATTAGTTAATGCGGTTTAAAGTGATGTTCTATTTATTTTGAAATATTATTAAATAAATTACAAAATGACCCATGGCAACTTTAATGTAATATAGTTTGGTATTATCTTCGGCCCACGGCTCTCAATGATATTTCCTTGTTGGTCCTTCATACAAAAATGTTTGGGCACCCCTGCTTTAGATTCTATTGCTTTATCTTTAGCTACTATTTTGTAAAGTTACAAGTAGTACTTATTCATTAGATACCAGTACTCATTCATAAGATAATACCATCTTTAGTTACTAGTACTTATTCATTAGATACTAGGCCTAGTACCTATTTAATATGTACTAGTACTTATTCATTATACTAGTAACTATTAAATAGATACTAGTTCTTATTTATTAGATACTAGTACTTATTTAAATAGTGACTAGTAACTATTCTATTGTTACTAGTAACAATTTTTTTAATTCCATTGATTTCAATGGGATTTGTCATCGAGATATCAACTATTCAGTTTTGACTATATGTTTTCCAGTTAGGACTGGTAAATATGTACTAGTAGTTAATCATTGTGTAGTAGCCTACTTAATTAGATATCTAATTAATATATAATAGTACTTACGTATTAAATAATACTTATTCATTAGGTACTAGTACTTATTCATTAGACAAAAAAGTACTAGCACCATGAAAATAGATACTAGTATGAGTTGAGTGATTACTAAGTGAATTACACTCACCAAACTGTAGGGGTCTTCAAATGCTCACAGATATACAAAACTGTTGCTCCAACCATAATTTACGGTCAAATTTGTAGGAAATTAAACCAGAAGTAACTTTTTTCGAAATATTAGGTATAAAGTAACTAAATGTATAGGCTATTAAATGAAAACATTAATTGTGAAAGGTTTTTTGTGAACATTTGTTTGTAATGGTTTAAAAACTGAAAATGAAATGTAAAAATATGGGTGAAATAATGCTCCATGTCACCCAGCAAAATATTGTTTTAGAAATGAAACAAAATACTTTCACGATTTTTGGTATATGATATCCTTTTTGATAGTCTCATTGAATGTCTCTTCTGTTTTGTAAAGATCCAAATGCCAACTTCTGAAATTAGTATTTTACCTCAAAAACAGCAGGCAGGAAAGGAAGGCTTTAAAAACCTCAAGAAACACATTAATATAAGCTCTAATATCAATTCATTCATTCATTTTCTTTTCGGCCTAATCCCTTTATTAATCTGGGGTCGCCACAGCAGAATGAACCGCCAACTTATCCAGCATTTGTTTTATGAAGCGGATGCCCTTCCGATTGCAACCCATCTCTGGGAAACATCCATGCACACTCATTCACACTCATACACTACGGACAATTTAGCTTATTCAATTCACCTATACTGCATGTCTTTGGACTGTGGGGGAAACCGGAACACCTGGAGGAAACCCACGCGAACGCAAGGAGAACATGCAAACTCCACACAGATGCGCCAACTGACCCAGCCGAGGCTCAAACCAGCGACCTTCTGATAAGAAAACATAATTATATTTGACAATGTATCAAAAAAGGAAACAATTTTTGTTGCGTCTTTTTATTTTTTGGTTGTCAAAATGATGTCCAGTGGAGCCTTTAAATTAACTTAAAATGCTGTATTCTGCATGCCAGACTAGTAGTGGCCTATGCAGTGTCATATTTTAAAAACATTTTACATGCTTGTGTAGTCTGCATACAGTCCTACAGTCCATTCGTTCACTAATGCCTACAGACTGAACATAACACATCATCATTTTAACTCACATTTTTGTGAATTACAAGTAAACAAAATAAAAATAAATAAAAATGCCTAGTTGTCAGGTTTTTTTGTGTTTTCTCTGTCTCCCTCTTGTGTCTGTCTATTTGTGTGCACTTGCACACCTGCTACCAATTCCCTTGTTGCCCCGTTTCTATCACAATCACCTGTTCTCCCTCTTCTCTGATTGTTGCCTATTTAATCTCCCCTTCTCCCTCGTTCTGTGCTTAATAATTGTTCTGTGTCAGTAAGCCGCTTGAGCTACTTGTCTTGCCTGTCTTTGAGCATCATCTAGTCTTGTGGAATTAGTCACGTCTTATCCTGTCTCATACTGTTATTCGTTTATCCCACTGTGCATTGGCTCACCTCTGCTCTGCCCACAGTCTGCCCCTGAGTGAAGCCGGTTCCATCGGCTTCATACCTGTCAACATTTGGATGTGAAAATAAGGGATAACCACCCACCCCCATCAAAAAAAAAAAAACAAAAAAAAAACAAATTAAAAAAAATGTTCATCTGGAGCTGTTTTCAATGATATAATAATTAGTATACATTAGAAAAAGCTGCAAATAAATTAGCAAACAGTTCAGCTCATTTAAACTATTAGCTATTATAAAGAAATAGAATCAAGTTATCAAATCTCATCTTTTCTTCACTGTATAATTTAAACATTCTGATTAAAGAGCAGCGATTTTTTTTATTTAATTTTTTTTGGTTTGATTACATTAAATAACAGAGCTGTCACTTTAAAACTGCACAGATCTATATTGAAAGCATTTGACTGTTTTTCTATCAGTTTATGCTCATTTAAGACAAAATTTGTTGTGTTTAAAAGAAAACCCCAACAAGATCGACATGTCTAGATGTTGTTATTATTATTCATTTATTCATTTTCTTTTCGGCTTAGTCCCTTTATTAATCTGGGGTCGCCACAGCGGAATGAACTGCCATTATTATTATTATTATGTATATATGTCTTATCAAACATGCACCCAAAACCCAGTGTCGACTTGAGTTGAAACAGCTTCTATTATCACTATGGAGCGCATCAGCTGACAGTCATGCATCTTTATATGAACTGACTGTTTTGAGGATTGCATAGGGGGAATGGTGCCTGTAATGAAAAGGAAATTAATCGCGCCGTTTTTATGTTTATTCCAAAGTGTTTCTATGCCTAAATAAAATGAAAGCACAGAACCGATTCACATTTAAGAGCAAGGGCGGCCCCTGGTGGTTCGGCGGTATGGATTGCATTTAGGGAGGATCAGCTCTTCTCAGAAAGAGAAAATATACAGGAGAAATACGGGAAAATACCTTTACGGGATGACAGCGGGATAGAACTGTAAAATACGGGAGAATCCCGGGAAAAACGCGAGGGTTGACAGGTATGATCGGCTCGCCCGCCTGAGGTCTGTCCTTATCCTATATACATTTTTTTTTTTTTTTCTGCGAAGATTTGCGTTTGACCAGTCCTGCATCGCCCAGAAGAAGGCCTTATGCGTTGACGGCTTTTGTTTTATTTTTGCATCAAGTGACTGAATTTTGTCCGCCCATTTATTTAATAAACTTTGTTGAATTTATTCTTTTGCATTTGGGTCTCCTTTTGAACACGGCACTAGTTTAAAATAATGGCCAAATCATGTAAAGTTTACTTTTTAAAGCGTTGAGTAAATCTACCTTTAAGAAAAATGTAATAGAGAAAGCTAAAACAAAAACATTTCGTATTCGTATTGTGGCATAATTGGAAGGAGACTTTACTATGCATCAGTTGTTGCTTCCAGCTGATTGTAAAAATGAGATGGGGTGGGGGGGGGTCCAGTTTATATATATATATATTTTAAAAGTAAGTAAACATTCATTCATTTTCCTTCAGCTTAGTTCCAGCATATGTTTTATAGAGCGGATGCCCTTCCAGCTGCAACCAGGTACTTGGAAACACCCATACACTCACAGATTCATACACATACAGTACACTACTGCCGTTTTAGTTCATCCAATTCACCTACAGTATAGCACATGTCTTTAGACTGTAGGTGAAACCGGAGCACCCGGAGGAAACCCACGCCAACACGAGGAGAACATGTAAACTCCACACAGAAATGCCAACTAGCCCAGCCAGGACTCAAACCAGTGACCTTCTTGCCATGATGTGACAGTGCTAACCACTGAGCCACAGTGCCGCCCATAAAATAACATGCATTTAGAAAATAGATGAGATGAATTTCTATATCATGCTTTAATAACATTTTGTGTCTTGTGCATAGGCAGAATAAACAGATACAAGTGACATCTGTTTGAACACATGAGAACATCTTTACTGTAACAGACTTCACAACCGCTTCACTGCACACAGTTTATGTGGAATCGGGTTCAGTGTAAAGCCTACAGCTGGTGTGAGATCCAGATCATCTTCAGACACTCCAGGAGGAGGAGTGAAGCGGAAATACTGAAGGAGAGACGTGAAGAAAAGGAAGAGCTCCATTCTGGCCAAACCCTCTCCAATACAAGCCCTGCGGCCTGAGAAAGAGAAAGAGAGAGAACAAACTTTTACACTTTTTTTTTTCAGTGAGTACTTTTGGAATATTACTATGAATGCTGATTAGAGCACAAAACAATAACTTTTAAAAAGCACAACAAAATTAAGCCACAACACAACAATCTGGCAGCAGATCAAAGTTAAAGTCAAAGTTTATTAATTTGGATGCATCGTGAATCTGGAAAATACATTTAAAAATTATGTTTGCTGTTTGTTCAAACTACATATTTATAATAAGCTGAAACAACACAATTCTGGAGTTTTTTGGGACAACTTAGTTGTTGTATGTTAAATCCACTTTTTTTGTAATTTGTAAAAAGTAATATGTTAACTTAATTCCTTCATGTTGTCCCAACACAAATTGATTGTGTTGTCACAGAACACATGAAACAGAAACAGAATAGAATAGAATAGAATAGAATAGAATAGAATAGAATAGAATAGAATAGAACAATTCCTTAAATGCCACAAGAACCATTTAACAGCTGGATTGCACAGGGAATGAACAAATTCACTACCTGAAAAAAGTCTTGTCGCCTTGTTTTAGGGACAACAAATAATAACTTGACTTCTAGTTGATCATTTGGTATCAGAAGTGGCTTATATGAAAGGCAAAGGCCTCTAGATTACGCTTATTTTACCAAAATAAAATATGATCATGCCTTGATTTTTAATTATTTAATTAGGACAGTAAGATCTGACTTTGCTTAGACAAAAGTCCTGTCACTTAACAGAAATTATGTACAGTATAGAATATAAAGTCATGGTGCAGTGGAAAAAGAATGAATATTGTGTATGACTCCCATGAGCTTGGAGGACTGCATCCATACATCTCTGCAGTGACTCAGATAACTTATTAATACTGTAAAGTCATCTGGAATGGCAAAGAAAGCGTTCTTGCAGGACTCCCAGAGTTCATCAAGATTCTTTGGATTCATCTTCAATGGCTCTTTCTTCATCTTACCCCACACATGCTCAATAATGTTCATGTCTGGTGACTGGGCTGGCCAATACTGAAGCACCTTGACCTTGAAAATGTAATTGGCAGCACAAATTTCTTGATGCCTCAGTTTGGTGATGTTGCCATCCACTCCGCAGATCTCTTGCACGCCCCCATACTGAATGTAACCCCAAACCATGATTTTTCCTTCACCAAACTTGACTGATTTCTATAAGAATCTTGGATCCATGAGGGTTCCAATAGGTCTTATGCAGTATTTGTGATGATTGGGATGCAGTTCTTTGGAAAAATCTACCTTCTGCCACTTTTCCAAACGATCAGCTAGAAGTCAAGTTATTACTTGTTGCTCTTACAACTGGGATCTACAGCAAGACTTTTGTCAGGTAGTGTATTTAAATCAGTTGTTTTCATCTTTGATAACTCATAATGGGATACTGAGGGGGAGCATAAAACCCTCTGGTTACAAAAAAATTATCACTGTCCAAAAGCACAAATTGAACTCGACTCAAAACATTTGTATTAAATAGGAATTTTAAAAGATATTTGTTCTCTGATCGTCCTGCTTGGAGTAACTAATTTATGTTTCAATTTTATGTTTCACAATGAGATTTCTGAACAAGTAGCTCAATCAGGATATGGGCAAATGCTTCCATTTGCACTGAACAAATGTTCAATAGCACCACAATTAATTGTGTGTGCAAAGCATTCAGACTGCCTGCAAAAACAAACAATTTTTGTGAACTTATTGATACCTATTGTTGTGAACCTATGACTGCTTTTTAAAGGGTTAGTTCACAAAAGATGTATAATTTACTCACAATTAATTCACCCTCAAGGGATTTAAAACCTTCATGAATTTTGAAGAAAGCTAAAAACGTGTAACAATAGTAGGAAAAACAAATACTATGGAAATCAATAGTTAAAGGTTTGCAACATTCTTTAAAAAATATCTTCTTTTTATGTTTAATAGACGAAAGAAACAAAAAGAGGTTTGGAAAAAGTGTAGCGTAAGCAAACGATGACAGAACTTTCATTTTTGGGGGAAATATCCCTTTAAAAAAAAATTTTGCATTGTGCACTATTGGGCCACCCTATATTAGCTTCCGAAAGTACAGCGAATTGTTAAAGAAAGCAATGACAGTAGGTAATTTCACCAGAAAGAGAACACTTGGTCAGTCAACTTAGATTACGATTAAAATCATATTAAAAAATTAACCTAATTGAGAAGAAAACTGATACCTGCAGAGAAGGGCATGAATGCGTCTCTCTTCACAAATCGACCCTGCTCATCCAGAAAATGATTGGGGTTGAAGGTGTGGGGTGTTTCCCATTCATCCTCCTCCCACAGTACAGATGTTAGTAGAGGCAATATACATGTACCCTGGTCAATAAAAAAAAACATAGGCTTGCTGTAGTCCCACCATATGGTATTTGTTGTATACGTTGTATATCACAAACAATGGGATTGCACAACTTTTGAACGGCATGCATTAGAGTAACATGATACTTTATGGTTTTATATTGATTTATAGTACTTTATGGTATTATATTTATAGATTTATGCTGCTTACCTTCTTGATGAAGTATCCATTGAAGGTAATGTCAGAGCTGGTCATATGAGGGATGCTCATGGGTACTATGTTGGCCAGCCTTTGGGTTTCATGGATAACAGCATCTGTGTATGGTAAGTTCTTCCTGTCTTCTGAAACCGGCTGTCGCCCACCGATTACCTGGTCAATCTCCTCCTGAACTCGATCTGTGGATATATCACACATAAACTGACACTTCACCCCATAATTGAAATTTACTTCCCCCCACATGGTTTCAAATCTTTATGAGTGTCTTTGTTTTGTTGAACACCAAAGATGTTTGAAAAAATGTTGGAAACCAGTAGCCATTGGCATCCATAGTAGGACAAACATTACTATGGAAGTCAAGGGGTACCAGTTTGCAAAAATTTTTAAAATATCTTCTTTTGTGTTCAACAGAATCTCAAACGGGTTTTGGAACAAGTGAAGGGTGAGAAAATAAAGACAGGATTTTCATTTTTGGGTGAGCTATTTCTTTAAATCTTACTTTCTGAACTTAATAACACAAGATAAGTTAAATAACAATGAATACAACAAGTCAAACTTCTGTTGCAGGAATTTTGGCCCATTCCTCCTGACAGAATTGGTGGACTTGGAGAATGGCGGCAGGCAGGTGTGGAGTGTTAATCACGCTGCTCAGCTTCTCTTTGTTTTATACTCTTTTTAATCGATTGTTAAAAGTGGAAGATGATTTTTCGTTTAATGTTGAGAGTGAGGATAATCAAATACGACGTGGGTGTAAACACTTCGGCTTCGGGAAGGGCGTTGTTTTTTCGCTATTTTATCAGCCGTGGCTTCATTGTCCAAAGAAACAACGTCGCATCAGACAAATGCAAAGGAATTTAAGTGACTGGGTGATTATAATGATGTGTCTGCTGTTATCAGGAGATATCCATCAGTGTCCTGGGCCTGCTTCATCGGATTTTGAAGGAAATCTTTCAGGTGATTCTAATGTGAAGCTCCGAGATTTGAATGATGTGCGGTACCGGCATTCAGAAATTGCCGCGGAATGGAGCTCTATATCTGACCGGTGGAGAGATTTGCTTCCCTGTTTTGAAACGAGAAGTAAAATGTATTGATAAAGGGTCGGTGGATATGTTACTTCTATGAAAGGAGGTGGAACGCTGAGAACACCGAGGCCTGAAGTTGGGTCAGCAGAAGACGTCTTATTACAGCATCTAACGAATGCAAAGATAAGTGATTTAAGAGACATTGGTACTTTGAAGGGGTTGCATATGGTTCATCTTAACGTGAGAAGTCTGCTTCCAAAGATAAGTGAAGTGAGACATTTGTGCCAGGAATCCAATGTATTTCTGATCCCAAGGTTTTCTGGACCAGGCCGTATCCTGAGCAGCTGCTGTGGTGGTCATCGTGGAGTGAGAACATGAGACTGACTCCTGTGATGCTCCAGGACAGACGAGTCTTCGCTGAGGTCCAGCTTCCTGCGCCTAGACTGCAGCTCTGCACAAGACGTTTGGCCATAGGGGAAATGGTCGTGCCCAACTGAGCCTGGTTTCTCTCGAGGTTTTTTAAATCTTCACTTTCGCCAATTGGTGAAGTTTTTTCCTCGCCGCTGTCGCCACTGGCTTGCATGGTTCGGGATCTGTAGAGCTGCGCATCGATGGATTTGCTCTTCAGTGTTTGGACTCTCAGTAGTGATTATTAACCCACACTGAACTGAGCTAAACTGAACTGAACTTAATCTCTGAAAACTGAACTGACTTTGTTTCAATTCACTATAATCTTCCATGTGAAGCTGCTTTGACACAATCTACATTGTATAAGCGCTATACAAATAAAGATGAATTGAATTGCAGTGAAACATGGATGATTCAATATCGGGTGCAGAGATACATATACCAAACTATAATTTGATCCGAAGGGACAGAAATCGTAAAGGTGGAGGAGTATGTTTATATATTAGATCGGACGTTATGTTTAAAGAGAGACATGACTTGGATAGCGACACGGTTGAAGCTGCTTGGTTGGATATTATGTTACCGAGTAGCAAAGAGGTTATAAAACATCATAATACAGTGAAACTGAGATCTCTCAAGAAATATAGTCCACAGGTTTTATTGACTGAACTTAGCAAGGTTGACTGGTCTAAGGTTTTGCAGTGTGATGATGTAGATAGGGCCTGCCTGGGCTAGGTTCAAGACAAATTTTTTAAAAGTTTTGGATAAAGTTGCACCTTTTAAAAAAATAAGAATTAAGCAAAGGACGGAACCTTGGACGACGGATAGTATTTTAAAAGCAATTAAGGAGCGTAATGATAGTTTTAAAAGGTTTTAAAAAGATAGTAAAAATTTACTTTATTATGAGCAATTTAAAAGGAAAAGGAATGAAGTAAAAGATGAGGTAAAAAAGGCTAAAAAGAATTTTTTGTGGATAAAATTAAAGAAACTAAGCAAGGTTCACAAAAAGTATGGAGATTATTAAATGATTTAGGGCTTCAAAAAAAGTCAAAAACTAATTGTTCAAAAATTAGCCTTATGGTGGATGGAAAATTGATGTCGGATCAGTTAAAGGTTGCTAATTATTTTAATAGAATTTTTATAACTGTGGCAGAGAAATTGATTAATAAGCTTCCAGTACATAATGATATTTTTAATGATAAAGTAGCTATAGAGTATTATGCTAAATGTGGTTTTAAGTTAGGTAGTTTTGTGTTTAATAAAGTAGATGAGGGGAATATTTTTACGAAATTAAAAACACTTAAAAATACTAGAGCAACAGGTTTAGATAATATTCAAGTGCAGTTCCTCAAAGACTGCAAAATTTATCTCTCCAATGGTTACACATATTATTAATCTTTCGATTTGTCAAGGTAAAGTTCCTGATGAGCTGAAACAAGCGAGAGTTATTCCTCTTTTTAAGAAAAGTAGTAGGTTTGATGTCAATAATTATAGGCCGGTATCAATTTTGAGTTCTTTGTCTAAAGTGATGGAGAAAATTATTTATGAGCAGATTGAACAATATTTTTTAAAATATGACATATTGTATGAGTTTCAATCGGGTTTTAGGAAAAATCATTCTACTGATTCAACAATTTTATATTTAACAGATTATATAAAGAGAGATATGGATAAAGGGAAGTTAAATGGGATGGTTTTGTTAGACCTACAAAAAGCTTTCGATACAGTTGACCACAGGATATTGCTTTTAAAAGTAAAAGCAATGGGTTTTGGTACTATGGCCTGTAAATGGATAAAATCTTACCTTGAAAACAGATGTCAAATTGTAGATTTAAATGGAGCGTTATCAGATTATTTGCCCGTCGCTTATGGGGTTCCACAAGGCAGTGTTTTAGGTCCATTGCTTTTTTTAATATACATCAATGATTTGAAAATGGCTTGTTCTAATAAGCTTTTATTATATGCGGATGATGCAGCAATAATTGTGTCTCATAAGAGTAAGGAATTTATTGAAAATGAAATAAGTAAACAAATTAAGGAAGTCTCTTATTGGTTTTGCCTTAATAAATTGTCCTTACATTTGGGTAAAACTGAATTTATTTTATTTGGTTCAGTTGTGAAACTAAGAAAATGTGTTGGGTCAGAGGTAAAAGTAGGGGATCAAATTATTACTCCAAAACATGAAGTTAAATATTTAGGTTGTATTTTAGATAGTAATTTGACAGGTGAAAAGATGGCTTTTATAGTCCACTCTAAAATCTGTTATAAAATTAAGTTTTTAGCAAGACAGGTAGTGCTCCTAGATACCCAAACTTTAAAAATATTAGCTAGTGCATTAGTGCAGCCATACTTTGACTATGCTGCAGCTTTTTGGTACAGTGGTAGTTCTAATAAAATGAAAAATAAATTGCAGACGGCCCAAAATAAGTTGTGTAGAATTGTTTTGAAAGTACCACCACTGACACATTTAAATAATGAACATTATTGTCAAAGTAATTTTTTAAAAGTTAATAAAAGTTTAATTGTTAATTAAATTAGTGATGGTGTTTAAGATTTTAAAGAAAATGGTTCCAAAATATTTTCTTAATTATTATGTTGAGTTAGTGAGGTACACTGTCATTCAACAAGAGCGAGTAATAGAGATATTTATCCTTATAGATTTAAGAGTGAATCAGGAAGAAATTCTTTTTTGTGTACTAGCTCTGTTGCTTGGAATGTTTTACCTACGATTTTTAAAGAGATTCGAATTGAGAGTGTTTTTAGAAGGGAAATTAAAAAGTGGTTGTTTTACAGTTGAAGTTGAGGATTTTGTTGTGCCGAGTTGCTGAGCTGATGATGTTTGCACTCCATTTATGATTTGCTCATTCATTTTTAAAAAATATCGAGGACCACAATGGAAATAAGCCTGTGGCTTTTTTGTGTATTTTATCCTTGACAGTTTTTAAATGTGTATGAATTAGTCTAATTGGACTTGTTTGTATATTTTTGTTAAAATTGTCAAATAAAATCAATCAATCAAACACATGATAACCATGAAAATAAATATTGTGATTTCTGATAAAGGGAACCTTGGGGTTTTGGTATAAGTTCTGATGAGACAGAAAGCTTTATTAGATTATTTATTAGATTAAATGTATTAATTATTTCAACAACAATAAATTATTAATAAACACATTCACATTATGCCACAAATGCTGCAGCTGAGTTCAACTTGTACTGAATTCAGAATATTGCTTTAATGCATTTCCAAAAAATGTCAGCATTATTTCTGTCATACCCTGTATGTGTGGATATTTGGCGATCAGCAGCAAGCTCCAGCGCAGTGTTGTGCCAGTAGTGTCCGTACCAGCAACAAATAAGCTTCCAACTGTGTAAATGAGGTTCTGTTCATGGAAATGTGAGTTCTTCTCTCCAGATTCCTGATTAAATAGTACAATTAGAGAGCTGTAGAGGTAGAAAGGTTAAAAAAAGTCGAGGTAAACAAAGACTCAAGAACTATCTAAAAAAATAAATAAAAAAAAATACCTCTGCATACTGCTTCCGGACGAGAAACGAATCAACAAATCCTCTGAGTTCCTGTTGGTTTAATGTTTGATGTAAACCGTTCACCAGCTCTGATCCCTCTTTAATATCAAGCTGTAGGTTTTTCATGAGTTGTCTCCAGTTTTTAAGCAACGGACCCAAGAAAGGGAACAAGTTGTAGAGCTGCAGAACAAAAACTATAAGTCTCTCTACCATGACAAATGCAAGTGTGTGTTGTTATAAAACAGAGTACTTTTAATTGATATGTGAACCTGTACGGATGCTGATCCACTCAGTCTGACACCCTCATTGGCTCGATCCACCATGCTCCGTAGCTGAGGGTCTGTATACTCGAATCTGCGGCCATACACAATGGAGGAGATGACACTTGACGCTGCGTAGTTCATAAGCTGTGTGGTTTCAAAAGGCTTTCCTGCGCGCACACACACACACACACACAAAAGGTGTTTAGTACATTTGCCATATTTGCCTATATCACCGTATATATCTTCATATGAAGAGTTAATTTGCAAAAAGCGTTCCTCATGATTTTTTTTCCTCAAAATAATCACATATTCCAATTTTGGTTTTTGCAACACATTTAAAAAAAATATGGAACAGTAAAGCGTTTACCACTTTATAATGTTGCCATTCATTTTCACAACACTTAAAAGACGTTTAGGGACTGAAGACACCAAGTGATGAAGTGTTTCAGATGTCATTTTGTCCCAGTCTTTCTGCAAACAAGTCTTAAGGTGGGTAACATTATGTGGTCTTCATTGGCGCATATTGTGCTTCAAAATCTGTCACAAATTCTCTATTGGAGACAGGTCAGGACTGCAGGCAGGCCAGTCAAGTACCTGTATTCTCTTCCTCTGCAGCCCTCCTAGGACTTTGTAATGTGTGCAGAATGTGGTTTCGCATTGTCTTGTTGAAATATGCATGGGCACCCCTGGAAAATAGGCAGCAGATTGTGCTCCAACATCTCTATGTACTTTTCAGCATTAATGGTGCCATCACAGAAGTGCAAGTTACCTTTGCCAAGGGCACTTGACCATGACAGACTCTGGCTCTTGGAGTCATTGCTGGTAATCGTACTAAATGATACGAATTAGATAGTACAAATTCATACAAATTAGCCACTTAATCAAAAAGTTATGAATTGCCGTGAGATTGTGTTGGAAATTCTGATTCATCTGACCCTCTTCTGGACACTGTTAACATATAGCTTCCTTTTGGCACAGTACAGTTTTAACTGGCATTTGTGGATGTAACTTTGTATTGTGGTATTTGACAAAGGTTATAAAGTAGTCCTGAGCACATGTGGTGATATCGCTTATAGATCAATGACGTTTATTCATGCAATGTTATCTGAAGGATCAGAGATCATGGTAGTTCAGTTTAGTCTCCAGATTCCTTGAATATTTTAATTATGTTATGCACTGTTAAAGGTGAAATATCCAAATGTCTTCCTATCTTTCTTTGAGGAACATTGTTTTTAAACATTTCAATAATTTTCTTATGTATTTGTTGGCAAACTGACGATCCTCAGCCCATCTTTTCTCCTAAAGAACTAGACCTTTCTTGGTTGCTGCTTTTGTACCAAATCATAATTACAACTACCAGTTGACATCACCTGTTTCAAATCACATCATTATTTAACAAATTAACCTGATTACTAGCCCTAAACTTCTCTTATAAATTGGAATACGTGTTTATTTTAAAAAACAACAACAATAAAAATCACGAGGAACACAATAACTAAAATCAAAGTTCATTTAGAAACCACTACTTTCTTTTTTATTTACGTTTTCCATACTGTGCCAACTTTTTTTACTGCCGAAAACTAGTATCTTGAAAATAACTAGTAAAATATTACATACTGTCACCATGGCAAAGACTATATATATATATATATATATATATATATATATATATATATATATATATATATATATATATATATATATATATATATATATATATATATATATATATATATATATATAATTTATTAAAACTTTTATGTTTAAAAATGTGTAGAAAACATCTTGTTAAACAGCACTTGTGAAACATTACAGAAAGAATTAGAAATTTCACAGGAGGGCTACTAATTTTGAGTTTGCTACAATAAATTATAAATGATAAACATACTTTACCTTCAAACTTCTCAAATTCCTCTCGTAAGTGGCATGTTTCCTCAATGATTTTCTCCTCAATTTTTTTCTTTCCCATCCCAAAGTCTCGTAAATTGGCAAGAGCAAATCGTCTCATCTCTCTCCAGCTCTCTCCATTGGCAAATATAATTCCTACAAAGTAATTCCCAAATGCGTAAATGCAAAATCAACTGAAAGCTTTACAGATACAGTGGGCATAAAAAGTGGTCAAACTTTACAATAAATAGCTAATTTTAGTTTCTAATAATAATAATAATTAATTAATAGTAATATTAGTATCTTCTAACATGAACTGAGAATAAACAATACAGCATTTATCACTCTTAACATTTACTAATGCATTAATAAAATCCGATTTTTGTGGGTTGTTCATTATTTGTTAATACATTAAGAAACAGTAACTAATGGAACGTTATTGTACATTGTTACCAAAAATACACAATAAATAATAAGTCTGCATAAATTAATAATGTTAAAACTGGCAAGAATGTTATTGAGTGTACTGTTAATTGTAACTCAATACACTTTGCCAGTATCCTTCAAAGCAAAACTATTTTACCCATTTGCCAAGTTTTTAACCATTTAAAATACATTACAATTCAGATATTTTATATAAATTATCAGGAGATAATGTGAAGTGCCCTTACCATGACCTTTAGCACAATCATGGAAAAATGGCATGATTTCTCTGTCTCCAAACACATTAGGGAAATTAACAAGCGCTTGCTTCACTGTTTTGTAGCCAGCAAGCACAACCACTTTCTTCGGACCAAAGTAGACTTTAAAGACTGGGCCGAACTGCTTTGCCATCTGATGGAGATTAAAAGAGACATGACAGGCATTTCAATGAAATGGGTCTTCGAATGTGTTAGTCCATGTGCAAAGTATGTTTGGGCAAAGAGGGATATTTAGTTTTGAACAACTACAACATATGGCTTAATAGACTATGAGCATTGTTTTCAGGGTTTTACTGCTAGAAGGGATACAGCTGCGGCCGTTAGTTAACAAAAATTATTTATTAAATTACCCATTAATTGTATTTTATTAACATCTACCCCTACCCCAATCCTAAACCCAACCAGTAATGTAAAAACAGTAATTATACAGTGTATTGTTTATATTATTCATCAAAATATCCATTAAATTGTATTTTATTAATGTGTACCCCAACCCTAAACCAACCCCTTATATCTAAAAATTGTAATTATTGTTGTACAGTGTCACAAAATTATGCTTTATTGATGTGAGTATCAGCAGCTGTATTCCTTATAGCAGTGGTCTCCAACATGTATATCACTGCTTGACAAATATATATTAAACCGCGGCAGAGGTGGTGGTTGATGGTTCGTAGGTTGCTCGGCAAGGATAACAAGCTGATAAAACATTGCTGTCACTCCAATGCAAGTTTTATTTATGGAGACAATTCCAAAGCACTGCATATTCTTTGGGTGTTTTGGGTTTGTCTGAGGTAATTAGTCTACCAAAATGTATATATACAGTTGAAGTCAGAATTATTAGCCCCCTTGTTTATTTTTTTCCCCTATTTCTGTTTAACGGAGAGAAGATTTTTTTTCAACACATTTCTAAACATAATAGTTTTAATAACTCATTTCTGATAACTGATTTCTTTTATCTTTGCCATGATGACAGTAAATAATATTTGACTAGATATTTTTAAAGACACTTCTATACAGCTTAAAGTGACCATTTAAAGGCTTAACTAGGTTAATTAGGTTAACTAGGCAGGTTAGGGTAAATAGGCAAGTTATTGTATAATGATGGTTTGTTCTGTAGACTATCAAAAATATATGTAGTTTAAAGGGGCTAATAATTTTGACCTTAACATTTTTAAACTTAAAAACTAGAGGTGCGAACCTACACTGGTCTCACGGTTCGATTCGGTTACAATTATCATGCCATCGATTCGGTTCAATTCGATATCTCGGTGCATCACGGTGCATTGACGATGCTTTCCAAACCCAATTTTATATTTTCTTCACAGCACATTTGTAATACAATTTTGTCCTTTAATGCAAACAGTCAGATATATGAACTGTACCTTTAAAAACTCAAGTACATGCACAGAACAGCAAATAAACAAATATAAATATGCTGCTCGCTTTCTGAGCCTTGTCTGGCGATTTCTTTCTTACACCCCTTTGATTGGTCACGCGCTCAACATAAAGATCTGCAATTGGCTCTTACGGGCTGGCGCTCTTCACCGATGATAAACACTGATACACGGCAGCGCAGCGGCGATCACAGCTGATCCATGGCACTGGATCCATGATAGACGCGGTGGGGGAAACTCTGCAGACACTCGCTCGAGTCTGTATCCAGAAGTATCGCTGTAACAGCCGAAAGGAGATGAAAAGTTACGCCAGCAGGTCAAATGGGCCACAGTGAGAGAGAGAAAAGAAGTACTTTCATTTTCTCAATCGCAGTGAAATAGGGGCTTCTGCTGTAAGTGTCAGTGAAAGACTGTTCAGTAAACACACACGCAGTGAAATTGTGCACATTTTCTGATTTTTTTAGGTAGTTGAAGTGTTTTAAATACTCGCGCTCGCCACACTCGCCATAGTAAGCTACAGAGACATAGCGGATATGGGATAAATGACGTCAGTACATAATAACCGGTTTTGATTATTACTGAAACGATACTGAATTGTCCGCGTCCGCATCGCGGTGCACCGAAAAAACAATTAATTTCGACACCCCTATTGAAAACTGCTTTTATTCTAGCCAAAATAAACCAAATAAGACTTTCTCCAGAAGAAAAAATACTATCAGACATACTGTGAAAATTTCCTTGCTTTGTTAGACATCATTAAGGAAATATTTAAAAAAGAAAAAAAATATTCCAAGGGGGGCTAATAATTCTGACTTCAACTGCACATTTTAAGCTGAAGTTGATCAGTCAGTTCTTGTCACGTGACTCACAGTGCATTCGTGGCAATTATTCAACTGTGTGCGTCTGGAAGGCGCGTCACGCCGCATGAGTGCAAGCCACGCACCTCCATTAAAAAATAACGAACTTGCATCAACTCTAGAAAAGATGCAATATGCGAATGGCCCCTAAAAGCCCGTCGTCATTTGTGATCTCCAGCAGTTGATCTTCTTGCACAGCCATGGTGGATTCACCTAATTTGTTGACAAATGGGTTGTGGATCTATTCCTTGGCAGTTCGTGGGTCCTTCGCTGGGCCTTTTCCCCTTAGCAAAGAAAATTTTCTAAGGCGTCTGTTTCTTACTTATTTTGCTGCTTGTGGTTTAAATTTTGTCATTCAGGTGACTGAGATGTAAGCAAGCAAATATGGTCATTTTTCAAAATAAAAGATTTTTCAAAATAAAAGATCGTTCACACTCTGATAATAGATAAAACGGAAATAATTAATGATAACTTGAGTGGCCCGGTAGCAATTAATCCACGGACCGGTGGTTGAGAACCACTGTCTGTCTTATGGAATTTACCAAATCCCGTCAATGGAAATTTCAATGGTTTAGGGTTGAGGACTGGCAAAACAACAACAATGTCCATGCGTTTTAAGGTGACAATATTCTCAAGCAAAGTTCTAAGCTGTTCACCAGTCACAATGCACTACGATAGCTAGGAAATCAAATCAACTGATAATTGCTATGTGATGACTTTATGTGATACATTCAACCTTGAAATAGGCCACCAAAATAATAAAGCCAGTCCTCATGTACAAAAAAAGCTAAATTTGGTTTTGTTAAAAATTTATGACTAGGCTACATCTTCATTCATTCATTCATTTTCTTGTCGGCTTTGTCCCTTGCGGGGTCGCCACAGCGGAATGAACCGCCAACTTATCCAGCACGATTTTACGCAGCGGATGCCCTTCCAGCCGCAACCCATCTCTGGGAACTTCCACACACACATTCACACTCATACTAGGCTACATCTTTTTCTTTTTTATTTATTTGTTTTCTTTTTATTTATTTTATTTTTTTTATAGATTATTTGCATATCTAGAATTTTTAAAAGGCAAACTAATTGCTGCTAGCTAAAATTGTGTTTTGATATTTTTGTACAAAGTTTGTCATTTTTGCTTATGAAGTCTCGCAGCAGCAGAAGTGGCAATTTGGTTGGTAAACATCTGGGGTGAGTAAAATAATTATAAATAATAATCTATTTTATTTACCCTGCTGGCTTATAATTTAGCTTGTTTTAAGGAAAAACTCACTTAATACTGACTTACTATTTTTAAAACTAAAAAACAATAGTTTTTACTTTTTAGAAATTATATCTTGACTTAAGATTTTTTAGATATTTGGGCTAGAAACAAGACAAAACCTCTAAACAGCTAACAGGTTCATAAGTAACGATTAATAGAGAGAATAGATCCATATACTAAAGTTTTAACCATGAAATGTTTGCAACAAATGTTTGTCACACTTTTATAGTTCTCTACTGATTAACCAATAAAAACAAAGCTGAACACATTGACCAATAAGACTGATTTCATTCATACTTACCTCACACAGGCTCAAGTGTGGTTTGTTGACATCCAGCATGAGCAGATTTCCCAACAGCGGCAACGGTTTTGGGCCTGGAGGTTCATTTCCGTCACTTCGAGACCTGAACAACAGAAGATAAGCAACCAGGAGCAGCAGCAAAAAGCAGATTAATGTTCCTGTGCTGAAAACATGAAGAAGTGCTTCCATGAACGCCATGTTCACTCAACTATACCCTACAAAACTAGCACAGACCCAGACAGTGGCACTGATTAAGCAGGAGTAGCTACATTCCAACTTGGAGGCGGAGATAATTGATATAAAAACAAACCAGGCCGCAGTCCAATGATGTTGTAGATGGAGATTAGATAACAGTTAAATCATACATATTTTTTCCACCACTTTTTTCATGTATAACACTTAAAATATAATTGTAAAAGATTTGCCATTGTACTGTATTGAAATGTATTTTTATTATTACAGTGAGTTAGCGTATGAGGCTACACAGAGTAAAAGCCATTCTCCCCCAATCAACAGTTTCTCCTTGTACCCTGAGCATTGCATTGTCAAACATGAGGGAAATACCAACCCCCAAAACCAGCTAAACAAGAGAGCAAAGTTGAGGAGATAAAGTGGGGGAGAAGTACTGCACATACAGTATTCTCTTCAGACCATGTTTAAACAATGGTAAATTGTACATTGAAATACATCACTACTACATTAAAGTCATAAACTGTCAAATGACAGCAAACATGACAAAGATATATGAAAGAAGATCACAAGCTGATGAAATGTCTATTGTGAAAAGCACATGGCAGAGATGTGTATTGGAGCTGTGAGGAACTCAAAGAGGATTCATCCTGTGCTTGGAATGTCCCAGTAGTACTTCATTTGCATAGAAGGAATAGTGGTAACACTTTATTTTGATGGTCCATTTGAGTATTAGTAGACTGTCTACTTAATATCTGTTGACACTGACATTTAACAGTCCTTCAACAGACATTTAACTGACTATAAGAAACTTTGCAATTACATTTCAACTTACACTAACCCTAACCCCAACCCCAACCTAACAGTCTACTTATAATCTAATGATAATTAGTTGCAATGTAACTTAAATTCAACAAACGGACCGTCAAAATAAAGTGTGACCAAATAGGAATAAGCTCCATTGATGTGTGCTTTATTAAATGGGTGGTCCAGAGTGTGTTTTTAAGGCTTGGTTGTGTTTATAAGACGCAAAGCAATGTGTGCTCATGCTTCATTTGTAGAAAATCACATTATTTTTTCATATATCTTACTTTGATTATATGCAGCTACTCAGCTAACATGAAAACGACAGTCATGTTTTCTAGCCATCAAGTGGCTCTGATTGGTCAGCTAACATAATGTGCTGTGATTCGAAGATCGGCTCCACGTCACCAGGAAGCGTCACGCTACGACAAGCACGCGCTGTGAAAATACTGTCAGTCAGACTAGCTGTTAGCCATATCAGTTTGAGACTGAATCAGACAGAAAATGACATAGAGGACACAGATGAACCTCACTCCTGCTCTCTAAAATAAAATCTGATGTCTTTCACATATATTCTGGTTATAAGCATGTGTAAGTAATATGAAACGTTCACATATATTTTGCGAGTTTTTAATTTGAGATGTAGAATGCAGGGAAAGCGACCGCATAGAGAGACACTGCAGCGCTGGTGAAGATTGTGGAATTCCTGAAAGACGAGTCTCTGCATTGATCCCATGGGTCAGTCTGAACACCCGCCAGTGACCTACGACCTACAGTACACCTGCGGCTTCTCCACAATGGACGTCCAGCTTCTCCAGCCTCCGGCGCCTAGACTGCAGCTCTGCACAAGAAGTTTGGCCAGAGGAGAAATGGTCGTGCCCAACTGAGCCTGGTTTCTCTCAAGGTTTTGTCCTTCACTTTTGTCAATTGGTGAAGTTTGTTCCTTGCCACTGTCGCCACTTGCTTGGTTTGGATTTGCTCTTCAGTGTTTGGACTTCCAACAGTGAAAATTAAACCACACTGAACTTAACTGAACTTCAACTCTGAAAACTGGACTGACACGGTTTCAATCTACTAAAATTTCTATGTTAAGCTGCTTTGACACAATCTAAAATGAAAAAGCGCTATAGAAATATAGAAGAATTGAATTGAATTCTTTAAAACGCATCATAGTGACTTGTTTAGTCTGGTTAAGTACCAACACCATGCATGTTTTGTAAAAAATACAATTTTTAATGTTCCATTATTACACGATTCCAAATTTAGGGGGACCAAGCTTGCGGTCACGAAGGCACTGCTTGTCATTCAGTTTTGATGACAGCTAGAAAATGTCTTGGTTATGTACGTCACCCTTATTTGCTGAAGGAGATGTTTATGTCGAATTGATCGACTAGGGAATTCACTTAGAAGGACCTATCACTCTGATTTGTATAAAAACAGGCCAATGGAATGTTTATGAAAATGACGAGTGCAGCTCTCACAGGTGTTGCCAGTAGAGGGGTGTGCTAGTAGAATGTGCTCTCACCCCCGGGGGACACGGCTCACATTGAGTATGATATGCAAGGGCGATGACATCCACTTTCCAGTGGACCAATCTTGGTTTAGATATGGCACTTCCCTAAAAAAAATACAGTTTTTTAATGTTCCATTATTACACAATTCCAAATTTAGGGGGACATGCTTGCAAGCTTGTCTCTCAGTTTTGATTAAAACTAGAAATCATCTTGGTTATGTACGTAACCCTCGTTTTCCGAAGGAGAGAACAAAGGTCCAGTTGTTGTTTAAATGATTGGCCAAACCATTCATTTTCCTTCGGCTTAGTCTCTTTATTCATCAGGGGTCGCCACAGCAGAATAAACCGCCAACTTATCCAGCATATGTTTTACACAGCGGATGCCCCCTTCAGCTGCAGCTCAGTACTGGGAAACATACATACACACTTATTCCCACACATACACTACGGCCAATTTAGTTAATCCAATTCACCTATACCGCATGTCTTTGGACTGTGGGGGAAACCGGAGCACCCGGAGGAATCCCACGCCAACACAGGGAGAACATGCAGACTTCAGAAAGGAATGCCAACTGACCCAGTCAGGACTCAAAACATCCACCTTCTTGCTGTGAGGTGCCAGTGCTAACCACTGGGCCACCGTGTCGCCTGGCCAAAGCATATATAAAATAACATTTGTTTTCTTTTATATTGTGGCATACTTGGAGGAACACATGGCACTATGCATCAGTTGGTGACTGTATGGAGGCAGATCAGTGATCTTCTGATTAAGAAATAAATTGGCCCAGGGTATATATATTTAGGCCCAACCCCAATTCTACCCCTTAGCCCTTCCCTCTACCCCTTGTTTTGTGCATTCAAGGAAGGGGTAGGGGTGTTCCAGCTCTCTTTAGCTTGAAGGAGTAGGGCTAAGGGGAAGGGATTTGATCTGAGATTTTCTAGGACCACACTAGAAACCAAGGGGCACAACAATTTCCAAGAATACACCATCAAACCGAATTTGACCAAAAAAATTTAATTGGGATTGGGCCTTCGGTTTTTTAAAAAGAAGTATAAAACATTTACAATTACATTCATTTAGAAAATAGGTGAGATGAATGTCTATTTCACGTTTTAATCCTAGTTTGTGATTTCTAATGTTGACATAAGCAGAATAAACAGACAAATACAAGTGATCTGTTTGAACACATAGGAACAACTTTACTGTAACAGACTTCACAACCGCTTCACTGCACACAGTTTATGTGCAATCGGGTTCAGTGTAAAGCCTACGGCTGGTGTGAGTTTCAGCTCATCTTCAGACACTCCAGGAGGAGGAGTGAAGCGGAAATACTGAAGGAGAGACGTGAAGAAGAGGAAGAGCTCCATCCTGGCCAAACTCTCTCCAAGACAAACCCTGCGCCCTGAGAAATAGAAAGAGAGAGAACGCAAACTTTCACACTTTTTTTTCAGTGAGTACTTTTGGGAATATTACTATGAATGCTGATAAGAGCACAAAGCAATAACTTTTAAAAAAGCACAACAGAATTAAGCCACAGCACAACAAAAATAATAATCCTGACATCTGGGAGCAGATCAAAGTCAAGGTCGAAGTTTATTAGTTATCATTCATTCATTTTTCTTCGGCTTAGTTCCTGATATATCAGGGGTTCACAGCGGAATGAACCACCAACTATTCTAGCATATGTTTTACACAGCGGATGCCCTTCCAGCCACAACCCAGTACTGAAAAACACCCATACACACTCACATTCACACACAGACTTATATACTATAGCCATTTTGTTTACCCAATTCACCTATAGCACATGTCTTTGGACTGTAAGGGAAACCGGAGAACCCAGGGGAACCCCATGCGAACACAGGGACAACATGCAAACTTCACACATGCCAACTGACCCAACCGGAACTTGACCCGGCGACCTTCTTGTTGTGAGGTGACAGTTCTAACCACTGAGCCACTGTGCCGCCCTTTTTGGGTGAACTATCCATTTAAATTGTAATGTGCACTACTTGGGCCACCTTAACACCAGAACACTTAAATTAACTCAGATTTAACTAATTTAAAATAATATGAAAAATCAAGCTGAACGGGAAGAAACTGATACCTGCAGAGAAGGGCATGAATGCGTCTCTCTTCACAAATCGACCCTGCTCATCCAGAAAATGATTGGGGTTGAAGGTGTGGGGTGTTTTCCATTCATCCTCATCCCACAGTACAGATGTTAGTAGAGGAAATATACATGTACCCTGGTCAATAAAAAAAAACATAGGCCTGCTGTAGTCCCACCATATGGTATTTGTTGTTTACGTATATTACAAACAATGGGATTGCATAACTGTTGTACTGTATGTTCAAAAACTGTGTTACTGTTTTGTGGTATTTTATGGTTTTGTATTGATTTTGTAGTACTTTATGGTATTATATTTATAGATTTATGTTGCTTACCTTCTTGATGAAGTATCCATTGAAAGTAATGTCAGAGCTGGTCATATGAGGGATGCTCATGGGTACTATGTTGGCCAGCCTTTGAGTTTCATGGATAACAGCATCTGTATATGGTAAGTTCTTCCTGTCTTCTGAAATCGGCTGTCGCCCACCGATTACCTGGTCAATCTCCTCCTGAACTCGATCTGTGGATATATCACACTTAAAGGGACAATTCAACCCAAAATGGAAATTTTCTCACCATTTACTCCCCCTCATGTGGTTTCAAATCGTTATGAGTTTTTTTCTTCTATTAAACACAAAATATGTTAAACATTTTATTTTGTGTTCAACAGAAACTCAAACCAGTTTGGAACAAGTGAAGGGTGAGTAAATCATGACAGAATAAATGATTAATGATGACAAATTTGTTAACATGGCAACTATAGAATTACTGCAATCGATTCATTCATGTACAGTACTTTCCCATTCAGATCAGGAACTCAGAACCACCAGCACCAATATCCACTTCTGCACTTGTCACTTCTTGTCTGTCACCCATCCACTCTGCCAGTGCCATGGTCAACCCGGCGCCCTACTCTGGTTCCACAGAGGATTGCATCCATCCGTCCTCCATGACCAGCGGTGAGTGTGCTTACTACTCATTGCTGTGTTTCAGTTCACGGTCACTTCAATTCTGGGTCAGCTGGCAACTTCATCTCAGCAGACTTATGCAACCAACCTGAGTTAAAGAAACAACTCCATGACACCCTTACCAGATACACTCCATTACTGGAAGTCCATTAGTGCAGAGGACAGAGGATTCGTTACTGCATTGGGCCCCTTCAAATACGAATCGGACTGTTTCATGTTGAGAACATCAAGCTGCTGGTTCTGGAGGATTCCACTGCTGGGATCATTTTAGGGTGCCCATGGCTTGTTTCCCATAGCCCTAAAGTGGGGTGAAAGCTGCTTCCCTCAATCCTTCAGAATCCATGTCTCCTACTCTGACAATCCTTGAATTTCACATCCATTAAAAGTCCCCTGGAGAGTCGTTCTTTCAGCATTCCTTTAGAATACACCCACTTCAGTGACGTTTTCTGCCCAAAATGAGCCTTACAACTTCCACCTCTCAGACCATAGGACTGCGCCATCGACCTCATTCCTGATCAACCAGTGCCCAGAGGTAAAGTATACTCCCTTACCATCCATGAAATCCATGAAAGCCATGACATCCTAATCTAGTGAGATTGACATCCTAATCAGTGAGCACCACTTGTATCTCAAGGCAGAGAAATGCATGTTTCAGCTGTCCCGTCTCAGCAGCAGGGGACCTTGCCATAACTCCATCCATGCAGCTTCTACTCCCAGAAACTCTCCTTGGGAATTGTTCATTTTCAGTATACACAGATCACTGCAACCTTGAGTACCTGAGAGAAACCAAATGCCTCAATCCCAGACAAGTCAGATGGGCTTTTTTTTACCAGATATAATTTGGTGCAGATATTGCTGGTTCCAAGAATAGTAAAGCTGATGCACTGTTCAGAATATATGCTCTTGACGAATCCCCTAAATCTCCTTGATGAAGTTCCTGAACCTATTCTTCCAGAGAAAATAATTGTTAATCCGATACAGTAGACCCTGGAGGAGGAAATCAGAAATGCCAGTAACTCTGATGCAGCTCCGCTGAGGTGTCCAATCTCACCAACGTTTCCTGAAATCAAAGGAAATCTCTGATACATGCCTCACACACTTCCCTGGACACTGTGCACTAGGACTAATCAAACCCTGCTAAAAGATTGCTTCTGATGGCCTAGAATGGCCATCAACTTCAGAAGGTAAAGAGGGGATGCCAGGAATGTCCAAAGCTCTTCATCAACTTTCATCTGGCAAGCTCCTTCCTCTCCCCATTCCCCAACGTCCCTGGTCACACATAGGAGTAGTCTTTGTCACTGACTTATCCCCACCTGATAGTAACGCATGCTTCTTTGTTGCAGTGGACCAGTTTTCCAAAGGCTGTCATCTCGTACCATTGAAGGGCTTACCTAAGATTATGGAGACTGCAGAAATCTACTATAACAATGTGTTCCAAAACTATGGCATCCCGGAAGACAATCTCTGGTTCATCTTCCGAGTCTGTAGAGCATTCTTCTCGCTCCTAGTTGTGACAGTCAGCCTGTCTTCTGGTTGTCACCACCAGAGCAATGAGCAAACAAAGAAAAATCCAGAAGATAGGCAGATATCTTCGTACCTTTTGTCACAGCCTCCAGAACTCCTAGAACCGTTTTCTTGCATGAATCGAGTAGACACAAAACTCCCTGTATCAACATTCCACAGAACTCACTCCATTCCAGTGCATGCATGGTTATCAACCGCCTCTGTTCCTCTGGTCTCTGAGGTACCATCATTGGTTCCGGGAGAGGGTACATGTCACACCATCCAGGCTAATTATTATATAATTTTTTCGTATGAGACTGTAACTCAGATATTTGAGGGTTTTAAAGAAAATTAACTTAATTTGATGACAAAATAACTGAACGTATACATTCAAGTTATGCCACGAATGTTGCAGTTGAGTTCAGCTTGTACTGAATATTCCAGTATATTCATTAATGCATTTACAAAAGATTCCAGCATTATTTCTGTCATACCCTGTATGTGTGGATATTTGGCCATCAGCAGCAAGCTCCAGCGCAGTGTTGTGCTTGTAGTGTCCGTACCAGCGACAAACAGGTTTCCTACTGTGTAAATGAGGTTCTGATGATGGAAATGTGAATTCCTCTCTCCAGATTCCTGATCAAATAGTACAATTAGACAGCTGTAGAGGGAAAAAATCAAGAGCTACTTAAAAAAAAATTACCTCTGCATACTGCTTCCGGACAAGAAATGAATCAACAAATCCTCTGAGGTCCTGCTGGTTTAATGTTTGATATAAACCATTCACCAGCTCTGAAATTTCTTCAATATCAAGATGTAGGTTTTTCATGAGTTGTCTCCAATTTTTGAGCAACGGACCCAAGAAAGGGAACATGTTGTAGAGCTGCAGAACAAAAAATAAGTCTCTACCATGACAAATGCAAGTGTGTGTTGTTATAAAACAGAGTACTTTTAATTGATATGTGAACCTGTACGGATGCTGATCCACTTAGTCTGACGCTCTCATTGGCTCGATCCACCATGCTCCTTAGCTGAGGGTCTGTATACTCGAATCTGCGGCCATACACAATGGAGGAGATGACACTTGACGCTGCGTAGTTCATAAGCTGTGTGGTTTCAAAAGGCTTTCCTGCACACACACACACACACACCCACACACACAAACAAATGGTATTCAGTACATTTGCCAAGCCTACCTATATCACTGCATGTGCCTTCATATGAAGAGTTAATTTGCAAAAACATTTTTGGTTGTCTTGTTTATGTTGTTTTGCCGCCTGCATTGACCTCTTTGCTTGTGCCTATGACTACTCTTTTGGATTGTCTTCATGCTACCGTTTGCACCTGTTTTGACCTTTACATGCCTTACTTATCTCTAAAGAAACTGCATTTGGACCCTCACCTCGAATCCTTGACTCCTTGTTACACAAACATAGAAGGAGCATGACAAATACTACAAACACACATCAATATATGCACCTGCTCATACTACGTTAGACCAAAAGCCCTGCCAAGTAAGTGCTCTTTAAAACGACCTAATGAGGTACAACATTTAATGTCCAAAGGCAGGTCATTTCAGAGGCAAGGTACCACAACTGAAAATAAACTTTTGGGATGACCTAAATGGCTAACTTGTCAAATAAAACTGAATCATGTCTAAATGTGTCCATGCAAAGCTTTAAAATTGTACAGTTACATTCAATTGAATTGCAATAAAGCTAACACTGGGGAAACACTTGGTTCCGGTTGACAATCTGGTTGCTGCGTTTTGTACTAAATGAAGATATAGCTGAAGAAACCTAGTAACCTAGTTACAGTAACTACCTAGGTAACATAGTAAGCATTTAAACTGCACATTAAGCTGAATACTATCTTGCAAAATTACTAGTAAAATATTATGTACTGCCATTATGGGAAAGACAAATAATGATGTATAAATTGTATTAATCAAAACTAGTATGTTAAAAAATATGTTGAAAATATCCTAAAAGCAATTGGGAAATATTAGGAAAAGAAAGAGGGCTAATAATTTTGACTTCGGCTCTAACATTGCTATCATTTTATGATAAATCATAGGTTGTAGCATCCTTAATTAGTAAAAGCTTGGCTACATATTAAATGTACTTCACCTTCAAACTTCTCAAATTCCTCTCGTAAGTGGCATGTTTCTTCAATGATTTTCTCCTCAATTTTTTTCTTTCCCATCCCAAAGTCTCGTAAATTGGTGAGAGCAAACCGTCTCATCTCTCTCCAGCTCTCTCCGTTGGCAAATATAATGCCTACAAGGATGATTAACTTCAAATATTAAAACAGCCAAACAGTTCATATAATACAATTCAGCATGATCACTTATTTTATATAAATAATCAGAAGATTGAAGTGCCCTTACCATGACCTTTAGTGAAATCGTGGAAAAGTGGCATGATTTCCCTGTCTCCAAATGCATCTGCGTAATTAACAAGCGCTTGCTTCACTGCTTTGTAGCCAGCAAGCACAACCACTTTCTTTGGACCAAAGTAGACTTTGAAAACTGGGCCGAACTGCTTTGCCATCTGATGGAGATTAAAAGAGACATGACAGGCATTTAAATGAAAGGGTTCCTACAGTATGCTTTTACACTTTTTGAATGCGTCAGTGAGTGTGCAGAGTATTTTTGGGCATAAATAATGTTAGAAGTTACAAATCTTAAAGTTCACTTCAAAGGCAAAAGTACTTTTAGTGATGTCAGTAAATCCCGCAGTTGTTGCTTGAAGGGAGACAGCTGGGGCCGGAAGTTAATGAGAATTATATATATTATTTATTAAATTACCCATTAATCACATTTTAGTAGCGTCTACCCCTACCTCAATCATAAACCTAATAGGCCATATTTTAGACCTGGTGCAATAAAGCACAAGACGTGTTTGGCACGATTTGCTGCTATTTCAGATCAGCGCAACCCTAATTTTCACATTTTGCGCCAAATTTTTTTAAATAGCAAATCCATTTGCGCCACTTTGTGGACTCATGGGTGTGCCGGTCTAAAAAGAAGGTGTGTTAAGGCGCATTGTTGGTGTGTTGTTATTTTGAGAAACTGAAATAAACCACGTTATTGACCAACTGAAAGCAGGTCTAAAGTCCAGCACAGAGTGCGTTAGTGATGCGCCATACCCATGCAGGTTCAAACACTTATACATTTCTTAATACACACAGGACGTACAGCAATAGACAAATATCTTTACATATGAAATAAAATAAAGGAGTAAAATGTTACAAATGAGTTATTATTATTCATTATATGCATATTTATATTTGTTTTAATAAAAACAAGTTTAGATTAGTCCTTCTGTCAGGTTTTGGAGACGTCTGCATCACCATATGGAGCATAAGAATAGGACGTGCGTTTGGATATAACTCAGTTGTTTGACCACACTTTGTTATTATTGTTCATTTATTCATTTGCTGGAAATTAAAACTGAATTTAGAAATAGTTTTGAAACAAATCTTTGCGCTTAACAAATGAAATTAAATATGTAGGTTAATGGATTTCTTCAGTGGAGTGCGTACAACACGGTTTCCTTATTCACGAAAGTGAAGGAGTAAAGAGTAAAAGTAAAGTAAAGAGAAAGTAAAGAGGCTGAATTGAGAAGACTCGGTCTTTATCCTCTTGCTGCAGATGGTCTGTTTAACTGCTTTCTCGCTAGTTAAGCGTTCAGTTTTTCCATTTGCAAAGTCCACCATGTAAATAGCAAATGCACCATGGCGCGATGCAACTGACTCTTAAAGGGAATGAGACTCTGATTGGTTTAATGCACATTATGCTCAAAACACACCCAGAACTCATTAAGAGAATAAGCAAAACCCTGTTAGACCATGGGTCTAGACCAGGGGTGTCAAAGTCAATTCCTGGAGGGCCGGAGCCCTGCAGAGTTTAGTTTCAGCCCTGCTTCAACACACCTATCTGTAGGTATCAAACAAGCCTAAAGCACTCAATTAGTTTGATCAGGTGTGTTTAATTGGGGTTGGAACTAAACTGTGCAGAGCTCCGGCCCTCCAGGAACTGGCTTTGACACATGTGGTCTAGACCATAAAGTGTATTTTTCCATGCTTAAAATAATTTTCCTCAATTCTCCTCGATGCCCACACTTGCAAAGACGCTCCGCGCTGCTTCTTGCCGCTTATTGCTGCTGGCTCCCATTGAAAATGAATGACTTCCAGCTACTTTGACACTCTCGCCGCTTTCGGTGTGAACGTACAGTTAGACTTTGTGCCTAGATCGTTCAAATAGAACCCAATATCACTGCAGCCCGGAGATCTCCAAGTGGGAGAGATTACACCACAAGTAGGCTAGGTTTAGGGTGTAGGAGAAATTGATAAAACACAACACTGTGAGGCTGGATTTAGGGTAAGGTTAGGTGTAGACATTCGTAAAACACAATAGGTTGGACTCCATTTCATGTACAAGACATTACATAAATGATAACTCCAGGTAGTTTGTACAGCCTACTTGGAGTTCAAGTCCCACCCACTTGGAGCTGACCAGCCCATTTTGAGCTGGCTCCGACCTCTGTTTATATCCTTCTCAGACAGACTGTCCTCCAAGGAGAGGTGTGTGAAATAGTGGAATGTTAGATATGAAGAGTTTCTGCCTATCGGGTCATTTGAAAAGAAGTTCTCAGATAGGGACACACCTTTAGCAATGGGTCAAAAGACATCTGAAGTTATCTCTGTGAGAAGAAGACTAATGTAGCAGACACACTGAGGCATTTCAACTGATATAAAAGAGGGTAAAATCATGTGCATGTTGTAACATAGGCCTACTGTATATACATTTCTGGAGATCGCAAATTATGGAGCCAGAAGTACGTACAGTATGGCTGCATTTCGTCATTAAAACGAACGCTACGGGGTGATATGACGCCGTTCATTTTTTGCACTAGCAGCTTGACTTGAGACACAGAGAGGAGTTGGCGACAAGGTTCGAGTCTGGTAAAGAACGGTTCCAGAAAGCAGGTAAGACAAAAACAAAAGCCAAAAAATAAAATAAAGAAGTAAATAACAGGGTGAGAATGTGGTAAAATCTGAAAACGTGGTAAAATCAGGCGAGGGCTTTTCTTTTTCTGGATTGCTTTTTGAAACTGTTGGTTGGGTTTAGGGAAGTGGGTGGGCGGGTCAATCAGTGCTTTTGAAAACACTATTGGTTGGGTTTAGGGAAATTGACAGCGGCCTCTGGTGGATTTACGCAAGAAGACCAGGCATGAATGGCATTCGTGAGAGAAATTTGAGATCTCACATACAGTAGCGGCCTCTGGTGGATATGTGAAAACAAAAACTTCAAAAAAATGTACCACGTGGGATGTATTTGGCACTCTCCAAAAATGTATATAGGGCTACGTCTTCAGAATGAGCCTGGGTTGGCATACTTTCATTTGAACTTTCTGTGTGAGCTGAGCAGAGAGGAGAATAGGTGATGGTAAAGAAGTGTGGGAAAAGCATCAAATATAAATGAAGAAGTGGGTGAAGCAAGCTTTTCCAGTTTCACTCAGCTGGGCATGTGGAGACAAGCGTCTGTCTTTATACACTGTGCTTGTATTGTCCATATGTGGAGATATAAAAGTATTGTATCTGAGGTCTCTCAAATCTTACAGCACACTACAAAAATGCTTTTCTGACTTAGAATTTGTCTTCTTTCTAGTCAAAATATCCAACAAGTCTTAATTCAAGCTGAAATTTTCTAGACAATTAAAAATACTGTTTTCATTCATTCATTTTCCTTCAGCTAAGTCCCTTTTTTATCATGGGTCACCAAAGCAGAATGAAGCGCCAACTATTCTGGCATGCGTTCCACGCACCCATTTCACAGTACTGGGAAACACCCATACACTCTTGCATTTACATACACACACAAACACTACGGCCAATTTTGTTTACCCAATTCATCTATAGCACATGTCTTTGGACTGTGGGGGAAACCGGAGGACTCGGACTAGTGACCTTGTTGCTGTGAGGCAACAGTGCTAACCACTGAGCCACCGTACAGCCCAAAATAATATTTTGTTTTTGAGTGAATTTTTTTCCTTGAGCTAAATTATCTGTAAAATCAAAGTCGTCATAAATCATTTTAAAATCATGGGGGGTTATTTTATGTTACATTTTTTGGTAAGATAATTAGACACAACCCTATTAGTTTAGCAAAATACTACAATAAAACCAAATCAATTGATAATTGCTTTTGTGATTCAACGTTGGAACAGACCACTAATAATAAAACCCAATACTTGTGTACATAAAATCTACATTAAATTACTAGGTTACATATTTTTCTTAGATTTTTTGCAGATTGCAACCAATATACAGTTGCAATCAGAATTATTCAACCCCTTGATTTATTAGCCCCCCTGATTATTTTTTCCCCCAATTTCTGTTTAACGGAGAGAAAACATTTTCAACACATTTCTAAACATAATAGTTTAAATAACTCATTTCTAATAACTGATTTATTTTATCTTTGTCATGATGACAGTAAATAATATTTGACTAGATATTTTTCAAGACACTTCTATACAGCTTAAAGTGACATTTAAAGGCTTAACTATGTTAATTAGGTTAACTAGGCAGGTTAGGGGAATTAGGCAAGTTATTGTATAACAATGGTTTGTTCTGTAGACTATTGAAAAAAAATAGCTTAAAGGGGCTAATAATTTTGACCTTAAAATGGGTTTTAAAAAATTAAAAACTGCTTTTATTCTAGCCGAAATAAAACAAATAAGACTTTCTCCGGAAGAAAAAATATTATCAGACATACTGTGAAAATTTCCTTGTTCTGTTAAACATCATTTGGGAAATATTTAAAAAAAGAAAAAAAAAATTCAAAGGGGGTTCAATAATTCTGATTGCAACTGTATCTAGTATTTTCAAAAGGCAAAATCGATTGCTGCTTGTGAAAATAAATGGGTTTGATATGTTTGCACAAAATCTGCAATTTTTGCTTATGAAGCCATAAGCAGCAATAACACTTTAGTTGGTAAACACCTGGGCTAAGTAAAATAATCTATTTAATAATCTATTTTACTTCCCCCATGCACTGGCAGGTAATTTAACAAGTTAAGGAAAAACTCATTTAATACTGACTAAAAACAAAAAAAACAAAAAATTGGTAGAAAATGTTTCTTGACTTATAGATATTTGGACTAGAAACAAGACAAAAACCCTAAACAGCCAACATCTTAATAAGTAACTATTTATAGAGAGAATAGATCCGTATACTAAAGTTTTACAGATGAATTGTTTGCTGTAAAAACTCATCGGACAGTTTTGTCATACTTTTATAATTTGCTACTGATTAACCAATAGAAACAAAGCTGAATCAGTTGACCAATAAGACTGATCTCATTCATACTTACCTCACACAGGCTCAAGTGTGGTTTGTTGACATCCAGCATGAGCAGATTTCCCAACAGTGGCAACGGTTTTGGCCCTGGAGGTTCATTTTCGTCACTTTGAGACCTGAAGAACAGAAGATAAGCAACCAGGAGCAGCAGCAAAAAGCAGATTAATGTTCCTGTGCTGGAGACATGAAGAAGTGCTTCCATGAACGCCATGTTCACTCAACTATACCCTACAAAACTAGCACAGACCAAGACAGTAGCACAGATTAAGCAGGAGTGGCTACATTCCACCCTGGAGGCGGAGATAATGAATACAAACCAGGCCACAGTCCAATGTTGTTGTATATGGAGATTAGATAACAGTATTTACACCACTTTTTTTCATGTATAACACTTGAAAATATGCTTTTAAAAGATTTGAAATTTTACTGTATTGAAATATATTTTATTATCAGGCCTAGGGAATAATCATGCACTGATAAATTTTTGGTACAGCCAATAAAAATAAAATAAACAAACCAAAATTTATTCAACAAGCAATTTTTAATAGCCTGGGAACACTTTACAATAATGTTCCATTAGCTAATATTTGTTATTCAATCACTAAATATGAACAAACAATGAACAATACCTTTATTACAGTATTTATCCACCGTTAGTTAATGGAAACAAAGTTGTACATTGTTAACCCACAGTGTGTTAACGTTAACAAGCATGAATTAGAATTTTAATAATGTCCATGTAAATGTTAAAATAAACTTCATTAAACTTCATTCAATAAATTACAATTACAATTAAATACATTAACTAGCATTAACTAATGATGCCTTATTGTAAAGTGACTGAATTCTTTGTCAGAAGTTAATTATCTCAGTGTCATTTACATACAAATATAACTAAATAGATGTGTACTAATTGAGTAAATGAATCTAAGGCTGTGATATTTCTGTGATTCAAAAGGGTAATGATTCGCACTCATCAAGTAATTGCTTCGTGCTGTTTTTATTTTTACATTCTTTGGGTGATTCAAAAACACTTCGGCACAATGCCTTCCTCATTCCAATCCTCTCACTCCACCTTTTTATCCCACAGTCAATCACACTGCGTCATTAGTTAGACGACTACTCGATAATCAAAAAAACATCTCATTTTCATTTCAAGATTAACCACATAAAGACTATTTACCTTCAGGTTAAAACATTATTGTTGTGTGATATTTCTGTGAAAATGTAAATATTTAAATAATTTTTAAGATACAAAACTAAAATTACAGCACAATATGAAAAAAGAACATCATTTATGCACCTACTGTTCTCATGTTCACTTTTTGTTACAGTTATTTTCCACATTTAATATTTTAAATTAATGAATTAGCTTGTATTTATTCAGGACAAGTTAAAAAGCTTTTATTTAAAACAAGAAAATATGGACAATGGACCATTAAACCTTTCGTGAGTGTGATTTTTATAAAATTGTGATTTCTACATCACTTCAAAGTCATGTAAATTTATCTGCTTTAATCTTTGCTGTAATGTATGTTGCATTGATTTGTACATAAAGTGGTTTGAGAAAGTAACCTATATAAAATTAATGTATTATTATTATTAATATTAATAATAAAAAAATAATAATAATAATAATAATAATAAACAATGCAAATAAATAAAATGATTAAACTTTCCATTAATGTATGCTTTATGATTAGACAATATTTGAAAAGAATCTGAAAATCTGAGGGTTCCAGAAAATTTAAATACTAAGAAAATTTCCCTTAAAGTTTTCTAAATTAAGTGCTTAGCAATGCATATTACTTAGTAATAATTGAGCTTTTGATTTTCTGAGAGCAAGGAATATGATCTTTACTTAATATATAAATTATGTATAGCTTTACAAAATGTAACATTGTGACCCTTACAATATATATTTCTTTTCCTAACACTGAATTTGTGGTTCAGGGTCACAAAATGTTGTTTCTATTTTGGTTGACAGATATCAAAAGCGTTTGATTGCACACAGTTTGTGTGGAGATGGATTCAGAGTCACTCCGACGATTCCTTTGAGATCCAGCTCATCTTCAGACACTCCAGGTGGAGTTGTGAAGCGGTAGCTCTGAAGGAGAGACGTGAAGAACAGGAAGAGCTCCATCCTGGCCAAACTTTCTCCCAGACAAACCCTGCGCCCTGACCAAACGGCAAATGTATTTTATTCCAATTCACATGCTTGTTTCTTCAAAACTGTGTGTTTATATTAATCATACCTGCAGAAAAGGGCATGAAAGCCTCTCTCTTGATGAACTGGCCCTTCTCATCAAGGAAGTGTTCTGGGTAAAAGCTGTTTGGTTTCTCCCATTCACTTTCATCCTTCAAAACAGACGTCAGCAGAGGAATAACAGTGGTCCCCTAGAAAACGGATGAAAAGACTAAATTAACATGTGGACTTCAATATATTTTACTTATTTTAATATACATTCTGATAGACCTTCTTGATGAAGTATCCATTGAAGGTAACATCACAGCTGGTCACATGAGGGAGATTCATGGGTACAATATTAGCCAATCTCTGAATTTCATGAATCACAGCATCTGTATATGGTAATTTCTTCCTGTCTTCCACCACTGGCTGACGTCCACCAATCACTCTGTCAATCTCCTCTAGAACTCCATCTGCAGACAAATGCAACACATATTTGGTGCTTTGGTTTACAATGTATTCGACACTGAGGGAAAATTCTTCGTATGACTATTTTTACCTTGTATTCGAGGATATTTGGCCATGAGCATCAGACCCCAGCGCAGAGTTGTTCCTGTGGTATCAGTACCAGCAGAAAACAGATTTCCCACCGTCATGAGAAGATTCTCTGCATGAAAGTACGAATCCTTGTTGCCAGATTGCTGATAAATACAAATCCACACAGCATGAAGTAATTTTTTTTAAGTTTTAAGTTAATGTAAACAATTTTTGTTGGTAAAAATAATTCAAAAAGCTCCACTAAATTCGTAACGTTTAAAAAAAAAAAAAAGCATCATGTCAAATCAACGAAATTTTAGATCTACATCCAAAAATTTTTCATCACAGGTTTTTGGACCACAGGAAAGCGTACAATTTAAACTTCTAGCTCCTAGAGCTTATGTGGACATAACTACTAGGTACTTCCAAAAAACAATTCATATTAATATATCAGCCTCATCTAACGAGGAAACACCTAATTTACCCTTTGTGATTTCAGTGGCTAACTTGTACAAATTCGTACGTTTAGTCGTACGAAATTTTACGTTTTTAAAAAGGAGGCATGGCACTCAACCCCACCCCTGAACCCAGCTGTCATTAGGGGATGGACAAATGGCACCAATTTTTACAAATTCATACGAATTAGCCACTAAATCTAAAAGTTACGAATTGCCATGAGATCATGTTGATTGAATTGCACAATTTTTCCGGAACATGATGTCACTAAATGGCAATAGTGCATCTAATACTGGGAACTAAGTAGCCTATTCATTCAAGTAAGTTACAACAAAGTCAATACAAACATGAATAGAGGCAAATTATTGGTATGCAGTGTGAATGGCATGGACAGTGTGAAACCATTCTGCGAAAAACTCATTCTCATTCTTACAAACACACATGCATTTAGTCAAGCGCATGTTATTGCTCGATCGATAAAAAAAACAGAAAGCAAAACACAAAATCTAGATATTTTCTAAGTGGCATATAACACAAACAAGCACTGCTATAATCAGCAGATTTTACTACCATACCAAACATAATTATGTCTACAGTGTTTTGTTGTGTTTAAATATCAGGCGAAAAAGCTATTTTTAACAACATCTAGTGTATTAATCATTTGCCATTGTTATTCAATATTTATTTATTCATTAGTTGTTATTTTTGCATCTTTTCAGAAATACATTTTCAGTTGAATACCTGTGGTCAATTGACACAGCAAGACCCATTAAAGGGATAGTTCACCCAAAAATAGAAATTACCTAATCATTTAGGGCCCTATCATACACCCGGCGCAATAAGGTGCGAGATGTGTATGGCGTGATTTGTTGCTATTTTCAGACCAGCGCAACAGCAATTTTCACATTTTGCACCACGTTGTTTTGATAGCAAATCAATTTGCGCCACTTTGTGGACTCATGGGTGTGCTGGTCTAAAAAGGAGGTGTGTTAAGGCGCATTGTTGGCACGTTGGTATTTTAAGGAACTGAAATAGACCACGCCATTGACCAACTAAAAGCTGGTCTAAATTCCAGAACAGAGCTCGTGAGTTATGCGGCTATGCAGGTCCAAACGCTTACACATTGCTTAAGACACACAGGATGTACAGCAATATACAAATATCTTTACATATGAAAAAAAAAATTAAAGGATTAAATGCCTCATCTCGGGGGGCAGTTTCAGTTTATTCATGACAATTTGCATTTGAATAATTTTATTATTATTATTAGCAGTAATATTTATCATATGCATATTTATATTTGTTTTAATAAAACAAATTTGTCCACCTGTCGGGTTTTGAAGACGTATACATCACTATATGGGGCAGAAGAGTAAGTCGTGTGTTTGGATATGACCACACTTTGTTATTATTGTTTATTTATTCGTTTGCTAGAAATTAGAACTGAATTTAGAAATTGTTTTGAAACAAATCTTTGCGCTTAACAAACTAAATTAAACATGTAGGCATTGAAGTGGAGTGTTTCCTCATCCACAAAAGTAATGGAGTAAAGGAAAGAGTAAAAGTAAAGTAAAGAGAAAGTAAAGAGGCCGAATGGAGGAGGCTTGTTCTTTATCCTCGCTGCAGATGATCTGTTTAAATGTTTTCTTGCTAGTAAAAGGTTTTTTACATTTACAAAGTCCGCCATGTAACTAGCAAATGTACTAGGGCGCGATGCAACTGACTCTTAAAGGGAATGAAAGATGAGACTCTGATTGGTTTAATGCACGTTATGCCCAAAACACACTCATTACTCATTAAGAGAATAAGCTCATCCCTGTTAGACCATGCATCAGGGTGCGAGTGTATTTTTCTGTTAAAATAGCAAAAGTGGATTTAGACAGGCCCTTAATGCTTTTGTGCCATGCACTTTAGACTTTGCGCCTATCGTTAAAATACAGCCCTTATTCTCCCTCTTTCGTCTGTTGAACATAAAAGAAGACATTTAGAAAAATGCTGATTACTGGAACCCATCCATTGAAGGATAAAAAAAAATATGTGGAAGTAATCGATGCCATCAACGAGAATATTTTGAAATATCTTCTTTTGTCTTCAGCAGAATTTTCTCCGGTATTTCAATGCAACATCGAGTTATTCTGTACCTCATCACTCAGTTTGCGGATAAGAAAAGAGTCGACAAAGCCTCTGCGATCGTGTATATTCAGAGTCTCCTGCAGTCCAGTGATCAACTTCATAAATTCTGCTCTATTTTTTAACATGTTTGTTACGACAATCCTTTTGCTGTTGAGGAATGGACCCAGCCACGGAAAGATATTGTAAAGCTGAAAATACATACAGAGGAAGATATGCATTAATAAGTTAATATCCTTTGCAAACTAAATTTCTCAAAAATCATATTTCCATACCATCATTGAAGCTGATCCGCTTACTCGAATATTTTCATTTGCTCTATCAACCATTTCTGTGAATCGAGGGTCTGTGTATTCAAATCTGCTGCCGTACACAATAGACGAGATGATGTTTGACACAGCGTAGTTCACAGGCTGTGTTGTGTCAAAGGGTTTCCCTGTTAATAAAAACAACAACAAACGTCTTTCATTGGATCTTATAAACTAGGAGCAAGAGTGAAGATGTACATTTATGTGTGTCTTGTTCATCGTGCACCTTCAAACTTATCAAATTCTCCTTTGAGATAATGAATTTCTTCAATGATTTTCTCTTCACTTCCTCTTTTGCCCATCCCAAAGTCCCGCAGGTTGCTGAGAGCGAAGCGTCGCATCTCTTTCCAGCTTTCTCCATTAGAAAAGAGGATCCCTACCCAATAAAATCCCAAGAAAAAGTCAAAAACAACAAACACCTTCAAAACAATGTCCTTAATATAATAATAAGACTGCAATAAACTCCAATGGCAGAGGTGCAACCATTAAAAAAAACAATGCAAAAGTTCAATTGGTGGGCCTCTATTACACTTGAATGATAAATTATGCACTGATTTTAAAAGGAAACAAAGCACTGGGTTATTCTTACCATGATCATTAGTAAGTATCCTGAAAATAGGTGTAATATCTCGTTCCCCGAACTCATCTGCATAGTTCACAAGAGCTTCTTTAATGGTTTTGTGTCCAATAAGTACCACGACTTTTTTGGGACCCAAAAACACTTGGTACACATTCCCATAGGTTTTGGACAGCTGAAGGACAAAAACATTTACAAATCTCAAAGGGCATGTAATTTTGTTTAAATGTGACAAGACCCACATGAAAAAATTGTGTTTTGAACCATACTAAAGTAGTTCTATACTGTATATATTGTAGTATTTACAACCCTTTGTTAACAAATGCTACAGCATAGTAATATTAACTATAATAGTTGACTATAGTTTACTGATTAACTTTAATAAATACTGTACTGTATATACTTCAGTTTTTACTAGAGTACACTGTGATGTATTGTAGTTTATACAACAGTTCTGTCTGGTTCTTAAAATCTGATTGGCTGATAGACGTGTGCGATATTCTGCCAGTAACAGCACTCGTCCAGCCTCTTCACCCTTCTGTATTACGCCGCCCACATATAGCAACAAGCAGAGGACACTCTACAGTTTGACAAATATTGCTGCTTTTGGGCATCATAATGTACTTTTGAGGCTTTTTTAGGCAAGAATGTAAATGTTTAGATTGCAACTATGCAGTTTATTTAAAAGGATAGTACCTATTTTAAAATATTTATAATTTCTGAGAGACAGCTTGTCGGCAACCATTCGCCTGTTGCCTTGAGCAAAGACAGTTGATGATGTTCATCCACAAGATGGCGACAGAGACGCATAATAAGCCCTAAGAAAAAAAAAACAGCTTAATTTTAAACTACAGCCACAGCCATATCACCCTGCAGCCCAAGACCGGTTACTCACTGAAGCTAAGCAGGGCTGAGCCTGGTCAGTACCTGGATGGGAGACCACATGGGAAAAACTAGGTTGCTGTTGGAAGTGGTGTTAGAGAGGCCAGCAGGGGGTGCTCAACCTGTGGTCTGTGTGAGTCCTAATGCCCCAGTAAAAGTGAAGGGGACACTACACTGTCAGTGGGCGCCAACTTTCGGATGAGACGTTAAACCGAGGTCCTGACTCTCTGTGGTCATTAAAAATCCCATGGCATTTCTCGTAAAGAGTAGGGGTGTAACCCTGGTGTCCTGGCCAAAGTCCCTCAATCGGCCCTTACCCATCATGGCCTCCTAATCATCCCCATCCACCGAATTGGCTCTATCACTGTCTCTTCACTCCACTAATAGCTGGTGTGTGGTGAGCGCACTGGCGCCGTTGTCCTGTGGCTGCCGTCGCATCATCCAAGTTGATGCTACACACTGGTGGTGGTCTGGAGAGACCCCCCTCATGATTGTGAAGCGCTTTGGGTGTATGGCCATACACAATAAATGCGCTATAGAAATACACATTACCTTACATTACTTTACAGCTGATCAAATCATTATTAAACAGGTAAATTACTTTCTAAATTGATCACTCTCTCTCTGGGAGAAACACTGGGAGATATCTCTGTAATTTAGAATGATGGCATTTCATGCAGTTAAAGGTGCTGTATGTAAGTTTTCGACTCTTCTAAAGCATAAAAATACCATAATATGTGTGCAGATATTTAAGAAACATCCCAAGTGAACATACCTGTTTATCTGAAAAACAATGCTGAAGTCAGATATTCTGCTTTAAAAATATTTTTTCCGTGCCAGAACGCTGTCTTTGTTTAGGTAAATTTAACCTGCACAATGCCAGTTTAGCCAATTATAATTCAGCACCCCAGGTTGCATTCATTCATTCAGAAAGGCTCTGAAAGCATGCGCCCGTGACCGAAATGGACAGTATCAGACGTCAAAATGAGATTCAGTTCCACATGAGGTTATTAATTAGGAAATGATATAAATATTACGAACGTAAACATTAAGTGAGCAGGTTACATTGTAACCGCGTGTCCTAAAAACACACTTTGTGACGAGATACGCAGTAATGAGCAGTTTGGCTGTTTGCACCAGACGAAACACGACAGAAATGTAAATACAGCCATTCAGAAGCACAGAGTAAGCAATCACTCACGAAACGATAAGGTTTGGAATCTATTTAAACTCACATTGTTAGCATTTAGCACTGAATAAAGCACACGAGGTTTACCTGAGGTGATCACTGTCATAGGTTTCACATGTTGAGCTGTGAGAAATAGAAGCCGTTTCTAATATATCAATTTGAGGTGTTGGTTAGAACCAAAACTCCTTTTAATATGGAGAATATTCCCTCTATCGCGTGTCGTTGCTTTTATTTAGAACACAGTTTAAATCACTCGCTCCTGTCCTCAATCTGGCAACCCGTGCTTGCGTTTGTTTTGATCCAGGAGTGCAATACCTAGTTCAACCACTGGGTGTCAAACTTACAAACTGCACCTTTAAGCCTTTAAAATGTGAGCAAAATCACCTTTTTAGTCATCACTTTGGACATTACGCTAGAGAATCATTCAAACACTAGCTCAAAAATGACATTGGTGAATTAGTAACGGCTTCTGCTGAGGTCAGCTGCAGATGTGAATGAATGGCGGAAGTAGTTCGTCTTACAAAAGGGTTTTTGAGACTCTCCATGTTTGATTTTTTTTTTATACACAGGATTATACCGTCAAACTGTTGTATAAACGCAATATCTCACTCGTATCACACAGTTGTCATGAAGGGTAATATTAGCTATATGAACCGAAATCGTTCTTTGTACCAGGCTGTAAACACCTTTTTTTCTGCTGTAAAGTTGGCCATTTTAACAGTGGGCTCAATAGAAATTTGCTCCATATGGAGCCAGGACTATGAGAATTTAGATGAATTGCAGTTTGAGTTACTTCCGTATTGGTTACCCAAGGGAGAGCAGGAGGTTGCCGCTTGCTGCAAACGCATGCGTCCCACCAGTGCCGATACAGCCACATCGCACTGCTACAAGTGTGATATTGCTCATATAATATATCTATATACTAATACAGAATTGGGTCATTTGTTTATATTAATATAGATGTTACCATAGCAACTACAAAATTACTACAACAGATTAAATCAAGTACTTTACTATTATATAGTTCAAATTCACAAACACTGGTGTTCAACAATAAATGACTACACTGTATTTAAATGTGGGGATCTTACCTCACAAAGGGAGTCAAAAGGTCTTGAAAGGTCAAGGGTCAGCAGGTTGCCTAGCAGTGGTAGCGGTTTAGGTCCTGGTAGATCTTTCCTCTTTTTCTGAAAATCAGAGTCACGAGAGAGATGATAGAAAACCAGTAACAATAGCAAAGCGCCCAGTAATGTGCCTGCACTCGATAAATGTAGCAACAATTCAACAACAGCCATTTTACAATCTTAGAGTGCTCAGCAAACTCTCTGCAGCATCCAAAGCTTCATAGTACATACACGTAGGAGAAACCTTTAGAAACTCCATGGGGAATTGATCATTCAAAACAAGGTAACCATGAGAGTACAGTGCTGGAGTGATTGCATCAGCATCAACACAGAGTACACACTTCAATTAAAGGTGCAGTAGGTGATCAGCCTAACCGGTTAGCATATCTTTGAAACACAGTCCTTCCCCTGCCATCCAAAGCCTCGCTTACTGAAATCATGAACACGCACATTAAAGATGACAGAGATCCACTAGACCAGAGGTGGGCAAACTACGGCCCGCTGAACACTTTCATCCGGCCCGCGAGGAAGTTTTTAAAATGCTGCTTCTGAGTAACGGTTTGGTTTCAGAATTAGTAAATTAATGATGCAATACAAGTGAACGCCATTTGATGGCAGTATTGCACGCGGTACAGTTAGCACAACCAGTATGGGATGAAATGAGATTGTTGTGAATTTGACTCAAATTATAAAATAATCGCTGGTTAAGTGTGTTAATTTGTGTCATAGAATATATTTTCCATGCATACATCCACTTAAAGTTCTTTTATCAAAGATTTGTGGGTTCTTTAAGTTTTATGATGATTGATCTGTATATTCTAAAAGCAGTGCAAATGAGATTATTCTAAATTTGACTGAATAGTAAACTTTAAGAATTATTTTTATTGTGTTTTATTGTATGAGATTTTTTCTATTAGACAATACCCTTTCTATTCTCCACTGTAAAAATTATTACATTATTATTATTATATTTTATAAGGGATTATTTTATCGTTTTATGATGATGATGATAAGTAAATATAAATAGCAGTGCAAATTAATTTGACTTGTAAATTTTGACTTGTGAATTTTGTGTTAATGTGACATGTTTCTGTCCGATATTACATGTTCGATGTGTACTGCCACTATAAATAAAAGTTATTTTTTGAAGGATTTGACATGTGGCCCTTCACTGGGTTTGCAAAATTTGATGTGGCCCTCGGGTCTAAAAAGTTTGCCCGCCACTGCACTAGACCATGTAATTCGCCAGTTAGAAAACTTTATAGTACTTTATAATACTACAATTCTGAACGAAAAACTATTATATCCAGCACGTTTTCAGTTATGTAGCAAGCAAAACTTGTCATAATGTGCAATATTTCATGTAGGCAAGGATCGCTGGTCTCACTTTCTCACACGCTTTGTCTACTGTATACTGTATAATTATGCTTATTACTAAGCCATACTTGTATGCTATTTCAGACCAAATATTCAAAGTAGCATGGTAAACAGTGTAGGGAGCGCGTCACAGGTTGTCATTGCTCAAAAATGAACCAATGTAAATATAAAACAACTTCAGCTTAGTAAAGCAGGCTAGGCGGAATAACGCTATTTACTGATGTTTTGTTGTTAAACTAAAAAAAAAATCTACATTATCGATGCTGTAAAAGGTCCCTTATGAAATTGAAAATAGTCACATCAATCTATCCCCGGAAGATTTCAGTGGCTGAACAACACTTCCGGGCATATAACCTATTCGTAAAACAACACAAACTACATAAGCTTTGGGTGACTAAAATTGTTTTAAAACATAGCATGACCTGTCTAAACGAAACACTTCAGCCATGGTGTCATCCTTCCTCCAGCGTGCAAAAGTAATTCCAATATTGATTCAGGATTTTAAAGTTTTGAATCAGCATTTGTTTTTATCGCTCTCTCTCTCTCTCTCATGTGCAGGTGATTGCGTGCACATGGGCAAACGAAGGTTCTGCATGAACGGGCTGTCCAGATGTACAAATCTACATTTGTTGACAGAGTTTGGGCTTCTTATCTGAATTATTGGAATTGTCAGTCCGACAAATTTTAATTGGATGAACATTTTTTAGTCTTATGCCTTACACAGAATATAAAAATAGATACATTTAGATCATTTGCTTTAATCATTACTATTGGAATGTGAAGAGACTTTCAACCAGCACAACAAAAAATGTTTCTGAAGACAATCACCTACTGCACCTTTAATTAGTAAATGTAAAATGAAAGTAACAGCACGGTGGCGCAGTGGGTAGCTCAATCGCCTCGCAGCAAAAAGGTTGCTGGTTCGAGCCTCGGCTGGGTCAGTTGGCATGTCTGTGTCGAGTTTGCATAATCTCCCCGTGTTGGCGTGGGTTTCCTCCAGGTGCTCCAGTTTCCCCCACAGTGCAAAGACATGCGGTACAGGTGAATTGAATAAGCTAAATTGGCCGTAGTGTATGTGAGTGTGTGCATGAGTGTTTCCCAGTGATGGGTTGTGGCTGGAAGGGCATCCGCTGCGTAAAATATGTGCTGGATAAGTTGGTGGTTCAGTCCACTGTGGCAACCCCAAATTAATAAAGGGACTAAGCCGAAAAGAAAATGAATGAATAAATGAAAATGAAAGTACTGTAGCATGTTAGTAAATGTTAAAACAGTTTCTGTGTTTATTTTGGGGTGTATATGTATTTGTAATGTGGGGTTGTAAGGGGCTAGATTTTGGGGAAAGCGAGTCTGCGCACTCAAGAGGGTGAGGGGGGGTTCTGATTGGATGAGAGGGTGTGTCCGGTGGGGGTGGGAAGAAGAGTGACTGTTTTCCGGGCGAGCAGAAGAATTACTCTGTCTGCAACCTGCAAAAGTTTATTAAAAAAACCTGAGTTGAATGTTAAATGCTTCCTGGCCTTCTTCAGTCTGTTACACTGGTGTCAGAAGTGAACTACTGGATCGCATGTACTTATTTTCGTCCTGCAACCAACCCGATGTGGAAGCAGAACCAAAAACAAATCAAGTCCGAGTCTAAAGACCAGAGTCAGATGTTTCGTGAGGCTCTGGGTGCACCAATGTGGCCTCCTGAGCACTTGGCAAAGCAGGAAGATCGATGGGAATCGCACAGAGTTCGTGTGATGGATGCCACGAGACGGATGGCAGCAGAAGCCGGGCTTTCGTTGCCAGAGCCGAGTGCCGCCGAGAGTTACCGAACAGACACGGAAAAAAAAATCAAACATGGCGGAGCCCATGTTACAACACGAGGCGCCGATGTAAACAAACATGGCGGCGCCCATGTTACAACACGAGGCGCCGATGTAAACAAACATGGCGGCCCCCATGGATTAGCGCTATCGGCTGATGTAAACATACGCCGCGGCACCTTTGAAAACCCATCGGTTGCAGATAAAAATAGAGATGACGGTGCCCACGGAGCTGTGCTGCCTGACGATGTAAGTAAACATGGCGCCGCTCGCGGATCTGCGCTGTTGTCGGACGGAAACGAATGCAATGGCGTCCGCGGCGCTACAGCTATAGTGACTGTTAAAACACCCAAATTTTCAGGCAAAGCTGATTGGGATGCTTTTCATGCTCAATTTGAATTGCTGGCTCGAGCTGGAGGCTGGTCGGACGACCGCAAAGCTCTTGAATTGGCCATGTGCCTTATTGATGATGCCCTGTCCTGCTTGTTACTTCTTAGCCCTGAACACAGACATGACTACAATGCACTTGTCGGGGCTCTAAAACGACGTTTTGGCCAATTTGAACAGGCAGGCCTTCTGCGTTCTGAACTGCATAATAGACGCAGGCTTCCGGGAGAGCAGCTGAGAGTTTTGGCAAATGACATTGAGAATCTCACTCGACGTGCCTATGCCCACATGCCTCCCTCTGTGCAAGGGGAGCTCGCGAGAGACCAGTTCGTTCAGGCTCTTACCCCCGTGGAGCTCCGCAGACAAACACAACTGGCCCATCCACAAACCCTACAGGATGCTTTGGAGATGGCTTTGGAGAGAGAGATCGTTTGTGGAACCTTTACACTGGAAGAGAGTCATCACAAGATTGTTCCAGTAAGGTCTGCTGGTGTGGGGGAGGGGTTAAGTGATAGACCAGCCTGGGTCTCAGAGATAACTGAGTTAATTAGATCTGTGACACTTCAACCAGAGCAACGTCTTCGCACTAGACCAAGGGTTTGTTGGGGTTGTGGGCAAACTGGACATTTAGTCAGACAGTGTCCTAATCTAGCGGAGAACCAGGGAAACGGCCAGGGGTCCGCATGAGCGGGGACGTGCGGACCCCCGACTCTCCTCCCGACCATGTGACTGTTCCATCAGGGGTCAAAGGAGTGGGACAATCAAAAAGAAAACAGGTTCTGTTGGGGGAGGGGAAATATGGGCCAAAAGCATCTGTAGTTGTGGTAGGTCGAACATGTGTTAGTGATTTTTGCCATGTACCAATTTTAGTAGAAGGAGTTCCATGTGTGGCATTGGTGGATACAGGCTCTACTGTAACGGTTATGAGACCAGATTTGGTACCGACCAATGCCAGACTGGAGCCCACCACGGTACGGTTACGCACCGTGACAGGGGAACTCGCACCAATGAAGGGTAAAGGGGAGGTTGAGCTTACGGTTGGAGGGAAGACATTACGACATTCCGTGTGGGTGGCTACTGTCCAGGACCCCTGTATTCTCGGGCTAGACTTCCTAAGAAGTTCAGGTTGTCAGTTAGACTTGAAGAATGGCATGCTCTGTTTCGAAGGGGGTCCTGAGGTTGTCATGTCCACTGGAAATAACATGGGTATGTCTTGTACAGGTCTCCTGGAGGCAAAAACCTCTCATGGGAACCCTAATGCGGGGGAGAATATATCACACTTGCAAAACCACAACAAAGTTGGAAACATTCCTCAAGGAGTAAACAATTCTCCTACTCCCTTAACCCATGTTCCGCCTGTGGTCTGTCCCAGGGTGGCCCCACAATCCTTTGACATGCAAGGGCCGGGAACCAGCACTCTGGTTTCCCATCTTGAGGAGGAGACAGGGTTGGGGGATCTGAGAGAGTTATGGGGTAAGAATTGTGAGGGCTTGGATGAGTGTCAGCAGAAGGAGTTTTGGGATTTGCTGTTACATTTCAAACACTGCTTTGCATTCAGGGAAGGAGATGTGGGGCAAACACACCTAGTACAACATGAAATAGAGACTGGAGATGCCACACCCATTAGACTGCGACCACGGAGGCTCCCCTTTGTACGACAGGATGCTGCCGATAAGGCCTTGACAGAAATGGCACAAGCAGGAATAATTGAGCCCTCCGAGAGTGCATGGGCTGCACCGGTAGTCTTAGTGCCTAAGAAGGGGGGTCAGTGGAGATTTTGTGTTGACTACAGGCGCCTTAATGATGTGACCAGGAAGGACTCCTACCCCATTCCACGGGTTGACGAGTCACTTGACCTGGTGGTGGGGTCCTCGTGGTACACTTCCTTGGACCTTCGTTCAGGCTATTAGCAGGTACCGCTTGCGCCTGATGCAAGGCCTAAAACAGCTTTTTGCACAAGTCAAGGGTTGTGGCAGTTCCGGGTGCTCTGTTTCGGTCTCTGCAATGCGCCTGCCACGTTTGCAAGGTTAATGGACAAGGTGTTGTCGGGTATTCCAAAGTCTGAGTGTCTGGTGTATCTAGATGACATACTGGTTCATGGTAGCTCTTTTCAAACCTCACTGGAATCCCTCACTCATGTACTGGTTCGTGTGAGCGAGGCTGGCTTGAAGCTGCACCCAGAAAAATGTAAATTCTTTAGGAGGGAGGTGACATTTCTAGGACACAAATTGGGGGGACAGGGAATTGGCACAGTGGAAGAGAAGGTGCAGGCTGTGAGCAATTGGCCTGCTCCCACAACAGCACAGCAGCTTAAAAGTTTTCTTGGCTTAGCTTCATATTACAGGAGGTTTGTGAAGGGTTTTGCCAGCATCGCAGACCCACTTTTCTGCCTGCTGAAGAAGGATAAGTCCTTTAGGTGGACGGAGGAGTGTCAGGATTCCTTTGCTGCCCTGAAACAGGCTCTTGTCACAGCCCCCATATTGGCCCCCCCTGATCCAGCACTCCCCTTTATTTTAGACACAGATGCCAGTAATGTGGGTATGGGGGCAGTTCTCTCTCAGGTGGGGGCTGGTGGAGAGCGAGTCATTGCCTACTACAGCAAAGCATTCAGTAAGGCTAAACGCAGGTACTGCGTTACCAGGCGGGAACTTGTTGCAATGCTTTTTGCTGTACGACATTTTAAATATTACCTGTGCGGGTTACATTTCACAGTACGCACTGACCATTCTGCCCTCCAGTGGCTTATGTCATTTAAAGAGCCAGAAGGCCAACTGGCACGCTGGATTGAAGAACTCCAGGCGTACAACATGAAGGTAGTCCACCGTGCAGGGTTGAGCCATGCAAACGCAGATGCCCTGTCTCGCCGGCCATGTGCGATAGCTGGATGTCGCTACTGCGACAAGAAGGAAGCCAGGGACAGAGAGCTAGGGAACAGTGATGAGGGAGAGAATTCTGCGGATTGTAAGTGTGGGGGTACGCTGGTGTGTGCGGCAATGGAGGTTGTGGGCATAGAGGACTGGAAGCGGCTGCAAGAGGAAGATGTAGGCCTGCAGCCTGTAATTCAGTGGGTCCAAGCCCAACAACGACCACCGTGGGAGGAAGTGGCCATTTTGTCATTGGCCACAAAAAATTTATGGGCCAAATTTAAAAACTTGCGTCTGCGAGATGGGGTGTTGGAGAGAGGGTGGAAAGACCCCACCACTGGGGATGAAAGGTGGCAGGTGGTGGTACCAAAAGTGTTGCGTGAGGGGGTTATTGGGGCTTCTCATGGCACAGTGGGGTCTGGACACTTTGGTGTCTCAAAAACACTTAACCGCGTGAGGCAATGTTTTTACTGGGGGCGGGTGAGGAGAGATGTAGAGGATTTTTGTCGGCAGTGTGATGCTTGCACTGCCTGTAAGGGTCCCCCTGGTTGGTCCATTGCTCCCCTTCAGCAGTTCCCCGTAGGAGGGCCAATGGAGAGGGTGGGGGTAGATGTAATGGGGCCATTTCCAATCTCAGAGAGGGGTAACAGGTTTGTGTTGACGTCTATGGATTATTTTACGAAATGGCCAGAGGCGTACGCACTACCTGACCAAGAAGCTGAGACAGTGGTAGATGCATTAGTGGATGGGATGTTTAGCCGTTTTGGGGTCCCTGAGTCCGTACACAGTGACCAAGGCCGAAACTTTGAGTCACGTGTATTTGCAGCTATGTGTGAAAAACTGGGGATCCACAAGACCAGGACTACCCCTTTACACCCACAAAGTGACAGCCTTGTTGAAAGATTTAATAGGACTCTGGCAGAACAACTAGCCATTGTGACTGAAACTAATCAGCGAGATTGGGACAAGCACTTGCCATTTATTTTAATGGCATGCCGATCAGCTGTGCAAGACTCAACTTCATGCACCCCCGCCCTTTTAATGCTGGGCAGAGAAATCAGAACACCTGGGGAAATGGCTTATGGAAGGCCTCCAGATGCACCTGCTGTGCCTCCGGGCCCCGAGTATGCAAGTAGGCTCCAGGCCTCTTTGGAAACTGCTCATAGTTTTGCAAGGCAACAGTTGCTGAAAGCAGGGACCCGACAGAAGCGGAATTATGATTTGAAAACAAAAGGGCGACACTTTACAGCCGGGGAGAGGGTGTGGGTGTACAGCCCACAAAGGAAGAAGGGCAGGTGCCCTAAACTTGACGCACAGTGGGTGGGGCCTTGCAATGTACTGGAGAGAATTGGGGAAGTTGTTTACCGTGTTCAGTTGCCACCTAGGGGCCGGAAAGTAGCGGTACACAGGGATAGACTGGCTCCGTACAGAGGGGATGCCTCAACAGCTACAGTGCTGGACTCCCCTGCAGTTATGTCTGCTCTGGAGAATGAGGCAGGACACGGGCTGGGTAGTTCTAATACTTTAGATGTTCCCCAAACTACACCAGTTCCCGAGCTACAAAGTTCACATTTCGGTAGCTCTGTTGCAGACATGGGCTCACCTCGGCCTCAGAGAGTCAAAAGGCCACCAAGGCGTCTCCAGGACTATGTTTGTTCCCTCGAGGTCGAGTAACTTTGTGATGGGGGGGCAGTGTAGCATGTTAGTAAATGTTAAAACAGTTTCTGTGTTTATTTTGGGGTGTATATGTATTTGTAATGTGGGGTTGTAAGGGGCTAGATTTTGGGGAAAGCGAGTCTGCGCACTCAAGAGGGTGAGGGGGGGTTCTGATTGGATGAGAGGGTGTGTCCGGTGGGGGTGGGAAGAAGAGTGACTGTTTTCCGGGCGAGCAGAAGAATTACTCTGTCTGCAACCTGCAAAAGTTTATTAAAAAAACCTGAGTTGAATGTTAAATGCTTCCTGGCCTTCTTCAGTCTGTTACAGTACTTTCTCTTCTTTTCAGCTAAATCCAGCATATTTACTCATGATGAACAAAACACAGCAACTAAAACTCAAAGAACTTTGATACATCACATTTGACCTATAAATTGTATGTATAAATACATGCCTACTGTGCGCTTCTGACTGACTGAATCAAGTTTTTTTTTTAATTAACTTTAACAAAATTTTGTGCGTTTTAAAAGCTACTTGAGAACTATAAATGCCATATAAAGTAAATATCTGATTTTTAAAATAGATTGTGAATTCACAAAAATGTGAATTAATTTACCTGACTGTCCCTCTCGTCTGTGTTCTCTGCGCATGCTCACTGCTCAGTAAAAGAGCGCTCACCGTGCGCTTTGCAGCTGCTGCACGTCGGGAGGCGCGGGAGGTCGTTATTTCCCCGAATCTTTCCAAACAAGAACAACTCATTTCTTCATCAATCTGTAAAATTAGTTTGTGATTAGCAAATATCATCAAAATGATTCGTTTCACATTACAGGAAAACACAGCTTGTAGAGACGGATTCAACGTGATTTCGACGTCTAATTTAATATCCAGCTCATCTTCTCCAAGAGAAAGAATAACCTTAGAGAGAGTTGCTGTTGAATTATTTCGGTAAGTTGGACATTATGGCTTTGAAGCCGTACTAACCTTTGTATTTTAGAATGTTTTCGATGTATTTTTTGTCGTGTTATTAACGTAACTTATTCTAAAATACTGAATATTAAGTTAATTCCATAGCGTGACCGTTTTAATGGCTAAAAAGAGTCGACGTTAGCTAAACATTCAATATTTTTGACTACTGTTTTGAGATAGGAAAGTGAAATGACCAACTATAATTATACAGAAATGCAAACTACTCGATGTTTTTTTCTTAGTTACATCATTTTGAATCGAAATAATAAAGTTTATGCCTAAATTGATTCATGTAACATTATCTTAATTTATCATTGAATATGAGCAGCCGTTTTCGAGAAGCTGCACATAAAGACACCATCACATTAGCAACATTAGTAGAGAAAATGTCGTTTGTCAATAATTTATTAAAAATGTTTGGACAACTCATTCATTCATTTTCTTTTCGGCTTAGTTCCTTTATTAATCCGGGGTCGCCACAGCGGAATGAACTGCCAACTTATCCAGCACGTTTTTACACAGCGGATGCCCTTCCAGCTGCAACCCATCTCTGGGAACATCCACACACACTCATTCACACTCATACACTACGGACAATTTAGCCTACCCAATTCCCCTGTACCGCATGTCATTGGACTTGTAGGGGAAACCGGAGCACCCGGAGGAAACCCATGCAAACGCAGAGAGAACATGCAAACTCCACACAGAAACGCCAACTGACCCAGCCGAGGCTCGAACCAGCGACCTTTTTGCTGTGAGGCGACAGCACTACCTACTGCGCCACTGCGTCGCCTGTTTGGACAGCTGTTTACTGAAATTACTTAAGCAGCTTTATTTCTGCTCAGCATAACATAATGGCTTAGTTCCACAATGTATTCAATATTGAAATACAATTCTTCATATAACCGTTTTTGCCTTGTATATGAGGGCAAATCATCAGAGTAATTCCTTGGGTATCATCATTAGATTCTCCCCATGAAAGTATAAATCCTTCTTACTAGATTTCTGTCAAACGCAATCCTAAAAACATATATTTACCCCCGTTACTAATTTAATACGCTAAAATGTGATTCAGGTCCTGATGTCTCTGTCCCCTCTTTTTGACATATAGATCCAATGAAAGCAAAAGCAAAAAAAACAGGAGCTTCTCATTTATACATTTATAGCTAATGCATAATGGAGGGAGCTTTTCTGAAACAAAATAAATATTTTAAAAGATCCATGGGAATAATGATATGCTTACAAAAGCATGTACTGTATGTATGTGACACCCTGCAGTGAATCGTTAGGCTAAAACATGACAGGAATGTTATTCAAACATTCATTCATTCATTCATTCATTTTCTTGTCGGCTTTGTCCCTTGCGGGGTCGCCACAGTGGAATGAACCACCAACTTATCCAGCACGATTTTACGCAGCGGATGCCCTTCCAGCCGCAACCCATCTCTGGGAATTTCCACACACACATTCACACTCATACACTATGGACAATTTAGCATACCCAATTCACCTGTACTACATGTCTTTGGACTGTGGGGGAAACCGGAGCACCCGGAGGAAACCCACGCGAACGCAGGGAGAACATGCAAACTCCGTTATTCAAACAGTACAGACATATACAATGCATAATTAAAAGTTGCCATTTGGTTTATATATGCACCAACTATCATAATGTGGTCTATTTGTAAAAATAGACAGTAAAAAAACAAGCGGATCTAAACTGTAATGTGCAATATGATTTCCACGATTTAACAAGGGCCTATTTTAAAACTAAAATGGAAAGAAATATTATTTTATCATGCAATGTAATTAATTAATTACAACAAAATATCAATACTCACAAATAAATTATAAAAAATGATAATAAAAACTTAATAAAACAACTGATATTAAAATGAAAGCACAAAAAATGCTGGAATTTGTTTCATCATCTGTATTTGGTTTCAAGCATCTTTTAACAAGTGTTATGGGTCACATACTGTATGTAAAATATTCTTTTAGTTTTATTTTGTTATTTGCATTAACCTGTTATAACCTCACTGCCTAGTTCTGTAGCTCTTTTTTATTATTTAATTACACCCTTTGCTTTCTGTCTTCTATTGCTGGTACTATTTAAAGTTAAATTCACCTTCAGATTTTCCACCTATGCATTTAGCAGAAGTATTTACAGTTGCAATCAGAATTATTGAACCCCCTTTGAATTTTTTTTTTCTTTTTTAAATATTTCCTAAATGATGTTTAACAGAGCAAGGAAATTTTCACAGTATGTCTGATAATATTTTTTCTTCTGGAGAAAGTCTTGTTTGTTTTATTTCGGCTAGAATAAAAGCAGTTTTTAATTTTTTAAAACCCATTTTAAGGTCAAAATTATTAGCCCCTTTAAGCTATATTTTTTTCCAATAGTCTACAGAACAAACCATCATTATACAATAACTTGCCTAATTACCCTAACCTGCCTAGTTAACTTAATTAACCTAGTTAAGCCTTTAAATGTCACTTTAAGCTGTATAGAAGTGTCTTGAAAAATCTCTAGTAAAATATTATTTACTGTCATCATGGCAAAGATAAAATAAATCAGTTATTAGAGATGAGTTATTAAAACTATTATGTTTAGAAATGTGTTGAAACAATCTTCTCTCCGTTAAACAGAAATTGGGGGAAAAAATAAACAGGGGGGCTAATAAATCAGGGGGTTGAATAATTCTGATTGCAACTGTATATAAAGCAATCTAGAAAAATAATACATAAAAAAAATCACCAGTCAATAATACACATAATATGCAATGACAGGTTTATAAAATAACGAGGAAACAAGCTATTTATAGGCATGTAAGTTGAGCTTTGCAGTAGTCTAGTCTTCTTATCAAAATCAAACAACCAGCAATTTCTTTATCGATTTGTAAATGTTTCTCGAAATGTTTAGTGCATAATAAAGGATTTTACTTAGAGTCTTTTAAAACAAAAGGTGCAGTAGTTGGTTCCACCTTTTGCTGATTACAGTACATTTTCTCAAAAAGTAAAACAAGTGCAGAAATCTCCCAAATCATACTGAAATGAGCTGTTGTTTTGTTTTTGTATTTTCTTCTAATGGCCACATATTTTCTTGGATCAGGAGCGTCTGATCGCACACAGCTTGTGTGGAGACGGATTCAACGTGATTCCAACGATTCCTTTGAGATCCAGCTCATCTTCAGACACTCCGGGTGGAGTTGTGAAGCGGTAGCTCTGAAGGAGAGACGTGAAGAACAGGAAGAGCTCCATCCTGGCCAAACTCTCTCCCAGACAAACCCTGCGCCCTGAGAAAGAGAGGCTGTTGAACTAGCTATATAGGTAGGGATCATGGCTTAATATGCTGGTTAATATGATACATTTTCTTCAGCATCCTAAAGGCATCAGTTGTTGGCATTAATTATGACCAAGTATCATACCAAAAGCTTAAAATTACTGAATTTGGAACTAAATTGCTGTACACGAGTCAATCATACAGAAAACATTTATTTATCTAGCCCATCAGTTTATTGACATGACCTTGCCAGTTATTAAATTATTACCTCAGTAGCTTGACATAGTGGGAAGGTCCAAACTCCCTCTCTGATTTGTTTTCATCGGCAGCATGTGTGTTGCCAGACGTTGACAATGGCACAAATTTGCAATACAGATTTAATGCAACATAGCACTCATTGGCTTAAAAAACAGGGCATTCCCTGCCTTTTTAAATGAGGTGAACACAAGCCGATTTCATGACATCAAGTGTCATACAATTTTGTAATTATTGTACATGTATATTATTGTATGATAATTACCATACACATGGCAACACTGAACAGCACTGGTAATTGTCTAAATGACTGAGGAATAGGGCTGTGCGATATTGCAAAGAAATGATCACAATATCATGTTTCATATCATTCGATATCGATAGTTATTGAATATTTTTTAACAATACATTTAGAAATATTAGGATTTTTTTTTTATTATTTACTCACTACATTTTAAATAGTTTTAATAGTCAAAAACAAAAATATTAAAACTAAGTATCTGATTTTTTTATAATAAAATAAACATAAGTCAGTGTTTCCTCTAGGATTTTTTCCAGCAGTGGCGGCAGGACTTTTTTTTTACACAGATCTGCCAACTATTTCAAAGACAAATATTACACGCAGTATTACAAGTCAAGATAGCATTCATGTAATACGAGCATGCGAATCTCTTTGCTTGCGCGCCGATTTCCTCTGTTCGAGCACAGAACTTCTTGCACGCACTCAAATTTACACGTTCAAGTGCAGATCTTCTTGTGCGCTTTCCAGTAAGCGCTGCTGAAGCGTGATTTAGTGCGTTTTTGTGCGTTTTCCGACATTAACGCGTCCTGAAGTAAAGTGAAACGGCATTAAACTCCAGCAAGATAAAGTCATTGTATGCAAAGCCATTGACCTTTATCAATAAAGTATACTTATGGAAACTGTGTTCATCTTAACTGAAAGCTACGCGGTGTTTGCTAGACTCACGCACCTGTCAGTCAGTCTGTCAGAGAGTCAGTCAGCATGTCACCTTGAACAAATAGCGCACAGCACTACTACGGTTACAGAAAAGTTTGCGCGGTTTACCTCTAATATGTTTTGGCGCGATTATAATCCGCTATAAAAAACACGACTAAATGTTTTAAATAGCTAAGAAGCTGTAATGTAGCCGTGGCGGGATGAATTTTGGCGTGGCGGCCCGCCACGGATGAATGAATGTAGCGGAAACCTTGTAAGTGTTAAAGAGACTCTTAGGGTGCTTTCACACCTCTGAATCGATTCAGTTGTTCCGAAACAGGGATTAAAATTGTTACATTGTTGCTCTTTGTTCTTGGTGCGGTTCGCTTTCACACGGCAAAGTTTCTAAATGGACCAAAATAACTAAAACGTTTGAGTAAACTCTCCTCACATTGGTCAGAGTTTCACGGTTTATTTTGCAGAGTCCCGCTCAGCTGTCGAGGGGGTGGTTTGGTGGTGTTTGACAGGGTGCGCGCGACATGTGGGGATGCGGTGAGGAGGGGTGATGAGAAGGGTGCGCATTGTATTTGAGGACCGGGAGGGAGACGCGCGATTTTTGGGAGATTATCACTCGTTTGCGGGCATCCGGGAGTCTCTGTGCATTTGCGGGAGACTCCCGGAACTTCCGGGAGACTTGGGATGTCTGGAATGACCTCCCGCCCTACTCATAATTCTCTCTTCACATAGCCGTATGCCTATTACATATCCATAAAACACTGTGATATAGCCGGGCTCGGATCGTATCGCTTTCTCAATACAATCGATCCACTCCAGAGTTCGTTTCAATCGAGCCGAGACCACCTCATTCAGGCGGTCTCGGAGCGATTGCTTTGGCGTGGATCCGTGCGCGATTGCCCTGTTCACATATGCCAAACGAACCACGCTAACTGGGCAAACGCGCCAGGTTCTGGAACAAAAGTCTAGGTGTGAAAGCACCCTTAAACTTGATAAATAAAATGTTACAAAGTGTGTGCAATAGTAAAGCGTAAATACCGAACAATTAAAGCAAACTTTGAGGTGTGAATAATAATAATACAGTAAACCTCAAACTCTGTCAACAACACTAATTATGACAAAACAAATCTGAGCTTTCAAGTAAAGGAGCTAGCCATCATTATTCAAATACATACTGCAACATTACAAGTTGTGATGTTAAATGATTACATTACCCCTATGCTAAAAACTCTTTCCAATAGGGTGCTAGTGGCTAGGATGCACAAGAAAAGAAACCAAAAAAGCCACTCAGGCGACATCCTTACATCTTTTTTTATTTACAATCTCCTCACTGCTGCTATACGGCACTCATTTTAGCATGTGTTGTTATTCTGACCCAAGTCGCGCGCCTCCATTAATTGACAAACTTACACCCCAGGCTTATTGACACTGCTTCCAAGGTGCGCGCTCATCAGCCACATTTTAATAAAACTATAGTGCTTCATACTGAAACTACATACCAAATCTTTTTTTTTTTTTTTTTTTAAACCGATATTGACCATGGTGTTCGGTTAATAAATATCGATACCGATTTTATCGCCCAGCCCTATTCAGCAACCCAATGAAATCAAAGGTGGGGGTTTACTGTTCTCAGCCTTCTCAAAATGTATATATTGTTTTACTATGTTAAAAGTGTAGTAACCATGTTTTTGGCTCACTGACAACCAACATTTTTACTGCTAATTCGTGTTAACCAGTGTTGCAAAACTGGGGTAAATTTGTGGTCAGCCTGATTATGATAGTTAGAGGAGCTGAAGATGAATTTTACTTTTCACTTAGCTAGAAATGCAAGTAGCTAAACATTTAATAGTGTAACTGTTTCACAATACAATTTTTGACGAGCTGTAACATTGGCCAAATCATTCTGCCAGGATGGACCACTGAATGTGACAGTGTTTGCATACTTTGGTAGCAGAGTCCTGCCGGGCACATAAACTGAAATATTGTGTTTTGGTAAAGGGGTGCGGAGCTAGTGGTTGTTTTGTAGGTTGGTTTTTTTGGAGAAATTTGAGACACTGAATGACAGTGCCTCAAATTTGATGTGATTGGCAATTGGCAGCCAGTGTAGATTGATGAATAAAGGTGTGACATGCACTCTTCTTGGTTCATTAAAGACTCTCACTGCTGTATTCTAAATCAGCTGCAGTGGATTGATGGAAGAGAGCATTGCAATAGTCCAGCCTTAACAGAACACAAGCTTGGACAAACATTTGAGCACCATGTTCTGTAGAAACAACCTGATCTTCCTGATGTTATATAGAGCAAATATGCACGATTGCCCAGTTACAGCAATGTGGTCTTTAAACTTCAACTGGTCATAAAAAAAACAATCTGATAGTCCAGAAAGGAGTTATGGTCAAGGTGCCTAGCTGTTTGGTGTTGTGGTTAAGCTTTGAGTTGGCTGGGATTACCAGCAGTTTTGTTTTGGAAAGATTGAGTTGAAGGTGGTGGTCCTTCATCCAGGAGGGAATATCTATCATACATGCTGATATGCGGGTGACTATTGTCAAATCATCCGGCTAGATCTTTTCAAATATGTGTTGACAAATGCAACACATATTTGTCACCTGCATAGCAATGCTAGGCATTTTTTTCTGAATGACAGACCTAGGTGATTCCATGTAAATGGAGAAGAGTAGAGGTCCAAGAACAGAGCACTGAGGGACACTGGTCAGGGCAGAAGAGTCTTGATGGTGGGTTCTCTTTTGAATTCAGACTGGTTAATGTCCATGAGGTAGTTCTTGACAATGTTTTTTTTTGTCCTATGTTTTTCACAAACAATATAAACACATAAATACATTTAAACGACTTACCTATATGAGTGCTATTGAGATGTGAAGAGACTTTCAGTCAGCATAACAAAAAGTTTTTGAATTAAATCATCTACCCTAAATTTAAGTGAAGCTCCTGATCTTGTGATCAAATTCTTATTGAGCTTTGTTGCTGTTGACAGATTTTACAGAAAAAATACTGTAGTGTATAATTGGCACAGAGTATTGTTTGCTCTTCAAATATGTAAGAACGCATGGTGTTCATATTCATATTTCACTTTACCTGCAGAAAAGGGTATGAAAGCCTCTCTCTTGATGAACTGACCCTTCCTGTCAAGGAAGTGTTCTGGGTAAAAGCTGTTTGGTTTCTCCCATTCACTTTCGTCCTTCAGAACAGACGTCAGCAGAGGAACAACTGTAGTTCCCTAGAAAATGGATAAAAGATCCAAACCTTGATGTCCTGAGCAATATTTGTCTTATTCATGACTTGTATGCATTTATTCTTCTGGCTGACCTTCTTGATAAAGTATCCATTGAAGGTAATGTCACTGGTAGTTTTATGTGGTAGACTTAATGGTACGATGTTGGCCAATCTCTGAATTTCATGAATCACAGCATCTGTATATGGTAATTTCTTCCTGTCTTCCACCACTGGCTGACGTCCTCCAATCACTCTGTCAATCTCCTTTTGAACTCCATCTGCAGATAAATGCAGCACAAATTTGGTGCTTTGGTTCTTGTAATGAACATTGGGGAAAAACTCTTTATATAACTGTTTTTACCTTGAATATGGGGATATTTAGCCATGAGCATCAGACCCCAGCGCAGAGTTGTTCCTGTGGTGTCAGTACCAGCGATAAATAAATTTGTCACTGTCATCATTAGATTCTCTTCGTGAAAGTACGAATCCTTCTTGCCAGATTTCTGTCAAATGCAATCCACAAACACATTATATATTCCATCTTTTATACTAAACTATGAAGCTAAAATACTCAGTGGCAATCATGCCATTCAGATCTTTTGCAAATTGCAAACTTGAATTTCTTATTATTTCAGTAAAAGCTACCATTGCATATTTTCGTACCTCATCGCTCAGTTTGCGGATGAGAAAGGAGTCAACAAAGCCTCTGGGGTCGTTTGGATTCAGAGTCTCCAGAAGAGCATTGATCAACTTTGTCATCTGTACTCTACTTTGTATAATATTTTCAACAATAATCCTTTTGTTTTTCAGAAATGGACCCAACCAGGGAAATATATCGTAAAGCTAGAAATGCACATTCAGAGACACAAGAAATACTGAGTGACAGATATTCTCCAGAAATGATTTTTAAAAAACAGCCTACAGTATTAGTTGATTATACTTACCCACATGGAAATTGATCCGCCAACCCGGACATTTTCATTTGCTCTATCAACCATTTCTGTGAATTGAGGGTCTGTGTATTCAAATCTGCTGCCGTACACAATAGACGAGATGATGTTTGACACAGCGTAGTTCACAGGCTGTGTTGTGTCAAAGGGTTTCCCTGTCAAGAAAAAACACCAAACTGTCTCTCATTGGATCTTATAAACCGAGAGCAGATGTTCATCTTTGTGTGTTTTATGTTGTACCTTCAAACTTGTCAAATTCTCCTTTGAGATAATGAATTTCTTCAATGATTTTCTCTTCACTTCCTCTTTTGCCCATCCCAAAGTCCCGCAGGTTGCTGAGAGCGAAGCGTCGCATCTCTTTCCAGTTCTCTCCATTGGAAAAGAGGATTCCTGATCCACACAAAAACTTTCCACTGTGAGTCTCAGCAACAACACCAGCAGAAAAGAATGACTTTATGAGTTAGACATAAAACTATTTTTTTTTTTTTTTTTTTTAGGTAGTCAGCTTGCTAATCATCTTTGAATGTCAGGTTAAAAACAAACTGGTCAATCACCTCTTTATACAGTAAATTACTTTAACATTTTTTTTTTTTTTTTTTTTTACAAAATATTGTTGGGAACTCACATACAGTTGAAGTTGAATTATTAGCCCCCCTGTTTATTTTTTTCCCCAATTTCTGTTCAACAGAGAGAAGATTTTTTTAACACATTTCTAAACATAATAGTTTTAATAACTTATCTCTTATGACTGTTTTATTTTATCTTTGCCATGATGAAAGTAAATAATATTTAACTAGATATTTTTCAAGACACTTCTATACAGCTTAAAGCAGGGGTGTCAAATCCAAACTTGGTAAGGGCCGCACTGAATATTGTGAATAAAGTGAGGGGCCGTACATACACATTTTTTTTCACATATTCATAAAAACTGATGATAAAACAAAAAGCCAACAACTGATATACCACATTGTAACAAGCAACAGATGGTTTCTGATATTGTATTATTGAACTTATTCTTATAGCTTTAAAAAGGCAACCTAATTATGAAATGATCCATGGTAACTGTCGATGCCTACAACTGAACTTGTGGATTTCAGAGGAACAAAATTAAAGCAATATATTTATTAGTAGGCTATTATAGATAAACGGTAGCCTATATAAAAAAATTAATGGTAAGAAATTGTATTATTTAGCTTATTTTGCTCCAAATGACACTTGCACTGGGCTTACATGCCAAACCTAAGAAAATTAGGGATTTTTTAACTCTTACCAGACACCCTGCATCTTTTCATAGAAACAATCTCATCTATTCTAGGTGTAATGTCCCTTGCCATGGCTACTTACAGACATAATATGTTGGTCTGTGAGGCGGGATTTGTGGGATGTTTTGGTCAGTTTCATTACAGAGAACATTTGTTCACATGAGTATGTGCTCCCAAACATACATGTAGACATAACGCGTGCTTGTGCTAACTTTAGTCTCAGAATTATTTTACCTTGTTTACATTTAGCATAACGTTGTGCTAACGTCTAAATTAGCGAGTAGGGTGAAGAGCAACAGCACCACCTGCGTCTCAATACTGTAATTGACACAGACCTAATTTTTAAAGAGAGCACGGGCCACTTGAACTTCATTACCAAAACTTGTTGTCGGGCCTGATTAAATGGTTTGATGGGCCGCATTTAAGTGACATTTAAAGGCTTACCTAGGTTAATTAGGTTAACTAGGCAGGTTACGGTAAATAGGCAAGTTATTGTATAATGATGGTTTGTTCTGTAGACTATCGAGAAAAAATATAGCTTAAAGGGGCTAATAATTTTGTCCTTAAAATGGCTTTTAAAAAATTTAAAACGGCTTCTATTCTAGTTGAAATAAAACAAGTAAGACTTTCTGCAGAAGAAAAAAATATTATCAGATATACTGTGAAAATGTCCCTGCTCTGTTAAACATCATTTGGGAGATTAAAAAAGAAAAATAAATTCAAAAGGGGGCTAATAATTCTGACTTCAACTGTACGTCTTGATTAAAAATATTTTCAAGCCAACAACCCCATAACATAAGACATTTTTATGTTTTTCATTGATTATAGTGCCAAATGCTAAATTCTATCAGTAGTTATACCCATTTAGCACATTTCACTGGCCTGTAGAGGCCATGAGAATAAAACTTGTGCAACATGTTTGTTTTGCAAAATTAGTTTGAGGTAGAAAAAAAGTCCTACCATGTTCGTCATTCATTATGCTGAAACCAGGTCCAATTTCTCGATCACCAAACTCTTCTGCGTAGTTCACAAGTGCCTCTTTGACCGTTTTGTATCCAACTAGGACTACTGCTTTTTCAGGTCCCAAATACACTTGGAATACATTTCCATAGGTTTTGGACAGCTGGAGGAAACAGAGGAGGATATTTACAAAGAAATCTTAAAATGAGACGCTACCATTTATTTGATTTGATTGAGTTCTCACCTCAAAAAAAGTGTCGAAAGGTCTTGTGAGGTCAAGGGTCAGCAGGTTTCCCACCAGGGGCAGTGGTTTTGGTCCCGGTGGCTCTTTCCCTTCTTTCTGAGATCCAGATCCAGATGAAACTAAATACAAAACCAGTAACAACAGCAAAGCTCCCAGCAATGTACCTGTGCTGGCAAACTGCAGAAGTGCTTCGACAACAGCCATTTTCTTTCTCAGCTTCTAAAGTGATGTACGCAATACGGTAATAGCTGATATGTAAAGGACGGACCTTGTTCGATTAAAAAAAATAATAATCCAAGTTAATATATAGTTGAGACAGTGTCATTGGCATGTGTATGACACCCTGTAGTAAATCATTAACTTCTACAGCCTGTTAAAACAACAGGAAACTTGTTGAAAGTAATAGAAGCACAAATGTTGTTTTAAACCATTTTTGCACAGATATTATTGTTTTTACATGATTAAGACATTTAGTTTATTCATATATGAACTTAATATATTGATATCACCTACTTTTCCTAACAGACAAATAACAAGCTGCTCTTTACTGACACACAAAGATACTGTGACTTATCTATTTTTAAACCGCACACACATCGTTTAAATAATCATATCGCATTTTAGAGTTATGATTACGACAAGCATTTAATATGTTTTTCTTTCATAGCGAACACAGAGTGTTGTGCATGAGAATAAATGTGCAGTATACCTACCTAATGTTGAATATAATGTAAGAGGGAATCTGATAATGACAAATGTCTGATTTTACCAGTAAATAAATGGTCTAATAATCTTGTCAATGACAGATTGCAAGCATATTTCTCAAACATAATAATTCAACATCATATAGTTGTATTCTGATAGCATCACTTTACTGTGCATTAATGACCAGGACAAATTTAAAGTCTAAGTCCTCCATTCGAAATCTATTCAAAGTTTAGCATAAGACCTACACATAATATTATTACTGTTGTTTTATCATATGTTTGAGAATAAAAATAATAATAGCCGACTCATATTAACCTTTATTTTACATCTACAGAATCGTGAGAAAATCGTCATCTTTATTTGAAGCAAAAAAATAAAATAAATAAATAAAAAAAATAAAAAACAAATCGCGATTCTCATTTTAGCCCGAATCATGCAGCTCTATACCCAACACAAATGGCCTAATTTTTGCTTTTATATTTTACATTAGGCTATTTTTTGTGCATAAATGTATCTAGATATAGTAATAAACAAATCTATTTTTTTTTTTTTGACATACCAACTGCAAACTTATATGAGCGATGTAGAATGGGGCCTCAGGCAAAAAAAGGTTGGGAACCACAGATGGTAGAACTGTGAGGAGCCCTTTACCTAATCCCTAATCACTCCACTCTTTTGCAAAATTTGAATTTTGTATATAATTCTTGCTTGTTGAGGAGATTCCATTAATATTTAGGGTATTGAATTTGCTTCTAACTGAGGGTCATGTTTCATGTACTTTATATTTTCTGGACAAGTAGGGGAAAATAGTTTATAAAATAAGATGTTTAGCAATGAGCTTAGCATCCGTCAAGCAAAAAACAATCATCTTCCTATTTTAGAGTCTCGACCCATCATTAGTGAAATATGACTCTCTCCCTGCTGCTTTTAGATTTATCTTATAGTGGGTTTAGGGGGGTTTAATACCATGTGAATTAAATTTGACTGAAATGCTTGTATTTAATGTTTACAAATGTAAACTTAAGTTTTTTTTTTTTTGAAGGAGAAGGACAAGAAATGCTTATGGAAAATGTGCATAACACTGTAAAATATGTGTTTATCGCCACAAGATTTGCACTAAAAGCCCACTAAAAGCAACACCTGAAACATATACTGGATCTAGCGGGGAAAAAAGAGAGAAAGGAGCTGTAAGAAGCTAAATTTCTTAATTGTATTTTTATGAACACAGACGAGCACTATTTTAAAGCTGTGTTATTATTATTAGCAGTAGTAGCAGAACTTCTCTTGCAGCTTCAGTCATGGTAGCCAGAGGACAAGCGTTTTTTTCTGATTAAAGGTGCTGTATGTAAGTTTTTGACTCTTCTAAAGCATAAAAATACCATAATATGTGGGCAGATATTTAAGAAACATCCCAAGTGAACATACTTGTTTAACTGAAAAACAATAGTGAAGTCAGATATTCTGCTTTGAAAATGGTTTTTCTGTGCCGGAACGCTGTCTTTGTTTAGGTCAATTTCATATGCACGATGCCAGTTTAGCCAATTATATTTCAGCACCCTGGGCTGCCTTGTTGGAAAACAGCATATTTCATTCATTCATTCATTCAGAAAGACTCTGAAAGCATACGTCCGTGACCAAAAAGAACAGTATGGGAGACATATTCAGTTCCACATGAGGTTATTAATTAGCAAATTACATAAATATTACGAACGTAAACATTAGGTGAGCAGGTTACATTGTAACCGCGTGTCCTAACAACACGCTGTGACGAGAGAGGCAGTGATCAGCTATTTGGCTGTTTGCACCAGACGAAACACGACAGAAATTTAAATACAGCCTTTCAGAAGCACAGAATATGCACTCACTCACGGTTTAGAATCTATTTAATACATGTTAACCCACTTTAACATCATTAAATGTAGATGCTGAATCACTCATATGTGTTTAGTTCTAAAGTTCAATTTCAGACGCTTTATTGTATTTTCCTGATCTGAGGTGAACTTTCTGCTTTCAGTATATGGCAACAAATGCCATGTAAAATGCATTCAAACTAGCATTGTTAGCATTTAGCACTGAATAAAGCACACAAGGCTTACCTGAGGTGATCTAGCTGTCATAGGTTTCTGTTGTTCAGCTGTGAGAAATAGAAGCCATTTCTAATATATCAATTCGAGGTGTTGGTTAGGACAAAAACTCCTTTTAATATGGAAAATATTCCCTCTATCACGTGTCGTTGCTTTTATTTAGAACACAGTTTAAATCACTCGCTCCTGTACACAATCTGGCATCCCAGCGTACTTTTATTATGATCCAGGAGTGCAATACCTAGTTCAACCACTGGGTGTCAAACTTACATTCTGCACCTTTAAATATCCACATACTGTATAAATGGGAGGTGCCCTCTTTTGATTTAGCACTGTACTTCCGCCACCAAACTTCCAATCAAAACAGTTCCCTTTAAATACACTCCAAAGCCTGCAAATCACCAGTGTAATGCCAAGTTGAATATTTGCTGGATAACACTTCAATCAGACTAATTAAACTCTGTGTGGACATTAGACTGGACGTTGAATGATTAGTTGCGGTCACACTGCATTTTTCACCCTATAGACGTCCATTCATATGCATACGAATTCAGCTGACCAGAAATGCAAGCTCGAAACAAATTTTGCATGTCGTTGTGTTGTAAAGCTCAAGATTCTGACCTGTGAAATCGCATCATATGGTTGTTAGACCAATAGAAGATCAAAACATGACCTCTCAGTACAGAAATTTTAAATAGGAGCAATCACTCACTTTTTTAATGTCTAAACATCTTGTTTAATCCCGCCCCTTTTCGCCAGCACTGTACAACAGAATTTTGCAAGCTCAATTGCGGTGATTGCGGCTTTAAGCCATGGTCACACTGTACTTTTCGTACCATACACTTATGTTCATACACAAGCAAATGCAACAGACAGGAAACGCAAACTCATGTGACAAGTGAAAATCTGTGAAATCTCATCACATGATTCCATGAGATCAATCGAAGATCAAAACATAACCTCACTGTACAGAAATTTAAAATATGGATCAATCGCTCACTTTTTTTAATGTCTAATCATCTTGTTTAGTCCCCTTTTCACAGAGCCATACGAAAGAAATTTGCATGCTCAAACTCTAGTGTGACCATAGCATTAGGCTGATGACTGACTTTATTGGGGATTAATAAGGTGTTCCAGGTGTTGATTATTAGAAGCCTGGTGAGCATGAACAGGTAAAGCCTATTTAAGGCAAGTCTGAGGCTGCGTCCAAAACCGCATGCTTCCATACTATACAGTAGGGATGGGCGATATGGCCTAAAATCCATATTGCGATATACATTGCAGCCTCTTGCGATAACGATATATATTGCGATATATAAATTGTAATAGAACCATTTCAGAACAGGTTACATAGACCCTTAGGAAAGCCAAACTGCTATTTTTTTTTAAGAAATATCATACCATCAGAATCATATGCCGGCCCATGCCTATTTATGACTGTGTTAGATTATGCAATTTGTATCATGTGTCGTGGGTACCAAATATGCCGGACTACACTTTGATTTACGATCAATCACATATACGTGTGTGTGTGCTTTCTGAACGTAGGCAGTAGATTTATTCTGTGACAACAAATGGTGCTTTTGGAACTGCAGAAGTAGATTCCCAGCAACGGCTGTAATTAAAGCAAGTAGACAGCATGTTACCTTCAAAGATACTTTCGAATGAGAGCATAATGTAATTCCAGTACTCACCAGGTTGCAGAAGTGCCATGGTGGAGGAAGAGTACTGTTGCATACTCCACAAAACTTCAGATTTTTTTTCCGGAGCTTTCTTACACATGTGATGGAACCCGTCATGGACATTGGGGAAAAAAATTGAGCATTTCTGCAATGTTTCTGTAAATCTTTTGTCCCAGTTCATTTGTCATTTACAGTATAAATCCTCACAACAACCTATATATCAAGCAAATCATGCTGAAATTGTGGAAAAATTGCGTAATTTGAGCAGAGCTTTGCAGCTTTATCTAACAATGTTAGATGAAAAGAAAAATCACATTAAGCATTGAAAGGACAAATATATTTTAACAGAACTGATTTAGTCACCCACGTGTAGATTGTTTTAAAAAATCTGCAGAGGAGATCAAAATTTAAAAAAATACAAATTGTACTTTTTATTATAGTCTGCACTGTCAACAGTGTTATACAAAATAGCCAAGGCCCTTAAATAAAATATTTTTATTTTGTGGAATACACTGTGATCAAAATGACAGAACAGCAATACCTGCAGCACAAGGAAAGATTACATCTAATATTTCTAAAGGTTACAGTAGACAAAAATAATTAAAAATAAGCAGGGAGTGTTGAGGCCCTTACTTTAAATGACTAGCCAGTACCAACTACTAGTCTCACAGGACATCACTAGTTTCTTGATCGGCAGTTTTTCAGTCTCTTCACAGTTCAGTGAATGTAGTGTTTTTTTAGCTATAACTCACCAGGGATTTTGCACAGATTTTCAAACAGGTTCATATCAGGACTCTGGGCTGCCATTTTAATGTTTTCAGCTTCAAGCAACTGCTTTACCTGTTTTACTGTGTGACAGGTTCATTGTCCTGCTGGCCAGTTAGGTAAAGGAACTACATGCTGAGTTGGCAAGCAATTACAAACCAATTGCCAGTTGAGATTTTCTGCATTATCCTGCCAACTTGTAGCCTTTTGGGGGACATCGAGTTGCTTACATTGTAAATATGCAGAAATACAGGTTTTTACTTATTAGAGCTTTATAATACAAAAGGTCAAGTGGTTGGTTTCACACTTTGGTCCTTATTTACAAGCGCTGAAATCACCCAACTCATGCTGAAATAAGCTGCGATGTTTTGTTTTTGTGTATTCTTCTGTCAGCTGCTGATATCTTCTTGAATCAGGAGCGTCTGATCGCACACAGCTTGTGTGGAGACGGATTTAATGTGATTCCAACAATTCCCTTGAGATCCAGCTCATCTTCAGACACTCCAGGTGGAGTTGTGAAGCGGTAGCTCTGAAGGAGAGACGTGAAGAACAGGAAGAGCTCCATCCTGGCCAAACTCTCTCCCAGACAAACCCTGCGCCCTGAGGAAGAGAGAGGCTGTTGTTGAAATATCTAGGCTCCTTGTGGCTTAGAAATCATATAAATTGTTTCAATCCGTATAAACCAATTGTGTTACTGGTTGGGTATTAGTGCCTAAGAGATGGTGCTGTTAGTGCACAATTTTAACAGCTTTTAACAGTTCTGATTTTTGCTTACAAATTCCTTTTCATTCCTTTTCAACTCTTTGGGCCCTATCATACACCCGGCGCAAGGCGCGACGCAATTAGTGTTTGCTAGTTTCAGCTCGACGCAAGTGTCATTTTGACGTTTTGCACCACGCTGTTTAAATAGCAAATGCATTTGCGCTTATATGTGCGCCCATAGGCGTTCTGGTCTAAAAAAGGAGGTGTGTAAAGGGGCATTGCTGGCACGTTGCTATTTTGAGGAACTAAAATGGACTGCACAACAGACCAGCTGAGAGCAGGTCTAAAGACCAGTGCAGAGTGCGTTAATTGTGCGCCGCTTAAACATTGCTTAATACACACAGGATGTAGAGCAATACGCAAATATCTTTACGAATAAAAAAAGAATTAAAGGATTAAAATATTACAAAAATTATTGTTTTCTACATAAATATAAAAAACACTGCCTTCATGCCTTCATCATCTCAGGGGGGCTTTTTCAGTTTATTCATGACAATTTGCTTTTGTATAATGTTATCATTAGTAGTAGTATTATTTATTATATGCATATTTATATTTGTTTTATTAAAAACAAGCTTAGATTTGCTCACCTGTCAGGTTTTAGACCATATGGGGCATGGCATGTGTATTTGGATATCAGTTTTTTGAGTACACTACGGTATTACTGTTCATTTATTCGTTTGCTGGAAATTAGAACTGAGTTTAGAAATAGTTTTGAAACAAATCTTTGCGCTTAACAAATGAAATTAATTATGTAGGCTAATGGATGTCTGTGCGTACAACACCTTTCCTTATCCACGAAAGAGAGTGAAAGTAAAAGTAAAGAATGAGGAGGCTCATCTCTTATTCTCGCACTGCAGATGCTCTGTTTAACTGTTTTCTCACTAGTGAAGCGTTCAGTTTTTCTATTTACAAAGTCCGCCATGTAAAAACCAAATGCACCGTGGCGTGACGCAACTGACTCTTAAAGGGAATGGGAGATGAGACTCTGATTGGTTTATTCTCAAAACACAGCCATAACTCATTAAGAGAATAAGCTAAGTTTTGAGAGTGTCCGCAGATACCAGAGGGCTGCGTGCTGTGTCTCAGTGATGCATCAAGCACTTCATTCATGCAAACGGCTGCGCAAACACGATGTGTGTCGCTCCATAAAATTATTCTCACAATAAGTTTCTGTTGTCTCATCCTTCCGACTGAGTTTATTCTTCCGAGGTTAATACTTTAAGCGCTGCGAATAGTTTGTAAAGCTTGGCTCATTGTGGTTTAAAGTAGTTGATTAAATTAATAAAAGTGAAACTGACGAGTGCATATGAATTGTCATTAACAGAAAATTATTTAGCCTAACATAGGCTGCTCTGAAATTGTGAGTATTTCACTGTAATTGTATTTATATTAATATTTTATTTAAAAGACCAGTTTGTGCGCTGAAGCATATAAGCAGATCTTGTTTTGAACTTCACCTCAAAAATTTGTGTTTATTTTGTAGATAACTGACAGACAAAAATACATTAAAACAACAAACAAATTATACCAAACTAAATTAGTTTCAAAAAGATAATTTTTCAGAAAAAAATTAATTTTTCAGACATGCTTTCAGTTTCTCCATCTCACTCGGAGCGAGTTTAAGGCAAGGGAATGTTTACGTAAAACTGGCCTTAGACGGTATAGTTTAGTCTGCTTCAAACCTGCAGGAAAATATCAGGCTTTGCTAAAAGGCTGGTTATTTTAACAACAATTAGGGTCAATATTGGTAGCCTATTACAGTTTTCAAAGAAAAATCCTAATATTAAAAAAGGAAACATAAGCTGGACCACAACAGATCATATCAAGGTCTTAACGAATGCTCAAATTATGTAGCCTATAGTTTATAGCAAGCATCATGTTTTTAGTCAGATTGTGCCGTCTGTCATGTACAGTAGCCCTATAGGTCTGTTATTTTTACTAAAGAAGATATATTATTTGAGTTTATCACCAGAACTATAGAAACTGTATTATTGTAGTATCGGGATCGGATCTGTATCGGTCGATACTTAGAATCTTGGTATCAAAATCGGATCCAAAAAAATGGTATCGGTGCATCCCTAGTTTGGCTTCAATTATGACACACTAGACTAGATAAAATAATCAATTCTTGCATTTTGACATCCACCGTCATTTATGAATCTAACTGATTGTGCCAAAACCCATTTCATTATCTCTAAACCTCCCTTGCAAAACATTACAGAGCAAAGGTAAATGTGGCTGGGGCTCAAAGCTGGAATACTCTACAAAACCTTTGCCCAGATTTGCAGACTAAAGGCACTGACGTTAGTTTCTGAAATTCAGAGCCACTTTACAGATTTTGGGCAGTTGGCGTGTCCACCGACTGATTTCACACTGATTTAGTTTAAAATAGGTTTTAAAGCAGATTTTTTGAACACGTTATAATATTCACATTATACTATACCTGCAGAAAAGGGTATGAAAGCATCTCTCTTGACAAACAGGCCCTTCCCATCAAGGAAGTGTTCTGGGTAAAAGCTGTTTGGTTTCTCCCATTCACTTTCATCCTTCAGGACAGACGTCAGCAGAGGAACGACAGTGGTTCCCTTGAAATATAGAGAAAAGATTAAAACCTTGATGTCCTGAACATGATTTATCTTTTTCCATGATTTATATGCATTTATTCTTCTATCTGACCTTTTTGATGAAGTATCCATTGAAGGTAATGTCACTGGTAGTTTTATGTGGAAGACTTAATGGTACGATGTTGGCCAATCTCTGAATTTCATGAATCACAGCATCTGTATAGGGTAACTTCTTCCTGTCTTCCACCACTGGCTGACGTCCTCCAATCACTCTGTCAATCTCCTCTTGAACTCCATCTGCAGACAAATGCAACACACATTTAGTGCTTTGGTCTACAATGTATTCAAATTAAGAAAGAAAAAACACCCTGTATACGTTTTACCCTGTATATGAGGGTATTTGGCCATGAGCATCAGACCCCAGCGCAGAGTTGTTCCTGTGGTGTCAGTACCAGCGACAAACAGATTTGTCACTGTCATCATTAGATTTTCCTCATGAAAGTATGAGTCCTTCTTTCCAGATTTCTGTGAAATGTAATCCACAAAATGCATATTTATTTCCAATTTCAGTTTAATAAGCTAAAGTACTCAAAATGACAATCGTCCAATTCATATGTTGGTTAAACTGCAAACCTGAATTTCTGATTATTTCAGTATAAAAGCTACCATTGCAAATTTCAATACCTCATCGCTCAGTTTCCGGGTGAGAAAGGAGTCAACAAATCCTCTGGGGTCATGTGGATTCAGAGTCTCCAGAAGAGCATTGATCAACTTTGTCATCTGTGCTCTGCTTTGGATAATATTTTCAACAATAATCCTTTTGTTTTTCAGAAATGGACCCACCCAAGGAAATATTTCATGAAACTAGAGACACAAGAAAGACCAAGAGACAGATGTTCTCCAGAGATGTACTTTCAAAAACCTCTGTAGTACTCTTTAGGTCATACTACACAATGGCATATTTGTGAACAGCCTCCAGTAATAGTTGATTATACTTACCCACATAGAAACTGATCCACCAACCCGAACATTTTCATTTGCTCTATCTACCATTTTTGTGAATTGAGGGTCTGTGTATTCAAATCTGCTGCCGTACACAATAGCCGAGATGATGTTTGACACAGCGTAGTTCACAGGCTGTGTTGTGTCAAAGGGTTTCCCTGTCAAGAAAAAACACCAAACTGTCTCTCATTGGATCTTATAAACCAAGAGCAGATGTTCATCTTTGTATGTCTTATGTTGTACCTTCAAACTTATCAAATTCTCCTTTGAGATAATGAATTTCTTCAATGATTTTCTCTTCACTTCCTCTTTTGCCCATCCCAAAGTCCCGCAGGTTGCTAAGAGCAAAGCGTCGCATCTCTTTCCAGTTCTCTCCATTGGAAAAGAGGATTCCTGATTCAGAAAAAAAAAATCCTACTGTGAGTCTCAGCAACAACACCAGCAGAAAATGATGACTACAGGTTAACAATTGACAGGTCAATCTCATATATTACTTTAAATCTATTTTTTTTCAACACATTGTTAGGAATCCACATATGCTTCTTAATTAAAGACAAAACAATTTTCAACATGAACAAACAGCCCTGTGACAAAACATGTTTAGGTTTTTCATTGTCCTAATTTCTGTCACTAGTTATAGCAATGTGTGCACATTTCACTAGCATGAAAACTTGTGCAACATTCATTTAAGGCAGAAAAAGAGTCTTCAAAAAGGTAATGATTCGCACTCATCAAGTAATTGCTTCGTGTTGTTTTTATTTTTAAAAGAGTCTTACCATGTTCATCGTTCATTATCCTGAAACCAGGTCCAATTTCTCGATCGCCAAACTCTTCTGCATGGTTCACAAGCGCTTCTTTGACGGTTTTGTATCCAACTAGGACTACCGTTTTTCTTGGTCCCAAAAACACTTGGAATACATTTCCATAGGTTTTGGACAGCTGGAGGAGACAGGAGGATGTTTACAAGCAGAACTAAAAATAGTACGCTATCATTTTTTATAAGCATTGAGTTCTCACCTCAAAAAAAGTGTCAAAGGCTCTAGTGAGGTCAAGTGTCAGCAGGTTTCCCAGCAGCGGCAGTGGTTTGGGTCCTGGTGGCTCTTTCCCTTTTTTCTGAGATCCAGATCCAGATGAAACTAAATACAAAACCAGAAACAACAGCAAAGCACCCAGCAATGTGCCTGTGCTGGCAAACTGTAAAAGCGACTCGACAACAGCCATTTTCTTTCTGAGCTTCTGAAGTAATGACTCAATACATTTATAGCCACCACATTAAAGACGGACCTTGTTTGACAATGTGAATAGACAGTTTGGAAAGTTACATAAGCATGTACGACACCCTGTGGTTAATCATTCACTTTTTTCAGCCTGTTAAATCAGGAGAGGACATTTGTTGAATAAATCCATAGAAGCAAAAACTTGTTTTATCAAATGTTGCACCAATATTATTGTCATGATTAAAAGAACACTAATTGCTTCATAAATAGACTAAAGATTTTGCTATTGTCTACTTTTCTTAGACAGAAAACAAGCCGCTCTGAACTATGACACAGAGACTTTTATCAATCTTCTATATCAAACCAGAGTAACCTGCTGCCATATATTATACTGCCTTTTATGCGTTTAGGTGAATAACACCTAAGCACTTGACACCATTAGAGCATTTTAATAAAAGAAATGTTTATAGCAACCTTTTCAACTCACAATTCAAATTTATTTTTCCACAAATGTGATTTAACATTTCGCAGTTCTGAAATACTATGAGCCATGAACCAGCATTAGCAAGAAATAGTCAAAATCACAGGGTGCAAAAATACTGAATCAAGGGATATAAAGAATTTGAAGATTCTTTTCAAGAAATGAAAAGATGAGAGTATATTAAGCTATTCTGATTTTTTTTCTAAGCATTACAAGCTATACTTTAAAAGTAAATTGTTTTGAAAACAAATATTTAAGTTATTATTGGGTCTGGTATCCTTAAACCATGCGTAATACAATTTGTTTGTCTAAAAAGACCCAAGGGCTTATGTAACTGTTTGTACTAAGGCCACAACCTTTTTGGAGATGGATTAGAAAAGCAAATCACATTAAGGATTGAAAAGACACATAGCTTATGTTCACATAATTGATTTAGTCACCCAAAAACATGATGATTGGCTTAAAAATGTACACTAGATATCAAAATTACAGAAGAAATGTATAAACACATTTTTTTTTCAGAAATAATGTAGTCTTATGCTACGTTCACACCAGGCGCGGATAAATCGCACTATTCGCACGTAAATAGACAAATGAACATTTGAGTTTACTCGCTTCATTCGCGCTTCAAACTCCGCTTCATTCGCACGTCAAATCCGCTTCATTCGCGCGTCAAATTCACTTCAGAACAGACGCAGATTCGCATGTTGGGCAGAGCTTCTGTCTGCCCGGAGACTGTAGCTTCGTTGCTAAATGGCTAACATGGATTTTATTGAGAAAATAACTGTGTTCATGTGCTTTATAAAGGCTAAAAAACAAAGTCGATACGTTTGGAGCAGTGTCTGAGTCCATAGATACTTTCAGAGGTGCACCCAGCACTGTGAGCATATAAACTCCTTCAGAAACTTAACCTGGATGACGGAGGCTTTCAGCGGTGCTTCTGACTGAGCCGAGTCCAGGTTGATGAACTGTTGTCGGTGTCGGCTGGAGGATTTCCCCCGGGACACCAACAACAGGTGCTACGTCACAATCATGCCCCTACAAGAGCATGCTCCTGATTGGTTAACGCGGCGCGAATGTCCGCAGAAGTTCAGATTTTTGAACTCGAGCGATTTGTGGATTAAGCGCGTCAAACGCGCAAAACGCTCATTTCGCGCGGCGCCATTCGCGTGTATCGCGCCGCAGGCTGTCTATTCACGCGTTTGCATTGACTTAACATGTAAATCACTCGCGCTTGACGCTTCTTCCGCGTCTGGTGTGAACGCAGCATAAGGCCAAATCCCAATTCTACTCCTTAGCCCTTTGTTCACGTGAAGAGTTAGGGGTGTCCCAATTCTCTTTGGCGTGAAGACGTAGGGCTAAGGGGAAGGGCTAGATAGCTCTCGAAACAGAGATTTTTCAGGACCATATGAAACCAAGGGGTATGAAAATTTCCCAGAATACACCAGCTACAACGGCTGCACATGGAAGAAGATGAACAAATTAGTATTTTTCTGTCATTATTATGAATTTTTACAACAAACAAGCATATGTTTTAATTTATAACCGCGTTTGTGTTTTATCGTTATGCTTAAAAAAATAAAAAACGCTAAATTTTGCTATTTATAATCCATAATATTAACTCCTGTATAGCAGTCCTACAACATACTTTCACATCGGGCACTGGGTGACACTAGAATACCCTGTCAGAAGAGTCTAGTGGCTGGGAATGACCTTTTTATAGTGTCTGGTATAATGTTAATGTTGTTTTCTTGTGTTTACATGAATGGCCACAGTGTAAATGCACAGTACAGTTACGAGCTTATTGCCACATTATATCGTTATGATAACATGATATATTCCTTCAGTGATTTTCTGAAAATAAATACCAAAAAAATAACACAACTGGAAAAACTACAGCAGTCGCTATCGTCAATCTCATATGAAGCAAGAGATCGCGAGGACATATGATGACGTGTGCAGGTGCTGTAGTGGTGACCAATTTAGGGGTATATTTTGAAGCCCTTCTCCTTCACACTCTGTTTCAAGGGCCAAGGGGAAGGGGTTGGGGTACAAAAATAAAATTGGGATTGGGCCTTACAGTGCTTCCCACAGATTTGAAAATTAAAACACACCCTTTACCCACATCATATAAATAGTAAACTATATGCGACAAACAAAACATATTTTAATTTTTAACAATAATTTTATTTATTATGACACTGTTATACACGGTTTCTTTTCAATGGGGTCAAGTAAAAAAAAAAAAAAAAAACTATCTTACTTTTATGCTATTCAGGAGCCATGTGCACCCACTGACAGGTCAAATCTGCTTGTCTCTCTCTTTCAAGTTCAAAGCAAACTTGAATGCCAAAGCATGTTAGATATGTATGAAAAAATATACAGCAAATGAGAAATAAATGACAGAAAAGGGAAAAAAAACAGACAATATCTTTAAATAATATAATAATTACAAGATAAAAACATGTAGATTAATTAAATAAGGCAAATGTGTTGATTAACCATGGTGTACATATATTTTGCAGCCAGTTTAGACCAGTCATTTTCTCCTCTCAGAGTATATAGTAAAGTTTTTCTGAGTCGTTTTGATTAAAGAGTGGATTATTTAATGTTTCTCTCACTCTCGTGCAAAAACACATGCGATTAATGACAGCTTTAGGGCTTGTACACACCGGGACGCTTTTCATTTGCGTTTATCGTCAGCGTTTTTCAAGACGTTTTTCCGGATTCAAACCCAAGCGATTTTTACAGGCGTCGAGCAGAAGAGTATGCAAAATCACTCCTTGAGGTTAGATGGCGCTACACAACTTTAAGCTTCTGACACCCGCTTGTAAAACAGAAGAAGAAGACAAAGTTGACACGCATGTTGTTATGGATGGTTCAAGTAGCAGTGCAATAAGCAGCTCCAAGTTCACATCGCCTCTGGGCATCTTCTTCAATGTGCGCTTGCATTGACAGTTTTGCGCATGAGCGCCTCCTAGTGCTGTTTACTGTAATTTCAGCAGCTCCGTGCACGTGAACAAAAGTGCCAATCTGATTGGTGGAGAAGCATGAGCATGAGGCGTTTTTTTAAAATGACGTTTTTACGCCTGCCGTTTTGCGTGTTGGTGTGCACGATCACATTGACGGCATTTATTTAGTCATAAGGCGTTAAACGTCGACGGAAAACGCGAGCAAAAAAAGTCTGTGTGCACAGGCGTTTAGAAAGCAAAAGCCAAATCCCGGACATTTTAGGAGATTTAGAAACCCCAGCTGGATACATTTTTTAAGTTCCAAAAAGGCATGTCTCTGTGGGTCTGCAGAGCATGTGAGACTGTCTGTGGGAGTGTTGACAGGTCTCACACACACAGAACAAAACTGGTGAATGACAACTGCTTAATTGATTGTGGATGTTTGGTTAAATTGGGTGGATATAAAAAAAAGGGTCACTAAATGTACTTGGGTGGCCGTTAATAAACCTGGGTGGCCTGCCCAAGTAAAGTCTATGTATGAGAAGCACAGTCTTATGTCTTCATTGTCAACAAGGTTTTAGAAAATACCTAAGGTGCTTAAATAAAGTTCCTTTATTTTGTGAAATTCATCTCTAGTCTCTTACAGCACATCACTAGTCTCTCAAACTGCCCAGTTGTGATCTTGATCAAGTCTCTTCCACAGTTCAGTGACTGTAATGTTTTGTTAGCCATAATGTTATAACCAGTGGTGTAGTCCTAAAAAAAAGTGGTGTACTATTACCCACCCAACCCAAATATTAAAAGTAGGCAAAGAAACGACGAAACTATATATATATATATATATTATTTATTTATTTTTTAACATAAGTTATCTGTAACTATTGAAAGAAAAAAAACAAATACTATGGAAGTTAATGATTACAGGTTTCCAGCTTTCTTCAAAATATCTTCTTTTGTGTTAAACAAAATTAAAAAAAGACAAACCGGTTCGGAACAAGTAAAGGATGACAGTTTTACTTTTTTTGAATGAACTATCTATTAAAAAAGGAAAAATATTTAAACAAATTTGTTCATTTTAAAGCGAGATGCTAATAGCCTAATCCTATTCAATGATTTATGCTTAGCTAACAGTGCCCCCAGCAGACCCGGAGATTGGCTGAGTATATTAAGCTGTGGTCAAACATGGGTAAAAGCCTGTTTAACTCTAAAGGGACTTGTAAAATGAGCCTATAATTAATATAACAAAAACTCAAATACTAGCCCATGCTCAAGTATTTTTTCCATGTTTTAAATAGAACTGCCACTTTTATAATTTAAAATGGCATAAATATAAACATTTAAAAAAATTTACATTTTTACATTTACATTTTTACAAATTTACATTCAGGCTAATTTACATATTTCACTATCATAATATAAGTCATAATAGGAAACAATTTTTAACAAGATACAACACACAATGTTTCACTCTGATATGCAGTTAAAATGAGTACATTCACTGAGTGGTTCTGTCACTGTGTTTAATCCTGTGCATGAATGTATGATATATATATATATATATATATATATATATATATATATATATATATATATATATATATATATATATATATATATAATGCCACATGCACTGTAATGTGTTTTATAGTCATAGTTAATTGATAAATGTTCGTTAAGAGTTGCATTTTCGCTGGAGGAAACAGCTGTGATGATGAGGGAAGCGCCAAGGAAACAGTAGATGGGGAAACCCGATTGGTACATGTGATACAAATGTTTCTATAGCAAAGAACTGCGAATATGCAGATATTATAACAATCTATAGATAAACACACCTTCTGCTCTCACTCTGCAGAGCTGTGGTTTGCTGATTAAACGAAAAATGAGTTGAACACGGAGGAGCGGAAGTCTGCCGCCGTTTTCATATCAAATTTAAAGGGGACTAAGGTGATCATTTAGTAGTGTACAGTTCATGAGGAAATCGCAAAACATTTCGAGGGACTGAATAGAAATTTAGGGGGCTTAAGCGATGCCCATGCTTTTTTTAAAAATAATTTTACCTCAGTGTGTCAGCGAGACATCCTTTAGTTGACTTGTCGTCGTTATCGAAAAACTCCCGAAATTTTCTCACAGCTGCTGCGGTCGTCAGGTGGCGGGGAATGCCGCAAATTAAACAAAAACCCACTGATTGCAACAAATAAGATGCAAGTAAAAAAAAAACATTTGATATACAGTTCAAGGGGACGCGTAAATTAGGGAAGTCTAATCAGAAAAACAAGTGAATATACCGAGGGTATACGCAATTATTGATCCTCAGAAGTCGTAATACCCAAACAGCTCATGGAAAAAAGTAGGCACACTGAGTATACGTGCGTATAGCCCCGACTACACCACTGGTTATAACCAAGGAACAGCTGCAGTGTTGAATCAGTTGTCATTTCAGATTTTCTACATTACCTTGTGCATTTGTTTTTTAATGGATGATAAGACTTTTTGGTGGTTCCTGACAAAAAGTTTCAAGAATCTAGAATTTGGAACAACCAGCTTCTGTTGCTTTCTTTAGGATGGCTCATTGAAAAGTTTTGCTTCCAATTATGTATAAGGTTTGTCAGATAATTGAGGAAATTGCCACTATAGGTGCTGATTAAGTAGTAAATCAGTAGTTAATCAGTACTGACATCAAACAATGCAAATAAGTATTGTATGAACAGAGAAGTCTGGTATGTTAAATTTCAAGTCAATGAAGTTAGACTTTCACTGCATTTACTTTGTTCTAAAAGCTACTGCAGGACTACAAATGTCATAATTATGACAAAGTCAAAAGCTTTCTAATTTCTTCAAACAATTGATTAGTGATTTGTAAATTTTACTCAAAGTGATTCTTTTACAGGTTTTTTAACTTATGAGAATTTTGTGATACAAAAGGTAAAGTGGTTGGTTACACACTTTCCTTATTATTTAGGTATATAATTTCAAGCAAATGTAAAGCATATAAAGTGCAGAAATCACCCAACTCATTCTGAAATAATCTGAGAGGTTTCGTTTTTGTGTCATCTTCCATCAGCTGCTGATGTTTTCCTGAATCAGGAGCGTCTGATTGCACACAGCTTGTGTGGAGACGGATTCAACGTGATTCCAACGATTCCTTTGAGATCCAGCTCATCTTCAGACACTCCAGGTGGAGTTGTGAAGCGGTAGCTCTGAAGGAGAGACGTAAAGAACAGGAAGAGCTCCATCCTGGCCAAACTCTCTCCCAGACAAACCCTGCGCCCTGAGAAAGAGAGAGGCTGTTGTTGAATTATCAAGGTAGGCTCCACTTGGCTTTGAAATAGCACTTAATTATATCTTTTCTGTTCACACACAATTTTTTATAGCTAATTAAAACCACTTTTTTTTTTTTTTTTTTTATTGTGTTTTTAACAAGTACAATATATTACTGGTATACAATGACAAAGGTATTTTTTTTTTTTCCTTTTAACCACACACTAATTACAGACAGAAACAAATTAACATAAAGTTATAAAAAAAAAAAAAAAAAAATAAATAAATAATTAAATAATAATAATAAAAAAATAATAATAATAATATTAATAATAAAAAAAAATAAATAAAATAAAAAAGGAAAATGAATAAAATAAATAAATAAATGAATTAAAAAACAAAAACTCTAGGGGTGGGGGTGGGGGGAGGGGGGGGATTCATGACTGAAGGAGTACATTAGTCTCAATATGAATTATTAAAGGGTTCCATGTTCTGAAAAATGTTTTGGTTGATCCTCTGAGAAAATATTTAATTTTTTCTGTTTTCAAAAATAGCATTACATCACTAAGCCAAAGTGATAGTTTAGGTGGCATTGGTGATTTCCATTCTAAAAGGATTCTTCTTCTGGCTATTAACGTTACAAAGGCAAAGGCATTGGCTATTTCTTTGGTTATATGCATGTCTTCATTTGGTACTCCAAACAGAGCCATTACCGGATTGGGTTGAATTCTTAAATTGAAGGCTGAGTTTAAAATCTCAAATATTGAGGACCAAAATTGTCTCAGTTTATCACATGACCAGAACATATGGGTCAGGTCTGCCTTGCATGAGTTGCAACGATCGCATGTTTCATCTATATTGGGGTATATTTTAGCCAGTTTAGATTTGCTATAGTGAATACGATAAAGAATTTTCATCTGAATCAGATTAAGACGCGCACATGATGAAGTTTTGTTTATAATTTCAACTGCTTTATCCCAAGTTTCTTCTGAAATATGAATTCCTAGTTCTTCTATCCATTCCGTTTTAATCTTCTCTAGCGTTATGTTACGGAATGTCATAATTAAGTTGTACATTTTGGAAATGAGGCCCTTGCGGTGTACAGGGGTCTTTAAAATCAAGTCCAGTCCAGATTCAGCAGGCATTTGAGGGAATACAGAGCACTGGGTCTGGATAAAGTGACGAACCTGAAGGTATCGAAAAAAGTCTGATTTTTGAAGATTAAATTTTTTTATCATGTCAGTGAAATTGGCAAAAATATTATCAATGAAGAAATCTCTACATGTAAGTATGCCTATTAAAACCACTTTTAATGGTTAAAAATAGACACAGGTAACTAAACATGTAATACTAGTTAACTGTTTTGCAATAGAAATGTTAAACATTCGACAGTAAATAGACAGTGATGCAAACTACTCAGCATTTTTACACCATTTTGCTTTGAACAATAGCATACCTGACTGTCAACCCTCCCATTTTTTCCCGGGATTGTCCCATATTTTACAATTCTATCCCGCTGTCATCCCGTAAAGGTATTTTCCCGTATTTCTCCAGTATCCCTTATTTTTACATCCCAATGTTGATAGGTATGAATTATAGTAGTACCAGTAGTATTAAGTGAATCATGTTATTTATCACTGAATCCGAAGAGACATTAATGGAGCTGTTTTCTGATGCAATCACATTAGCAAAATTTAGTGGAGAAAACGTCCATTGTCAATATCGCAGAAATGTTTACAGAACTGCTCACACGGTTTCTTTCAAATTAAGCACATTCAGACATCACAATGCAACAGTAGTCACTAGCTATGTTTCCGTCCAAAAATGCGAATGAACTTTATGTGCAAAACTGGATTATCGCATAAAAGATGTGCGAATAAAGCTGCGTTTACATCCAACGAGTCAAAGCAAACAAAATCGTCACTTCCTGATTAACTGGCACCAAATATCAACAGTAAAAACTGAATTTGCTGCGGTAGGAGCAGCTGCGTTAGTCTTTTCTTCATCTAATAAATGACTTGCGCCTCAGAAGGCAATCCTGACACGCAGTGAACGCACGGTGGCGTTTGAAGTTGTCAGACGTGGAGCACAGACGCTCTTGATTCTGGATGTCATTAATAATATAATAGCACTTAATACTGAAACGGTAAGGCGTTTTAGAATGACAAAAACAACATTTCAGATGGTTTATAACGTGCTCAGCCTGCTGGTTTGTCCATTCACACACATTTTTATCATCACATGATCTCTTATAACAAAATCACATGACCTTTTTTAATGCGCACACAGGAATTTGTGCGGTAAAGGTGTTTCCATCGTAGTTTATGCGCATCTTTTCTTATCGAATAAAAAGTTTATCCTACTCAGTTATGCGCATGTTATTTTTATGCACATTTTCAAAATTTATGCATATAATGGCGTTTCCATCAACCAGTTTTTTATGGTCATATCCAAAATGCGGATAAAAATAGGTGGATGGAAACATAGCTACTGTGTCAGGTTATGCCAATTAGATTTCTGTGTTATTGGAGCTTAAGAATCATGTCACATGACATTATTCCTCAATCTTGCTTGTCATTTTTAACAATCTTTGCAATTTAATTAAGAAGGTGGAATACACGATTGACTTCTGGAAACAAAAGCACAAACATTCATTACTAAAGCTGCATGTTTTGCACTGGATGTCATGCCATGTTGTTGTGGTAGCTCTACAAATTATTTTTCCAATGCATAATTCCATCTAACATCACAAAAACTGATATCTCTCTTTGGCTTCATGATTTAAATGTACACTCAACAAAAATATAAATACAACATTTTTGTTTTAGCTCCCATTTAGCTCCACATGTACACAGGTATTTTTAAAAATTGAGTTTTCCCTGCTTTTGTTTAAGAAAAAAATCTCTGTCCACATGAAAATGCAAAAACGCACTGTGATACAGGTTATGGGGATGCTGAACCAACAGATGACGATGATGACACTTTTATACGGAGTTCACACCAAACGGGGAATTGAGTATATTTTGCAAGTAAATTGCATTGAAGTCAATGCAAATGTGAGAACAGAGGTGGATTACTGTCCCGCGGTCGAACAATACGTAATACGCGATACATTTGCCATGAATGCGTAGAAGTTGCCTCATTCACATCTTCTGTTTAGTGTGAACTCAGCCATGTTGGCCAATCAGAAAGGAGAAAACAGCACTCACGCTGACGTCATGAGACTAAAACTCCAGTTTTAGTATCTACACAACCTCACTACAGGGAGTTTTGGAAAATCTTCACTCTGGCCAGAGTTTTCAAAAAGTTGTGGCTTCAGTCATCTGACACTTTTTTTTTTGTGTGTGTGGACAAACAGCGGAACCGCATAGAAAAAGTGTGGTTTTGAAAATACCCGTGATCGTGTGGACGGGGCCTTAGTGAGCACTTCTTCTTTACCGAGATAATCCATTCACCTTACATGTATGGAATATCAAGATGCTGATTAGACAGCATGATTAGTCCACAGGTGTGTAACACAAGTGTGGGAGGTGCAGCACATGTCCTTTGGTTAGAGTCGATCAGGGGTGCGTTTCCCAAAACCATCGTTAGCCAACTAAGGTCGCAAGTTTCGCGATACAAACATAGTTCTTTGATTTGCTGTTTCCCAAATCCATCGCTCCAACGAACATTCGCAAACTGCGTCGCAAACTTGAGCACTTGAAACGACACCTCTGGAGCTGTAGTTAAAAGCATAGTTCCTGGCTGTGTTCTATTCCCACTTATCCCCCCTATGCCCTATTCATTTAGAACATTCTAACATTCAAAGTTGGAATTATTAAAAATAAAAAAGCATTAAAGTCATCACTCTTAGGTGTAATTTGCTTTCAAAGTATTTTTACAGTTCAGTTTTAGCGAACTTCTTGTTTACAATTGTGCTCCCTTCGCAGTGCACTTTGAAAACATTGATGTCATTTTGAACACAGCCTCATGGCGAAAGCTATAGGTATATTTAAAAGCGGAAATTATGTTACGTCTCCAAAGCTTGTGAAAATAAAAAAATAAAAAAACATAGCATACGTTAATTCTTTTATTTTATAGAGGGTTATTTATTAAGTTTCTCTGCTGTATATGACATGGGTCTGTTGGTTAGAACTTTCTGCTGTGGTTTGCATGTGTCAAATTGTATTTTTTTTTTTAAATAAATAAACAATATCCTAAATAATAATAATAATAATCATCATCATTAATATTATTAATATTATTTTTAAGTAAATATATTTATATTAAATCGCCTTAGTGTTTATTTATTTATATGATTTATATATGATATTAGAATAGTGTTCGCTTTTGTTTTGTTTTATGTTTTAGAATAGAATAATGTTCAACTTCTCAATAATATTAGTAAAGGAAACATTGGCCCTATATGTGCCATTTACATATATTTTAATTAATATGGAAAACAAGTGCATGTCTTTACCAAAACTAATATTGGATTTTATTTTAAATGCGTGTGTGTGTAAAACAATATAATTTGCACAAAGAAATGATGGGGTTCTTCTCTAAAGAAGTTACTCCTCCCCGTTTAGAGCATCATTATGGGCGTTTTACATTATAACTAACGTGGTTCAAGCGATGGAACTGCGACAGAGAAACTACTGGTTTTGGGAAATACTCGTTGCTACATCGTTCTTTTGCCAAATGATGCATCGTACTCTGATAGTTCAGCCGCGAGTTACGTCGTTGTTTGGGAAACGCACCCCAGTTTGAGGATTTTGGCCTTTGAAATGTTGGTCTACTCTACTTCAATGGCTGTGCGAAATTTCTGGATGTTGCCAGTTTTGAGGGTGCATGCAGTTGGAATGCTAACTGCAGGACCTGTTGTCTGTGAATTAAATGTTTATTTCTCTACAATAAGCCCTCTCCAATAGAATTTTTGAAAATTTGGCAGTACATCAAACCACAAACCACATGGAACCACACCAGCCCTGGAACTACAAGTCCATGTTTTGGAAGCCAATGTTTTGCCACACCTGTGAGGTGCATGGATTATCTCAGAAAAAGAGTAGTGCACTAACAGATTTAGACAAATGTGTGAACAATATTTGAGAGAAATTGGCTTTTGTGTACAAATGACAGCTAAAACAAAAGTGTTGCCTTTATATTTTTGTTGAGTGTACTATGGGTAGTGTATAATTAGTGGTGTGATGAAATTTCACTTTACCTGCAGAAAAGGGCATAAAAGCATCTCTCTTGACAAACTGGCCCTTCTCATCTAGGAAGTGTTCTGGATAAAAGCTGTTTGGTTTCTCCCATTCACTTTCATCCTTCAGAACAGACGTCAGCAGAGGAACAACTGTGGTTCCCTAGAACACGGAGAAAAGATCAAAACCTTGATGTCCTAAACATGATATAGGACATACCTTCTCTAGGACATATATGAAGATATATGTCCAGAAAGTATTCACAGTGCTTTACTTTTTTCCTTTGTTACAGCCTTAATACAAAATGGCTTAAATGCATTAATTTTCCTCAAATTTCTACAAATATTATCCCATAATTACAATGTGAAAGAATTTGAGGAACACGCAAAAGGAATTCAATTTAGCTCAGGGGCCTCTTGTTTTCACCAAATATCTTTGAGATGTTTCTAAAACTTGACTGGAGTCCACCTGTGGTAAGTTTGTACCTGTGTCACAAGAAGGAGATTTAAACGGATCCAATTGCAAATAAAAGTTTAATAGCTGAATGCTCGGAACAATAATTAAGGTAGACAGGTTGACAGCAGCTCTGGTATCAACTCTGGTCACAAGACACTTATAAGTCCAGGAGAACAGCAAAATGTGATCTGCAAAACAGGAACAAACATGAACGACTGAATGTCGAAAGGAGAGAAACAGAGTCCTTAAACATCTCGATAATAGATTGCAGGTGGCTCTACTGATTAGTCAGCTGACTGGAACGAGTGCTGTCAAGGAAAGGTAAACAAACACGGTCAGGCGACAGACATAACCACAAGAAGAGAACACGGAATATGAACCGTGACAACCTGTGGTTGTATCAAGGCATAGATCTGGGGAAGGATACAGAAAAATTTCAGCACCATTAATTAACACAGTAGCCTCTTTTATCCATAAATGAAAGAAATTTGGAAAGCCCAAGACTTTTCCTAGAGCTGGCCGCTTGGCCAAACTGAGCAATTGGGAAAGAAAGACTTCAATCAGCTCATCCAATCAGCCAAGTTGTGTCAAAGTCAGACAAGCTTAACCACAACTAAAGAAATCAGACATTATGTCTGATTTCATGGCAATTAATGGTAAAATCTTAGAAGAGATCGTACAAATTCTGAAAACATCAACCTGCAGTCTTGACACGCTCCCCACATCATTCTTCAAAACGGTGTTTAACTGTTTAGAAATGGATCTCCTAAAAGTGGTAAATGCTTCACTTATCTCAGGGATCTTTCCAAACTCACTTAAAACTGCAGTTGTTAAACCCCTCTTGAAAAAGAACAACCTGAATAACACCCTATTGAGCAGTTACAGACCAATCTCAAATCTCCCTTTCATTGGCAAAATAATTGAAAAAATTGTTTTCAACCAGGTTAACACGTTCTTAAACTCCAAGGGGTGTTTAGACAATTTTCAATCTGGTTTCAGAGCACATCACAGTACAGAGAGCGCTCTTATAAAGATAATCAATGATATCCACCTAAATACAGATTCAGGCAAACTAACAGTGCTGGTATTGCTAGATCTTAGCGCTGCACTTGACACTGTCGATCACAGCATACTTCTGGATAGGCTGGAATACTGCTTTGTTTCCTGTGAAGACTTGTTCATGCTTTTATCAGCAGCAGGGTGGATTACTGTAACGGCCTCCTCACGGGCCTTCCCAAAAAGACAGTCAGACAGTTGCAGCTCATCCAGAACGCTGCGGCCAGGATTCTGACCAGAACCAGGAAATCAGAGCACATCACACCTGTCCTCAGGTCTTTACACTGGCTCCCTGTTACATTCAGAATAGACTTTAAAGTATTACTACTTATCTATAAATCACTAAATGGCCTAGGACCTCAATACATTACAGATATGCTCACTGCATACAAACCTAACAGATCACTTCGATCTTTAGGATCATATAAACTAAAAATTCCAAGAGTTCAGTCAAAGCAGGGTGAATCGGCTTTCAGCTACTACGCCCCTCGCTGCTGGAATCAGCTCTCAGAAATGATCAGATGTGCTCCAACATTAGGCACATTCAAATCCAGACTGAAAACACATCTGTTTAGCTGTGCCTTTACTGAATGAGCACTGTGCTACGTCCGACAGATCGCACTATTATGTCTTTCTCTTCTTTTTCATTGTTTTATAACCTGTTTTAACACATTTAATCAGTTTTTATCTGTTTTTAATCATTTTTATTATTAGTTTTATAGTGTTATAGTTCTAACACTTGTCTCTTTTATTCCTGTTTATGTAAAGAACTTTGAATTGCCACTGTGTATGAAATGTGCTATACAAATAAACTTGCCTTGCCTTAGTCAGGGAGGTGACAGTTGGGTTAAGAGTCACTTTAGAAGAGCTTCAGCATTTCTGTGTGGAGAGAGGAGAATCTTCCAGTAAAACAACCAACTCTGCATACCTCTGCCAATCAGACCTGTACTCAGTAGTTGCCTAACTCCATAATAGCTCAACTGAAGTTTAAAAAGTCTAGAAACTAGACTAGAAACTCTTGGTCTGGAGGACACCCTGTACTGGTCATCACCGAGCCAATACTATCTCTACAGTAAAGCATGGTAGAGCAGCATCAGCTGTGTGGATTTTTTTTCAGGATTTTTTTTCTGTTTTACAGGATCTGGGAGACTAGTCGGGATTAAGGAACAGACGAATGCAGCGATGTACAGTGACATTCTTAATGAAAACAATCTCCAGAGTGCTCTGGGACTACAGTTCCTAGGGGTGTCAAAATTATTTGTTTCTTCAGTGCACCGCGATGCAGACGCGGACAATTCGGTATCGGTTCAGTAATAATCATAACCGGTTATTATGTACTGACGTCATTTATTTCTTATCCGCTATGTTGCGATAGCTTACTATGCCGAGGGAGGTGAGCGCGAGTATTTAAAACGCTCCAACTACTTAAAAACGCAGAAACTCTGCACAATTTCACTACGTGTGTGTTTGCTAGACAGTCTTTCACTGACACTAACTGCAAAGAATGAAAGTAAACTCCATTTCTCTCTCTCTCACTGTGGCCCATTTGAGCTGCTGGGCGTGACTTTTCCTCTCCTCTCGACTGTTACAGCAATACTTCTGGATACAGACACGAGCGTGTGTCTGCAGATTCTTCTCCACCGCGTCTATTATGGATCAGCTATGATCGCCGCTGCAGTTAATCAGTGTCACTCATCTGTGAAGAGCGCCAGCGCCAATCCCAGCCCTTTCTGTTGAGCGCATGACCAAGACAAGGCTCAGAGAGCGAGCGGGATATTTATATTTGTTTATTTGCTATAAATGCTCGTGTTTTTTTAAAGGTACAGTTTATTTATCTTACTGTGGGTATTAAATGAAAAAAATTCTATTATAAATAGTATATAAATATAAATATATTTATACATTTTAATACAAGAATTGCTGTGCTGTGAAGAAAATATAAAACTGTGTATGGAAAGCATCGTCAATGCACCGTGATGCAACGAGATATCGAATTAAACCGAATCGATGGCATGATAATCATAACCGAACCGAACCGTGAGACCAGTGTAGGTTCACACCTCTAACAGTTCCCCTTTTAACAGGACAACAACCCCCACCACACAGCCAAGATAACAATGGAATGACTATGGTACAGCTCTCTGACTGTACTTGGAGTGGCCCAGCCAGAGCCCAGACTTGAACCCAATTGAACATTTCTGTTCAAAAGATCTGAAAATGTTGTGCACAACCCTCACAATCGAACCTGATGGAGTGTGGGCCAAACTTGTAGTATCATACAAAAATAAACTGTTGAGGCTGTAACAAATTATTGATCAAAGATCATGAACACTTATGTTTTTTCAAAGATTTCAAATAAACTTCTTTCACATTGTCATTTTGGGGTATTATTTATAGACTTTTGAGAAATAATTTAAGGAAAATTTAATACAATTTGGAATAAAGGCGTAACAAAATGTGGGAAAAAAAACGAAGGACTGTGAATACTTACCAGATACGTTGTATTTGTACTCCAGACTGACCTTCTTGATGAAGTATCCATTGAAGGTAATGTCACTGGTAGTTCTATGTGGAAGACTTAATGGTACTATGTTGGCCAATCTCTGAATTTCATGAATCACAGCATCTGTATATGCTAATTTCTTCCTGTCTTCCACCACTGGATGACGTCCACCAATCACTCTGTCAATCTCCTCTTGAACTCCATCTGTACACAAATGCAACACATATTTCATGCATTGGTCCTTGTGAACAATATTGGGGAAAAACTCTTTATATAACTGTTTTTACCTTGTATATGAGGGTATTTGGCCATGAGCATCAGACCCCAGCGCAGAGTTGTTCCAGTGGTGTCAGTACCAGCAGCAAACAGATTTGCAACAGTCAGCATCAGATTCTCATCATGAAAGTACGAGTCCTTCTTTCCAGATTTCTGTCAAATGCAATCCACAAAATGCATATTTATTCCCATTTACAAAGTTACTAAGCTAAAATAAATGACAAACATTGTATTTAGATTTTATGCAAACTGCAAACTAGAATTTCTGATTATTTCAGTATAAAAGGTACCATTGCAAATTTTCATACCTCGTCGCTTAGTTTGCGGATGAGAAAGGAGTCAACAAAGCCTCTGGGGTGATGTGGATTTAGAGTCTCCAGAAGAGCATTGATCAACTTTTTCTTTTCTGCTCTATTTTCAATGACATTCTTTACAACAACCGCTCTGTTTTTCAAAAATGGACCCAACCAGGGAAATATATTGTAAATCTAAAAATGCATAATTAGAGACGTAAGAAAGACTGACTGACAGATGTACTTTCAACAGTCTGTAGTGTCATTATTAAAAATGAGATCCCACTGTAAAAATTCTAATTAACTTGTAGATTACACTTACCATCATAGAAAACGATCCCCCAACACGGATATTTTCATTTGCTCTATCAACCATTTCTGTGAATTGAGGGTCTGTGTATTCAAATCTGCTGCCGTACACAATAGCTGAGATGATGTTTGACACGGCGTAGTTCACAGGCTGTGTTGTGTCGAAGGGCTTTCCTGTAAAAAAACAAAACAACACCTTGTCTCTCATTGGATCTCTAAAATTAAGAGCAGAATTGCAGATGTGCATCTTTGTGTCTTTATGTTGTACCTTCAAACTTGTCAAATTCTCCTTTGAGATAATGAATTTCTTCAATGATTTTCTCTTCACTTCCTCTTTTGCCCATCCCAAAGTCTCGTAGGTTGCTGAGAGCGAAGCGTCGCATCTCTTTCCAGTTCTCTCCATTAGAAAAGAGGATTCCTGTTCCACACAAAACCATGCCACAGCTTCTGGGACATTTGCTGTGTCTGTTTGCTTATACGCATTGAATGACTGGTTAACAACTCACTGGCCTTTTTACGAGTTACTAGGTTTATTTTTAGTTTTTTTTATAGTTAAAGTCACCAGCTTGTTTGTTTTACAACATGTCTTGCATTTATTGCTTGAACATTCATTCGAGGTAGAAAAAGAGTCTTACCATGTTCATCGTTCATTATCCTGAAACCAGGTCCAATTTCTCGATCGCCGAACACTTCTGCATAGTTCACAAGTGCTTCTTTGACAGTTTTGTATCCAACTAGGACTACAGTTTTTCTGTGTCCCAAAAACACTTGGAATATATTTCCATAGGTTTTGGACAGCTGAAGGACACAGAGAAGGACACTTAAAACAAATCTCAAAATAATAGACTTCACCAAGGGTTCTCACCTCAAAAAAAGTGTCAAAGGATCTTGTGAGGTCAAGGGTCAGGAGGTTTCCCACCAGGGGCAGTGGTTTGGGTCCCGGTGGCTCTTTCCCTTCTTTCTGAGATGTGGATCCAGATAAAACTAAATATAAAAACAGTAACAACAGCAAAGCACCCAGCACTGCACTTGTGCTGGCAAACTGCAGAAGCGATTCGACAACAGCCATTTTCTTTCTGAGCTTCTCAACTGATGCACTCAAAACATTTATAGCTGGTATATGAAGGAGGGACCTTGTCTCGTTCTAAATAAAATTGTGTGAATAAAGGGCAAGTATAGTGGCAGGTATAGTTACATGGTCAAGTATATGACACCCAGTGGTATAACATTAACCTTTTCCAGAAAGCCAATAGCAAGCAGATCTGAACTGATACACAGATACTGTGACTTTTATCAGTCTCTAAACTATAATAACTTCCTGCCTTACATTGGGCACTTTATGTGTTTAGGTAACACCAATTTGACACCATTTGAAAATTAAAAGAAAAGAAAAGTTAAAGTCAACATGTAATCATGCTTACTTTTCTTATTTTTATATGTTTATAGTACTTTTTTACAAGCAATGTATCTGTGCACTATTTTTGTAGAACTTAATTTACCCTTATAACCTGTAATCAAATACCATAACCTTTCCTCTCCTCTCGAAGAAACTTTCCTTCACTTCTTGTCACATGGAATGCCTTTCAGCAGTACAGTCATTCACTTTTACTCGACTACATTTTTTACTCCAGTACTTTTCTCTGGAGAACACTTATTACTTACTACAAAATGAAACCAAAGGAACAAAGACTGCAAGTCAGTTTGACGAATCAGTGGTCTGCTGCATTGCTTAAGTTAGTTTGCACATTTGCAATCAAGTGCTCACACAACCTCCATAGTTCATTTCATACTCCGAGCAAACCCATGCATGTATTGCTAGCAAGCGTTTGATAATAGTGATGGTAATTTCGATTCTTTTTCACAAACCGGTTCCTTCAGATTCAGTTAATTTCATAGAACCGGTTAAAAAAAATGGATCACTCTTTTTTTATGCTACAGACAGTGCTGTGTTAGTCAGTCAGTGTATAAGAGGCCAGCTAGTGAAGTACTGTGCAGGTAAACCTCACTCCTCTGACCCCTAAAGGTGCTCTAGCGACAGATGCTAGAGGCCATGGTCTTTAGCCTCCTTGTTAGAGCAACCGACTCCCATGTGGAAGGTCGCCGGTTCGATTCCAGCTCGGAGCTGGTTGGGTGGTGTAGGACCAGCGGGGTTACAATAGCATGCGTGTACAATACAGCAATTGCAATGTAATGTACAATACAATCGCATGGGTCCCACTTTATTTTAAGTGTCGCTTATACCTGTGAACTTACATGGTAATTAGATGTGTAAGTAGTATGTAACTACAGTGTATGTACACACTGGTACAGAGTATTTACTTGTGTATACTGGTGTAACTACACTCATGTAACAACCAACTGAATAGTATGTGTAAGTACAAATGTGTAACAGGACATTGGTAACAACAGTAGGAAAGTACACATCTGTAACAAGAATTATGTAAGTGCATTGTGTAACAACAATATGTACTTGCAGATGTTTTCCCACTTCCACACCTGTTTGCAGATCATGCACTTGTGAAAACTGTATGGCAGAACTAATGCTGCATTAGAAGGTTTCACCTTGTGATACAAGTGTACTTGCATGGTAAATCCACAGGATCCACTCAATATAAAGTGTAAAATGGTCACAAATTACTGTTCATACATTCATTAATTTCTTTTTGGCTTAGATGGGTTGCAGCTGGAAGGGCATTCACTGTGTAAAACATATGCTGGATAAGTTGGCGGTTCATTCCGCTGTGGCGACCCCAGATTAATAAAAGGACTAGGCCGAAACGAAAAGGAATTTTATTTTAAACTTTATATTGTGGACTGTTCCTATGGAGTTACCATGTAACTACACTGTTATTAAAGTGTTGCATGGAAGATATTTCTACAAGTTACACAGTAATTTGTGACCATTTTACACTTTATATTAAGTGGACAGTTCCTATGGAGTTACCATGTAAGTACACTGGTATCACAAGGTGAAACCTAATGCAGCATTAGTTCTGCCATACAGTGTTCACAAGTGCATGATCTGCAAACAGGTGTGGAAGTCGGAAAACATCTGCAAGTACATATTGTTGTTACACAATGCACTTACATAATTCTTGTTACAGATGTGTACTTTCCTACTGTTGTTACCAATGTCCTGTTACACATTTGTACTTACACATACTATTCAGTGGGTTGTTACATGAGTGTAGTTACACCAGTAATACAAAAGTAAATACTATGTAAACGTGTGTACATACACTGTAGTTACATACTACTTACACATCTAATTACCATGTAAGTTCACAGGTATAAGCGACAATATAAAGTGGGACCCTTTTAAATTTAAAACAAAGTTCATTTTTTCAAATGTGAATCTTTCTTGTATTATAATTATTATTATTTTACCTTTTTAATTCATAGAATAAATAAAACAAAAATGTATGAAACAGAGTTCAAACTTAACCCTGTCATGCTGTTTAAACAGTACATGTATAAAAATGTATAAACACTTAATTATTGTCTTCAATAATGTAGTCTTTATTGTTTACAGTGTTTTAGATAACAGCCAAGGTACTTCAATTTTTCACCAAACATAACACAATGATCAAACTATAGCACAAAGAGAGATTACATATAACATTTTCTAAAGGTTACAGTTGTCAAGAATGAGTAGGGAATAAGCAGGTCCTTGCTTTTTAATCACTTTAGCAAATCTGCAGGACCACCACATCACTACTCTCTCATAAGACATCTTTCAGCACTGCACTAGCCTTTCTCACTGCTTTGCTGTGATCATGATCAGCTCTTCAGTGATGAATTTGTTATCAGGGATTTTCAATCAGGTTTAGATCAGGACTGTGGTCTGCCATTTCATCGTTTTGTAGTTTTCAAGTTCAAGCAACTGCTTTACCTGTTTTTCTGTGTGACGGATTCATTGATGGACACACTCTGGGTTTGCTATATCACAGTCATGCATGAAATTTGCTGACTGAGTGTTGGATGAATGCAGGAAGGGAACTGCATGTTGAGTTGGTAAAAAAATTCAATGAAGCTGCAGTGGTGAACCAGTAGCCCATTGAAATGTTTTACCTTGTCATCATGTGCGTTGGTTAGGGACGGTGAGCCATTTTGGGGGACCAAAAGTAAAAGAAAAAAATAAGTACAGGAGTCGCCCATCTCATATCTCATATATACTTGTTTTCTTTTGCCAGCTGCTGATATGTTCTTGAATCATTAGCGTCTGATTGCACACAGCTTGTGTGGAGACGGATTCAACGTGATTCCAATGATTCCTTTAAGATCCAGCTCATCTTCAGACACTCCAGGTGGAGTTGTGAAGCGGTAGCTCTGAAGGAGAGACGTGAAGAACAGGAAGAGCTCCATCCTGGCCAAACTCTCTCCTAGACAAATCCTGCGTCCTGAGAAAGAGAGAGGGCTGTTATTAAATTTTCTAGGCTCCATGTGGCTTTGAAACCGTACTTAATAGTCACTGCTGCTCTATTTGTTTGCTCTAGCACCACTCATTAATGTCAGAATGACTGAGGAAGCCAATCAAAACAAAGGTGGTGGTGGGGTATTAGTAAAACTCTACATGACAATTTAGTTTTAACACTTAATGAGAAATAAGTAGCTAAACGTTTAATTCTAGATATCCTATAGTTTTCTATAGAAGTAAAAAGACTGACAGCAATCATGCAGATGCAAACTACAGTAAAGTCTTTATAATGCACTACTTTGAATTGTAAATATTATAGTTTAAGTGAGTCCATTGGAACCATTTGAAGTGAAGAGACATTAACGGAGCTGATTTAACAGGCTGCAAGACATTTAGAACATATTGTTTTCATAAAAAAATCTTGTGTTGTACATGATTAGTGTAGTGATGAAGTTTTACTGTACCTGCAGAAAAGGGCATGAAAGCATCTCTCTTGACGAACTGGCCTTTCCTATCGAGGAAGTGTTCTGGATAAAAGCTGTTTGGTTTCTCCCATTCACTTTCATCCTTCAGAACAGACGTCAGCAGAGGAATAACAGTGGTTCCCTATAAATATGGAGAAAAGATCAAAATCTTGATGTCCTGAACATGATATATCTTCTCTAGGACATTTATGTACAGCACATTCAGAAAGTATTAACAGTGATTCATTTTTATTTTTATTATTTATTATATATTTTAATTTCTTTTTGTTATTGTTTGTTTATTTGTGTTTACTGCGCATTGGGAGTGGTTATGTTGTGTGTTTCTTTTTCACTCTTCCCATGTCTCTCTCTGCCTGTTAGGTAGAGCTGATTAGGCCCAGGTGGTGCTCATCAATGTAAGCGTGCTGTATATTGTGAGAAGTTATTGAGCTATTGGGTATAATTTAACCTCTGTTTGTTTGAAGAAACTTGATGTTTCTCTCGTGTTGTGGAACTTTACAGGCAGTGTGTCTGCTTTCTAAGTTGTAATCTTTGTCCGGTATTTAAAAGGTAATTGTATTGTTTCTTTGGCTTTTTGATTTATTTTAGGAAGCTGTAGGGAGAGGGTGCCATTTTTATTTGTATACCTGTTTGACTGTGTTTATTAATAGTAAGGGAGTTGAGGAAAGTCTTTTGTTGTTTATTTTCTTTTACCTGAATTGGGTTATTTAGTACTCCTCCAAAGCTAGTTTTGTTTGTTGTTTTAGTTAATCTTTCTCCTGAAGACTTATGCTTCCTTTTATTGTTGATTTTTGATGTGGGAATAAAAGATTTAAGTTTACTTTTGTGGTTGTTTCCCATTTCTGAGGCAGAGGATTGAAGTGTTCCCTCAATTTTATTTAACCTTTACGTAGTTCATTAATTTGGTCTTCTTTTCCTTTAAATTCTAAATTTTAATTTACTTATTTTCCTTCCCCAACCCTAGACAAAAAGGAGAAGGAATGTAACAATTACAGCCTAATTCCAAAAGTTGCTTTAATTCATTATTTTTCTCACAAATCCATAAAAATAATGTGCATTTATTCTTCTGGCTGACCTTCTTGATGAAGTATCCATTGAAGGTAATGTCACAGCTGGTTGTATGCGGAAGATTCAGTGGTACGATGTTGGCAAATCTCTGAATTTCATGAATCACAGCATCTGTATATGGTAACTTCTTCCTGTCTTCCACCACCGGCTGACGTCCACCAATCACTCTGTCAATCTCCTCTTGAACTCCATCTGCAGACAAAATGCAACACAAATTTGGTGCTTTCGTCTACAATGTATTAAACATTGAAAAATACTTCTCATATAACTTTTTACCTTGTATCTGAGGGTATTTGGTCATGAGCATCAGACCCCAGCGCAGAGTCGTTCCTGTAGTGTCAGTCCCAGCGACAAACAGATTTGCCACATTCATCATTAGATTCTCATTGTGAAAGTATGAGTTCTTCTTTCCAGATTTCTGTCAAATGCAATGCATATTTGCTCTAAAATTTTATACCAGTTTAATAAAATGACATATAATCATCCTATTTAGATCTTGGTCAAGCTGCAAACCTAAACTTGTGATTATTTCAGCTACCACTGCATATTTTCGTACCTCATCGCTCAGTTTGTGGATGAGAAAGGAGTCAACAAAGCCTCTGGGGTCGTTTGGATTCAGAGTCTCCAGAAGAGCATTGATCAACTTTGTCATATGTGCTCTGCTTTGGATAATATTTTTTACAATAATCCTTTTGTTTTTCAGAAATGGACCCAACCAGGGAAACATATTGTAAAGCTAGAAATGCACATTCAGAGACACAAGAAAGACAGTGACAGATCTGAGTGACAGATATTCTCCAGAAATGTTTTTCAAAAAATAGAATAAAACTTCTGTAGTACACTTTAGGATCTCTGCGAACAGCCTGCAGCATATGTTAACTACTGTATACTGTACTTACCCCCATAGAAATTGATCCACTAACCCGGACATTTTCATTTGCTCTATCAACCATTTCTGTGAATTGAGGGTCTGTGTATTCAAATCTGCTGCCGTACACAATAGCCGAGATGATGTTTGACACAGCGTAGTTCACAGGTTGTGTTGTGTCAAAGGGTTTCCCTGTCAAGAAAAAACACCAAATGTTGTTTGTTAAAGTAGATTGTATAAACAGAGGGCATGATTGTTCATTTATGTCTTATGTTGTACCTTTAAACTTGTCAAATTCTCCTTTGAGATAATGAATTTCTTCAATGATTTTCTCTTCACTTCCTCTTTTGCCCATCCCAAAGTCCCGCAGGTTGCTGAGAGCAAAGCGTCGCATCTCTTTCCAGTTCTCTCCATTGGAAAAGACAATTCCTGATCCACAAAAATAATTTTTTTTTACTGTGAGTCTCAGCAGCGACACCAGCATAAAAAGATGACTCCATGACTTAGACATGCATAAACTATATATAATCTAGATCAGAGGTCACCAAACTTGTTCCTGGAGAGCTAACTTGCTGCAGATTTCAGTTGCAACTCTGACCCAACACACCTGTCTGTAATTAACAAATGCTGCTTCAGGTCCTATTAATTTGTTCAGGTGTGTTTTGGCCCATTCCCACTGAGTGGTATGGTACGGTACACTTTTATGGCCGTTTCCACTGTCAAAAGGCATACCGAACCGTACCGTACCACTTTCGTCACAGTAAACGTCACTCGCAGAAGCAGGAGAATGAAAACAAAGGAAGTGCCATTTTTAAAAACACAGCCGAGACATTACACCGTAATAATATATACATATAATAACGAGCCAAGTTCAAGCTCGTTATTATAATATATACATATAATGACCCGAGCTCAAACAAATCTTGTCGTCGTCTTGATAAACAGCCACAAAGCCAAAAAGAACTAAATCTGCTGTGCCCTGTTGTTGTTTTATGAGCCTGTCTAAAAGTGTGAGCGGTTTCACTTTCTCCAGAGAGCTCGCGATCTCGTCTATATTTGAAATAACAAACTTTTTGAGCTCATATTAATAAGGTGCTCGTGATTATTGAAGCGATCTGATATCCGATCCACTTAGATGCAGACACGCGAGAGTGAAGCGCAAAAAAACAAAGGAGAAGCCTGACAAAACAGCAGCAAATGATGCTTCAGCAACCTAAAACCTGAACAAACTGCCATGTTTAACTATTACCATCACCGTATGGACTATTATGAACTTGGAATGACAGAATTACTCTCTAACAGAGGTTACATGTGCTGCTAAAGATTAAAGACACAGATGAGAGGTTTGCACTGACTGTAGGCTATATTTCATGTTGTTTTTAAACCCGAATAAGGACTAAATGTAAGCTGTGTGTAGTTTTACTGTAATTGCTAACATATCGGAGACTGTGAGGGTCTGTATGTTCATACAGTATATGCTGCATTTATTTATTTACTTTATATAATCGCAGACGTTACAGTAGGCTATTTTGCATAATTGCAGTTATAATCAAATCATGTTCATAGAAAAGTTAGTAATAAACATTTATACACAAGTATTTATGTGTATTTCAAGAGGTCACACTTAGATATTGCTTGACGCTATTAGCAGGTTTGGCATGCTGTCCCGGGAGAGAACCCTGAGCTCGGAGATAATTGAGCCCAGGGCTCCCGCCTGGTCGATTGAGCATGTAAGAGGAGTACGAGATCAGGTAGTTCTCGAGAGCTCCCCGTGGTAAAGAAAGAAAGGGGGAGATGGGGTGGATGGGGGGTTTCTTCGGAAAACGAAGATAAGGGAGTTTGGATTAATCTGATTGGCTAACTAATGATTGTAGATGAGAGACCAGCTGCGGTCAATTATATCACGTGCTCCTCTTGAAATTAGTTTGTGAAACTTCACAAAGCATCTGTTTTGTGAGAAGTGCTGCTCATATGATATGTGAACGACCCATACGGCATTACTGTGACATGTCCTCGAGTAAAAATGACGTCGTCTGAAACTTTCTGTCGTACACCACGCCCACCAAAAGGGTACTCTTTTGGCAGTGGAAACGCAAGCCTGAAAAAGGGGACCCGTACCGACCCGGACCGTACCGTACTGCTGTACCTCTCAGTGGAAACGGGGCATTAGATCAGGGTTGGAGCTGAATTCTGCAGGAAGGTAGCTCTAAAGGAACAGGGTTGGTGACTCCTGATCTAGACTTACAGTAGTCAATCTCTTATTACTAGTGGTGTGCAAAGCGAGGCTTCATAAAACACGGAAACAGTTGAAGCAAATAGGTCGAAACTTCGAAACGTTTTGAAACCCGTCTCTACAGTGATACCTAGTGGTCATTTTTATGTATTGCTGTGGAACAGCTTCAGCAAACAAACAAATAAATTAAGGTATTAAGCCCCACGTGGTAGAGTTGAGGCTTCAAGTGATTTAGTGGAGCGGTGAGAGATCCAGACTATAATGCTGAGATAATGGGTTCAAATCCATGGTCATGCGGCTATAGATTTAATTTTTTATATGCTATGTTCTTGTAACATGTTTTATTTTAACATTTTTCTGACATCCGATTGAACATTTTGTGAATAAATACGTCTTGTTTTGGTCATAAATTTTTTTTTTTTTTTAATTACATTCTCCATTCGACTCCAAATTAATGCATTTAGAAATATCTGGTCCAGGTGGACTGAACACTTTAGATTGCTCCATCCAACCTTTTTAGAAATATTAAAATATAAACATTTTAATTCCCATCGACAGAACAAACAGTTTTCAATTTACGACCTATTGCACTCCCTCTCTTAATCCTCTCTTTAGATTAGGAATTTACAGCTGATAATAACTAAACTGAAGTTGAGCGAATAAATAAAGATTCGACCCTCTCTGACATAGGTATATTTAGTTATTGATATTATGTTACCATTTTATTGTTACTGTTATTTTTAAATATTTTATTTTATAAAACTTTTTTTTTATTGTATTCTGTTGCTTTATAATTTGTAAAAAAAGAAAAATGTTTAGCAATGGGAAATGTACAGTACACTCTCAAGTGAAATCATTGTATTGTATACATTGCTACTATAAAAATAAAAATTTAATTCATCATAATTCGTCAGGATTCGCACACGCACAGTCCACTACGCTAAATGAGATGGACGTTTTTTTCCGACCCTGCAGTCAAACGCAAATTCGCCAGGTCTCGAAACGATTCTGAAATGACCCATGCTTTGAATCGCTTCAGTCACGTGACCTGGTGTTTTGAAACACTTTAGTCACGTGACCTGGATGTTTCAAATCATGCTTCGGTGCAGTGTTTCAAAACACTTGCGCTTCGGGATCTCGACACTGTGTCGAGCACATTGTGTGTTTCACATCAGCCATCCCAACTTACTTCTTTAAAACTACTTTTTCACCACATAAGGTTAGGAATCCACATATGCTTCTTAATTTTCAAACCAACACCCCATATCATAGGACAGTTTTAGGTCTTCCATTGTCACTCATTTTTCCCATTTGAGCATATTTCCTTGGCCTGGAGAGGCCATGAGAAACTGAAAGCTTGTACAACATCTTTGTTTTGCAACATTCATTTGATGCAGAAAAAGTCTTACCATGTTCGTCATTCATTATCCTGAAACTAGGTCCAATTTCTCGATCACCAAACGCTTCTGCATGGTTCACAAGTGCTTCTTTGACGGTTTTGTATCCAACTAGGACCACTGTTTTTTTGGGCCCCAAATACACTTGGAATATATTTCCATAGGTTTTGGACAGCTGGAGGAAAACAGGAAGATGTTTACAAGCAAATCTCAAAATGGCACGCTACCATTAATTTTTATGCATTGAGTTCTCACCTCAAAAAAAGTGTCAAAGGCTCTAGTGAGGTCAAGGGTTAGCAGGTTTCCCACCAGCGGCAGTGGTTTGGGTCCCGGTGGCTCTTTCCCTTCTTTCTGAGATCCAGATCCAGATGAAACTAAATACAAAACCAGTAACAACAGCAAAGCACCCAGCAATGTGCCTGTGCTGGCATAATGTAAAAGTGACTCAAATACAGCCATTTTCTTTCTGATCTCCTCAACTGATGCCCTCAGTATATTTATAGCTTCTATGTGAAGGAGGGACTTTTTTTATCAAAATGTAAAAAAAAAAAAAATGCATAGTTACGTCTGCTTGTATGACAGCCTGTAGTTAATTATTAACCTCTATCAGCCTGTTAAAACAGTAAATGAAACTTGTTGAATTAATATAATTTATTATATTTTATTAAAGCCATGGAAGCACATTTTTGCACCAATGTTATTGAACAAGATTAAGAACACTATTCGGTTTATATTACGTACTTTCTATTTTGCTATTATCTACTTTTAATTTTTTTACAAAAATTTTAATTTACTCACTCTTTACTTTCCCTCAAGTGGTTCCCGACCCTATGAGTTTCTTTATTCTGTTGAACTCGAAAGAAGAAATTTTGAAGAAAGCTGAAAACCTGTAAGTATTGAGTTTCATTTTAGGAAAAACAAATACTACAGTAGTCAATAGTTACAGGTTTCCAGCTTTCTTCAAAATATGTGTTTGTGTGCTTAATAGAAAAAAAATAAACTTATAAAGGTTTGAAAAAAGTAAAGGGTGAGTAAATGATGACAGAATTGTCATTCTCAACTTTAATAGACAGCAAAAACGCAGCTCTGAACTGTGACACACAGAGATACTGTGACTTTTATCATAGTAAACTCCTGCCTTACATTGGGCCAATTGGTCGTTTAGGTGAGTAACACTAATCTTAATTTGAGTATTTAATAAAAATTATTGCAACAGTTAAAATTCACAATTCTGTTTTTTACCACGTGATTTAACATTTTTCAATTCTGAAATACTGTGAACCAAGATTTGCAAGAAATACTCAAAATTGCAAGGCAAAAAATCTCAATAGTGATATATAAAGAATTTAAAGATTAAAATTTTAAACTGTACTTGGACATGCAAGAATTAATTAGATTAACTTAAGCTATTTAGATTTTTTTTTTATTCATGAGCTCTATCTCAATTCATTTGTGCTTTATCCAAACCCATTTCTAAGTGTTTATCTAATGATTCTGAGTTTGAAGAGTTTCATACTTCTAATATTCATACTTTGTTACAGTTTAGAAGGAAATTGGTTTAAAATTAAACAGAATTCAGTTGTTCTAATCATGTGTGGTATCCTTAAACCATGTGTAATAACTGTTTTAAATTGTACCAACTAAGTAATGCAAGGTTTCCGCTACATTCATTCTTCCATGGTGGGGCACCACACCAAAATTCATCCCGCCACGACAACATTACAGCTTTTCATTCAAAACATTGGCGTTTATTTTAAATAGCGGATTATAATCGCACCAAAAATTTATTAAAAGGTAAGTAAATTATAACAGCGCAAACTTTTCTGTAACCATAGTAGTGCTGTGCGTTATTTGTTTAACCCTTTAAGGTGACATGCTGGCTGACTGACTGACAGGTGCGTGATGCGTGAGGGTAGCAAACACGACGTATAGCTTTCAGTTAAGATGAACACAGTTTCCATAATTATACTTTATTTATAGATAAAGGTCTATGGCTCTGCATACAACAAACAAAGAGTTTGCTGGAGTTTATAGCCGTTTCACTTTACCTCAGGACGCATTAATGCCGCTCTGTAGGTCTATTGGAGACGTTCATAAATATTCCTAGCAAATCTAATAAATGTTGGAGACATATTCACTACACAAACGCGCTAAATTGCAGTTCAGCAGCGTTTATTCGAGAGCGCACAAGAAAATTTGCGCTTGAGCAGCGTATATTTGAGGGCGTGCAAGAAGTTTTGTGCACAAACAGAGGAAATCCTCACGCAAGCAAAAAGATCTGCATGCTCGTATTACATAAATCCGATCTCGACTTGTAATACTGCGTCACATTTGTCATTAAAAATGACGCCACAGGTAGTTGGTAGATCAAAAGACCTGCCGCCACAGCTGGAAAAAAATCTAGAGGAAACACTGTAATGTAATGTGTATTTATATAGCTTATTTATAATGTATGGCCATACACCCAAAGCACTTCACAATCATGAGGGGGGTCTCTCCACACCACCACCAGTGTGCAGCATCCACTTGGATGATGCGACGGCAACCACAGGACATTGGTGCCAGTGCGCTCACCACATATTAGCTATTGGTGGATTGGAGAGACAGTCATGTAGCCAATTCTGTGGATGGGGATGATTGGGAGGCCAAGATCGGTAAGGGCCAATCTAAAATATTACACCCCTACTCTTTACGAGAAGTGCCAGGAAATTTTTAAGGACCTCAGAGAGTCAGGACCTCAGTTTAACGTCTCTTCTGAAAGACAGTATGGTGTCCCCTTCACTTTACTGGGGCATTAGGACTCACACAGACCACAGGTTGAGCGCCTCCTGCTGGCCTTACTAGCACCACTTCCAACAGCAACCTAGTTTTCCCATGTGGTGCCCCCATCTGCTTAGCTTCAGGGAGTAACCGGTCTTGTGCTGCAGGGTGATATGGCTGTGGCTAAGGCCACAACCTTTCTGGAGACAAACTGGTAAATAAAAATCACATTGTGGTCTGAAAGAACACATAGCTTATGTTCACATGATTGATTTAGTGATGCACAAACATGATGATTGGCTTAAAAATGTAGAGATCAAATTTATGCACAAATCACCTGTATATACCATTAGTTTTCATAAATAATGTATGCTTTATTGTCAGCAGTGTTTTAAAAAAACAACCATAAGTGAAGTTTATTTCTATACTAATTTCGCGAGGATCACATGTAGGGGTGTCAAAATTAGATGTTTCTTCGGTGCACCGCGATGCAGATAGGGACAATTAGATATTGGTTCAGCAGTAGATCATAACCGGTTATACTGACGTCCTTTATCTCCTATGTGCAATGTCGCAGTAGAATACTACGGAGAAGGAGGTGAGGGTGAGTAAATAAAACGCTCCTACTACTTAAAAGGTAGAGAATTATGCACAGTTTAACTGCTTGTGAGTTTGCTGGAAAGTCTTTCACTGACACTGAAGAAGGCACAGCTCACGAGCCGCTATTTCACTACTAGGGAGAAATGCTGTAAAACTCCATCTCTGCCTCTCTCTCTCTCTCTCTCTCTCTCTCTCTCACTCACTTTGGACATTTGACCCACTTGGGTGTTCGTGAGGTAACTTTTCCTCTCCTCTTGGCTGTTAAAGCGATACTTGTGGATCCAGACACAAGCGTGCCTGTGGTGCGAGTTTTCTTTACTGTGTCTATTACAGATTACCTGTGATAACCGCGTATTATGCGCATATAGACTGTGACCGCAACTGTTGTTTCCGCGTCACTCATTGGTGAACATCGCTTTCACTTCTAAAGCCAATCCCAGCCCTTTCTGTTGAGCGGGTGAAGACGATGACCAATCCTACAAAAAGACAGCGCGGGATAATATTTACATTAGTTTATTTGCTATAAATGCTCATGTTGTCTTCTGTGCATGTGTTGGAGTTTTGTTTGATACATTCAAAAAGAGTGTTTTCTTTGAGCAGGTCAAATTAAAGGTACAGTTCATATATCTGACTGCTTGTATTAAAGGACAAAATTGTATTACAAATAGTACATAAATATTAATGTATTTATAGATTTTAATAAAAAAAAATGTCTTGTGTTGTGAAGAAATTATTATTATGTATGAAAAGCATCATCAATGCACCGTGATATCAAATTGAGACCAGTGTAGGTTCACAGCCCTAATCACGTGCCTATAATTGACCACGGTTGGTCCCCCATTAGCAATCACATGATAAATCAATGAGATCAATCCAAACGCACATAAATACCCTGATTTCCTTACTTTAGCCATCTTCGTCTTAAAGAATCTGCCCATCCACACTGACTCCTTGCTCTCTTTCCAGGTGAGTTCTCCAGACCTACCTAAACTCAGACTCCCCGCTCACCCCATGCAACGGGAGGGAGCCCTGAGTTCAAGGAACTTTTGAGCTCAGGGCTCTCTCCTGGGACAGCATGTCAAACTCGCTCTTACTTATCAATCATCAGCTAAGTGTGAACTCTTGTTAATTAATAAATGAATAGGCTGAGATTAAACAATGAAAAACACTTTTAGAAACCAAAGTTGGTGTCATCATTTTCAATAAAGTTAGACATTTTGTTTGTTTTAAAAGCTGCTCATAGACTGTGGGACTACAGAAGTCAGAATTCTGATGTAAAAAGTAACATTAGATAAAAAGACAAGATTTCACATAAATGACAACATCCTGTCTTGTTTTTCTTTTGTTTTTTTGGCACATGCTCTGTGAAAGAGTGTTCACACTTCCCAGATGCACATCAGGAGGTGCGGGAGGTCACTAATGTGCTCAATTTACATTACAACAGCTTTTAATTTCTCCAAACACAGTAAAATTCGTTAATAATTTGTAAATTTTTCACTCGTTACAGGTTTTTACTTTACAGAGTTTTATAATCAAAAAGGTGAAGTAGTTGGTTACAGATTTTGCTCATCAGCCCCCTTCACACATAACAAGAACCGGGACAAATTACCGGCAATTTTCCGGAAAGGGATCATGTGTGAACAGGCCCTTTTTGAAAATACCGGTAAATTCTTTCCAGCAATTGCCGGAAAAAATAGTTGCTGCGATGTGTGAACGCAGAAGGAAAATTGCCGGAAAAAGCTTGTTTACGTTTCGAACGCACTGGCGTGAAACGTCTACTCCAGCCAATCAGAACATTCAGATGCATTCACATCCGCACTGTTTATGAAAATAAAAGCCTTTAAATGTTTTTCCAGACATAGTTAGCTGCTAGATGTTGCTTCCTAATGCTAACTGTGTAAATAATTAACGATAAGATGCTTATGATAAACCGCTGTTTGTTTACCTTCACGCTCTGCTTCAGTTGCTTGACGTGTGCTCCGGTGAGCGCCAGCACACACACATATTAGGTGCGTTTGACATGAAGCACAACTGCAGCCGGTGATCAACGAGATTAGCCGTGCGCAGGCGGGGGCGGAGTTGAAAACGGAGCTGTCAAGCCGGACACTTCGGAGCTCGAAGTTGCTGCTGTCATGATGACCGATCACATGGCGGGATCATTTATTTATTTGTTTATTTATTGCAATAACAACAAAAGGTTTACAGTACACATAAAACAGAACACAGTCTCTACAAACTATAGTTCATTTTAAACAAGGGAATTATTAATTAAATTTAAGTAGCCTATATAACAAACGCATGAGAAATAAGGGGAAATACTGTTCCAGTGCTTGTTTGAGTATGCTAAAAAGGGTTTACATTTATAGATATAGAACTTTCCTATATATTAATGTAAAACCCAAAATTGTGTTAAACAATGATTATTTTAGATAATAAAAACATTTTTTAAAAAGCACTTTAATCTATAGAGATTGAACAAAAGGAGCACAATAAATGAGCTACACTGAATAGAAAATACCCAGAAAGAGCAGGTACATCAATGACACTTTTAACATTTCTGCATAAACGGCTTAACAGGAAATAAAATATTTTATAATCATGTATTTTTATACTTAATAAAATAATTTTAACTTAATTTAAGAAATCTTTATAGGGGTGTCAGAATCAATGATGATAATTATTTTATTATAAGTCTGTAAGACTTATTTGAGTTAATATTTGGTCATTCACTAAAATGTATAATACAGTAGTCTGTATAAAAAGGCAGAATAAACCTGTTCAAAACAATCTAGACATTATGAACAAATTATTTAACAAAAGATGATGCTGCAGTAAAATATTTGTAGTCTTTTAATAAGCCTGATGTGTACAGATAGAGAGGGTATGAACAGTTAATTGCTTGTTTTGAAATTTGTGAATCGGAATTTGTCCAATAATAAACCCGCAACACACGTGGTTGTTGTCATGCTGTGAATTTGGCCAATCATGTAACATCAGTGTCGTCATCGCAGTTCCAGCAGGCGCTCTTCAGGTGCTGCGCGGGCTGACTCAATCGTCTGATCTCAGAGCGGTGTCGCGGTACTTTGATGCCACATGTGACAGTCACATGGCGTCAGCGCAGCATCAGTCCAGCCAAAAGTTCTAACCGGCATGCACCGCTTTAAAACAGATTTCGATCGGCCTGCGCAGCGCTGCATGAAGTCGAACGCACCTATTATGTACATCTTGACATGTGAAAGTACGGAGACCCAGAAGGGACATGATGGTGGAAAAAAAATGGGTGGGAGAAAAAAAAAAAAAAACAGTGATAGGAAAATATATATTTGGTAAAGTTTTTGCGTTCCCTCGCAAAGATTGCGTTCCCTCCCAAAAATGTTGACATGTATGAAAAGAACAGGAAGTGTTTGTGGAAAAACAGTTTTGCGAGGGAACGCAAAACATTTTTGCGTTCCCTCGCAAAACCTTGCAAAAAACTGTTTTTCCACAAACACTTCCTGTTCACTTCATACATGTCAACCCTCCCGTTTTTGCTTGTTTAAACATAGACCCGAATATTCCAAAATGCCCTGCACTTTCACTCCTCTTTAAATGGCGTGTACAGGAGCTGATCTGAGATCAGTTTATCATACGGAGCGCTTCTGTCAGTCAGCGCTTATACCAGTCATTGGCTCATACATGCATTCGCTGATTCACAGGTTGCATATGAAGGGTGATGATCGGCGCACAGCTTTAATGGAAAGAAAGTGAATGCAGACATTTTTATATTCATTTCAGCGTGTTTTCAAGATTAAAAATACACGAGAAAGATGGGAAAATAATGAATAATGTGATGATAGCAGGATAGAATTGTAAAATACGGGATAATCCAGCCAAAAACGGGAGGGTTGACATGTAGCTATGAAGTGAACAGGAAGTGTTTGTGGAAAAACAGTTTTGCGAGGGAACGCAAAACATCTTTGTGTTTCCTCGCAAAACATCTTTGTGTTCCCTCGCAAAACATCTTTGTGTTCCCTCGCAAAACATCTTTGCGTTCCCTCGCAAAACCTTGCAAAAAACTGTTTTTCCACAAACCCTATCTGTTCAATTCATACATGTCAACCCTCCCGTTTTTGCTTGTTTAAACATAGACCCGAATATTCCAAAATGCCCTGCACTTTCACTCCTCTTTAAATGGCGTGTACAGGAGCTGATCTGAGATCAGTTTATCATACGGAGCGCTTCTGTCAGTCAGCGCTTATACCCGTCATTGGCTCATACATACATTCGCTGATTCATAGGTTGCATATGAAGGGTGATGATCGGCGCACAGCTTTAATGGAAAGAAAGTGAATGCAGACATTTTTATATTCATTTCAGCGCGTTTTCAAGATTAAAAATACACGAGAAAGATGGGAAAATACTGAATGATATGATGATAGCAGGATAGAATTGTAAAATATGGGATAATCCAGCCAAAAACGGGAGGGTTGACATGTAGCTATGAAGTGAACAGGAAGTGTTTGTGGAAAAACAGTTTTGCGAGGGAACGCAATATAATCAACAAAAGCCCGACCACTTCTATGTTTACAAATACAAGCGCAGCCTTTTAGAGGGGATCTCTGGTTAATGATGTCAGAACTTACTGAAGCGCTTTTTGAATTTAATGGTAAAGACGTTCCAGAATTTTTCCGGATATTTACTGGAATCACTGTGTGAAAGGGGCTATTATTAACATATATACATTTAAGAAAGAGTAAAAGAAATCATAAAACGCAGGCCTACTGTTTAGCCTACAGAATTTTTACCCTGATTTGCAAGTTAACAAGCTCACCGACAGATCGGGCCATAATCGTGGGAAAATCAGCAGGTGATCGGTGCTCGGCAGTGTTTGTGTGTACTTGTCTAACTACTGAAAGACGCATCAAAGAGGCTTGCTGACACTTTGCAGTCAAATCAGTTCATATCTGGCATGTCTGTCAACTGAACCGTGCAGATATACGAGTGTTCGATGTGCTGAGATATCAGCTGATTGAAGAAATGCTCCCATTCAGGAAGATTTCAAATGCTGTGACAGTGATGTCATCATCACACAGCAGCCAATAGTGTTCTGCTCTTTCTGATGACTCCGCCCTGAACATTTGATTGGCTGTGGTTTGGGAGCTGTTGTTTGGTGACAGAGTTGTCAAAGTGTGTAGTGAGTGTGACCCCATCTTGTGGATCATTTCCATAGTGTTGCATTGTTTGAAAAAACACAGATTCCAAAGACACAAAATCAAGTCATGTAGTCTGAATGGTGTGTGAACAAGATTTCGACTGCTGACGTTTTCTTGTATTATTAGCGTCTGATTGCACACAGCTTGTGTGGAGACGGATTTAATGTGATTCCAACGATTCCTTTGAGATCCAGCTCATCTTCAGACACTCCAGGAGGAGTTGTGAAGCGGTAGCTCTGAAGGAGAGACGCGAAGAACAGGAAGAACTCCATCCTGGCCAAACTCTCTCCCAGACAAACCCTGCGCCCTGAGAAAGAGAGAGGCTGTTGTTGAAATATCTAGGTAGACTCCATGTGGCTTTTGAAACAGCACTTAATTGTTTCTGCTGCTCTGTTTGTTTGCTGTGGCAGTGTAGCACCACCCATCAATGTCAGAATGACTGAGGAAGCCAATAAAATCAAAGAAGGTGAGACTTTACAGTTTATAGGAGCTGATGATTCAGTCTTAGTTGATTCAGTTTCGACATGCCCTGACATTTGCGCTAATTATTACTCATTACATAGTACTGGCAACATGTATTTTTTTGTATTCAGCACAAACTGTGCTACAATAACATGCGAGAAATATTGATGTACATGCTTGCGTTTTTTAGAAAAAATATTATGCGTGGTTAGTAGGTTTTGGAGAAAAAATGTAGCTGAAATAAGGTCCAAAAAACCACACTGAATGTGCCTGAACAAGACTTTTGAGTAACCAGTCTGGTAGGCTAGAATATTTACTTCACAGTTACATGAACATTATTCTGTTTTCTCATTCAAAGAAAACATTACAATAAATTTCAATTTGTTAGGTTTGTTTTGGTCTCACAGCAAGAAGGTCGCTGGTTCGAGCCCTGGCTGGGTCAGTTGGCGTTTCTGTGTGGAGTTTGCATGTTCTCCCTGCGTTCGTGTGGGTTTCCTCCGGGTGCTCCGGTTTCCCCCACAGTCCAAAGACATGCGGTACAGCTGAATTGTGTAGGCTAAATTGTCCGTAAGGCATGAGTGTGAATGGATGTTTCTCAGAGATGGGTTGCAGCTGGAAGGGCATCTGCTGCGTAAAACATATGCTGGATAAGTTGGCGGTTCATTCCGCTGTGGTGACCCCGGATTAATAAAGGGACTAAGCCGAAAAGAAAATGAATGAATGAATGAAATACATTTGTTGTGTTTTTCTTTCTGCAATAAAGGAATATAAACAGGTCCTTGGTAGTCATTTAATAAGTCATACAGTTTTACATGTCTGTTTATTTTGCGATGAAGAAATATAAATGGGTGTTTTTTTTTTCAATTTCAATGTAGTTAATAAACCTAAGTCAACTAAAATATTTTCTAGCTGTAGGATGTGTTAACATAAAAGTTTTAAATACTGTAATATAAATGGTATAATACTGTACTACTGAATGGTAAAGCACTATAACATGTCTATATAAATATTTTTTATGTGGGAGGAATGTGTAGAAATGTTTTATTTAGTAGTGCATTAACATTAATTAGTCATGCATTTTGACAATATACAATAAAGACATTTTGGACGTGTGAAGTTATGAAGTTACTAAGACAATATTAGAAATGCCTGTCAGCTATTATTTTAAATAAAATCCTGGCCGCGACCCGAATCTTTTTATAATAGGAGTTTACAGGCTACCTCGTGACATAATTATGTGTGCAGATGCATAGGTATTTCTTTAGTCTGTCGTACCTTTAGTTTGTAAACCGTATTTTGCCATATTTCCATCTTTGACCCGCCGCAACATGCGTGTGCACGAGAATACACGTGTTCAAATGCGCGTGAGCGGCTGAGATTGCATCACTCTGAATGCGCGTGAGCGGCTGAGATTGCATTACTCTGAATGCGTATGTGCAGCTGAGATTGCACCGGTCTGAGACTGCATCATGTCTGCAGCCAGACTCTGTTGACCTTATGTGCACTTTTACAGCTTGCACAAAAAATATATATATTTAAAATGATATAAAACGTGTTTGCAAACCTGTAATAAAAAACTTTCTTGTGCATTAATCCAGCATTTAATAATAATTTATTTTTATTTTTTAATAATAATTTTTTCGGGGTTTTCACCTTCATTGGATAGGACAGTAGACAGAATTGACAGGAAAGCATGGGGAGCAGAGAGAGGGGAAGGATCAGGATTGGACCGCGAGGCTCAATCGAACTCGGGTTGCCACTAACCACTACACCACTGGCGTCGACTAATAATCATTTCTGAATGACTCTGAGACAATGAAGTAGCGTAATGACAAAAGCTTTAAACATAAGAATGAATAATATTGTAAACAAGAAAAACAATTACTTTAAATCAAAATAATATTTTAAGACCTTTTATCTATATTTTGCCCAAATACTTGATGATCCCGTGAGGTTAAATGGGTCATCATTTCTATTTATTCCTTGGAATAAAAATGAAACGACCTTTGTGTTTGTTTGTGGGCAGCTTTCGTCATTGTTTGTAATAATGGCGGACACGGGAAGAGCCGGCATGATGCGCGCTCTGCCGGGAGAATTCTATGAATTACCTAGCGAGATAACATTTGTTTTTAAAATGAGTTGGAAAGTTCACCTTCCAAGCTTTCTGCAGGTGTGTCTCATGCATTCAAGAGCGCATGATTCACGTGGTAGTGGTCGCATTAAAATTAATGAGCTCAGACTGAGAAACTACACATAGTGTTGGTTTCATGCTGACTACTTTATCAAACAATGTTTCTTTTCAACATGCACTCGCTGCATTTAAAAGTAGACACTTCAAGCTTTCTACAGATGTATGTCTCATGTCTGTGTTTTGTTTTCGTGGAGTTTCAGTGCATTTTACTGACACGTTTCTAAAAACAGTTCACGGAGAGAGAAAAGAAAGAATGCCTACACGGTTTGTTTTCCATATTTTGCAAAAACACACACTTTTGCTGATATTGTGAGTGTACACAAAAAAAGTAGACACCTAACAGATTCGATTGATGTATTGATCTTATCTGTACGATCAAAACTGAAAGTGTAATTTAAGTTCTTTTCGACGTTATCAGGAGAAGACGCCTCAAAACGCGTGTACGCGGTCTTCGACCCCTGAGGGTTTACTCTAAATGAGAGATGTAAGTAGCTAAACATTTAGTGCTAGATAACGGATTTGCTAAGGAGAAAAGGTCGACAGTAATTGTGCAGCGATGCAAACTACTGTAAAGTCTTTATAATACACCACTTTGAATTGAAAACGTAGTTTAAAGTTGGCATAAAACGGAAGTTAACAATGTCCTTTTTTCACTTATTGTGATGTAGACCTGATCGAAATGGTTTCTGAAATGAGAGAAAAAAAAAAAACAGTAGGACGTGTTTGATTTTGTCCTTTGGAAAACAATTGGTTTAAAGATGGTCGTTGCTAACAGAATGGAGAAAGATTTGAATGGCATTTTGTACTCAGTTGTGGAGGATGTGGGGGACATGTTTTCAAACGCCCGATGATGACGAGAATGAGGAGCTAATATTTAGACGGAATCATAATATTCATTTGAATCACTGCCTCCTGTGAAGACAGACCAGAAATTAGACGCGCAATGATAGCCCCGCTCTAAATACACTCTGTGTGACCAGAAGTGAAGAAGAGTTGTTTTGAGGGCACAGATAAATTAGACACACTTTAAACACATTGTTTTCATGTTCATGTTTTACTGTACCTGCAGAAAAGGGCATGAAAGCCTCTCTCTTGATGAACTGACCCTTCTCATCAAGGAAGTGTTCTGGGTAAAAGCTGTTTGGTTTCTCCCATTCACTTTCATCCTTCAGAACAGACGTCAGCAGAGGAATGACAGTGGTTCCCTAGAAAATGGAGAAAAGATCAAAACCTTGATGTCCTGAACATGATTTATCTTCTCTAGGACTTAAATACAATATACACACATTGCATCCGGACAATATTCACAATTTTTCACTTCTTTATGTTACAGCTTTATTCCAAAATTGCCTAAATTCATTAAGTTCTTCAAGCAATACCCCGTAAAGACAACGTGAAATATGTTTATTTGAAATTTTAACAATTTAAAGAAAAAAATTCAACAAAAAATATCTCATGTCCTTAAGCATTCACAGCCTTTGACATCAGCTCAGGTGCCTCTTGTTTCCACTGATTATCTTTGAGTTTCTAAAACCCAATTGGAGTCCACCTGTTGTAAATTCATTCAGTTGGACATGCTTTAGAAAGGCACACGCCTGTCTAAGGCTCCACGGTCAACAGTGCATATCAGAGCACAAACCAAGCCATAAAGTTCAAGGAATTGGCTATATGCACAGCAAGCATTTTTCAGCCAGCGATAAACTTCTGGTGGAAGGTCTACTCTTTGACACTGAATCCGGGACAGATTTTTTTCTAATCACTAACCAAAGAACAAATTCTGTAAATCAGACACTTAAAACCCCCAAAATTAAGTCAAGTTTCATCTGAAGCTCAAGAAAATGACCGCAGTCTCAGAAGTTTAAATACAGCTGGCACAGCAGAGTATTGGCAGAGATCTGCCCAGCTAGAGCCCAGACTTTAACCCAATTGAACATCTCTGGAGAGATCTGAAAATGGCTGTGCACCAAAACTTCCCATCCAACGAGATGGAGCTTAAGAAATACTGCAAAAAAGAAAGGGAGAACCTGCCCAAAAATGTGTGTGCCATGCTTGGAGCATCATACTCAAAAACAGTTGAGGCTGTAATTAATGCCAAAGGTCTATTATAAACTATTGAGCAAAGGCGTATGGCGTATTTGTAGAATTCTGAGGAAAAGTATTAATTCAATACACTTTGGAATAAGGCAGTAACATAAAATGTGGAAGAACTGAGAATACATTCAGGATGGACTGTATTTGTTCTTCTGGCTGACCTTCTTGATGAAGTATCCATTGAAGGTAATGTCACTGGTAGTTCTATGTGGAAGATTCAGTGGTACTATGTTGGCCAATCTCTGAACTTCATGAATCACAGCATCTGTATATGCTAATTTCTTCCTGTCTTCCACCACTGGCTGACGTCCACCAATCACTCTGTCAATCTCCTCTTGAACTCCATCTGCAGACAAATGCAACACATATTTGGTGTTTTGGTTTACTATGTATTCAATATTGAAGGGTAACTGTTTTACTCTGTATTTGAGGGTATTTGGCCATGAGCATCAGACCCCAGCGCAGAGTCGATCCTGTGGTGTCAGTACCAGCAACAAACAGATTTCCCACAGTCATTGTCAGATTCTCCACATGAAAGTACGAGTCCTTCTTTCCAGATTTCTATCGAATGCAATCCACAAAATGCATATTTTTTTCTCATTTACCAAATTACTTTGATAAAATAATACTCCAACCTGGATTATTTTTGTAAAAGGTACCATTGCAAATTTACATACCTCATCACTCAGTTTGCGGATGAGAAAGGAGTCAACAAATCCTCTGGGGTCATTTGGATTCAGAGTCTCCAGAAGAGCATTGATCAACTTTGTTATCTCCGCTCTTCTTTGGATAATATTATTTACAACAACCTTGCTGTTTTTCAAAAATAGACCCAACCAGGGAAATGTATTGTAAAGCTAGAAATACAAATTCAGAGACACAAGAAAGACTGATGTTCTCCAGATATGTACTATCAAAAAATCATGAAGTACACTTTAGGTCATTAAAAATGAGATTTTTGTAGACTTCCTACTGGACAAGTTCTAGTTAACATGTAGATTAAACTTACCAACATAGAAATTGATCCACGAAGACGAACATTTTCATTTGCTCTATCAACCATTTCTGTGAATTGAGGGTCTGTGTATTCAAATCTGCTGCCGTACACAATAGACGAGATGATGTTTGACACAGCGTAGTTCACAGGCTGTGTTGTGTCAAAGGGTTTCCCTGTCAAGAAAAAACTTAATAGATCTTATAAACTGAGAGCACCTTTGCAGATGTACATTTACATGTCTTATCTTGTACCTTCAAACTTATCAAATTCTCCTTTGAGATAATGAATTTCTTCAATGATTTTATCTTCACTTCCTCTTTTGCCCATCCCAAAGTCCCGCAGGTTGCTGAGAGCGAAGCGTCGCATCTCTTTCCAGTTCTCTCCATTAGAAAAGAGGATTCCTGATCCACACAAAAGCATCTCGTTACTAGTTTCAGCAACAACAAGAGCAGAAAATGATGACTTCAAATGTTTAATGTGTCTGTTTGGTTATACGCATTATATGGCAGGTTAATAACTAACTGGTCTTTAAAAAAAAAATTACTAGGTTTTAGAGCTGCACGATTAATCGAAAAAAGATCGCGATCTCGATTCGACCACCTAGACGATCTTAATCCAGCATTTCTACAATTCTGCCAATCATTTTTTCAAGTTCTGGAGAGAACCAGTCGCACAAGTCTTCACACTGTTTTACATAAGTTGCTCGTTGCAACGTGGACACCTCTAAATGGTGTTGAAAGAGTCACATACTGTATTAATAAGGCATAATTCACCCAAAAATGTCATTTCTGTCTTCATGTAATGATGTAAATCACACGTGATGTGAGCTTACCACAGAGAGGGCGGGCGCGCGCCTGTGAATGAAGTCTACTTTAGTGAACAGAATATGCTGTGAATAACAGGTAATAAAGTTGCAAATAACATCCAGTTTGTGGCACAGAGTGATCGTTTGGGAGCCGCGCGGGAAGTATGAACCGCACTTAGCAATAAAAATCATTTAAACAATCATATCGCATTTTAGAGTAATGATTAGGACAATCGCTTAATGTTTTTCTGTCATAGCGAACCTAAAGTGTTGTGCATGAGAATAAATGTGTACCAGTGTTAGTATAACCACTGTAGCCAATATAATGTTGAATATAATGCAAGATACAATCTGATAATGACAAATGTCTGATTTTACCAGTAGAAAAACATGTTCTAATACTGTTTAATAATGTTGTCAATGACAAATGACAAGCATGTGTCTCAAACATAATAATTCAACTTCAGAATTATGAATGGTTGTATTCTGATGTCATCACTTTACTGTGCATTGATGACCAGGACATATTTAAAGTCTATTCAAGTCCTCCATTCAAGGTCTATTCAAAATGTAGCATTTTAACCAACAGTAGACCTACACATAATAGTGTTATTATTTTATCATATGCTTGAGAAATAACAATAATAATAGGCTACTCATATTAACCTTTGTTTTAAATGTACAGAATCGTGAGAAAATCATGATCTTTATTTTAAGCAAAAGAATCGCGATTCTCATTTTAGCCAGAATCGTGCAGCTCTACTAGGTTTTATGTTTACTCAAAGGTTTTTCATTGTTAAAGTGGCCAAATCTTATTTAGAGACATTTGTGGCAAATTTTGAGCACATTTCACTGGCCTGGAGAGGCCATGAGAACCTGAAAGCTTGTACAACATATTTGTTTTGCAACATGTCTTGCATTTATTGCTTGAACATTCATTTGAGATAGAAAAAGAGTCTTACCATGTTCTTCATCCTTCAACTTGAAACCAGGTCCAATTTCTCGATCGCCAAACTCTTCTGCGTAGTTCACAAGTGCTTCTTTGACAGTTTTGTATCCAACTAGGACTACTGTTTTTCTGTGTCCCAAAAATACTTGGAATATATTTCCATAGGTTTTGGACAGCTGGAGGACACAAGGACACTTACAAACAAATCTCAAAATTCTACATTAGCGTTAATTTTATGCATTGAGTTCTCACCTTGAAATAAGTGTCAAAGGGTCTGGTGAGGTCAATGGTAAGTAGATTCCATTGCTCTGTCGCATAGATTCGCAATTTGCATTTTTATTATCGAATACCTCCACATTCGCTTAATACTACTTAGGGGGAACAAACCCTTAATACATTTTATACAACATTTAACACTTTATACAAATAAATACACTCCAAAACGTTCTGTCTCTCGAGCATCCGCCTGTTGTTTGTAGCTTTAGCCAGCTAGCACCGCTAGTCAGCTAAAGCTACCGACTGCTGCCATCCCCTAACTTTCTCACTTACTGGCTTTGCTCGTTACCCTGTACGATGTCGCTTGTGTCTCTGTCCTTGTGTGCAGGAGAAACATCGATGGAGGCCCTGGACATGGAGCTGGAACGGCTGGAAGAACGTATCCGTCTTCTGCAGATGAAGCGAGCTGAGCTCAGGGCGCAAAGAGCGTTGCTCGAGGTGCCCCGCGCTCCAGTTCGCTCATCTGAGGTGAGTACACCATACAGCCGAGACATTCCGTCTACTTCAACCCCGCTTGTTCCTCTGTCCAGGCCCAGCGCGCCTCTGACGCGGTTCGTCCAGGGGTCGTTCACGCCGGCACCCGGCTACCACGGCACCTGGATGCAGCCGCGTAAGGTGCTAAGGAGACCCCGGGGCAAGGGTTCTCCTCCTCCTGTGTTCGAGCTCTCCACGGAGAACCGATTCGCCCCTCTCCGCGAGACGGGTCACGATGTGGCTATCATCGGTGACTCCATCGTACGCCACGTCCGTCCTGCTTCCACTTCAGGTAATAAAATACGCACATTTTGCTTTCCTGGTGCTCGCGTTAAGAATATTTCTACACAGATTCCGAGTATCCTGAGCACTGGCGAGAGCCTCGGTGCCGTTGTCCTCCATGTGGGGACGAACGACACCGGGCTCCGCCAGTCGGAGATCCTGAAGAGGGACTTCAGGAGCCTCATCGAGACGGTTCGACGCACCTCGCCCGCCACGCAGATCATCGTTTCTGGACCGCTTCCTACCTACCGCAGAGGAAATGAAAGGTTCAGTAGACTTTTTGCTCTGAATGAATGGCTATTAACATGGTGTAATGAACAGAAACTGCTCTTTGCCAATAACTGGAATCTTTTCTGGGAGCGCCCTAGGCTTTTCCGGCCGGACGGCCTGCACCCTAGTCGAGCTGGAGCGGAACTGCTGTCGGACAACATCTCTAAGATGCTTCGCTCTGTCTGACTAGTAAGTAAAAATTCACAAAATTCACATTTTATCCATATAGACTCTTGTTCGACCCACTTAAATTACAGTAACACATGTCTAGCTTACCCCATAGAGACTGTGTCTGTTCCTCGTGTTATTAGATCAACAATTAAACGTACTGTGCGCTCTAGAAAAAATCTATTAAGAATAAAAGCTGAAAATCCAATAAAAAGTGATAATACAAACTTTGTAAAGCTTGGTCTCCTAAACATAAGGTCACTAGCACCTAAAACACTTATCATTAATGAAATAATAACAGATAACAATCTAAATGCACTCTGTCTCACTGAAACCTGGCTGAAACAAAATGACTATATTAGCTTAAATGAAGCAACTCCTCCAGGATTCACATACAAGCATAAGGCTCGTCATACTGGCCGTGGTGGTGGAGTTGCATCAATCTTTAGTGATATTCTTAATGTTAATCAGAAAAAGGGACTTATGTTTAACTCCTTTGAGTTATTAGCTCTTAATGTTATGCTACCGGATATTAAGCAAAAATCTATGTTATCTCTCACTATAATCACCATATATAGACCCCCAGGACCCTATGTCAATTTTCTAAAAGAGTTTTCTGATTTTATTTCTGATTTGCTAGTTAAAACTGATAAAATACTAATTGTAGGAGACTTCAACATTCACGTAGATGACTCCAATGATACACTAGGGCTCGCCTTTATGGATCTATTAAACTCACTTGGGATAAAACAAAATGCTGTCGGTCCAACCCATCGCTTAAAGCATACATTAGATCTAATATTGTCTTACGGAATTGAGGTCTTTGATGTAGACATTATACCACAAAGTGATGATATTACAGACCACTACCTCTTACTATATAAGCTGCGTCTACCTGAAATTAGCAGATCTGCACCAATATACCGCCCTGGTAGGACTATCGTTCCGTCCACCAAGGATGAATTCATAAATAACTTACCAGATCTTTCCTTATTTCGAAATACACCCGCAAACGCAAATGACCTTGATGTAGTAACCAGCAATATGGATGCCGTCTTTACTAACACACTAAATACAGTGGCACCCATCAAATTAAAAAAGGCTAGAGAGAATAAAACTACACCATGGTACAATAATCATACTCGCGCTCTCAAAACAGCAACCCGTGCTCTAGAACGTAAATGGAAAAAAACTAATTTAGAGGTTTTTAGAATTGCGTACAAAGACAGTATGTCCAGCTATAGGAGGGCTCTCAAATCTGCCAGGGCCGAGCACCTCCGCAAACTGATTGAAAATAATCATAACAATCCTAGATTTTTATTTAGCACCATTGCTAAACTAACAAATAATCGATCATCTTTGGAACAAAATGTCCCACCGCAAATCAGTAGTGATGACTTCATGAATTTTTTCAGTGATAAAATAGAAGGCTTTAGACAGAAAATAGAAAATGTTAAACTTTCTGCACCACCTCATACTCCAGATGCAGAAATATTTTCAATGAATCAAAATAACCTACAATGCTTCAAAATCATAGAACAGGAAGAGCTAGATAAAGTTATAAATAGTTCTAAATCAGCTTCATGTATGTTAGATCCAATTCCAACAAAATTACTGAAAGAACTGATACCTATTATAGGAGAACCTCTCCTTAATGTTATCAACTCTTCTTTATCTTTAGGCCATGTTCCAAATCCTTACAAGCTAGCTGTTATTAAGCCTATTATTAAGAAACCACAACTGGACCCGAGCAACTTAGCTAATTATAGGCCTATTTCAAATCTTCCGTTTATGTCTAAAATACTAGAAAAAGTTGTTTCTACCCAATTATGCTCCTTTCTGCAGACAAACAATATTTTTGAAGTGTTTCAGTCAGGCTTCAGGCCTCATCACAGTACAGAAACCGCATTAGTAAAAATAACCAACGATTTACTCTTAGCTGCTGACCAAGGGTGCGTCTCACTATTAGTTCTACTCGATCTTAGCGCCGCATTTGACACCATTGACCACAATATTCTCATAGACCGCTTAAATTCTACAGGTGTCCAAGGTCAGGCCCTTCAATGGTTTAGGTCATACTTAGCTGATCGTTACCAGTTTGTGAATATTAATGGACAGCTTTCACAAGTCAGGCCAGTAAAGTACGGGGTCCCTCAAGGATCAGTTTTAGGCCCTTTGCTGTTTACAATATACATGCTTCCCCTGGGAGACATTATTAGAAAACACGGGATCAACTTTCACTGCTATGCAGACGATACTCAATTATACATTTCAACTAAACCTGATGAGATGCCTGAACTGTCTAAGCTAACTGAGTGTATTAAAGATGTTAAAGACTGGATGACAAACAATTTTCTTCTCTTAAACTCAGACAAAACAGAATTATTACTTATCGGGCCTAAATCCTGTACACAGCAGTTCTCACAACTGGACCTGCAATTAGAGGGATACAAAGTTAGCGTTAGATCTACTACAAAAGATCTAGGTGTGATATTAGACAGCAATTTAACATTCGAAAATCATATATCCCATGTCACAAAAACTGCTTTCTTTCATCTGAGAAATATCGCTAAATTGCGAAGTATGCTATCTATATCAGATGCAGAAAAACTAGTCCATGCTTTCATGACTTCTAGGCTAGACTACTGTAATGCTCTGTTTGCTGGCTGCCCAGCATCCTCTATAAACAAACTTCAGCTAGTGCAAAATGCAGCTGCCAGAGTTCTTACCAGATCTAGAAAATATGATCATATCACCCCAATTTTATCCTCCTTACACTGGCTGCCTGTTAAGTTTCGTATTGAATTTAAAATATTACTCCTTACCTATAAAGCTTTAAATAATCTAGCTCCTGTTTATCTAACCAATCTCCTGTCTCGCTACAATCCAACACGCTCTTTAAGATCTCAAAACTCAGGGCTTCTAGTAGTACCTAGAATATCAAAGTCGAGTAAAGGAGGTCGAGCCTTCTCATTTATGGCCCCTAAACTCTGGAATAGCCTTCCGGATAATGTCCGAGGCTCAGACACACTCTCGCTCTTCAAAACTAGATTAAAGACCTATCTTTTTAGCAAAGCATACACTCAGTGCAGGACATAGCAGTATGACGCATGATGTGCCCCACACAGGATTTTGCTTCTTGTTTTTATACACTATGAACAGCAGCTACGCTAATTATTCTCCTTATTCTGTATTTCCACCTGGGGGTTCTCATCCCGAGGCCCTCAGACTATGCAGTGCCACTGATGCGATCCAAGACCAGTGACGAGATGATCCTAAGGTTTTCTGGACCAGGCCGTACCCTGAGCAGCTGCTGTGGTGGTCATCGTGGAGTGAGAGCCTGAGACTGACCCCTGTGACGCTCCAAGGAGAGACGAGTCTTCGCTGAGGTCCAGCTTCATGCGCCTAGACTGCAGCTCTGCACAAGACGTTTGGCCACAGGAGAAATGGTCGTGCCCAACTGAGCCTGGTTTCTCTCGAGGTTTTTTAAATCTTCACTTTCGCCAATTGGTGAAGTTTTTTACTCGCCGCTGTCGCCACTGGCTTGCATGGTTCGGGATCTGTAGAGCTGCGCATCGATGGATTTGCTCTTCAGTGTTTGGACTCTCAGTAGTGATTATTAACCCACACTGAACTGAGCTAAACTGAACTGAACTTAATCTATGAAAACTGAACTGAACTGACACTGTTTCAATTCACTATAATCTTCCATGTGAAGCTGCTTTGACACAATCTACATTGTATAAGCGCTATACAAATAAAGATGAATTGAATTGAATTGAATTGAATTCCCCAGCAGTGGCAGTGGTTTGGGTCCTGGTGGCTCTTTCCCTTCTCTCTGAGATCTGGATCCAGATGAAACCAAGTACAAAACCAGTAACAACAGCAAAGCACCCAGCAATGTGCCTGTGCTGGCATACTGCAGAAGTGACTGAACAACAGCCATTTTCTTCTTTAGTTTCTCAACTGATGCTCATACCTTTATAGGTACTACACGAAGGAGGGTCGTTGTCAGTTTGTAAAAAAAATTTTTTTTTTTTTAAATCTATGCGAACAGAGGGCTGGCATCAGCAAGAATTTGACACCATGTGAAAAATCATTAACCTTCTTCAACAAATTTAGCCACAGCGTTCACGATCCAGTGACTTCTGTGCCTTTTTAAAAAACAAGCGCACCATAGGTAAAACATTGGCAAATCTAACAATGTGAATTGAACACCATCAGTACTGTTGACCTACATGGTGCCAGTGGAAATTGGGCCACTGTTTAGTCGAAGGAGGAGAGGAAATAAGAAAGAGGAGATAGATGGATGTGATTTGTGATTGTGAGGGAAGAGGACCGCTGCAATCTGGAGAAGATGTTAAAAAAGGACAGAAAATTTGTTGAAGCATTAAAAAAGGGAAGATTTAAAGAGTCTTAAAAAAAGTCTAACAATCTTTGCACAAATACTTTTCTTAACAGACAATAAATAACAAGTAGCGCTGAACCAGATCAATGGCAATGATAATCCAACCCTTACAGAAAGTAAAGCAGCAACAGAATGTGGGTTGAAGTGAAAATATGGATGATGCTGTTCATTAAATCCAATAGACGTAGAAAAATTAATAAGCCAAGAATATGAAAATACCCTATGTCATCTTAAATGAGCATGACTTCCTGTGAAAGGAAGACATAAGCTGCGTCCCAAATGGCACACTATACACTATGCACTCATAGTACTTATGCACTTAAACACTCAACAGCATAGTATATGTATGTAGTGTCGTCCCAAATGGAACACTAATGTTTTTTTACTAAGCAGAAATTCAAACCGTTTCCCTGTTGACGTTTGACGGTTGCCAAATCTGTGAAATAAATTAACAAAGTACCAAATAACACCTGCCGTGAGTATAACCGCATTCCCCATCGGGAGGCGCTAAAATCAGTCTCATAGTACAATTTCGCTTTCACAATCCAAAATAAATAAAGTTTTCCAACATGTGCACCCGAAAGCTCCGTCCCTTCCGCTATGTGTGCAAAACTGCGGTCGTTGAGTGCGTGAAGTGTCCATCATTCCACACTTCATGTTAACAGTCGAATAAGTGCATCATCTGAGTAATTTAAGTGCACTTATTATTTTTAGTGTTGTCAGTGTAAACGCACTACTTACACTATTTATACTACTAAATGGCGTAGAGTAGTGCATAAGTATGCGGTTTGGGACGCATCTATTAATCCCTTAGCTGGTATGAGGGCGGGTAACGTATGAACAAAAATGACTTTTGTTAAAACCTGACCTTCATTTTGAAGCGCTCTCCAAAGAATTTAATTACTGATTTAACCTCTGAAGGGTGCCATCGTCTTATTACACAAGTTCTCTTTGGTTTTGTTTTTTGCCTGTCTAGCTCTAATTCATAGATGGGTAATAATAATATTCTCAACGCACATCTTCAACAGATCACTGGAACAGCGCAAAGTTCCATCCTGCTTCAAATGCTCCACCATCATCCCAATACCAAAGAAACCAAAGGTCACAGGACTCAATGACTACAGACCTGTTGCCCTAACATCTGTGGCCATGAAGTCATTCGAAAAACTGGTGCTAGCTTATCTGAAGGACATCACTGGACCTTTGCTGGACCCCCTGCAGTTTGCCTATAGAGCAAACCGGTCTGTGGATGATGCAGTCAACATGGGACTGCATTATACCCTACAACATCTGGACAAACCAGGGAACTACGCAAGGATACTGTTTGTGGACTTCAGTTCTGCCTTTAACACCATCGTCCCATCACTACTCGAGAACAAACTGACCCAGCTGTCTGTCCCTAGCTCTGTCTGTCAATGGATCACCAGCTTTCTGACAGATAGACAACAGCTAGTCAGAATGGGCAAAATCACATCCTACAGCCGCACCATCAGCACTGGTGCCCCCCAGGGATGTGTTCTATCCCCACTGCTCTTCTCCCTGTACACCAACGACTGCACCGCAAAAGACCCCTCCATTAAGCTCTTGAAGTTTGCGGATGACACTACTGTTATCGGCCTCATTCGGAACGGCGATGAGTCTGCATACAGACAGGAGGTGGAGCGACTGGCTTTATGGTGCAGATACAACAACCTGGAGCTGAACACGCTCAAAACAGTGGAGATGATTGTGGACTTTAGGAGAAACCCCCCTGCACTCCCCCCACTCACCATCATGAACAGCACTGTGGCTGCAGTAGAGTCATTCAGGTTCCTGGGCACCACCATCTCTCAGGATCTGAAGTGGGACATTCATATAGACTCTATTGTGAAGAAAGCCCAGCAGAGACTGTACTTCCTTCGTCAGCTGAGGAAGTTCAACCTGCCACAGGAGCTGCTCGTACAGTTCTACTCAGCTGTCATCCAATCCATCCTCTGCACTTCAATCACCGTCTGGTTCAGCTCAGCTGCCAAAACTGACCTCCGTAGACTACAGCGAATAGTCCGGACTGCTGAACGAATCACTGGCACTACCCTTCCTACACTTCAAGAACTGTACTCTTCCAGAGTGAGTAAAAGGGCACGCAAAATCACTCTGGATGAATCACACCCAGCACACTATCTGTTCGAACTGTTGCCATCTGGGCGGCGCTACAGAGCACCAAACACAAAAACAGCCAGACACAGGAAAAGTTTCTTTCCTCAAGCCATCTACCTCATGAACAGTTAAATATTCCCCTACTGTGCAATTAATGTGCAATACTTTCTCATACGCACTTGTACACAGCACCTTATAACAATACACAATGCAATACTTTCTCCATTCGCATTGGTACACAGCACCTTATAACCTGTACATTTACAACAAATGTGTACATACAATTCAACATCCAGATCTTTTTGACTAACTGCATCTCTGTTTAATGTTTATTGCCTTTTTGTTTTTGTCACACTTAATTTTGTGTTGTCACTTGTCACTTTATGTACACTGGAAGCTTCTGTTGCCAAAACAAATTCCTTGTGTGTGTGAAGCACACTTGGCAATAAAACTGATTCTGATTCTGATGTTTCCTAAAAATCTAGCAGTTGATCCAGTCCATTATGTTTTAGATTTATAATTTGGGATTTTGTTGCCACTTGTATTCTCAGCTGAAGTCACAGGAACGCTTAATGGATGCTCCATACCACCCAGCACACTTTACAAGGCAGCCATGACCTCTACAGTAACTATGCGGTTCAATTCTTCTTTATTTCTATAGCGCTTTTACAATTTAGTTTGTGTCAAAGCAGCTTAACATAGAAGATTATAGTAAATTAAAGCTGTGTCAGTCCAGTTTTCAGAGTTGAAGTTTACTTCAGTTCAGTGTGGTTTAATTTTCACTGCTGAAAGTCCAAACACTGAAGAGCAAATCCATCAATGCGCAGCTCCACAAGTCCCAAACCAAGCAAGCCAGTGGCGAGGAACAAACTTCACCAATTGACGAAAGTGAAGGAAAAAACCTTGAGAGAAACCAGGCTCAGCCGGGTACGAAAATTTCTCCTCTGGCCAAACTTCCTGTGCAGAGTTGCAGTCTTGGTGCTGGAGAACACTGGGCAACCATAGTGGAGAACTGCAGGTGAGTGTAGGTCACTGTCGGGTGATCAGGCTGGCCCACGGGATCAATGTGATCTATTGCCTTTTGGTGCTGCAAAAAGGAATTAATTGTCTTGTTTGTTTCTCAACAAGCAGATTTTGTGATGTCTGCATTAAGTAAAGCAGCAACTTTTCATCCTTGCTTTCCAGTTAGCTCAACTCTTGTGAAATACTGTACAGGTGCTGCTCATATAGGCTGAAAATGCCATCTCTTCAAAAGCATAAGAATCATCTCTTTGAAGGAAATTTTTGAGGTACCTTCAAGACCACATGATGTCTATTAAAGATAATGATCCTAGTCAATGTTAGCCTGGTTGTTATGCTCTGTTGTGTTTTGGCTCAATTCTTGAAAGACTGCGTCTATACATCTTTACAGACGGCCTTTGAGCTTCTTAGTGTCCTGAATGAGTGGTAATTTAGTGGACATGTTGTACTTTAAATAAGTCATAATGACATGTACTCAGACCTCTTTGCTTTATACAACCTTTGGAAAGCCTTTGCACTGTTGGTCAACTCTGCATCTTCAGCAATAAGAGCACGGCAGTCACGTCGACTTTCAAGATGAAGTGTCTAATTTTCAATGCAAAGCTTGGTGTTTGATAAGGATGTGTGTTTGAAAGCCCGCTTTTTCTTTAACTGCTTGTATGACCTTCAGACAATTTGCTGGCTTCATGGCATCTTCGAGTAACAGAAGTACATTTTTTACCAGAATGCAAGTAGGAATCTTGGAAGCTAACAAACCTTCTGATGTATCCATTCATGCTTTGTTTTATTTATTTAACCCATGCCAATCATATAGTGACTGTGCAAATTGGAGAAGGCTAAAAACATTTCTCAGTACAAGAGTAATTCAATCATCATTCATCTCAGGTAATACTTTCATTGGCCAATCATCTTGACCTGAGAAAGTCAATAGTAAGACCTGTGCCTGCCCCAAGTAGAATAATCTGTGTTGGCTGGTTTAGATTGGCATCGCTTCGTGTGTTTCCACAGCTCCTGTCGTACAAACATTCCCTTGCGATATCAGCAAAATGTAATAATTTTGTCTGTTAAACTGCCTGTTGTTTTACTTTTATGATGCATTCTCCATTTCTAAAATTGTTCTGATTAAAGTTGCTTCTGTTTCTGCTTCTTGCAGTTCTTTCCTTTTCTTACATCGTACAGGTAAACGAAGTGCCTTAACTATCCCCATATCCTCTTCATCATGGACTTTGAAGTGTCTTGCTATTTTGCACTGTAGCTCTTCACAACCAAAACAAAAAAATGTTCCTGCTTTAGCTAGAGTATTTGTTGAGAAGCTCCATGTTTTGGTTGACGTGTTGTTTATTGCTGTGAAGTCCATAGATAATGAATTATCATTTGTTGGAGCTGGTATCTCATCTAGTGGACTACTAACTCAAATTTCCTGTTCATTGTTAGTTTCCATATCTTATGCAGAACAGGGAACATCTGAATCTCCCGATGACATTCCAACCTCTATACTTTCATCAGATGATGCAGATACATCCTGAAGCACAAAGGATTCGTTTTGTGGCATTGGTTTTAATATTGCATTACATGAATGGTAAGCTTCCCTGCCTTCACCATATAAATGTAGTTGCATATGTCATCTACCTTGCTCCTCAGATATTCACCACACTGCTAGAATGCCTTCCGAAACTTTTTGCAAGTTGGAAAGTTTTATTCTTAAGTTTTGCCTGCCTGACAGAGTACGATTTTTTGCCTGCAAGATTTCAAAGGAAAATTTCAATGGCTCTTGCCGCTGCCTTAAGTCCTGTGGGTTCTTTTTATCATAAAGGTTTGCTCACAACCATTGCCCAGTCTGTTTGGGGATTGCCCATGCCATGCTGGCTCTCTCCAACCCTAAAGTGTGTACACACCACCGACAGCTACACCTTTAGTGTTTGTTGAACACATGCTCAATGGGGCAATGGATAGGCTTCTCTCTGGGGCAGCCAACCCAGATTCAACTCTGTCCATTTTTGGGGAGACCGTGGGGAACTGGGGTGATCAAGCGGAAGTTTGTAAGATATGTATTCAAACCTCTGCTTTATACAGCTTTCTGAATGCCTTTGCACTGTTGGTCAACTCTGCATCTTCAGCAAGAAGAGCATGGCAGTGAGGAATTTCGCTAACTTTCAAAAGGGAGTGTCCGATTTTCAATGCAAGGCTTGGTGTTTGATAGGAATGTGTGTCTTGCCTAAAGTATACTGACCGCAGAACCAGGGGATTTTCGGCTCCTCTGGCTCACGGGCGCCTGGCTGTGAGCCCCCCATTCATTTTCCCTCTCTGCTCCTCCCCATCGTAGCGGCTGACAGCAGGCTTTGGCTCTCAGTAACTTCCCCGGATTTCTTCAACGGTAATAAGTCCCCTGTCTCCTGCTCCTCCCCATCCTTGTGGATGGCAGCAGGTCTCAGAGTCTGGTGAACGGGTGGCACTTTCGTCCCCTCACAGATGGTTACCGACCCTCCAGGTTGCAGTGGACGGTGGCAAATTCTGTCCTCCTGGCAAGCTCCTCCGTCTCGATGGCACCACAAGCTATCTGACAACATGTTACTTCTTTCTTCTGGACTTTGGCACCACTGTAATAAAGTTGGAGGCAGAGAACTGACAAACTTTTAAATAATCTTAATAATGACAGAATAAAGTGTAAAGCGTACAGGCCTGGTCCTCTCTCGTCTTCCACTGCTGTCTCTCGTCCTTTTAATATTCAGAGTTCCTCCGTGAGACTCGATACAGGCGGTGCGTACAGGTGACGGTAGTTAGCACTCACGCCACCAGCCTCGCATTCCCTTGTGGCTCTCAGCCACTCCCCACTCGCTATACAACATTAGCATGAAAGATCTATTTTCTGTTTTATTTATAATTTCAGTTATAAAAATACATGCTGTCCCTTCTTTCTGGTTAACTCTGTAACATGTTTTAAAAGGCATATCAAAACACCTGACATGCTTTAACTGGAAGGAGATGCGGTTTGATCTCAGAAACCTGTGAGAGATTGAGATGGGCTCTGTTATTGTGAGTTCTGTGAATTTGTCATTCACTTTTTAAAAACAACAATATGATAAAAATGCTTCAAATTCTGTTTTATACATGCCATGTGGTATCTAATTTGAGGTCAGCATCTTGAGCTAAAACACAAAATGGTGGAGAATTATTGTCAACTCTGTTATGGTTTAACAAGTTTAAAAGCAAGCTGAACAATTAGTAACAGCATGGTTTCCGCTACATTTATTTTTCCATGGCGGGCCGCCACACCTAAATTCATCCCACCAAGGCAACATTACAGCTTCTCAACCAAAACATTCAGGTCTATTGGAGACATTCATAAATTTTCATAGCAAATCTAATAAATGTTGGAGACACAGTCACTACATAAACGCGCTAAATCGCACTTCAGCAGCGTTTATTTGAAAGCGCACAAGAAAATCTGCACCTGAGCAGCATAGCTTTGAGGGCGTGCAAGAAGTTTTGTGCACGGGCAGAGGAAATCGGCGCACAAGCAAAGAAATTTGCATACTTGTATTACATGCATGCGATCTCTACTTGTAATACTGCGCTCATGACACTTGCCATTGAAATAACACCATAGGTAGTTGGTAGATCTGTCTAAAAGGGCTGCCGCCACAGCTGGAAAAAATCCTAGAGGAAACACTGAACAGAATCAAATGTTCCCTATTACACAGTATGTCAGGATGTATGCATGTATGGATTTTTATATTAATAATAGATTTAATTTACTGTATTTGAAATGCCTGAATACTTGAAATGCATCCACAATTCTGGAGCGAGTCACATATTTCATGGTACATTTACAGTATATGTTTGATTATAGAACACTGTGAATACAAAAGTGCATTACCTCTGTAACACTTCAACCTGGAGTGATTTCAGCCCTGTGACCTAATTTCACAGATCTAATTAGGTGATATAACATTTCAACAGAGTTTACTACATAAAACTGTGTCATGTACTCTCAGGAAAAAAGCCATGCTTATAATAATAACAAAAAATGGTTATTTCAATTTTTTAAACTACATATTCAGACTTTTTTCTCACAGTTGTGATTTACCAAACTTTTTGGACACCGTAATTAAATATTCCCCTACATATTTCACCATATTTGCATACTTTCAGAGATTTATTTACATACCCTACCTGACAAAAGTCTTGTCGTCGATCCCAGTTGTAAAAGCAACACTAAATAACTTGACTTCTAGTTGATTATTTGGAAAAGTGGCAGAAGGTAGATTTTTCTGATGAATCATCTGTTGAACTGCATCCCAATCATCACAAATATCGAAACCTGTGTAGACCCAAGATTCTCATAGAAATCAGTCAAGTTTGGTAAAGAAAAAATCATGGTTTGGGGTTACATTCAGTACGGGGGCGTGCAAGAGATCTGCAGAGTGGATGGCAACATCAACAGCATGAGGTATCAAGATTTGTGCTGCTCATTACATTACAAACCACAGGAGAGGGCAAATTCTTCAGCAGGATAGAGCTCCTTCTCATACTTCAGCCTTCACATCAAAGCCTGAAAGCAAAGAAGGTCAAGATGCTCCAGAATTGGCCTGCCCAGACACCAGACATGAACATTATTGAGCATGTCTGGAGTAAGATGGAGGTGAATCCAAAAAATCTTGATGGGAGTCCTGCAAGAACGCTTTCTTTGCCATTCCAGATGACTTTATTAATAAGTGATTTGAGTCATTGCAGAGATGTATGGATGCAGTCCTCCAACCTCATGGGAGTCATACACAATATTCATTTTGTTTACTGTACATTATTTCACATCATCTTTTTTTCTGAGAAAAAATATTCTGAAGTAGCTGTTGACATGAAATTGAACCAGATTTTGGTAAAAACCTAAACAACACGAGCATAAAAATAAAACAAAAAAATAAAAATCTGAAAAAATTGTGTGTAATAACAATGGAATGACACAAGGAGAAAGTACTGAACTACTGAAATGTATTTAATACTTTATATAAAACACTTTTTGGTGATGGCAGCTTAAAGACGCCTCTCATATGGAGAATGACGGCACATGCATTGCTCAGACTTCATCAGAGTGTACAAATCTTGATGGTTCTGTGGGTCTCGTCTATCAAATCTGAACTTTATTTTGTATTTTCTATTGGATTCGAGTCAGGTGATTGGCTGGGCCATTCTACAGCTTGATTTTCTTTCTCTGAAAGCATCTGAGTGTTTCCTTGGCTGTGTTTTGGATCATTGTCTTGCTAAAATGTCCACCCTGGTCTTCATCTTCATAATGTAGATGTTGGACTGAAGTAGCTAATATTCATATACACTGAGGAAGGGCAGAGGGTTGCTGAAGAACTACTGAGAGATTTCAGCTGCTGTCTGGGCCTTCACTGCCTTTCTACACCTTCCTTTCTTCATGTGTTCAACACTTTTTCCCAGTTTCATATAATTTTATTACACATAACTTCATTTGTAAACTAATTAGATTTGTTTTCTTTGCATATAAGGGTTTCTTTAGTTGTTACCAACATCTGTTGAAAATTTCAAGTCAACAGCACCTTCAGAAATATATTTTCTGAGAAAAATGACAGCGTGTGGAATGTCTATTTTCACTCACTGTAATCTCAGGGATTTTTCACAAAACCTGTCGACGCAAAAATCAGGGCTAAAGTCGTGCAGTATGAACTAAGCCCAAGTGTTCCCTTTACCTTATGCAAGCAGGCCTGATGTTCAGCTACTGGCTTTCAGTCAAACAGTAACTAACAGTCCTTTATAATTACCAATAAAAGCTACTATAAATGTTAACCAAGCAGTGCAACATTGTACCTCCCTTCACTTTCAGTTTATTTGGCCTTATTTGCTGACAAATAAATGCAGAGTAATGCTGAATCACATCATCATATTACAACAGCAGATTGTCCATGCCTGCAATAGATAAGGCCAGGTCATTGAACATTGTGCAACACACTTTTAAATCTGTGTGACATCTGTACCGCATTATAACAAAACAGTAGTGGATCATGATGATAAAATGAACTCTACCTCGGGTTTATCTACGGAAAATGACTAATTCAAAAACATTGAACAAAAACAATAAAGATATTTGAGTTAATTAAAGGCAAAATTCACCCAAAACGGAAGATTTCAATTTTTCACAAATCATTGTGAGTTTCTTTTGTTGGAACACAAAAGAAGATATTTTGAAGAAAACCTGTAACCATTGACTTCCATTTGTTTTATCTACTGTAGATGCCATCGTTTACAGGTTTTCAACATTCCTCAAAATATCAGAAGAAAGAATCTCATGAAGGTTTGGAACCACTTGAGGGTAAACGATGAACTATCCAGCATTTGAAACACTTGATCTGATGCAATGCTGTTCATACATTTATAAGTGACTGTATACCTTTTGTCGTTCATCCTCCTTCCCCATGGCTGAACCTTCACCTGTCTGAGGAGGAAGATTAGCTTTTACTGTGTCAGGGGTCAGACAAACATTTTAAAGGAACACAGAGGTCAAAACATCATGTTTTCATTACAGTGTTCTTCGCTAACAGGTATGAGAACATCAATGCTCAATGGTAATAATGTGCTACAGTATATATTTACCACATGCAGCTTTCTGAAATGAACACTTGGGTCACTGGATTTCTCTATACACTCTCAGAAATAAAGGCAAGGCAAGTTTATTTATATAGCACATTTCATACACAGTGGCAATTCAAAGTGCTTTACATAAACAGGAATAAAAAAGACAAGTGTAAGAAAAAATAAAAACAGATAATAAAAAACAGATAAAAATATGTTAAAACAGGTTGTAAAAGAATGAAAAAGAGAAAAACATAATAGTGCGATCTGTCAGACGTGGCACAGTGCTCATTCAGTAAAGCCACAGCTAAACAGATGTGTTTTCAGTCTGGATTTGAATGTGCCTAATGTTGGAGCACATCTGATCATTTCTGAGAGCTGATTCCAGCAGCGAGGGGCGTAGTAGCTGAAAGCTGATTCACCCTGCTTTGACTGAACTCTTGGAATTTCTAGTTAATATGATCCTAAAGATCTGAGTGTTCTTCTAGGTTTGTATTCAGTCAGCATATCTGTAATGTATTGAGGTCCCAGGACATTTAGTGATTTATAGACAAGTAGTAATACTTTAAAATCTATTCTGAATGTAACTGGGAGCCAGTGTAAAGACCTGAGGACAAGTGTGATGTGCTCAGATTTCCTGGTTCTGGTCAGAATCCTGGCCGCAGCGTTCTGGATGAGCTGCAACTGTCTGACTGTCTTTTTGGGAAGGCCCGTGAGGAGGCCGTTACAGTAATCCACCCTGCTGCTGATAAAAGCATGAACAAGTTTCTCTAAGTCTTCACTGGAAACAAAGCATCTGATTCTTGCAGTGTTTTTGAGATGATAGTATGCTGATTTAGTAACTGCTTTGACATGACTACTGAAACTCAGAACACCAAGATTCTTGACCTTAATAAAGGTACGAAAGCTGTCACTGGGGTGGTACCTTCTCCAAAAGTTACACATTTGTACTTGAAGGGTACCTCAGAAGTATATATTAGTACCTACAAATTTTAAGAGAAACACTTTTGTACTTTTTAGGTACCAATATGTACCCTTGAGTCATTAATATTGACCTTTTAGGTACACATTTGTACCTTTTGAAAAGGTACCACCCCAGTGACAGCTCGCATACCTTTATTTCTGAGAGTGTACTGTAACTCTTTCACTGTGAGTGTTTTTTTTTTCCCACCGCCAGCATATTTTTGATGATTTTCAACTAAATTTGACAGCCCTATATTGTTTTCTGCTAGTGGGAGATATAGACCGATCATAACCTTGCTCCTTACTATTTTCTTCCCACTTTTCTAAACGATGTAAAACAACAATTAAAAATCGAACAAAACAGGTTTGACATTATTGCGAGGGGCCAGTTATGCACACTTACACAGTTCAAATTAGCGTTCATTATTATTTACAGCTAACATATGCAATAATATCCAGCTGCAGGCCCGCAGAACCACACACGTTTCAGGCACACACAGTCTAGGCAAACCATATATGGTAACTAACTAACTCCTTAGGATCGTTATCACCACCATGTATTTCACAAACATCGCCAGTGCTACAATTGCCCTTCATTAGACTATGAACAGTTTAGGGTTTCCCATTTCAGTCATTATTTCATTATTATATCGTAACGATCATTTTAACATCTCTGCAGTTTCTGAACTTAAATTATTCATTCATTCATTTTCTTGTCGGCTTAGTCTCTTTATTAATCTGGGGTCGCCACAGCGGAATGAACCGCCAACTTATCTAGCACATTTTTACGCAGCGGATGCCCTTGCAGCCGCAACCCATCTCTGGGAAACATCCACACACACACTCATTCACACTCATACACAAGGGACAATTTAGCCTACCCAATTCACCTGTACCGCATGTCTTTGAACTGTGGGGGAAACCGGAGCACCCGGAGGAAACCCACGCGAACACAGGTAGAACATTTTAACTCCAACAATTTATCTCCAACTTAAATTATGTAAAAAAAAATAAAAAATAAAAAATTATTTATATATTACATAATTTATTTACATAATAATATTACATAAATATTTACATAATTTATTTATTTATTTATTTTACTTAAATTATGTAAAAAAAATATTTGGTTAAACACTTATGACTTTATTCACGTATCTACATACACAAAGAAAACATAACAGATCGTCTAATTGTAGGATTAAGTGTAAAACTAATTCAGGATCTTAATGTTGTCATACTTTGTTGAAATCGTTTTGTTGTAAAATAAAAAAACAAACAATAATGTGTCACATTAAAAATGAATTACTATAGATAATAATTTAAAATTAATTTATAAACTCATTTAAACTACTATCTTTTACTAAACTGTAGCAACTGTTAGTAATATCTATCTATCTATCTATCTATCTATCTATCTATCTATCTATCTATCTATCTATCTATCTATCTATCTATCTATCTATATATAATTTATTTATTTTAATTAATTATTAACAGTTAATTTATTTGTATTGCTAAATTTGTTGCAACTAAAATTACCTCAAATTACCAGTACTTTATGGTTTAAAAACAACATATTACTTACTATAAATTACTAAAGTATTTAATGTGGGAAATCATTAATAAAAAATTTATTAGAAAATTAAGCAAATAAATACTATTAAAACGCTTGAGTAAAATATAGTGTTCACATTTATTAAATGTAAAAAAGATTTTTATTACATATAAAGAGGAATTATCGCCTATACATATGCTATTATTTCCTTCATTATAAATGAATCCATTATATAAATTAAAACTGTCCAATTTAGATCGTTCAGCAAGGCCAGCAAACGAGTATCTGCTATACTGACTCTGTCAGATAATAATGACTGATCGTCTATGATGACTGATAGAAAACTATTCAGTCTATTATGTTGAATGGCGATCAGAAACAACGCTCCCCATTTACCCGACTCGATCGCAATATTTGTGAAACCGTAAACACTATTGTTTGTGTACAATATTTATCAACAATATATATAAAAATATATTGATGACGATGTCCAAGAAGACGTTAATAACATCAACATCTGTCGTAACCATATATGGTTTGCCTAACGTGTGTGCTGGATTGTGTGTGCCTGAAACGTGTGTGGTTCTGAGGGCCTGCAGCTGGATATATCTCAACATATGATGGAGCGTGATTTGACAAAAATGTATATTTCACTGCCTAATAGCTCAGTGATGATACAATTGTCTCAATCTTAACTCCATTAATCTCAACAATAGATGAACTGAACTACACTGTCAAAAAAACGCTGGGTTCCTTACAACTCCTTTATGTTGTCCCAACACAAATTGAGTAAGTAAACTTATTAGTAAACAATTAGGTTGTTCTCCCAAAAAAAAACTCAAGAATTGTTGATTCTGCTCATTTTAATAGTCAAGAGTTCACCAAGCTAGAACTTTCCAGCACAGCAAACTACGAAACTTGTCGCACGAGCTTGCATTTCCAGTCTGCCTTTTAAATGGAAGTCTATGGGCGAAAAGTGCTGTGTGACCGGCGGTGGCTTATGGCGGGGCAAGAGTTCAAAACAACCGTTCATAAAAAATACACACAGATTAACCTGTTGCTATTGTCGTGCTATTGTACCTTCATCTGGACAACCTGCACTTGGGGAAGTTGTAGTCTTCATTACTGTACATCCTGTGACAGGGGCGCCTGCAGGATTTTATTCCTAAGTACGCACAAAAAATCTAAATGTAAATCTAAATGTACTAAAAGCACATCAGCACCAAGGAAAAATCAGATGCTCAAGATGGAGCCTAATCTTTAAAATTATGACATATTAAAAAATTTGCAAGTATAAGATTGTGAAACATTTAGTAAAGCCTTAATTAAATCCTTACTTTCCACTGACCGAAAATCATCCAGCCGCACAGTTGAGTAGTGGACGGGCTCAAACTAAAATATAATTCGTATATTTTTCTTGGAAAAAATATCTTTTTAAAACGAATTTCGTATATAGTTTGTCTCTTTGTTTAAATATGTTTCTTGGTCAGTTGTTTTCTAAAAAAAAATAGAAGAACGAATAACATTTGAGTTGAAGTGCAATGCCGAATCATTAACTGGATTGTCAAATAAAATAATAATCTAGCCTAAATAAAATTAAAGTGAAATATTCAGTTTCGGAGAAGCCTATATTAAACTGTTTTCTGTGTTGCGCCGGTCAATTACAATTTAATTAATTTAATCAAATAATTTGAATAAGCAGGACAGGCGTTTACAATATTCTGAGAAAACAGAAACTCGTTGTGAGAATAGAGACGTCTGCTTATTTAAGCCAGTCTGTCAGATAAAATTGTTTACAACACCTTGAATGGTTCCATTCTATGCGAGGAGGCAGCGCAGCAGCTGGATCTGACCTACAGCCAGGTCCACATGAGACTGCGGTCTCCACTTCGTGTGGGGGATCAGTATTTGTCTCATCAGTTTTAGGCCTTTTGGCAAATGTCTCAATTAAGTTTCTGTTTTAAAGAGCGTCTACTCATTTTGAACCTTGTTTTAAACAATAGCTATCTGAATTGTAATTGTTAGTGTGCAGAAAAACCGGCAGCAAAACTAAAGCCAATAGATTTCTTTACCCATATCTCACCATGCAAGTACTAACACGCTTTAAAACACACAAACGCACACCTTTATTTGTTGTCATTCTTTCTTGCCTTGTTAATATATCGTAGTGTATACTGTTTAATAATCAATTTAAATTATGTAATAAATAAATAAATAAAAAGCGCCATTAATTCCCGCCCTCTCATGGTAAGCACAGTGCGTACAGTCGTACGGCTGCAGGCGCCACAGTCCTGTGATACTCCTGCAGAAATCATGGTGATGGATGAGCGAGCTAAAGTATTCAACACTTATCATCATTGATACAAAAAGAGCAGCTTCTGTTATAATGCTGCCCTGTGCGGTCCAATAAATGACACAACATATTAAAGCATCCAAACCAGAAATCGAGGGTGCATGACGGCATTAGCATGAACACTATTTAAAATTGCTTATGTCTCTGGATTTGATCATTCTTCAAAACATTCTGGGATAATTGAAGTAGACAAGTCAGCAAAATATAAAATGCTATTCTAGGGGTTTTGGGATATATTTTGGGAAATATTGTGCCTTTAAGTTTTTTTATACTGTGACTGAATTTGAGGAAATTGTAGGATCTTGAATTTTGGACTTCACAATTTGGGAACCGTACACAACTAAATCCCACTTATTTACACTGAATAGACAAACAAACAGATATTTTATAGAATCTTGTACAGTATTTAGAAAATCATTTAAAAGTATTAAAATACAATTTCAAAAAACTTACCACAACTTCCTAGTCCTGAACAGAAGTGAATTGTGAACATCTGCTTTACCTGTGTTACAAAATCAACACTGCAGAGTTGGTTGCAACATGCACTGCAGCAATGAGAACGGTGCACGTCAGACAGTTTATCAAGGATCTACGGCTGGATCTAATCTTACTAGTTAAAAGTGATATTTAATTTATCTTGTTGTCTATATCTGTAGACATAATCCCCCGATTTTGGTCTTTTGAATCTATTACTTGTTCTCAGGTAACGTGTTTTGGCTGAGCGCACAGATAAGTTAATATATTAATTAATGTAACCAGGTACACTGATTCTGCACATTTGACTGATTGCTTGCCTTTATTTCCTATATTGAATAAACTTATTGTAGGTTATACGTTTATAATGACCATTATTGATTATTAAAACTGATATTCAGCAAAAGAGACAGGGTGTGTTTTGTATTTTCAATGAAAATGAAAGGAGGCAATAATGTTATCGGCTCCGTTTTGTTATACATATGCATACAGTGAAGATTACGGTCATATTATGCAGCTAAACGACGCCTCTACATTTTTGGTGTCTGTTAAGTTGCTAATATCAAAATGAAAACAGGCAGTTCCTTATATCATGTCTTTATTTTATTTATGAAGATATTGAAACTATAGTCAGGGTGATGTGAATGAGGTTATAAAGTACACTGTTCCCTTTGAAGATTTACCCGACGTGTCCTCGGGAGTTTGTTTTCCATATGCAAGGAGGATGCAAGACTGAACTTTGCTTAGGCTACTTAATATTGGGAAAAAAGCCCCGATCCGTTTTCAGATGTCTCCGTTTTCCCCCATCCACACTGACATGGAGTTTTAAAATGACAACGGCCTCTTTGGCGTTTTCAAAATGCTCCGTTTTCGGCGCTCGAAAACTCCACCGTAGTAAACTATTTTAAAAAAGCATAATATTCATACAATCAAGCCTGAAATTATTATCATTTCAGGCATGACTGTGTATGATATAAATAAATAAAATACATATAAATATATAACTAAAACGAATTAATTAGTTGCAACTAATTTTAGACTTTTAAATCTCTTTTAGACTCTTCAATGTTCTAGAATCGTTTAATTCTTTGAGAGTAAAATGCTCTAGTTTGGAGCAAATAAAGGGGGGCTTTGTTGCATTATATATAGTGTGTGTGTCTGTGTGTTTTCACAGCTGATTGGTCGAGTTTGGGTTTGCAATTTCTTACTTTGACTGCATTTACCCTGTATAGTTCAAGTGACTCAATTTAAAAAAAAAAAATTTCTCCCATGTGTGACAGATGGGATACGCAGAAAAAAAAAAAAAAATTCACATGAATTCACAATTTATTCAAACCAGATTCAGGTCTCGTTCTTATGTGGAAATTTATCCGATATGAATCGGATCGGTGCCCTCATGTCTGCAGGTAAACAGGCAGATCGGATTTTCTCCCGTCAATGCGAGACACGCATCATTAAAAACCATAACGAATGACGTCAGCTCTGATGCTTTCGTTTCAGAACAGACTTCAGCAGAGCCTCAATCCTTAAATCTCACACACGAGGACTAAAACGCTTTTAAATTGTCATGTAGCACATGTATTTAACCATGAGCGAGAGATAGAGAGTGCAACGTCCACCACGTAAACAATGTAAACTACATAAAACTGTTGCATACATCACGTCACATCACAAAAGAATTCAAAAATTAAACCCTGCGAACAGATTAAATAGAGGAATGGAGTAAAAGAGCGTTCTTTTATTATCAGTCAGCGCCCGCTCTTTTTTTTTTTTCCTGGTCATTGCGCTTTTTGCCGCGTGCAGTGTACATGCAGACAATCGGATACGAGTCACTTTTAAAAAATGATGTCAAAAAAGTAAATAAATCAATCCGATACAGTCGCAAAATTGGAATTGACCATCAAGATCTGCAGTGTAAATGCAGCCTCAGAACATGCTGCAGAGCCAGTTACAAGTGTAGCGCAAGTTACCATGATGACAAATCCAGATCAAAACCAACCCGAGCTTCTTGAGCCCAAAAACTCAAGAGTTTGCCCAAACGTACCTGGGTAAAAACCTAAAGCAGCTTTGTGGAACAAACCTCCACCAAATTCTTGCTTTAGTTTATACAGTATCAATATATATATATATATATATATATATATATATATATATATATATTAATTGGATAGTAAACACAAAGTAGACAACAACTGAACACAATTCCTTAGCATAAGGCAGATTTAATAATAAAAAAAGGAAATGGCAATACTTACATTTCTCACAAGGTTAATTTAGTGATACAGTACACAAGATTACAATGGAAATTCCCTTTTTGCATTATGGTAAATATTTGACCATCGTTAATCAACATTGTCATTCTCAGGTTTGCCTTCTCAAAAATGCAGTATTTCAGTTTCAGACAAGCAGTTCAGACATGACAGCCAGTTAGACGACAAACGACAAAAACGTAGAAAAGAAACTAGTTTGTGGTCAGTCACCTTCAAGCCCTGTCGTATCTACAGTATGTCAGCATGTACGAGGTTAAGGCCACCGATGAGCCCGTGTTTTCCTCCTTCACTAAGGAAGAAGTACATTCAGTTAAGATGAATCAGGACGGAAATGTGGACCTGCGCAGGTTGAACTGATGTCAGTTTTGCTTTTTCTCACTGATTGTAATGAGTTCCGAGACTTCAGACTGACTCAAGACTTGGCGTAACAGTGATTAAAGCACTGGAGAGAATAGCTTAGCAGCATCAAACTTATTTCCTTGTGGTCCATAAAGACATTCAATGGAATAAATGAATGAATTGTGAACAGCTAAGTTCAATTCTGTCAGCTCTTTTGTGTCTCTTTCTGACAGCGCATGATCAGTAGTGCAACCAAACACTGCTAAACAAGTCCAAGTCCACAGGAACAAACACAAAAGCGTCGCGTTTGTGTCTCTGGGACAGATTCTCATCATAAAAGAGGACATTTAGTGTATCTAAAGACATTCAGTTTGATGTAGATGTTCAAAAAAAAGTGCACGTACGTCCTCTAGTGGTCATCTGCGAAATTACACAACGCCCATGTTGCACCGTTGAATAATTCCTTTGTTCGTCACAATCCAAAACAAAAAAAAAAGGAGGAATGTCGCACATGTAAAAGTTTTAAGTGGAAATGCAAAGAGGAAAGGCATTAAAACATTTGTAGTCTTTTTGGAAATGCGTGCTGAGAAACTGAGGAATGTTTTTGGAGTTGGCTTTTAGCAGCGAGTATCGTTAAAAATGACAAACTCTGTGATTTCCAATGAATTACGGACTGCAAATTGCTTAATGAGGGGAATGGAGCTCTTGTAGAAATTCTAAAAATGCCATTAAAAATATCAATCAGTAAACTCCTTTCAATTTATAGTCTACAACATTGCAAAGCCCAAAGCAGCAGCACTTTTCGTTATTTTTTGGATGTCAATTTTCAATATTTCTGCCCTTTTTTCATCAGGGAGGGACTAACACACGTGTACCTTCATTCACAAGACCGAAGTAGAAAACAGAAAAACAAACAAAAATAAACAGACATTCATAAATAACACAGCGAGTGCACACATTAGATACCTCAACGTCACTTCTCACCAATTTAAAAAGGAAATCTGTTTTCAGATAGTGTGTTGAACATCCTGTCGAGACTCAACGCACATTCAGGCTTGAAATAACCGGCTGAAATCTTGCGTCAGTGTTTATGATCATGTCAGGTGTGTGTGTGTGTGTGAGGAGAGACACCTGAGTATTGTCCAGTGTTCTGACCAAGAGTTAGTCGCCCCAGGCGCCGTCTCCTCGTCTTTAGGTGAATGTCAGGGGGAGGAGCCTCACTCAGCGTGTCACTTCCTGCAGGCCTCGGCGCAGTGCTGGAACTGAGCGAAGCTGAGAAACACCTGCTCCAGTGAGATCTGGCTGACGCAGTAGTCCTCGATGCTGTACTTCTCTTTGGCTGTTTCTAGAACACCAAACACCTGAGCACAAAAAAACACATGTTAGAAATCAAGAGTCATATCTGTTTTACAGCAAAATTGACTGTCTGTTCTCATGAAGATAAGCACTCTTCATGCAGGAAACGCCTGTCTGCAAGTACACGCAATACATTTTTCTACATTCAAATGTTTCACTGCTGAAAGTCCTGAACCAAGCAAGCCAGTGGTGACAGTGGCAAGAAACAAACTTCACCGATTGACGAAAGTAAACGAAAACACCTCGAGAGAAACCTGGCACGACCATTTCTCCTATGTCCAAACTCCATTTACACAGCTGCATTCTAGGCACCGGAGCCTGGAGAACGCTGGACGTCCAATGTGGAGAAGCTGCAGGTGTGTGTAGGTCGTCGGAGGGTGTTCAGGCTGGCCCACAGGATCAGACTCGTCTGTCTGTCTCATGATCTCCACTCCACCATGACCACCACACCATCTGCTTAGGATACAGCCTGGTCCAGGATTATGGAGACTTCTAGAAGTCCTCTATGGTTGGCATCATCTCCTCGTATTCAATTCAATTCACCTTTATTTCTATAGCGCTTTTACAATGTAGATTGAGTCAAAGCAGCTTCACATAGAAGATTATAGTAAATTGAAACGGTGTCAGTTCAGTTTTCAGTGTTTAGGTTCAGTTTAGCTCAGTTCAGTGTGGTTTAATAATCACTACTGAGAGTCCAAACACTGAGGAGCAATTCCATCGATGCGCAGCTCTACAGATCCCGAACCATACAAGCCAGTGGCAACAGCGGTGAGGAAAAAACTTCACCAATTGGCGAAAGTGAAGAATTTAAAAAAAACCTCGAGAGAAACCAGGCTCAGTTGGGCACGACCATTTCTCCTATGGCCAAACGTCTTGTGCAGAGCTGCAGTCTAGGCGCCGGAGGCTGGACCTCAGCGAAGACTCGGCTGTCCTTGGAGCGTCACAGGAATCAGTCTCATGCTCGCCACTCCTCCATGACCACCACAGCAGCTGCTCAGGATTATGGAGACTTCTAGAAGTAATCATCTCCTCGTATGTGTTGTATGTTGTCCTTGAGGCACATCAATGGTGCTGCACAATCTAGGGATGAGTATCCCCAGGTGGAAATACATACATACATACATACATACACACATACATACATACATACATACATACATACATACACACATACATACACACATACATACACACATACATACACACATACATACACACATACATACACACATACATACACACATACATACATACATACATACATACATACATACATACATACATACATACACACATACATACACACATACATACACACATACATACACACATACATACACACATACATACATACATACATACATACATACATACATACATACATACACACATACATACACACATACATACACACATACATACACACATACATACATACACACATACATACATACACACATACATACATACATACATACATACACACATACATACACACATACATACACACATACATACATACATACATACACACATACATACACACATACATACATACATACATACATACATACATACACACATACATACACACATACATACACACATACACACATACATACATACATACATACATACATACATACATACATACATACATACATACATATACACATATACACATACACATATACACATATACACATACACATACACATACACATACACATATATATATATATTGTGGCATACATTAAAGATGATATAACAAATTATATATAGAAGATCTAGGGCAGGACAGAATCTGCAGACATTGTTTTTGCTATTTCTGTGGAGAATTTTGTTAAAAATCTGCAGATTTATGCGGAATGATTTTGGGAGTATAATAATTAAAATATAAAATAAAAAAATAATACCTTTTTAAATTTTGTTTAATGTTTACAATGCAAATCCAATTAGATCCACTTTATTTGGTAAACGAAGCAAGTCTCTCACATAATATATCTATTAAAAAACAAAATATATTCCTTTACAAACTGTATTGTGATTAAATCATATGAATATTTTCATATTAGCCAATAATATTAATGAAATATTACTAATTGAAAAACTGAATAAATATAAATGTACACACATTTACACACGTACATAAACAGAATCAATGTTGAGCTAAAAAAACTGCAGAATTCTGTGCGCACAGATTCTGTGTGGGCCTAGTTATGTCTAAGATACTATATCTGTGTATATGCAAAAGTAACTATAAAGTATATTATATTTTGTGTGTCTTACATTCCTTAGACTGTGAGGACCAAATGTCCCAACAAGTATAGCAGTACAAGTACATTTTGACCTTGTGGAGACATTTTTTTTTGTTCCCCTTAAGGAAAACGACTCGTAAATCAGACAGAATTAAGGATTTTGGAAATGTTAAAATGCAGATTGTTTCCTGTGAGGGTTGGGGGAGAGAATATACAGTTTGTACAGTATAAAAATAATTACGTCTATTGGAAGTCGCCAAAAAGTTGTTTGTGTTTTTGAAACATTTTGAAACCAATAAAATGTTTATCACAAACACTGCATGACAAATACTGTTTTACAAACAGCTACAATAAATGTAAATCATTTTCAATAATATTGTAATTTAAGTTCGTGTAAAACAAAACAAAAAATGCATCTGAGTTTGAACAATATAACAAATAATAGATATGTTCATTAATAATTTGTATACTTTTTACATTTTGATTTTTTTTTTTTTACATTTAAGTGCAGAATAAACTAAAAAAAGGTCAAGTAAAATGCAATGAATTGTGGAAAACTGCATATTTTGCAAAATCTACTGCATAGTACCTGCATAAAGAACATTTGCATACAGTATACACATCCAAATCCAACTGTTGAGACAGCATATGTGTGAGCCGTTACCTGAGCCCAGGTCAGTGTTTTATCTGTCAGGTGATAGTGGACCATGCCCTGGTGTTCATCCTTCAGTAAACTTCCTGCAAGAGCCATCAGATGAAAGATTAGCAAAGCATTCAAACCATTGTCCGGCCAGATATACACATTGTGGGATTTATAAACCTGGAAAAGTGCTCTCAATGAAGTCTTTGAAGAGCTGCAGGTCCATCTCCTCCAGCTCCGTCTCCACACGCACTTTAGCCAGCAGTGTGTACCCGCTGCCGAACTTACTCTTCAGGTGCTGTGGGCTGCCCAGACACTTAAACTGACCGTTCACCATCACAGCCAGACGAGTGCACAGTGCCTCACACTCCTCCATACTGCAGAAAGAGAGAGTTCTGCTTTACATGGACATCAATACTCATCATAAAAAGAGACATTTGGCGTATCTAAAGACGTTCAGTTTGATGTAGATGTACCAAAAAAGTGCACTGTACGTCCTCTAGTGGTAATCTTTGAAATTGCACAAAGCCCATGTTGCGCTCTTGAAAAAATCCTTTGTTCGTTATAACTTTTTAATATGATTAGGACAATATTCTGATAAAGAGTCTACCATGTAAACTTGAGAATTTGATTATCTTGTAAGAATGGCTATAGCAGTTCTAACTGTAGCCTTCTATATTGTCTTATTCAGATTAAGGTGAATAATTAGATTACTGATGTCCATGTTTATGTATTGATTGGTTAGTGAAGTGTGTGACTGACCTGTGTGAGGTTATAATGATGGCTTTGCCAGACTCTCTGGTGCGCGTGATTGCATCCCACAGCAGCCGTCTGGCCACAGGGTCCATGCCAGTGGACGGTTCATCCAGAAAGATCACCGGCGGACCACCAATCAGAGCCATGCCTGCGCTCAACTTCCTCTTATTGCCGCCACTGTGAAGGTGAAGAAATGACAGCAATATTTCATTTTGAGACTTAAGATCCACAAGTTTTTTGCATGGGTTTACTATGCATTCATCATCATACATAACTTCCCACAAATCACATCTATATTTCTATCATATACATCTTTCCACCCAAGCATATCTATGAACTATTTAATCTCTAATTCCCATCTATTGCACCTATACTTCTAACATATTATAAGTTCATTCAACATACCTAACAATCTCTTCATCATACCCAACCACCATTATACCATAATGTACATATAATATCCACAAACCCTTAACCATCCTTCATATTAAGACACAAAAATTAGCAGTTTTTACATTTTAATTGCTTTTTTTTTATTGCAACCAAAGAAATTAAACTTTGTACAGAAGAAAAATATAATCCTGTAAACTAGTGTTGTCAAAAGGATCAACTTTCATACCAATCGTACTAAAAAAAAGCGTCAATTTCCCACTAACAATTGAGCAATGTTTTTAGTGCTTTCTTAAACACTGCTTAATGGCTGTGACATTGAAACCAGTGTCTGTAAATCTGTGTTTGCACTTGGTGAACAGAGTGGTAAACTGATGACCTTTACGGCCAATCAGAGTCATTTTTGTTGAGCACAATAGCCCATCAGCAGTGTTTAAGAAAGTGCTCAACAGCGCTGAAATATTAGCGGGAAATTGACATTTTTAAAAGTCCAGTATCGATTGGTACTGAATTCGATACTTTTGATAACACTACTATAAACAATGTCATTGCTCTGTTAAATATAACTTGGGAAATATTCGATAAAAACATAATTTCACAGGAGGGTTAATAACTGTTTAAGCATCTATAAATCATGTCTAACCTTTATCAAATCTAATGGTAATATATACAGTATGTATGTATATATATATATATATATATATATATATATATATATATATATATATATATATATATATATATATACATATATATATATATATATACATATATATATATATATATATATATATATATATATATATATATATATATATATATATATATATATATATACACACACACCAGTGTTTCCCAACCCTGTTCCTGAAAGCACACCAACAGTACACAATTTCAACCTCTCCCTAATCAAACACAACTGAATCAACTCATCAGAACATAAGACGACACTCCAAAACCTGAAATTAATGGATCAGATCGAGGAGACATCCAAAATATGTACACTATCTTACAAAAGTCGTCACCTATCCAAGTTTTAGGAACAACAAATAATAACTTGACTTCTAGTTGATCATTTGGTATCAGAAGTGGCTTATATGAAAGGCAAAGGCCTCTAGATTATGCTTATTTTACCAAAATAAAATATGATCATGCCTTGATTTTTAATTAGGACAGTAAGGTCTGACTTTGCTTAGACAAAAGTCTTGTCACTTAACAGAAATAATGTACAGTGTAGAATTTAAAGTCATGATGCAGTAGAAAAAGAATGAATATTGTGTATGACTCCCATGAGTTTGGAGAACTGCATCCATCGATCTCTGCAGTGACTCAAATAACTTATTAATAAAGTCATCTGGAATGGCAAAGAAAGCGTTCTTGCAGGACTCCCAGAGTTCATCAAGATTCTTTAGATTCATCTTCAATGCCTCCTTCTTCATTTTACCCTAGACATGCTCAATAATGTTCATATCTGGTGACTGGGCAGGCCAATCCTTGACCTTCTTTGCTTTCAGGAACTTTGATGTGGAGGCTGAAGTATGAGAATGAGCCTTATCATGCTGAAGAATTTGCCCTCTCCTCTGCTTTGTAATGTAATGGGCAGCACAAATGTCTTGATACCTCAGGCTGTCGATGTTGCCATCCACTATGCAGATCTCTCGTACGCCCCCATACTTGATGTAACCCCAAACCATGATTTTTCCTTCACCAAACTTGACTGATTTCTGTGAGAATCTTGGGTCCATGTGGGTTCCAATAGGTCTTCTGCAGTATTTGTGATGATTGGGATGCAGTTCAACAGATGATTCATCAGAAAAATCGACCTTCCGCCACTTTTTTAACTAGAAGTCAAGTTATTATTTGTTGCACTTACAACTGGGATTGACGACAAGACTTTTGTTAGGTAGTGTACTATTGGTGTGCCTCCAGGAACAGGGTTGGGAAACACTGATCTAACCATCAATCAATCATTTCCAACCATCCGTCCAAAAACCCACACTCTTTCTCTCAGGTTTGATATTCATACCTGTAGCTGCGGACGAGTTTGTCAGCGTGAGGTTCGAGCAGCAGCGAACGCAGGACGTTTTCCACACAGGCGGTGACATATTTCTCTGGGATGCCCCTCAGTCTGGCGTACATGCTCAGGGTTTCCCGTCCCGTCATGTGATCCAGTACCGCGTCGAACTGGGGGCAGTAGCCGATTCTCTGCTGCACCTGAAGTCATATTTAATAACGCGTAAACCATACATCATTCATTCACACCATGACTACACTATAAAATCTAATTATTTAATGATAATCTCAAGTTTTAAGAATCTGAATTGGAGTTAAATGGCTCCATGTTGATAAAACGTTCACCTTTTTGACATCTGTGTGGATGCTGTAGCCATCAATAAACGCGTCCCCTGATGTGATGCTTTCATCTCCCGTCAGCATTTTAAATGTTGTAGTTTTCCCCGCTCCATTAAAACCCAGCAGACCAAAGCACTCGCCCTTCCCAACGGCCAATGACAGACGGTCCACTGCTAACAGCGACTGCCCACCTGAATACATCTAGTGAAACAAACACAGATCCTGAGTGGATTTGTTCGGCTGCAGATTTGTTTATAGAATACATAACATTTTGGATAAGGTATATTAATGCTGTGATTAAATTTACATGCCATTGTGACATTAGCTATGTTTCCATCCAAATATGCAAATAAAATTTATGCGCAAAACTGGAATATTGCATAAAAGACGTGCAAATAAGTTTATTTATAAACTAATTTCGAGAGGATCATGTGTTTATGATTGCTGGTGGCCGGTCCCGCATTATTCAATTTATGATTCACTAATCAGACGATTCCTAAGCCACTATAAATACCCTGAGTTCCATATAACAGCCAACTTCAATTTGAATCCCCCCTTCCACCCCTGCTTCTCTTTTCCTAGATAGGTGGCACGGTGACCCAGTGGTTAGCACTGTCACCTCACAGCAAGAACGTCCCTAGTTCTAGTCCTTACCAAGCCAGCCGACGTTTCTGTACGGAGTTTAAACGTTCTCCCCATGCTCACGTGGGTTTTTCCCCCGAGTTCCCCGGTTTCCTCCCACCATCCAAAAACATGCAACTAAAGTAATTGACTAATCCAAATCGGCACCATAGACATGCTCCTAGTAAGTAGTTATCTCTTAAGAGCAATCACTATCTGTTCATTAGCTACTACAGCAGGGGAGTTCTCAAGATCTACCTGAGCTCAAACTCCCCTCTCGCCTTGCAAGCCCCAGGCTTGAAGATCTTATGAGCTCAGGGCTCTTTCCCGGGACAGCATGCCTACCAAGCTTTATAATCAATTATCAGCTAAGTGTAAACTCTTGAAAGCAGGGTTTTCATCCAACATAGTCGGAATTTAAGTAAATGGAATTTAATGCGGTAGGAATCTGCGCGAGTCTTTTCTTTATTTAATAAATGACTTGTGACTCAGAAGACAATGCTGACACGCAATGAACACGTGGTGGCGTTTGTCTATTCACACATATTTTTATCATCGCAAGAACTCTAATAACAAAATAACATGACTTTTTACTGGAATTTGTTGGATAAAGTGTTTCCGTCATAGTTTATGCGCATCTTTTCTAATCGAATAAAAAGTTTATCCTATTCAGTTATGCGCATACGCTTTTTACACGCATTTTCAAAATCTATGCGCATCTTGCCGTTTCCATTAACCGATTTTTTATGCACATATCCAAAATTCGCATGAAAAGAGGTGGATGAAAGCATAGCTAATGCTTTTTTTAATGTTGTGAAAGCGTGTAGAAATATACCTTTTTGGACACATAAAAATAAGCATAACATCATTATCACATCTGCCTGAATGTTGCAGTACTCTAATAAGCCCTGTAAATGTGTTGACCATGACTTTTATTTTTTTGACAATGACAGAACCAGCAAATAAAATGACTCAAAATTGCAGACAGTCACTGAACAGACGTTGAAAATAGTCCCGTCAAGTGCTTTGAAATGTGCACTTTTGTTTGATGTTTGACAATTTTAACAAACATGAAGAGGGGGTGGGTATTGGTGGGTGAGTAGCTCCTCCACTTAAAAAAAAAAGGCATTTTTTTTTTAATCACAGCTCTGTCAGTGAGAGTGGTTGAGTTCAAACGCATATAGAAATAGCATCTAGAAGGGGGCGGGACATGTCAGATACTAAAGAGCATTTGATTGGTCAGACGATTTGATAACAGAAATATAAGATGGAAGTGACAAACTGCAGGCTTTGGTTGTTTATATCTTCTAAATATGAAATTTGCCACTGTTTTGGAGCACACTAGCTTTTATAGATATTCTCATGACTAACATACTGATGCTTGCATCTAAAAACATGATTTTAATTTCACAGGAACTTTAATCATAGTGGAAATTTGCCTTTAGCCCAAATTCAGCAAAGCTTTTAATAGAGTATCTGCATGTTTTATGCTGTTTTTCCAATAGGTGGCGCCAACTAACTGATTCTGTACACTAAGGCCATTGTCGCAATGATACTATTGTACTACTAGTCTACTATTAGTTTGTTTGATCATGCCACCTTTGCTTTTGCCTTACAGCAATTCTATGTAAATAATTATAATGTTGTGTATATGTATCTATTCTATTTTCATTTTATGCCAAGCCTTCCTTGGACAGGTGTTGACAGGGTGTCCGCGGGGTTATAAAAAGTATTAAAAGTTGATAAATCAATTATGAGAAAATTCAGGGCCTTAAAAGCCATTAAAAAGTCTTAAATCGTGTTTTTTTTAGGTCTTAAATTTTGTTCAAGCGTTGTCCAAAGTGTTTGACTCCTAATATTAACAACAGCGTGCTTGATTCACACGATTGTCACATAATTTGCGACAAATGCTGGAAGGTGATGTGACGCTCTCCACATGTAGCGAAACCATAGAGCGAAACAGACGGCAAAACGGGAAAACGTAAGTTTGCGCCTCCTGGTTGAAGAAAGACGAGTTTAAACAGTGGTGGAAGCCTGTCGCTGAAAACAACCGCGAGGCCTACTGTGCGTATTGTAAAATGAAAATTAGTATCGTCGATGGGCATAAGCGCTGTACACATCCAGGGTGCTAGCCACAAGGCTTCTGTTGGCCGCAGAGAACAGCTACAGCCGTCCATCGCCAGTTATTATGCACCACCAGCCACACCACTACCCAACACGACAGCTGAACTTGTCAAATAGCTACGACGACAACCTCAGCCCTGACGTCTGTTGCTACGGACGCCACATTAATACGTGTAGAGCAGGGGTGTTCCAAACTCGGTCCTGGAGGGCCGGTGTCCTGCATAGTTTAGCTCCAACTTCCTTCAGCACACCTGCCTGGAGCTTTCTAGTATACCTAGAGCGAGCTTGATTAGCTGGTTCAAGTGTGTTTAATTGGGGTTGGAACTAAAATATGCAGGACACCGGCCCTCCAGGACTGAGTTTGGGCAGCCCTGGTGTAGAGGTTATCTGGGCACTTTACACTGCAGCGAATCACCACTTTCTGAACTCGAACGAAGGCATTTTAGATATTTTCAAGTCGATGCTTCCGGATTCCGACATAGCGAAGACATTCACCTGTGGCAAGGACAAAACTGGTTACACGATACATCATGAGATTTGGGCTAGCACCCTACTTTAAGCAGCAGCTCATTGACGCCATCAACAAAGCTGGCTCGTTTTTGTGTTAATGTTCGACGAGTCTCTCAATCAGTCAACAAAAAAGAAGCAGCTCGACGTACATGTTTGTTTTTGGGATAGTAATGGTAAATGTCTCAGATATTTTAATTACTCTTGCCTTTTGATTCATTTTTTTCTTTCAAGCTTTGTTTCTTGCGAGCTTATCTGAGTTCTGTTGCATGGTTGTGCTTCATTGATTTAATTATAAAACTGTTTATTAACAACTGTTTATTAAGTTAAAGGTTTGATACTGATGTGCAACTTGAAGTGGCAATGAGGTCTTAAAATATTCTGAGAAGGTCTTTAAAATGGTATTTCCTTTAGGATTCCTGCATATACCCTGGTTGAGAATAAGCAAATCAGCTGAAACACTTAAATGCATTTGGTTGTCCGGTGTAATTGTGATGTTCATGTCAAATAAATAAATAGCAATAATAATAATATAGTCAGTTATCAAAATCAATAAATATCTATGGACTGAGAATGATGGAACCAATTTATGTACAATGGTCAAACTGTCAGACAATCTAGATTACATAGAACTTTTGGTCCTCCAAATTTATATCAGGATGGTGCTTAACAAGTGTACCTTGCTGAGCTCCTGTACCACAAGCGGGCTGCCCACCATAGACTCCACCACCGGCTGACATTCTAAAACCCTCTTCCTCTCCTCCGCAACGTCTCGGTCTTCAGGTTGAAGAGCTTCTTCTGCTAACAGCAGAGCCTGGCAAAAAAAAAAAAAAACCCAAACACAAGTATTATCAATGACATTCATTCTAATTCTATAGAAGCACATGCCCTGCCTTTTTTCTTTAATCACCTTCTTGCGTCTCCTGCAGAGGTGGAGTAGCAGGCGGACGCACCGGAGCTCAATGAGGAACAGCAGGATTATGAAGACGATGCCTTGCAAGGACAAAGCCACCAGGAAGCGTCCGACTCCAGGCTCCTCCATGGAAAAGTAGTTCATTTGATATGTGACGTCTGCGGATGACCAGCAGAAATAACAATGAGGATGATGCACTTCTCAAATATGTCAGTGCTTCATTCATCATATATCTGATCTTGTATGCATCTAAATCATTGAACCAGTATCTAACCATGCAACCAATATATCCAATCGTGCATCCGCCACATCTAACTATACGCCTAACATATATCCTTGCATCCGTCATATCGAACCGCTCATCTGTCAAATCCAACCTCTCATCTGTAATATCAAACCGCTCATCTGTAATATCCAACCACTCATTTGTTATATAGTCATCTGTTGATCATATCTGATACCCATCATACAGTTTCTAACAATACATTCATCTCATCTTACCATGTGGCTATCAAATCTAAATTGCATCCTTTGTATCTAACCACTCATCTATCATATCTAACCCAAAGCGCAACACATATGCAACATGACATACTGTGTGTGTTTCAACCGCACAAGATGTCCATTATGTAGTAAAGGTTGTAACGCACATGCTTGCTGTGATGATTGGTGCTAGGTTTGGGGTAGGTGTAGATGTTGAGTGAGAACCGCTGGTGCATGAACGTCGACATAAGGGACGTGACCGTTTTACACGTATTCATACAAAAAATCAAAATACTACAGGACACTACGCTGCAAAGACATTGTACTGCATATGCATGCTAATATGCGCTACAGGATGCAGCAAGGGGTGTCTCAAAAAACTAGCCTAGAGAAAACTAGCCTAGCCACAATTTAAAAACTAGCCTAATGTGCCATCTGTTGTTAAAAACTAGCCTAGAGCGCCATCTACTGTTAAAAAGCTAGCCTAGAGCGCCATCTGCTGTTAAAAAATAGCCTAGAGCGCCATCTGCTGATTAAAACTATCCTAGAGCTTCATCTGCTGTTAAAAAACTAGCCTAGAGCACCATCTCGTGTAAAAACTAGCCTAGAGCACCATCTGCTGTTAAAAATCTAGTCTAGAGCGCCATCTGCTGCAAAAATCTAGCCTAGAGCGTCATCTGCTGTTAAAAATCTAGTCTAGAGCGCCATCTGCTGTAAAAATCTTGCCTAGAGCGCCACCTCGTGTAAAAACTAGCCTAGAGCGCCATCTGCTGTTAAAAAAACTAGCCTAGAGCATGATCTTCTGTTAAAAACTAACCTAGAGCGCCATTTGCTGTAAAAACTATCCTAGGTCACCATCTGTTGTTAAAAAATAGCCTAGAGCACCTTCTACTGTTAAAAACAAGCCTAGAGCACCATCTGCTAATAAAAAATATCCTAGATTACCATCTGCTGTTAAAAAATAGCCTAGAGCACCATCTGCTGTTAAAAACTAGCCTAGAGCGCCATCTGATGTTAAAAACTAGCCTAGAGCGCCACCTGCTGTTAAAAAAACTAGCCTAGAGCGCCATCTGCTGTTAAAAAATAGCCTAGAGCGCCATCTGCTGATTAAAACTATCCTAGAGCTTCATCTACTGTTAAAAAACTAGCCTAGAGCACCATCTGCTGTTAAAAATCTAGTCTAGAGCGCCATCTGCTGTAAAAATCTAGCCTAGAGCACCACCTCCTGTAAAAATCTAGCCTAGAGCGCCATCTGCTGTAAAAATCTAGCCTAGAGCGCCACCTCCTGTAAAAATCTAGCCTAGAGCGCCATCTGCTGTTAAAAATCTAGCCTAGAGCGCCACCTCATGTAAAAACTAGCCTAGAGCACCATCTGCTGTAAAAATCTAGCCTAGAGCGCCATCTGCTGTTAAAAATCTAGTCTAGAGCGCCATCTGCTGTAAAAATCTAGCCTAGAGCGCCACCTCCTGTAAAAATCTAGCCTAGAGCGCCATCAGCTGTTAAAAATCTAGCCTAGAGCGCCACCTCGTGTAAAAACTAGCCTAGAGCGCCATCTGCTGTTAAAAAAACTAGCCTAGAGCATGATCTTCTGTTAAAAACTAACCTAGAGCACCATTTGCTGTAAAAACTATCCTAGGTCACCATCTGCTGTTAAAAAATAGCCTAGAGCACCTTCTACTGTTAAAAACTAGCCTAGAGCACCATCTGCTAATAAAAAATATCCTAGATTACCATCTTCTGTTAAAAAATAGCCTAGAGCACCATCTGCTGTTAAAAACTAGCCTAGAGCGCCATCTAATGTTAAAAACTAGCCTAGAGCGCCACCTGCTGTTAAAAAAACTAGCCTAGAGCGCCATCTGCTGTTAAAAAATAGCCTAGAGCGCCATCTGCTGATTAAAACTATCCTAGAGCTTCATCTACTGTTAAAAAACTAGCCTAGAGCACCATCTGCTGTTAAAAATCTAGTCTAGAGCGCCATCTGCTGTAAAAATCTAGACTAGAGCACCACCTCCTGTAAAAATCTAGCCTAGAGCGCCATCTGCTGTAAAAATCTAGCCTAGAGCGCCACCTCCTGTAAAAATCTAGCCTAGAGCGCCATCTGCTGTTAAAAATCTAGCCTAGAGCGCCACCTCATGTAAAAACTAGCCTAGAGCACCATCTGCTGTAAAAATCTAGCCTAGAGCGCCATCTGCTGTTAAAAATCTAGTCTAGAGCGCCATCTGCTGTAAAAATCTAGCCTAGAGCGCCACCTCCTGTAAAAATCTAGCCTAGAGCGCCATCAGCTGTTAAAAATCTAGCCTAGAGCGCCACCTCGTGTAAAAACTAGCCTAGAGCGCCATCTGCTGTTAAAAAAACTAGCCTAGAGCATGATCTTCTGTTAAAAACTAACCTAGAGCACCATTTGCTGTAAAAACTATCCTAGGTCACCATCTGCTGTTAAAAAATAGCCTAGAGCACCTTCTACTGTTAAAAACTAGCCTAGAGCGCCATCTGCTAATAAAAAATATCCTAGATTGCCATCTGCTGTTAAAAAATAGCCTAGAGCACCATCTGCTGTTAAAAACTAGCCTAGAGCGCCATATGCTGTTAAAAACTAGCCTAGAGCGCCACCTGCTGTTAAAAAAACTAGCCTAGAGCGCCATCTGCTGTTAAAAACTATCCTAGATTGCATCTGCTGTTGAAAAAAAATAGCCTAGAGCGCCATCTGCTGTTAAAAACTAGCCTAGACAGGGTTCTTACACCTTACAACTTCAAATTCCAGCCCTTTTCAAGCATTTTCAAAGTGCATTTTTATGCTTTTCCAGCATAAACAACCGCGGTAAATTACGTTTATATATGCTGTATGTACTTTTTCACATTTAAATCTATTGTGCTATTTTAATAAAACACAATATGGCATTTTAACTTAAATTGTTGAATACTTTAGAGCATAGATTTATAGTGGGATAGTTCACCCAAAAATGGTGAAAGAAAAAATAAAGTTCAGTTATTGGATGAAGCATTTTTTTAAGTTTGGTCTCTTTCTACGTAAAGTTGATATCTCAAAAATGAGCTTACAGTCAGATTTTGTTTGGGTGTAGTACCAAACGTTCAAGACCAGTCGCTCATAATATTTCATGTGCATTGCTATTCAAAATTCATGTAACAAATTGAATCCTTATAAGTCTGAGAACAATCTTGCTGCAAATTAATGAACTGTTCCTATGTCAACTGTTTTGAAATTCAGTCACCAAATATGGAAACCATAGTTTGTAAGCTTTCATCAAGTAATTCATTCATTTATTCATTTTAATAGCAATAACGGTCTTTTCATGAGTTGCATTATTATTTTAATCTTAGTGATTGCAGGCCCTTTTGCGATGGTGTATGCGCTGCAGTTGCATGACTGACAACATCGTGATGAATAAATGAAGGATTAAATAGAACATCTCGTGCTTAAAATGTGTGGGAAACGCTGTTAAGTTACCTGCAAACTCCGTCCCTCAGGCTTTACAGTGAATGGCTTTAGTAATTTTCATAGCGGACTTTAACACACCGGAAGTCTTTTATGCACTCTTCGAAAAGTGTAAATGCTGGATTAACATTCACCACATGATCACTGATCAGATGTGCCGTTATTTGTAACTTGTGTTATTTTCTTTCTCTCGTATCCAGACCTTTACATTTTCGCGGCTCGCAGCTGTAGCTCTCTGTCATCTGAACTGAGTGATTGACAGCTGATATTAACCAATCCATTCGCGTTCAGTTCAAGAGCAGTGGGCCAATCAGAAGAGCTTTAAGGCGGAGCAGGCATTGCGGGCTTTGTTTACTGCAGCAAGTTGATATGACAACTGTTTTAAACACTGCATTTGGCGTTAAGTGCAAATATGCATTCTGATTGAAGCTTGCATAGATAAAATTTCGGGGGCATATGCGACCAAAACGGTCGTAATTTCGAGTCTTGCAATTTCAAATTCAAGCAGTTTCAAGCACTTTGTCCAAAATCCAAGCACTTTTCTAACCTTGAAAACACTATATTAAAAATCAAGCATTTTCCAGGATTTCCAGCACCCGTATGAACCCTGCCTAGAGCACCTTCTGCTGTTAAAAACTAGCCTAGAGTGCCATCTGCTGTTGAAAAAAGTAGCCTAGAGCACCATCTGCTGTTAAAAACTATCCTAGATTGTCATCTGCTGTTAAAAACTAGCCTAGAGCACAATCTGCTGTTAAAAAAATGTAGCCTAGAGCGCCACCTGTTGTTTAAAACTATCATAGATCGCCATCTGCTGTTAAAAAATAGCCTAGAGCACCATCTGCTGTTAAAAACTAGCCCAGAGTGCCGTCTGCTAATTAAAACTATCCTAGATCGCTATCTTCTGTTAAAAAACAGCCTAGAGTGCCATCTGCTGATAAAACTATCCTAGAACTCCATCTGCTGTTAAAAAAATAGCCTAGAGCACCATCTGCTGGAAAAAAAAACTAGCCTAGTGCCATCTGTTGTTTAAAACTATCCTAGATCGCCATCTGCTGTTAAAAAAAATAGCCTAGATCGCCATCTGGTGTTAAAAAAATAGCCTAGAGCACCATCTGTTGTTAAAAAACTAGCCTAGAGCACCATCTGTTGTTAAAAAAATATCCTAGAGCGCCATCTGCTGTTAAACAAATAGCCTAGAGCACCATCTGTTGTTAAAAAAATAGCCTAGAGCACCATCTGCTGTTAAAAAAATAGCCTAGATCGCCATCTGCTGTAAAAAATATCCTAGAGCGCCATCTGCTGTTAAAAAATAGCCTAGAGCACCATCTGCTGTTAAAAAAAATAGCCTAGAGCACCATCTGCTGTTTATAAACTAGCCTAGAGCGCCATCTGCTGTTTATAAACTAGCCTAGAGCGCCATCTGCTGTTTATAAACTAGCCTAGAGCACCATCTGCTGTATCTAAGCTCCAAATGAATTCAAGAAACAGTATGATGCATTTTGAATATATCTGAATTGATACATTCCTTCCTGAACAATTTTTCACTGTATTTCAGCTGTATTTTCCGGGTGTGTGGTTCTTCAGCATGTGTGTTCATCACGTCAGAAACTCACTGTAGTACTTGCAGATGCTCTCCGCAATAAAGCTGGAGGTGCAGAAGGTGATCATCTCGTAGTTCTGGTAGAACTGAGTGAAGGACATGCCCAAGCAGTAATTTGGGAAGATCAGGAAGACCTTATCCAGAAGGTGTGAGAGATGGAGCAAATTCAGCTCTGGGAGAAAACAAAAGAGGAGTGAAAACACGTGCTTGCAGGACAAAAAAACTAAAGTGTGGACGTGCGTGTCTCACCTGGTATGGTCATGATGGTGACTGCAAGGAAGGTGGCGGTGCCGCTGATGATGTTGAAGATGGTGAGGCGCGTGTAGGCTGTGGCGGCTGTGGAAAACAGGAAACTCAGCAGGTACATGAGAGGAATCACTGCCCAACCGTACAGAAGCAGCAACAGCAGAACGTCCACCAGGTGGTTTTGGGCCACAAACGCCTTCACTGAGAACACCCTGAAGACCACCTGAGGAGAACATGTCAAGCATGGATGTAATTCAAATGATGCACCTATTGAGGGAACTACTTAAAATTTGATTATGCAAATCATCAGTCCAAGGCACTCAAAATAGCCATTGGTATCAAACTAGCCTAATGATACTGTAGTTCTGTCATAGATGGAAAGTTTATACTGACCAGCATGAGCAGGCAGGGCAACAGGAAGTTGATGAGGTCCCACAGCAGGGCGGAGAACCAGAAGTTGGTGAGGTAAACCCCGCTGACCTGCTGCACGTGTTTCGACTTGACTGAGCGCTCGGACACGAGGAGCAGGGCAAAGGTGCTGGCTAATGAAGCCATGCCGTACATCAGGTTTATGGCGATGGCAAAGCCTGTCTGACTCCTGCAGATACAAAAATCAGGTACAATGACGAGGAAAAACAACTAAAGATGAAACCTTCACTAAGGGTTTAAGATTTAAGCAAATTATTTGTTAAGGCTTTATGATTTAAATAATGCAGAATTTTGAATGTAATTATGGGGGGAAAAGTATTAAACTGTGTCATTTGATTACCATAATATTTGACAAATCTGTATTAAATCATCAAACACAATATAGAAGAATTTATGTGAAAATGTCCTACTTTTGTAAAATATAAATAAAATAAAACATCTTTTAGAGGGAACTAAAAACATTTAAATGAATAAATAAAACATATTTTAGAGGGAACTAAAAACATTTAAATAAATAAAAAATAAAATAAAACCTCTTTTAGAGGAAACTAAAAACATTTAAATAAATAAACAAATAAAATAAAACATATTTTAGAGGAAACTAAAAACATTTAAATAAATAAATAAAACATCTTTTAGAGGAAACTAAAAACATTTAAATAAATAAACAAATAAAACATCTTAGAGGGAACTAAAAACATTTAAATAAGTAAAAAATAAAATAAAACATTTTAGAGGAAACTAAAAACTTTTAAATAAATAAATAAAACACCTTTTAGAGGGAACTAAAAACATTTAAATAAATAAAAAAATAAAACACCTTTTAGAGGGAACTAAAAACATTTAAATAAATAAAAAAATAAAACACCTTTTAGAGGGAACTAAAAACATTTAAATAAATAAAAAATTAAAATAAAACATCTTTTAGAGGGAACTACAAACATTTAAATAAATAAAAAATAAAATAAATCATATTTTAGAGGAAACTAAAAACATTTAAATAAATAAAACATCTTTTAGAGGGAACTAAAACATTTAAATAAATAAAAAAATTAAATAAAACATATTTTAGAGGGAACTAAAAACATTTAAATAAATAAAAAAAATTAAATAAAACATTTTATAGGGAACTAAAACATTTAAATAACTAAAAAAATAAAATAAAACATATTTTAGAGGGAACTAAAAACATTTTAAAAAAATAAAATAAAACATTTTAGAGGGAACTAAAAACATTAAAAAAATTTAAAAATTAAATAAAACAGCTTTTATAGGGAACTAAAACATTTAAATAAATAAATAAATAAAACATCTTTTATAGGAACTAAAAAGATTTAATAGTAATAATTCTGTTTTTACTTGAATTCAGTTGATTATGCTTGATTTTTCACTATTAAAATGTTAAAATAAACTGGGAATTTAGGCAAAATGGGGAAAAAAAGCATTAAATCCTGAAACACAAATGTAGGAAAATTTGTGTGAAACATGTCCTACTTTCGTAAAAAAACATCTTTTATCAAATCATAATACACAATACTGGGAAATGTATGTAAAATGTCATACTTTTGTAAAAATAAATAAATAAATAAAACATTTTATAGGGAACTAAAACATTAAAATTGTAATAGTTCTAATTTTATATGAATTCAGTTGATATGCTTGATTTTTGACTTAAAATTAACACACAATATAGGAAAATATATGTGGAAAAAGTCCTACTTTTGTAAAAAATAAATAAAACACCTTTTATAGGGAAAACGTTAAAACTTTAATAATTAGGATTTTATGTTATATGAATTCAGACTTCTTTTTTTGACTAAAAAACTGAAATATACAAGGAATTTGGGCAAAATGGAATAAGAAATTGAAATGGATTAGTATGATTATTAATAACATTATTGTTAAAATTGTATAGACCATTTTAAGGGAATTAAAAAAATAACAATGGTCCTAATGTATTTCCTGTTTTACATTTTTAATTTCCATACCTTCCGTGAATCCAAAAAGGTCCACATATTAATAAATAATGTCATTTGTTTTAACATTAAGTTATGACTGAACTGCCTCTTATTACAGTTATGAAATCTATGACAACTAGCAGGAAATGTTCATGGGCCAATGACATCACAACATTGAAACGGTCTATACAATTTTTACATTTAAGTTTTAATAATTTAACTGACTAAAATTGCTTTTATGACTTTTTTTTGTAAAAATTAAAACTTGTTAAAATTAATAATAAATTATTAGCTTTGTAATTCAATTGATTGTATAATATTACTACTGACTATTGAAATGGATTTAAACTACTAAAATTAAAAGAGAAACATGAAATTTGGTAAACAATAAACAGGAATTTTGGAAATAATAATACATTTCATAGATAAAGATTTCAGTTATTAAACATAAAAATGTCTTTGAATATAATTAATTAAGCATGCTTTCTCCCCATAAAAATGTTATCAAATAATAAAAACAATTCACCCAAAAATTGTAAATATATTTAAATATAGCACAACTGAATGCTCCACTAGCTGATACGTACTCGGAGAGCTGGCTCTGGGCCGTCTCGGACGCGTTGCGTGGCATGGGGTCATTTCCAGTCTGGATGGAGGCATTAGGTCCGGCTAGGAGCTTAAAGAGAGCATTATCCAGCAGCATGAGCGCTGTTGCGGACGTATGATAGCCCTGATTATTGAAGTACCCGATAACGTCGATGCTCCTCCTGGAACTGCTACTGAAAGCGGCGCCGACCACACAGTGCTCGTTGAAAGCTCCGCCCTCCCTCTGAGCATTATAGAGCACATACTCCGAGAAATCTAAACACACAAGCCACAAGTCAGGACACCACTGAGACTGTCACTGGTTTACTCATTTCTAGGGGGGTTTATGATTTTATTTGATAAGCTAATAATTGCTTTAAAACGTAACCATCGACATTGACCCAATATGAAAAATTGAACCAATATATACTGATGATAAGATCCTTACTACTTGATTACTTGATTCTGATTGGCTGATGAATGTTCTAAGGTGTGGTTATATTCATATAAACACACAGCTAAAGTAGTTCCAGGCAGGTTTTGGCCACATTACAGTTGCATATCACTACGCCCAATGATTTCATATCAAAACAAAAGGATTTAGATGAGATTTTTCAAGAAACTAGTCCTAAAAACAGAAGCAAACATTACTAATGTATTAAAATACAACCACTGAGCAAGGTATTTGGGTGTGGTTACTATAGCATAAGCAGAATAATGGACTCACAGCCCAGGTATAACGGCCACTACACTTCATCTCCACCTCAGGTGGGCATTATTTTCTTATAATCCACTGGCCTATTGTCAACTATTTCCTATGTAGCTACTTGCATGTCTACCAGTAGTGATAGAAATGAGATCAGGTCAGGAGTTGGGTCACTATTTAAGTGAATATTTGCAGACATTAAATTGCAGTGTGGTTATTTACACATTAACAAACAGCTAAAGTAGTTGGCCACATTACAATTCCATATCACTACGCCAAATGATTTCATATCAAAACAAATGATTTCAATCAGAACATCTGAGCAGTGTATTCGGGTGTGGTAACTATAGTGTAAGCAGAATAACTCTAGACTCTAGTCTCTTGAATTATTAGAAAATAATGCACACCGCAGGTATAATAGTGCATTATTTTTGAATAATTCAATGGCATGTTGTCAATTATTTTCTATATAGTAACTTGTCTAAAAAGAGATCTAGAATAAACATTAGGTCAGGACTCGGGTCATTATTTAAGTAAATATTTGCCAACGTTAAATTGCAAAAGTGAGTCCATGCCCAATAACAATCCGTAAGTTATTTACTAATAATTAAGTTATTTAACAATCACTAAAGGTTAGAATCTAAAGATCAAGAAAATAAATTCTAAAGTATGCGGTTATATTCATATAAACGCACAGCTAAAGTAGTTCCAGGCAGATTTTGGCCACATTACGGTTACATATCACTACACCCAATGATTTCATATCAAAGCAAAAGGATTTAGACAAGACTTTTTAAAGAAACTAGTCCTACAACCTGAAGCAAACATCACTAATGTACTGAAATACAACATCTGAGCAGTGTATTTGAGTGTGGTTACTATAGTATAAGCAGAATAATTGACTCTAGTCTGTTGAATTATTAGAAAATAATGCACAGCCCAGGTATAATGGTGCATTATTTTCTAATAATTCAATGGCCTGTTGTCAATTATTTTCTACACAGTAAATTATTAGTCTACCAGGAGTGCTAGAAATGAGATCAGGTCAGAAGTCGGGTCATTATTTAAGTGAATATTTGCCGACATTAAATTGCAGTGTGGTTATTTTCAGATAAACAAACAGCTAAAGTAGTTGCCCACATTACAATTCCATACCACTACGCCGAATGATTTCATATCAAAACAAAAGGATTTAGATGAGATTTTTAAAGAGAAAATAGTCCTACAAACTAAAGCAAACCCAACTAATGTATGGGAATACAACATCTAAGCAGTGTATTCAGGTGTGGTTACTATAGTATAAGCAGAATAATTGACTCTAGTCTCTTGAATTATTAGAAAATAATGCCCAGGTATAATGGTGCATTATTTTCTAATAATTCAATGGCCTGTTGTCAATTATTTTCTACACAGTAAATTATTAGTCTACCAGGAGTGCTAGAAATGAGATCAGGTCTGGGGTCGGGTCATTATTTAAGTAAATATTTGCAGACATTAAATTGCAAAAGCGAGTTCATGTACAATATCCATCCATAAGTTATTCACTAACAATCACTAAAGATTAGAATCTAAAGATCAAGAAACTTAAATTCTAAAGTATGCGGTTATATTCATATAAACACACAGCCAATGTAGTTCCAGGTAGATTTTGGCCACATTACGGTTACATATCACTACGCCCAATGATTTCATATCAAAACAAAAGAGCTTAGATGAGATTTTTAAAGAAACTAGTCCTACAAACCTAACTAATGTATGGGAATACAACACCTGAGCAGTGTATTTGGGTGTGGGTCCGCTAAATCACTAAAAGTCAGAAGCTAAGGCTTAGGGGAACAAAGATCACAAACCTGGCACTTGTAAATGAATGCTTTCCATTAAAACACACACACACACACACACACACACAAACAAACAACATATATAAACATTATTGGCATCCACTATCTACCAAAGCGAAATGAGCTAAAATGGCTAGCTTATTGGATATTTTCAAAAATACAATATAGTGCATCTCAAACTCATTGGTTTATTTTTTACCTGTTATATTAGTTGCAGCAATTGCATTCTGGGAAGGCAGCTGTGTGGTGTAGATTTCAGCCAGAAGTGAAGCCAGTGGCCCGGCGTTAGTTTCAACAGCGACTGGTACATGTGTCTGGCCGTATTGTTTTAGCGCCAGACGGAGCTGTGGTGAAGAATGGCTGCTGGGCAGGCTACGGGCCACTACGAGGGCCAACACTGTGAAGATGAGCGGCACCAGAAACTGAGCCACCATCACTTTCCAGTTGCGCCAGCTGTAGAGCGCCCTCTTCAGGAACATGGCGTAGAACTGCTGCATATACAGTCTGGCCTGAGGGCAAACACATGCACGTGCATTCATTAATACTAGTATTAAATAATTATCAAATACCACATTGCTTGGCTTTCTCCTGTTTTCAAGCTGTGAATTGCAGTAAATGCACAGACCCCGGTGTTGAGCTTGATGTTGGATCCGTCCTCTGAGATCATGGTGCAGCTGTCGGTGAAATCGGTCACGTCTGTCATGCCGCTGATGCTGCTGGAGTCGTCCATGGTCCAGTCGTGAGAGCGCCGCTCGTGCTGGTACTGCAGAGCCGGGAGCTGAATCGCCTGAATATCCAGACTCGAGTCCACCAGCTTGCCGACCCTGAGCATGAGTATGAGCACAGAGATTTCAAATGTTTTTTAAAAAACAAAATGTGCTGCTCACATTTGTCTACATTTATTTAAGCAAAAACACAGTAAAATACTTTATAAAATTGTGAAATATTATTATATTTCAAAATATCCGTTTTATCTGTTTGGTTTAAAATTGAATTTACTTTCATGACTTAAACCTAGATTTTCGGCATAATTATTCCACTCCTCTATAATTTGATAATCAGGAAACATTAATAATAATAATAATAATAATAACAATTATAATAATTATTATTATTTTTGTTGCCATTATTATTATCATTATTATTATTCTCATCATCATCACTGTTGAAAACTGTTGTGCCGCTTTATATTTTTGTAAAAACTAATATAGTACCATTCATAAATATCATTAAATATGCACTTTTATTAATCAAGAACCCATTAAATTATTGTGTGAAAATGAATACATTTATATATATAATAAAATAATTTGATATTTTGAAATTTCTTTTAATTAAAAAATCCTAAAAATACAAAATATTCTGCTTACTAAGGCTGCATTTAAGTAAAAATACAGTGAAATATTTAATAAAATTGTGAAATATTATTACATTTCAAAAATCTGTTTTCCTTTCCAATTTGGTTTAAAATTTAATTTATTTTCATGACTTAAAATTAGATTTTCAGCATCTTTATTCCACTCCTCCATGATTAGATAATCAGGAAACATTATTTGTAATAATAATAATAATAATAACAACAATGATTATTGTTGTTGTGGTTGTTGTTATTATCATCATCATCATTATTAGTATTATTATCATCATTATTTTTTTATTATTCTCATTAACAGTGTTGAAAACTGTTGTGCTGCTCTATATTTTTGTGAAAACTGATATATATTTTCAATCATTCAAAAATATAATATGCAGTAATCAAGAACCAATTAAACAATTGTGTGAAATTAAATATATTTCAAGAGTTCACACTTGGCTATTGCTTGATACTAGTTGCAGGTTTGGCATGCTGAGAGAACCCTGAGCTCGGAGATACTTGAGCCCAGGGCTCCTGCCTGGTCATATAGCATAGGATGGGGTCTGAGATCAGGTAGTTCTCGAGAGCTCACGCTTGTAAAGGAGGACATGGGGAGATGGAGTGAACAGAAGGTTTATCAATGATCGTTGACACAGGACCAGCCTCGATCAATCATAGCACGTTATCCTCTCGAATTAGTTTTATTAAACTTCACTTATAATAAACAAAAATCTGTATTTTTGAAATGTCTTTTGATTTAAAAATCTAATAAATCCATAATATTCTGCTCACCAAAGCAGCATTTAAACAAAAACACAATAAATCTTTTTTTTTTTATTGTAAAACATAATTACGTTTCAAAATTCCTTTATTCATATTGAAACTTAATTTATTTCTGTGATTTAAAGCTAGATTTTAATCAGAAATCATTCTTATATGATAATTTAATAGTCAGAGAACATTGATAATAATAATCATTATTATTATCATTATAATTATTAATAATATTCTCATCATCAATGTTGTTCTGCTTTATATTTATTTATATAAACTGACATAATGCCATTCAAAAGCACCATTAAAAATATCAAGAACATTAAATTATACATGTATGAACATAAATATATAATAAAACTAATAAATATAATATATTTATATCAGTATCCGCAAAACTATTAACCAGGGAAAAAAAAAAAAAATCAACATTTATAATTAGAATCTTAATTAATAATTGAGGACCATTAATATCATACATCATAATAGGCCAGCAAATCAGAATACAATAATGATTTCTGAAGGATCATTACAAATAGAAAACATAATTAATTTAAACATTAAAAAAAGTGATAAAAGATAAAAACAGAGTATGATCTGCATGTTTCTGGGACAGCCATGTGTGTGTCCGTATAAAAGCAGTTATGTGGAAGTCCTCAAAAAAAAAAAAAAAAAGATGCACAAAGCACTGAAGTCACTGTAACCGGTCACTGTGAACACTGTCCTACAGCTAATGAGCATCTCCAGTAGAGCAGAGCATTCAGGACTGCTTTTGAGCTCTACAAAACCATGAGGTCAGGAGGAAAAAGCATGATTGGTTTAAAGTGATACAGCAGAGACTGATCATGTTTCTGCAGTCGGTGTGTTTCAGAGGAACCCAAAAAACACTGTTCCCAGTTCTCTTTAGGGGTTGAAAAGTCTTGGAATTCGATTAGTTTCAAAGAAAGGGCTTGTGTATCACATTCAGCATTTCTTTTAAGTCACTAAATGAGCATTCAGACTTCAGAGCAAACATGTTCAAATCTTCCAATGGGATATTTTAGCTTTATTTAAAGTTTTTCACATTTTAAAGAAAAACCCCAAACCCACCCCAAGCCAGCAAATAATGAGGTGACACTTTATTTTGATGGTTCGTTAGTTGAATTTAAGTTACATTGCGTCTACATGCCAGCTAATTCTCATTAGATTATAAGTATACCGTTAGGTTGGGGTTAGGGTTATTGTAAGTTGACATGTACTTGCAAAGTTTAGTCCGTTAAATGTCTGTTGAAGGAGCAGTATCAACAGATATTAAGCAGACAGTCTACTGATACTCAAACGGACCATCAAAATAAAGTGCTACCAATAATAATAAACATATGTAAAATCTCTTCACGGTTGGACTGTTCTGTTCACTTGTCTTAACAAATCTTCTGTGGAGCTTTTGCAAGTTGTGCAGAAAGCAGCTACAAGGCTTTTAAACCAACACTAGTAAGGGGTCGCACATTACTGCTGTGCATAAAGCCTGGTTTATACTTGACGCGTCCGCTAGTTACTTGAGTGCGCGCGGCGAATGTGACGTCATCGCGGTGTTAGTGGTAGTTCGCTTTGGGCGCGCGCAACATCATTTCGGCTGGTGGTGCGCACGGCATTTTTTGATACTCGAGCGAACAGTTCGCGCGGCGCCGCATTTAATTTGAGTTGAATATGAACCACTTTGAAGAAATTTTGTCTGAGAAAGAATGACTGTACAGACATCTTTATGATCCGTGATCATAGAGATAACCTGATGAGCAATAATTCTTGGCAAGAAATAGCAACAGCCGTGAGAAAGGAGGAAAGTTTTTGTTAAAAAGTTTAGAAAAACCTGAGGGATAAGTTTGTTAAAGCCAAAAGAGGCCTTGGCAAAAGTGAAGACCCGGGTACACAATTACAGAAATATGTTTTTCCAACAGTCATAGAATTTACACTGATGTATATATTAGAATTTTAAATTTAAAACAATTTAATAGTTACAAAACATGATTTTACAAGTAACCTGACATTTGCAGAACTACGACTTAACATTAACTGCAATATTACTGAAAATAAATTGACACTTTTTTTTCCCAAGATTTAAGTTTTTTCAGCATTGTAGCACATCAAAAAAAAACTTGAGATTTTACTTTACTGTGGGTAAAATACCTGAGAAAAACCTCCTCCATGGTGGTAACAGACGCCCCGTAACTAGCAATGCCCAACTCATCTCGATTCATCTCCAGCTCAGCGAACAGCAGCTCAAACCTGCAGAAAAACACAACAAAATATTTTATTGTACCACAAAGAGTTCTCTTAAATAGCAGTCAAACATTTTTCTGTTTTCTATTATGCAAAAATCACTTTTATAAGGGGTTTAAACACAGTTGTGTGGTGACCGTCTGTGAATATAAGCAGCTTCTAATGGTAAAAACAAATTAATTCTATTCTTTATAATCACGCTTTATAAACAGTCTGCAGAAACACTTTGATTGACATTCTCCCTTTGTACGTGTCATCAAAGGGGGAAAGCCCCGCCCACTAGCGATGATCTCTCCCTCATAGGCATAGGACGTTAGTCTTGTTATTGAATCTGCCACTATGCTGGCACACAGGCATTTGTAGCTCCACCCTCTTTTAACAAGAGCACAATCTCATCACTTGTTTTCCTTTTCTTAAAATAGCATGCACTTCTCAGGTAAACCACTCCTTTTCAATGTGCTTTCAAGATGTTTTTCTCAGACTGAAGGTTGTTGCACAAGAACGTTGTTATGAGGCCTGGATCGATGTGTAAATTTAGTCCTTCTGTTGCTACGGCAGATCTATCTCAAGAATCAGACGCAAGAACCAAGATTCAATTCTCAGATGCTTCATTTGTATGAACACAATAAACTGTAGCTCAAGGGTCTCAGAGAGTTTCAGAAATATTTGAGCAATTAAGATTATTGATTAAAAAGCAATGATGATCCTAGTAATAGTAATATTTTTGGCTGATTTATTGGTAGACATATACAGTTGAAGTCAGAATTATTAGCCCTCTTGTATATATAAATATATTCCCCAATTTCTGTTTAACGGAGAGACATATTTTTCAAGGCACTTCTATACAGCTTAAAGTGACATTTAAAGGCTTAACTAGGTTAATTAGGGTAACTAGGCAAGTTAGAGTAATTAGGCAAGTTATTGTATAATAAAGGTTTGTTCTGTAGACTATCGAAAAAATATATAGCTTAAAGGGGCTAATAATTTTGTCCCTAAAAGGGTTTTTAAAAAATAAAATCTGCTTTTATTCTAGCAGAAATAAAACAAATAAGACTTTCTCCAGAAGACAAAAATATTATCAGACATCCTGTGAAAATGTCCTTGCTCTGTTAAACGTCATTTGGGAAATATTTGAAAAAGAAAACAAATTCACAGGAGGGCTAATAATTCTGACTTGAATTGTATATAATGCATTGAGGAGTGAGACTGGTGTGTTTGTCTTACCGGCTGGTGCTCTCTTTGGGCAGTATGTATGAGAGTTCAGCGCCTGCACTGCTCTCTAATGTGGCATCAGGCACATACATGTGGACCAGACGGGTGATCTCCGACACGTTACAAAACGCATCTTTCACAATAACCATATGATAACCAGCACCTGTGAGGAGCACAAGAGGAGATATTCAGACAGATACGTTTTCTTTTACTAGCGGAGTCCTTATTGAAAACATTTTTATTGTTAGGTACACCTGTTCAACACCGAATGAACACAAGTATCTGATAATCCAATCACATGGCGGCAACTAAATGCATTTAGGCATGTAGATGCATTATCATAATGAAGAATATATTAGGGTGACACGGTGGCTTAGTGGTTAGCACTGTAAATTAATTTAGCTGTGCCTTTACTGAATAAGCACTGTGCTAAGTCTCACAGATCACATTATTATGTCTTTCTTTTCTTTTTCATTGCTGTAAAATCTTTTTTTAATCAATTTAAACACTTTGATTTACCATCGTGTATGAAATGTGCTACATAAATAAACTCGCCGTGATCTTACCATATTTGTTCTTGAGGAAGAGTGGCGAGCCGCAGCACTGGAGCTCTCCGCTGGCCATGATGGCGATGCGATCTCCCAGCAGGTCGGCCTCGTCCATGAAGTGTGTGGTGAGCAGGATGGAGCGGCCGCGTTTCTCGCCCTGCAGCAGGTCCCAGGTGGCCCGACGGGCTGAGGGGTCCATTCCTGAGGTGGGCTCGTCCAACATCACCACCTACAGCAGGAAACAAACGAAAGCACATCGCCTGCGTTAGCATCCGAGTATACCTTCAGCATAACTTCTGTTTTAAGTGTGACATTGTAATATCGAACTGCACTATAAAGTTTTCTCTCTGATTACGTGATGTATTGTAGTGATGTTTTCTAGTGCGCGTTCATACATTCAGGAAGTGTAGTTTCGCATGGCAATTTGCAGGCTTTCAGTGCTATCAGGCTAATGTTAACATGTTCCTATTGCACATTTAACCACCAATTTAAACAAAGTGTGTGCCGCTTGACCTTTGAGTCTCCAATTAAAGCAATGCCGATTGAAAGCTTTCTCTTCATCCCACCAGAGAGAGTCTTGGATCTGGCGTTACGCTTATCTTCAAGGTTGAGGATGCGGATGATGCGGTCCACTTCTCCAGGGATCTTCTCACGAGGGTAACCCTTCAGCTGAAGACAAGAAACAAGGTGTTACAAGAAAACTCTTTAGCTCCCAAACCCTGTCACGAAGCATAATGATATGACGGAATGTCCCGATGACTTCGCAATTTTAAAATATGATGTATACAAAAACGTATATTGCTATTTGTGTTGTTTGCTACGTGATTCGCGGGATTATGTTTCTTTTATTAAACCAATTTAATACACTGTTTGTTTTTTGCACTTTTGTGTCATTTTAAAATGGACTATGTAATTTGCATTAATTTAGTATGCTACTTATAGTTTCTAAAAGATCTAAATCTTAAGATCTAAAGATTCTAAATCGTGCTGTTGGCGCATAATTAGAAGTGTGAACAATTTAAGTTTACTCTCTTCATTCACGCATCAAATTTGTTCATTCGCGCGTCAAATCCACTTCACATCATGGGTAAAGGCTTCTGTCAGCCTGGTGACTCTAGCTTCATTGCTAAATGGCTAACATGGATTTTATTGAGAGAGTAGCTGTGCTTTATGTTCTTTAGGATGGCTAATAAATGGTGTAGATTCATTTGGCGACGTGTCTGGGTCCTTCCGAGATGAGAGTTCATCAACTCCTCCAGAAACTATACATGTATGATGGAGGCTTTTAGCGGTGCTTCCAACTGAGCTGACCCTGTTTGATGAGCTGTTATCCCATGTCGGCAGGAGGATTTTCCCTTGGGACACCAACAACATGCACTACGTCATAATCACAACCATACTAGAGCAAGCTCTTGATTGGTTAACGCGGCGCGAACGTTCGCTCAAGTTCGGATTTTTCAACTGGAACGATTCGCGCATAGAGCACATCAAACACCCAAAATGCTCAATTCGTGCGGCCTCATTCGCCTTAACCGCGCCGCAGGATGTCTATTCGCATCTTTCATTGACTTAACATGCAAGTCACTCGCGCTTGGCGCTTCATCCAATGGGAAGAATAAAAAAAAAAAAAACATTTTGAACTAATGCCACTGAAAAAACAAGGCACAACTGTTTCACGTCATCACGTTTTTTTTTTTTTTACATACACTTTTTTTAAAGCACATAGGAAAATGGGACTGAAAACTTATTCCAAGCTAACAAAAAATAAATCAAGTAAATAAAGCAGGTTTGACACATTTCCATTATGTTCACTGACTGCTCAATATATATATATATATATATATATATATATATATATATATATATATATATATATATATATATATATATATATATATATACATATATACATACATTTTTAACAATATACATACATTTTTAACAATATTAGAACATTACATTACTAAATACTAAAACAGGAACAACTTTAAATAAAAAAAATGTAATCGAGAATACAATGATCTACAAACCGATGTAAGAATAAAATTTTTCTGTTCATTTTGGTTTAGTTTTAGTTAGTTTAATAAAAGGTTTTGTTCATTTTTGTTTAGTTTTTTTTATTTTGTGAACACCTTTCTATTTAGTTTTTATGCATTTAGTTTTAGCAATTCTAGTTTATAAGAGTTAACAGAACACGTTCAGTGTGGACCAGAGAAAAGTTGAAACAAACATTGAATCCAAACTCACACAAATGCAATGAACAAAACTAAAACCTATGAAAAAAAACTTCTTCATACTGTATTTGTAGCTAAACAGGTTTAGTAAAAACAACTGTCAAACTAAAAGCGTCATCTACTGGTGTTTCTTTAAACAGCCGCAGGTCCACCACAGAACAAGTGTCTAATTATGTGCCTAATTAATTTGCTAATTATTATTTCATTTCAGCTTTTCCGGTTGATTTCATTTAGTTCTAATTTGTCATTTCAAGAGTTCACACCTAGCTGATGATTGATTATAAAGCGTGTTTGGCATGCTGTCCCGGGAGAGAGCCCTAAGCTCATAAGATCCTCAAGCCCGGGGCTCCCTCCTGTTTGAAGGGCGAGAGGCGAGTCTGAGCTCAGGTAGATCTCGAGAACTCCCCTGCTGTAATAGCTGAAGATAAATTAGGATTTGCTATGAAGAAATATGCTGCTGATTAAGAGCTCATCTATGGTGCCGAGTTGGATTAGTCAATTCACTTATGTCACATGTCTTTGGATGGTGGGAGGAAACAGGGGAACCCCACGTGAGCACGGGGAGAACATGTAAACGCCACACAGAAACGTTGGCTGGCCTGTGACTTGAACCAGTGACATTCTTGCTGTGAGGCAACAGTGCTAACCACTGAGCCGCCGTGCTGCCCTATCTAGGAAAAGGGGGAGGAGTAGGGGTGGAAGTGGGATTCCTCAAAACGAAGATGACTATGGTATGAAACTCTGGTTATTTATAGTGACCTGGGAATCGTCTGATTGGTAAATCATGTGTTAGCTAATGCGGGACCAGCCATGGTCAATCATAAGCACATGATCCTCTCGAAATTAGTTTATAAATAAACTTCACTTATTGTGAATTATTTATTTGATTTCAGTTAAGAATTTTTTTTTTTTGACCAATAGTTTTAGTCCTAGTTTACATTTTCAATTACCAAAATAAACTTGATAAAAAGACAGAAACATATATGTTTATAACTGTTAGTTCAGTGTCTTCCAGACGTCATTTTAGAGTGTTTTGCGCTTACCTGTGTGTAGAAGAGCAGGTGTTCTCTGACGGTGAGGTTATCGAAGAGCACGTCATGCTGCGGACACAAGCCCAGACTGCGGCGGATCAGAGCCATATCCTGACAAATATCATAACCATTGATGTAGGCACGACCGCTGGAGGGCGGGAACAGTCCTGACAAAGGAGAAAGAGAGAACTTGAATGGTGAAAGAAGCAATAAACTCTGACTGACCTCTGCTATCATCACTGTTTACAGGTATGAATGGGATCAATACTGCAGTCGCTAGGTTACAAAAGAGAACATTTAGCTTGACTCAGCAACAATCAATGGTTGAGAGGATTCTTGTGTGAATCTAAAGACCTTTCAAGTTCTTTATCCAAGAACATAAGATACAGTGGGAGGAATGGGTCAAAAATTGGGAGGATCCCCAAATCCAGGTGTGAAAAGCTTGTTGCATCTTTCCCAAAAAGACTCATGGCTGTATTGGATCAAAAGGGTGCTTCTACTAAATACTGAGCAAAGGGTCTGAATACTTAGGACAAGTGTTGGGGAAAGTTACTGTAAGGATGGCTAAGTCTCTCCATAATATTAAACCCTGAGAACTGTTACGGAATTCCACGGGACGCGACCACGAGATTTGTCAGGAACTAAAACAATATACTTTATAATCTGAGAAGAAGATCAGCTAGGAAACCAGCTGTTCAACCGTCCCAGTCACCCACCCTGAGCCCCTCTTTCTGCCCTCTACTTTACCTTCTCCACCATAGCAGCTCCACATAGAATGTCTAAGTTTTTAATATGGTGTATCTTGTGGCTCTATATTCATGTTTGGTGTCATTTTAAATGCCTCTTTACCAATCACACAGTGGTCTTCATTTCACTATAGTAGTTCATAATTTCACTTGTATCTGTTGATCTGGGTTTTGGCTTTGATAATCTTTGCCAGATGCTCCACTCGAGGGAAAATAGTCTTCACATCAACTCATGACCAGACAAGGGTCTTTGTGAAGCTTTTATTGTCTTGAAGTTATGGTGATTTGAGTACTTCAGGGGGAAAGGTGCAGAAGTGTCTGGGGGATTTTGTAGCCAGGATACCCCGTTGCAGTGTGCGAGTCTCTGAGCTCTGCATCAAGGCTTATATGCTGCAACGTACTTCTACATGGTCAGGTATTAATCTTTAACTCTTAGATGTATCTTTGGGTAATTGATGTTGTACTATCTGAATTGGCTTATTTTGTTTAATTATGTGAATTGCCATGGAAAACCTTTGCCGGACAAATAAATGTAAAATTCTTGTTTAACTCGAATATCTCCTGAAATCATTTAAATCTAGTAGATTGTGTAGGCTGATGTTTTCACAGTCTACGACCAGGATTGCTCATACACTCAGGCTTAATGGATGGCGCATAGGCACAGCATTAGAGCCCTGTTGATTTCTGACAATCACTGACTTAGTATATAATCTAGTGGCTAAATCAAACTTTCTTTACGTATGAGCAAGCATGGAGCGGCCTAATAATACTTAAAGAAAATTAGTTTACAGTTATATCCTCTATCTAAGAACCAAGAAACTGGCGAAGATGTGTCCATGAGCAGATTTCAAGCGACTTCAAGTAAACGATAAGGTGATCAGCTTGAATTGGATGAATCTAAATTTAGATTATTATAAATTGGAGTCAGATAAGAGTAAGGGTCAAAATTGGATTCATGAAACAAAAGTTTAGGAATTTTTAGTAATCTGTTTACAGCTGCGCGAGAGAAGGCTTACACGCTTTTAACCTTCACCCATGCTGTTAGTTCTGTCATAAGACTAATAGATGGACCCTTACATTACTTTAGAAACTAGTGCATTACAATATTGATTTACTCCCCAAAAAAGCAACTAGCTGCGTTACTTAGCTACTTTTTATGGTTTAATCTTTTTCAGAACTTGCGAGGGGGTAAGGGGGATGGGCATTTCTTCTTTTTTAATAGAGGAGCTGCAATTAACAACACACTGTAAAACCTAAATTTCCAGACCCCAGAACTATACATGTCCTATATACAGATTAATGAATGTTTAAAGCAATGGGTTTGTACTAGGGCTGTCAAATGATTTAAAAAATTAACTAATTAATCACACTTTTTTTTTTTGTAATTAATCATGATTAATCACGAAACGCCATATTTATTACAGAAATAAAAACCCAGGCATGTAGGTCCCATTTGAAGTTCAAAACAATCTATGCCAGTAACAAACAAAAATGATTTCCATGTTGGATTCTAAGTGGACTACAAAACAAATCAAAAATACAGGCATTGCAAATATGGAAAATTATTATAATAATAAAGTATTGAATACAAACAATTGTACTTATTGTAAAGTTGTGTTGCGAGTTGAGAACATTAATTATAAAGTACAAACAATTCTGCTTAGTCCTCCTTAACATTTAGCCAGTTGCTAAAACAGTCCAGTCTATTGACATCATCGGGGGACAATGTGGCCAAGGGGTACATCAAAGGTACGTACCAAAGGCTATAGACTTCTTACAGGGACTTTGGTCACACCATCTCTAAACATTTAATTCTATGCTTTGAGGGATACGGACACCGCAAAGACTATAGAATACATATAGAATGCCCTAAAGAGACTTTGGACAGTCCGCGATGTCAGGCGCTTGCTCTTGCTGCTAGGAAACGCACGCACGCATGCACACACAGACAACGCGCGCAGTACAGCGCACCCAGTGAGCGAGGGATCCCTTCAGATTCATCAACACGCAGGATCGCGTTTATCAAATTTGTTAAAACTAAGCGTTCTAAAGTACTGTATAGCTGCATTTAACAAGCAAGGATTCTGACACAGAAACGTGAAGCAGACGCTTTACAAAAGTTGCGTGTAGGGGGAAACACGTCAAACTTAATGAAACATTTGAGGGTGCATGGAATCAACTTAAAGGCAGAGAAATGGGCTGTCTTTGACAGCTTGCGACATCATCTGGCATTTTCACTGAGTACCTTTACATGGACACCAATACTTCAATTTTATGATTAAGATAATACTCTGATTAAGAGTCTACCATGTAAACAGCGATTTTTCATTACCTTAAAGGACCACCCAAATCACGAAATGCGGAGGTTTTTCTTTCCGTTCGCCATGCATACGATATCAAATTCCATTAAAACAGCACTCTTCCAGCAGTCCTTACTTCATATTTTGATCTAATAATTGTCACGAGAAATGAACAACATGTTGCTGAATGAAAGTGAACCGCTGTTAAAGTCTAAAGATTAAAAATGAAACACTCGAAATTGCATGAAACTCTGGAGGAAACGCTGGATAGTCTGGTGATGCGACAATAATTGTTTTATACTGAAACTTTCCTTCTAAAAGCGCCACTTGGTCTTATCCAGATTTCTTTGCACGTTAAACACACGTCAGCCACAACAGGAAAAAAAAAAACTGCAAGTGCGTTAAATGCGTAGTTTTTTTTAACGCGTTAAATATTTCAAATTAATCGCGTGCGTTAACGCGCTAATTTTGACAGCCCTAGATTGTACTTTTGTATTTTTGGTTTCTTAAAAAGTAAAATCACTGTCCATTCAGATAATCACCTTTTCCTTTTCTTCCATGTGTTCAAAATAAAGAGAATATTTCTATCGCAGAAATGTAAAACTCTGCCGTCTTCATTTCTTTCTGTTCCTGCATTCTCTCATTGACTGCAGGATTCAACGTGACTGCATTCATTTTAATTCAGCAATTAATTTTTAAAAGTTAATGATCTAAACTAAAAAGAAACGCTAGTTACATTTTTAAAATGTAACTCAAATATTATTACTTAATTTTTAAAAGTAATACGTTACGTTACTTATTACTTAAAAAAAAGTAATATTATTATGTAACTCGCGTTACTTATAATGCGCTACCCACAACACTGCTTAGGACCATGTGATATTTCAGTTTTTCTTTTTTAACTAGATAATTATTCCAATACAGAACATTTGCAAGACTTACCAATAACAATATTAATAATAACTAGCTAATAAAAAAAAGAGCAACTGAAATGAAGCTCTGGTTTCCCCCACAGTGCAAAGACATTGGTAAATTGGATGAACTAAATTGGCCGTAGTGTATGAGTGTGTGTGAATGTGAGAGTGTATGGCTGTTTCCCAGTACTGGGTTGCGGCTGGAAGGGCATCCGCTGCATAAAAACGTATGCTGGAATAGTTGGTGGTTCATTCCGCTGTGGCGATACCTGATAAATAAGGGACTAAGCCGAAGGATTTCCTAATGCATTTTGATCACTTGGATACATATTAACCCCATTTATGTGGATTAATGTGTTCATAGACCTCTTACCGGTCAGCATTGACAGTGTGGTGGTCTTGCCAGCTCCATTGTGCCCAAGCAGGACAGTGATCTGCCCTTCAAACATGTTGAGTGTTAAATCCCTCACCGCCTCCTTGCTCTTATTTCCCACTTTGAACACCTGCAACAGTAAAAATCCACACGTTTTTACCTCCTCCAACAGTTTCAGAGGCAATCTATGTGTGTCACATTGACCTTGAACACACACAGAGTCTACCATCTGTCCTCTATTCACTTCACAACGTTTGCGCAAAACACACAGCGCATCTTCTACCTTTGCCAAACGCTTGATCTTGACCCCCGCGACTAGTCCAGCTGGCTCCTCTTCCATATATTCGCCCTTTGAGGCTTTCTCTGCATCCTCTTCATCCTCCTTTTCCTTTAGAAAGGCCACGCGAGGACTGCTGCACCAGTATGAGGGCTGAAAACAGACGTGGAATTTAGCATACAACATAGTATAACAGTATAAGGCTTGGTGCTTATTTTTGAGCTTATGTTCTAGACATATGGCGAAATTTGATAAAAATCGCGATAATGAACATGCACAATGTTGAAATTGTTGACACTTCAAAATACTAAATTATTATTTATTATTTAAATTGGTACAATTAATACGCCTATTTCTCACTGTTGTTTTTAATGCATTAACTAACGTTTGCTAATAAGACTTTATATATATATATAACGGACGATATAGGGACGAAGAATGAAAGTGAAGAATGTTGGGGAGTCGCGGAAGAAAGTGAAAGTTAACAGCGGACGAGGGAGGAGGGCGGTTGAGGAGGGGGATCGGTAAAACCAGGTGCCGGATCAGACTTCAGAGGTGCAGGTGTTCTGGCCCAAATTAAGCCCTGGTTCTCAGTCATGTGACCTCTGCGGAGACCTGCTGGTCAACAAAAAAAAAACAATGGGCCCTAAAGGCAGCTACACTGGGATCTTGACAGAAACGCAGCATAATCCACTTAAATTTCAATCTATTTCAAACTACGAATATTTGGATCACATATATACCAAACGAAACAGAGATATGATCACAAACTGCAAATTGTGGGCACTTGACATCCATATATCACCCACCCATAGCCATTTTTGAGTCATTTAAAACCATTATGTCACTGTCAGAGATCTAATTCGGCAATGTTTACCTTTATCTTGTGGATATTCCTTAGCATTTTAATCATTGGTGATGATGTTATAGCTCGTAAGTGTCTGCTTTTATATTTGGTGTCTGTTTCTTTTGCTTAGATTAATATTTGCTGCTTAGGGAAAATAAATTTGTTTACTTTAGCTAATTATACTTTGGCCTTACAATGAAATGTATACTAATTGCACTCAACCTACAAATTAGAATAGGAACTGTATAAAAAGGCATACACACGTATTGACATTATAGGTACTAAGGGATTGCTATGGGTAAGTGATTCTACAATTCAGCACAAACCCATCAATTTCTCCTTTCTGGTTTTTTTTTTCTATGAGGGAATTCTGCAGAAGCACAGCCCAAACGTGTCTCCTCATTGGTTAGTACTGATGTATCTTATTGGACAACAATTAACCAGCTTTTTGGCTAAAGTGGGAGATTTTGTCCGCCATGGGGGCGTTCCCCTAATGGTATGACGTCAAGTGAAAACTATCAATAGTAAAGTGTTACCTAATGTACTTTATCATACCATTCAGACCAGAGTTCCCACTCTTAGCTAAATGTCAAACTCCTTGACTTATCCCTGACTTTCACTAAAACGTGAAAAGTGACTAAAAACCTGAATCTCCATGATCTATAATAAACAGAAAAATCAGGCAACTGTTGTGATGGGCAGTCCATCTAGAACAGGGGTACCCAAACTCGGTCCTGGAGGGCCGGTGCCCTGCAAAGTTTAGTTCCAACCCCAATCAGATACACCTGGGCTAGCTAATCAAGCACTTACTAGGCTTTCTAGAAACATCCTTGCAGGTGTGTTGAGGCAAGTTGGAGCTAAAATCGACACCAGCCCTCCAGGACTAAGTTTGGACACCCCTGGTTTAGAATTTGGTGATACTGCCATGCTGAATTTAATGCAAATGACACTTGCAATTTTTAAAAATTCCCGCATATTAAATAACAATTTATTCACATACTAAAAGTGCTCATCCAATGTGTAATACCTGCCCTTCTCCTTAGGTGTGTGACCAGATTTAGGTGTGTCACGTGACATAATCGCCACTAACATTCAAGAACAAGGCTACATTCATTATATCAATTGCTAAAATTAGAAATTATTAGAGGCCAAATGCATCAAACAGTGCATGTCATTCACATCGCCCAGTTTGCATGTAATCTACTCTAAAAGAAAATACCTAAATTTGCATTTGGTGTGAATCATATGCACTCATGGACCACATAAAACAATACGGCGGGCCAAATTTGGCCCATGGGGCTTGAGTTTGACATGTAAATAAATGCCGATTTATACTTCTGTGTCGAGTACGCATGAGAGCAGAAACAACACAAAACATAGAGCTAAAAAATAGCCTATTAGCCAAAAAAAAATGTATGATATAAAAAAAAAATACAGAAAAATCACATTTGGATAAAAGGAAACAAAAACCAACACAAAAAATCCTTGATTTTCCAAGACTTAGTAAAAAAAAAAAAAAAACACTGGCTTTCAATGTCTGGAATCACAAAGCTTATTTATCATTAGGTTTTTATAGTGTTTATAGTGTAACTTGATGTAACGTAATTTCTTTCTGCATACTTTTTTTTGCTACTGTGATGTTTTGAATTACAAAAATATAGAAAAGTGGAAACTGAAACTGGACTAGAGCTTTTAAAACTCCACATTACTCCAGACATGGTGGGATCCCTTTATAGATTATGTGTTTGAGCTGAAATGGAATATCAGTATATTTGCTTTTTATCATCCAACATAATTATGTTACACAAATGCATTTGTGTGTAAACATGCCAGATATCCACTTAGTCAAAGGTGTGAGCCAGAACTCCATTGCCTAACACTACTTTCACTCCACCGAGGTCTTTATTGCCACTCATTGATAAGCTTGTCTGCAAACACATGGACTGACGTAGAGCGTGTCCCACATTTACAATAGCTCTTCGCAAACTCCTCTTCACACCCAGAATGTCTACAGATAAGGTTGTGTCTGCATTTCCTGGCCAACTTGATGACATAAGCAAAATTTTCTTGTCTTTCAAAAGCCAGTCGGTCAGTAACGCTAACACTTTATAGATGTCCTGTGGTTAAACTGTGAGACATGCCTAAACAAGCCTATTTTGACCACAGTTTCACAAGAATGCTAAACCATGTGATCTGCACGAGGAAATGTGAGAATTGGGGAAATAATCGATGTACTTAAAATAAACAGCATAATGTTGTAAATCACCAAGCACTTCTGATTTAGAAGCATGCAGGAATGGAGCTGGAGAGACAGACGATTCTTTATAAATAATCTTTATTTTAGATTTTCCTAAAAACAAAACTGAATAATTAAAAACTAAATAAAATATATTAAAATGAAATACAACATACTAAAATTAAAAAAGCTAATAAAATAAAATGAAATAAAATGATTTACTTCATAATAAAGAAAACAATGCAAACAGCCAGACAAAATACATTTCAGCTCAGTAAAAATGTGACTAATAACAAACAATTTGAATAATAACGAACAAAATAGAACAGAATAGAACGAAATAGAACTGATTATAATAGAACGTAATAGAATAGAATAGAATGTAACGGAACAGAACGGAACAGTAAAGAACAGAATGGAATAAAATGGAATGGAATTGAATAGAATGTAATGGAAGAGAACAGAATAGAAAGGACTGGAACAGAAAATAATAGAATGGAATAGAATAGAACAGAATAGAACGGTATAGAATGGAATGGAACAGAATAGAATGTAACGGAACAGAACGGAACGGAATAGAATGTAACAGAATGGAATGGAATAGAATAGAACGGAACGGTATAGAATGGAACAGAACAGAACGGAATGCAATGTAACAAAATAGAATGGAATGGAATAGAATGCCCCGAAAGAGAACCAAAAAGAATTAAATGGAACTGTATAGAATGTAATGGAATCGGAATAGAATAGATTAGAAAAGAATAGAATAGAAAAGAATGGAACGGTATAGAATGGAACGGTATAAAATAGAACGGAATAAAATGGAAGGGAATGGAATAGAATGGAACAGAATAGAATAGAATGGAATAGAACAGAATAGAATAGAATAGAATAGAATGGAACAGAATAGAATAGAATGGAACAGAATAGAATAGAATGGAACAGAATAGAATAGAATGGAATAGAACAGAATAGAATAGAATAGAATGGAACAGAATAGAATAGAATGGAACAGAATAGAATAGAATGGAACAGAATAGAATAGAATGGAATAGAACAGAATAGAATAGAATAGAAGATAATAGAAGATAATAGAATAGAATAGAATGAAATGGAACAGAATAGAATAGAATAGAATGGAAAGAATGGAATGGAATGGAATAGAATAGAATAGAAAGAATAGAATAGAATAGAATAGAATAGAATAGAATAGAATAGAATAGAATAGAATAGAATGAAACGGTATAGAATGGAACAGAACGGAATGCAATGTAACGAAATAGAATGTAATGGAATAGAATGCAACGAAACAGAACAGAATAGAATTGAATGGAACTGAATAGAATGTAATGGAATAGAATGGAATAGAAAAGAATAGAATGGAATGGAATGGTTTGGAATAGAACGGAATAAAATGGAATGGAATAGAATAGAATGGAATAGCATAGAATGGAATAGAATAGAATGGAACAGCATAGAATGGAATAGAATAGAATAAAATGGAATAGAACGGAATAGAATAGAACGGAACAGAAAGAACAGAATAGAATTGAACAAAATATAACGGAATAGAATAAAATAGTATAGAATTTAATGGAACAGAATATATTAGAAATGAAGTTTGGTGTAAGAGCAGCTTGTTACGTATCATGTATGTGTTTGTTTTCTGTTTTGCGTTCTCTTCTCTCTTTCGTTGTATACTCTGTCCTGTCCTAAGTGTGCAACTATTGGTCGAGAAAGCTGTCAATCACCATTATGACGCACTTGGCGCACCAATCAGGAGCTGGTCCGTCACGTATAAAAGGCTTGCGTTGTTCAGCAGGAGTGCTTGGCTTGCCACCAAACTCCTCACTTGTGTCAGCCAGGCTGTTCGTTTATGTTTATATTATTTTCGTTTCTGTTGTTAGTTTGTCTCTCGTTGTGTACTTTGTTTATTAGATAAGTTTGTGCAGCTTAATTTAGTATTTATTATTGGGAAGTCGATCGATCTTTAAGAGAATTGGATTATCAGATATCATATCACTTGTTTTGCTAATGGCTAACAGTGTGTACTTTACGAGAACGTTAATTTTTTTGTGTTAGTTAGTTTATGGAGGAGTTGCCACAGTAGTAATTATGCTTTGGAATAGTTATGAAGTTTAATTAAGCGTCGGTTTTGTTTCTGCATTTTTCTTTGGTTAGTTAGTTTAGTAGGCTGGGGTTTAGTTAGATCATTTTGTTATATTTATTTCTTTGTTTTGTCTACACTCCTGTTTTTTTTTTTTGTTTTGTTTTTTATTCTGTTATTTAGCATGTTCTCCCTGGGTTCGCGTGGGTTTCCTCCGGGTGCTCCGGTTTCCCCCACAATCCAAAGACATGCAGTACAGGTGAATTGGGTAAGCTAAATTGTCCATAGTGTATGAGTGTGAATGTGTGTGTGGAAGTTCCCGGAGATGGGTTGCGGCTGGAAGGGCGTCCGCCGCGTAGAATCGTGCTGGCGGTTCATTCCGCTGTGGCGACCCCGCAAGGGACAAAGCCGACAAGAAAATGAATGAATGAATTCTGTTATTTAAAATTACATTCTAAATTCCTGTATTCATTGATTGATATGCTCCTTTTAATAAATTGTTAATTGTTATTTTACTTATCCAATGGTTGTGTGTTCTCGTTTTCACCCAGCACCATTAGAAACTCACTAAATGTTACGCCTCATCCAACTTAACAACTTAAACATGTAACAGGCTGAAGTGAAGATTTAGTTATCATTTTGAGAAAACATAAAATACACAAAAATATGTTTTATAATTGAAATTTACAAACACAAATTGATAAAATGTGTCAAAAGAAACACTTGAGTGTATTTTGGATGCTTTTTCTTTCCATTAGAATGAAGAAAACACTTTACAAACAGCCCAAATCTCAAAACTGACTCTTCTAGATAGCGTACAGTGACCATAAATATGGCTACAGATGAAGTGCATTTAGGCGAAACGCACCAGAATGAAGAAGTACCAGGGCCGAGGGACTCCATACTCTCCTGGAAACACTGCTTCGACATACCAGGCCACCAGGCCGTACAGCAGAGCATCCAGCAGCAGCAGACCCAAGACCTGCGCCAGAGAGAAGTCATCGTCCACAGTCACCGCTTCAAACAGGTTGTGCCACTGGATGCCCGTGCCTGAGGACAACAGAGGACATCAATACATGATCAACATGGAGAACGGTCACACTTTAAAGTAAGGTTACATTAGTTAATGTATTTACTAACATGAAGAAATTATGAACAGTACTTACACACTAGGGGATGGGTGAAAACAATATATATACAGTATATATTGCTATTAATTATTTAACTGCTATTAAAATATATTATTAATTAATCCTCTCTTCATACCATTTATTAAGTTAAATTAAATATTCAGGCCCATAGGCAAGTGGGGTTCGAGTGGTTTGAAAAACCAAAAGTTGGATTAATATTATTATTATGTTTGAATTTTTCTTATTTTTCAAATGGCCAAATTCTGACTGAGGAACGTTGAAATGTACTGCAGTGTTTCCTCTAGGATTTTTCCCAGCTGTGGCGGCAGCCTTTTTTTTTTTTACACAGATCTGCCAACTATTTCAAAGACAAATATTACACGCAGTATTACAAGTCGAGAACGTATTGATGTAATATGAGCATGTGAATCTCTTTGCTTGCGCGCCGATTTCCTCTTCGTGCACAAAACTTCTTGCACGCACTCAAATTTACATGCTCAAGTTCAGATCTTCTCGTGCGCTCTCCAGTAAGCGCTGCTGAAGTGCGATTTAGTGCGTTTTTTTGTGTTTTCCGACATTAACGCGTCCTGAAGTAAAGTAAAACGGCTATAAACTCCAGAAAGATAAGAATACTTATGGAAACTGTGTTCATCTTAACTGAAAGCTACGCCGTGTTTGCTGGCGCCCCACGCATCACGCACCTGTCAGTCAGTCAGTCAGCATGTCACCTTAAAGGGTTGAACAAATAGCGCACAGCACTACTACGGTTACAGAAATGTTTGCGCGGTTATAATTCACTTACCATTTAATATGTTTTGATGTGATTATAACCCGCTATAAAACAAACACGACTAAATGTTTTAAATGAGAAGTTGCAATGTAGCCGTGGCGGGATGAATTTTGGCGTGGCGGCCCGCCACGGATGAATGAATGTAGCGTAAACCTTGTACTGACCAGTTTGTTATTTGCCTGTAGGCTTCATTTTTTAATTTAATACAAGTTTTAACAGATTTCTAAAAAAAACGTAATGATAGATGATAATAAATTTGTATTTTAAAATAAGCATCTTTTCATATTTCTTTATTCTAAATTTTCATTATTTATAAAACTGTAATATAAAACTTACAATTTAAATGTACATTTGTAAATAAACACTTAAAATCGTAAAATAGTGTGATAAGCAATTTGAAAAAATGGCAGGACATATTTTTTGTACATCAAAAAATGTGGTTATGATAACCATCAAAATAATAATCCAGCAAAAAATTGTTCTTATGTCACTACAATGCAATATACAGTTGACAATTTTTTTCAACCGATATTGGACTTGCTACTTTGACAGACTAGGAGAACTGGCAGGGACTTTATACTTTTACATGTAGCTGTTTATTCTGCAGTTAGTTTTCAGGGTATATTATGCAGACTTTCAGCCTGCTATAACTATAGCGGCATTATTATGATGGACTCATTCCGTAGCGAACTTGAGTTTATGTGCTTGACTTACACTTTTCGTTGAAAAAAGCTCCTTGTGTTCACCTTTTTTTTGCAGCCACCATCCACATTTGTGTGTCACACACCTCACACACCTGACCTTATTCTTGCACGAGAAATTCTCCTGCTGCTTGTATCTGAACTGCTACAGCCTCTCACATGACAGCAGGGAAAAGCACAGCCAATCACAATGCTTAAATGTGTTTGGGGGGGGCAGTTCCATTGAGAGACTAGATTTAACCCTTTTGGCATGTTAATATTGACAGCGTGATGTTTTGAGTGAATTAAATCATTGGTGGGGACATTTCAATAGTTGATGGATATTGGTGGGGACGCGTCCCCTCCGCCCACCCTAAATTTACGCTCCTGCCTACACAGCATTTATTAATCATGGATCAACATTTACTAATGCGTTAGTAACATCCAAATTCATGCTTGTTAACATTAGTAAATGCATCATGAGTTAACATGAACACAATGAAGAACTGTATTTTAACTAACGTTAACTTACATGAACAAATACTGTAATAAATGTAGTGTTCATTTTTTGGTCATGTTATTAAAAGCATTAACTAACATAAACTAATACAATCTTAATGTAAAGTGTTCAAATCTATCATTTGTTTTTTAATTATCATGCTTCTAAGTGAATTTTCTGATCATTGAAATTTTAATAAGGTATGAAAAGAAGGACTGATGCACTGGAAAAATCGTACCTTTGCCCTCGAACATGCCGATGAGCTGCGCACCCATGGCCATGGCCACGTTAGAGATGAGACAGGCGGACACTTTCTGAGCATGAGACAGCAGGTCGTAGCGAGGCCACAGGAAGACGTACGGCAGGTAACTCAGGAAATAGATGAAGCCGCCAGCCGCTGCAGCCACATTCGCTAGGGAAAGAACGAGACTGGATTTAATTATGCATTCACACATTTAGCATAAAATACTTGTAAAAGTGAAATATTTGTCAACAAGGCAACAATACTCATGGATATACAATGATAGGGTTATTTCACTAAAATTCTATTAGGGGTTTGCTTATTATTTGCATTCATGCAATTAGCATAAAATACCTATAGTTGGCTCTATAACCATAGAAAATGTTTTATTGATGCTCTAAAATGTCCCTCTAACACACATGTGTCAAAGCCAGTTCCTAGAGGGCCGGAGCTCTGCACAGTTTAGTTCCAACCCCAATTAAACACACCTGATCAAACTAATTGAGTGCTTTAGGCTTGTTTGATACCTACAGATAGGTGTGTTGAAGCAGGGCTGGAACTAAACTCTGCAGGGCTCCGGCCCTCCAGGAATTGACTTTGACACCCCTGCTCTAACAGGTTAAAATCATATACAGATGAAGTCAGAATTATTAGCCCCCTTTGAATTTTTTTCTTCTTTTTTAAATATTTTTTTGTTTTCTTTTTCAAATATTTCCCAAATGATGTTTAACAGAGCAAGGAAATTTTCACAGTATGTCTGATAATATTTTTTCTTCTGGAGAAAGTCTTATTTGGTTTATTTCAGCTATAATAAAAGCAGTTTTTAATTTTTAAAACACCATTTTAAGGACAAAATTATTAGGTCCTTTAAGCTATATTTTTTCTCAATAGTCTACAGAACAAACCATCGTTATGCTATAACTTGGCTAATTACCCATTACCCTAGTTAAGCCTTTAAATGTCCCTTTAAGCTGTATAGAAGTGTTTTGAAAAATATCTAGGCAAATATTGTTTACTGTCATCATGACAAAGATAAAATAAATCAGTTATTAGAAATGAGTTATTAAAACTATTATGTTTAGAAATGTGTTGAAAAATGTGTTTCTCTCCGTTAAACAAAAATTGGGGGAAAAATAAACAAGCGGTCTAATAATTCAGGGGGGCTAATAATTCTGACTTCAACTGTATATCATGCTGGATTAAATTACTTACAGACATCCTAATTGATAAATAAGCTTTCGCTCCAAAAATTATATTATTATTATATTATTAATATTATTTTATTAAGCCTACAATTGCATTGCAATTAGCATAAAATACATGGAAGAGTGATAAGGCAATTTGTCAAAGAAGCAATAATATTCATGACATACAATAGTAGGCTTATATTAATTGACTATAAACCAAAATAATAAGCAAGCTTGAGAAAAACAGATATGTAAAAAAAAGATGCAGATACACTGTGTGAATGTGTTTATCCAATATAAGAAAAAAAACAAAACAAGACTCACATGCACTGCACAATTAAAAAACAAAAAATAAATAAGTGCAAAGTACGACAAGTGCGACGTACAGTTGAAGTCAGAATTATTAGCCCCCGTTTATTTTATTCCCCAATTTCTGTTTAACAGAGAGATTTTCTCAACACATTTCTAATCATAATAGTTTTAATAACTCATTTCTAATAACTGATTTATTTTCTCTTTGCCATGATGACAGTAAATAATATTTGACTAGATATTTTTCAAGACACTTCCATACAGCTTAAAGTGACATTTAAAGGCTTAATGAGGTTAATTAGGTTAACTGGGCAGGTTAGGGTAATTAGGCAAGTTATTGTATAATGATGGTTTGTTCTGTAGACTATCAGAAAAAAAATTTGCTTAAAGAGGGCTAATAATTTTGTACTTAAAATGCTGTTTAAAAAACTAAAACTGCTTTTATTCTTGCCGAGATAAAAAAAATAAGACTTTCTTCAGAACAAAAAACATTCAGACATATTGTGAAAATTACCTTGCTCTGTTAAACATCATTTGGGAAATATTTAAAAAGAAAAAAAAATTCAAAAGGGGGCTAATAATTCTGACTTCAACTGTACAAGCGTGCACCCTATGCTGACACTGAAGAGAAGAAACGGTTAAATAAAGTCACTATTTTCATTATTATTTGCACACAAAAATGTGTTCTCGTAGCTTGATAATATTCCGGTTGAACCACTAAAGTCCTGTTGCTGTCTATGGAGGATGTGAGAGCTCCAGGATTTCATCTACTCATACTGAACACTTTGAGGCAAAAACAACTACTGTCACTGGTTCATTAAATATTTATCAATTGTAAAAAATGTAAAAAAATATCAAATGTAAAAAAAAACTTTTGCAAACTAGTCCTAGGTTTTTTGCTCTCAGTGAAACCAGTGTTCAATCAATATCAATAATTATTGACACCCTCCTGAATGAAGCCGATAAATGTGGTGTTATCTGCAAACTTTAGGAGCTTGACAGAGGAGTCCTTTGAAGTGCAGTCATTCATGTACAGGGAGAAGAGAAGTGGAGAGAGGACACACGCGCCAGTGCTGATTGTGCGGGTACTGGATGAGAATTTTCCCAGCTTCACCAGCTGCTGCCTGACCGTTAGGAAGCTGTTGATCCACTGACAGACAGAGGTGGGCACGGAGAGCTGAGTTAATTTGGGCAGGAGAAGTTTTGGGATGATAGTGTTAAAAGCTGAGCTGAAGTCAACAAACAAGATCCTCACATAGGTCCCCGGTCTGTCTAGCTGTTGCAGAACATAATGCAGTCCCATATTGACTGCATCATCCACAGACCTGTTTGCTCTGTAGGCAAACTGAAGAGAGTCCAGTGAGGGTACAATGATGTCCTTCAGGTGGGCCAGCACCAATTTTTCAAAAGACTTCATGACCACAGATGTCAGCACCACCGGTCTGTAGTCATTTAGTCCTGTAAGTTTGGGTATCTTTGGTATGCGAATGATGGAGCGTTTGAAGCAGGAGGGCACTTCACACAGCTCCAGTGATCTGTTGAAGATCAGGGTGAAGATGGGGGCCAGTTGGTCAGCACAGGATTTTAAACAGCCTGGTGTTATAAAATCTGTTCCTGGTGGTTGTAAACAAGCAAGCAAAAATACAAAGACATTGGACAATAGGTGGCGCTATAATCATAGAAAAGGTCTTAAACCACTTTTTAATACTCAATGCTCTAAAATGTCACTAACAGATTAAAATCATATATATAATTCTTGATTAAATTACTTACAAATATCTTAACTGATAAATAAGCTTTCGCTCCTAAAACGCTTGAACCCGTAATTGCTGCTTGCAGCTATATTCACTTTTTGTGTTTTGAAGATGAACGAAGGTCTCTTGAGGATGAGTAAATAATAACAGTCTTTTCATTTTTGAGTGAACTAACACTTTCATTTTTAACATATATTAAGTTATATCATAGGTCACAAATTTTAACTACAATTTATAGCTACTTTCAGATCCTCTAATGCCTTTTTGATCATTTTCCTCGAGCGTAGAGTGTAGATCTTATCTAAAACGTGAACAAAAAAATGCTGTGTTAAAAGGAAAACGAAGCTTAAAAGGAAAGTCTTCACAGCTCTGAACTTCCTTTTTTCTGTGCCACAAAGGTGCGAAGGGAAAAGTGGCACCGCTGTTCAACAAATGGGAGAAAATAACACCAAGCTATTTTTAACATTCACGTCTCAAAGGGAAGAAGCTCTTCAGACTCTACGATATGTGATGTGAGGTCTGAATGGGCCGGATGGACGGAACTGGACGTGTTGATTAATGCCCATTTTCAGGCTCCCTAAAGCTGAGAGAAGATGCATCTCCTGAATAAAAGAGGTCATTGAAGCGCACCGATTCAATCTCACACGTGTGGCTTCGCTGTGCTGGAGGAAGAAAACCAGAGAGAGAGGGGGGAAAAAACAAGAACTGACCCTGCTCTGCTTTACTTACAAAACCACAACTGTACTGTATAACCACTGCAATATACTGTTTATAACGACTGAAACAGAAGATCCTGGACAATTAATGCTTGAATCAGTTTCAGATTTTGACTTCTAAAAACACTTGAAATTGTATATCGATTTAAAAATTAAGTTAAATATCAGTATTATTAAGTTTTTTGCGAAAGCATGCCTTGTTTTGACATTATGACAATTTGCACTTGTAATGCAAAATAAAGTTAATTAAATAACAATTGAAGTGTTATGGTAGTATGTTTCTGTGCTAGATTTAATTAAGAAAATATATGGAGGGGAACAAATTTAAAATAGAATAAATAAATTATGTTCAAATGTAAAAACCTCTAAATGTCCTTTAATATTTTCTTCTAAAACGAGCATTTTTCTTCGACTCCTGTGTGTCAGCTTAGTAATTTTACTTTTATAGTGACAAATAAGTTATTTTCATCCATTTTAAAGTGAAATAACTGAACATAAACATAGGAGGCTGAGAAAAATGCTCATTTTAGGAAAAAATTTCAGAAAGCCTTTAGCGGTTTTTGCATCTGAACTCTTCAAATGCATCCTCACACTCAGGCTCATTGTTACAGATAATTACAACAACTATAAAAACTAACCACATTTTGTTTTTTTAAATAAATATTAAAGGACAAAGAATTTATATTTAATAAAATCAATTTGTAAAACCGGCGACGCAGTGGCGCAGTAGGTAGTGCTGTCGCCTCACAGCAAGAAGGTCGCTGGGTTGCAGGTTCGAGCCTCAGCTGGGTCAGTTGGCGTTTCTGTGTGGAGTTTGCATGTTCTGCCTGCGTTCGCGTGGGTTTCCTCCGGGTACTCCGGTTTCCCCCACAGTCCAAAGACATGCGGTACAGGTGAATTGGGTAAGCTAAATTGTCCCTAGTGCATGAGTGTGAATGAGTGTGTGGATGTTTCCCAGAGATGCGTTGCGGCTGGAAGGGCATCCGCTGCGTAAAAATGTGCTGGATAGGTTGGCGGTTCATTCTGCTGTGGCGACCCCGGATTAATAAAGGAACTAAGCTGACAAGAAAATGAATGAATGAATATGTAAAACCTTGTTTGAAGCTAGCCGTCAAATACATATTTCTCATTTACATTTAGTTTAAATTGATTAAATTGATTAAATTGATTAACTAAAATAACCATAGATAAAACAAAAATAGATACAGAAAAAACAAATGATACTAATAGATTACAAATTTCTTTAAACATATAAATTATGTTTTTTTACATTGTAAGATTGATTCTGAGGGATCAGGTTTGACTGCCTATGTGTAGATAGTATCGTTTCTTCAAAGTAATGCAAATTGTAAGTTCTAGGCACATTAGGTCTGACTGCCTATGTGTGAAATACAGTATCATGTCTCTAAAGTAAAGCATATTGTCAGTTCCAGGCACAGCTGTGTCTTTTGTCTAACAAATGGCCGGGTGACAGGCCTGGAAAACAAGATTTTTCTACTAAACCTGTAATGGCAGATTTTGTTTCTACTAATATACACTGCCCACTAATTTGTGCATTTGACTGAGTGCCAGCTGCTGTAGTAGAGATTTTTCGATGGACGACACTGTGGCGAAGAGTTCTCATTAAAGGATTCTGCTTTGAAGATACATGAAAGATTCTACTGGTTTATCTCTTCTTCAATTCACAACAATACAGATAAAAATGGCAAACAACTGAATTACTAAAACCTAAAATAAACTAAAACTAAAAAAAAAAAAATTTTTTAAATCAAAATGTAAAGGGTAACAGCTATCAGATGTTATACGAATAAGATAAAGTAAATCTAATTTAAAATCATTTAAGATTTCTTTTTGCACTTTATTTATTTATTTTTATTTATTAAATACTTTATTTATTGAATAAGTTTTTTAATTTTGATTTTGAAGAATAAACACTCTGAAACGCAAAATGAATTTGTGCCAAGCTAATGGAAGCTGCATTAAGTAAATGAACGTTGGGTAAATCTAGCATGAACACATTAACTACTACCAAGCAAAGCATTCGCCTTGAGTTTAAACAAGCCTTTTAAAAAGCACTGAGTGTGAAGATGGTTAATGTACACAGAACTGTAGATTATAGAAAACATGATATTACGTTACAGCAATACAGACCTGAAGAGCCTCATTTTTTCCTCCCACACTTCACACACATTTCAAAGGTATTAATTTATTTTATATCTGAAATGTGTCAGGCTTTAATGCCTAAAAATGCTCTGTGTCATAACTGCTCTTTAAAAAATTCTCACTCATTTGAAATATATTTGTGCACTTTTTAATGCTACATTTCTCAATCAAGCACAAACCTTTTTTGTCTAGCACAAAAAATACCTCACGTGAAGCATGTTTACAATCCAAGTTAATAAAAACAATGTAATCAACATACCTATTATCATCTGCTTTCATTAAAATATATAAAAGACTATGTGACAAATTTTTCTAATAAAAAAAAACATCTTTCCGAAAAAAAGCTAGTGGATAGTAGAATGGCGGTAAAGTATATTGATTTTAAAATGAAAACGAATAAGTATTTCAGCGCTACAAAATGATCTTTACTCGTTGTAAATATTAGGGGTGTAACAGATAACGGTTGATCCGCGATTCGTACGGATCACAAACCACAGGTCGGAACACACGTGACCCGCAGATTAGGCTAATACACTTGTAGATTAATTCTAAACTTGTAACGATCACAGAGAGATCGCCTCTCATGTCATTCAAATCACATATGAAAGCATTTAGGCTTTTCTGTAAAATATAATGATGACAAAAGAAGTTGTGGTAGGTTATTCGGGATGTGGTGGGTTTCTTAGGTTATTAAAGGTGTTTTTTGTCACTACTTGTTTAGCCTGCATTGTTGCATTCAGTGTAAGCTGCACGATTAATCATTAAAAGATCAGGATCTCAACACCCACGCAACATAAATTATAAATGATGGTGATTTGCATATGTTTATTAATCCTTCGAATCGCTGCATTCAAATCTGTGTTTGAAAAACCCAAAAATCAAGAAAAAGATTCAGTCTTTAGTCTTTTGAGTTAGTTATGAAGTTACAAAGAGTCAAATAACACAGAAGTACTGGGAGAACAGTTTATATTTTAGATAAAACCACTCATGTTCATGGTAAAGATTACAATCACCATCAAATGCATTTAACTTGACGCTCAAAAAGGAAGGTTGTAGGCAGCAATTACATTATTTAACCAATAGGTGCAACCAGCTATCGAAAATATGCCACTAACTAATTATTCAAAAATGATACATCTAGCAATGAAACATGAAGATTTATAAATGTATAATTTATACATATCTGTTACACCACTAGTAAATATAACATTTAAAATATTGTTACACTGAATGACATATTTTATAAAACAAAACACAAAATTAAGTAACATTTTGTTTTTTTAGAGCCATTTTCATTGTACGGAAATAAAAGTCCAATCTATTAATAAATGATGTATTTATTTAAATTTCTTTATAAACTACAGATTCTAAATCCTCAAGTATAATTACCGTATCATTCATTTTGTGAACAAAACACCTCCTCAAAACAGACTAAAACAGCCCAAATACGTGTCTCATCCTATATTTGCGCAAAACTTAAAGGGCCACAAAACCCCCCGTCTCAGCAGGGTGTTTTCACACCTCTGTTTTGAAAAAAGTCAGGAAAGTTGGGCGTGTCCAGCTTTGGGAGTGTGGGAGTGTTGGGGGAGGGAAAGAGGGTAGAATTTGCATAGAAGGGAGTTTCCATTTGGGCACACGCTAAGTTTCACAGGCAAAACAAACACACAGAGGCTGATTTAGAGGGAAAATGAAAACAAAACCTTCGTTGCAACACACTAATAAACGCAACATCTACGACTCTTGTCTTGAAATTCTTGTACTTTCACTTGTTTTGGCAACACAACGTGGCGTCTCTCTGCCGTCTGAACGCTGTAAACTGGTAAACAGTCTCCGGAGCTATCATGCATATTAATGAAGTTTCACGTCATACACAATAGAGCGCGCTGATTGGTTTGAAGCACGTCTTTCTCATGAATTAATGCCGCACACTCAGAGACGTCACTATGTCCTCGAAAAGACAGACAGCCATTCTCCACTCTGGATTTACACCTAAGTATCTCATGGCCGTGACGTAGCTTCAAAAATTCGTTTCAAACCGGAAAAACGAATTTGCTCAAAATAACGCAAAAACAACCAATTTTCACTTTTTAGTGCAATATATGTGTCCTAATAGTGTTTATAGCAGCGTGGGACACATATATGACCGTCAACAGCTCAAAAAATGTGTTTTGGTGTTTTGTGACCCTTTAAATTGTATTCCTCTGTGTACATTTTGTTGCACATTTCAGATGACAAATCCACTAGAGGGCGCTGTATACATGTTTGCGAATCTTAAATATGTTACTTAAGGTACGTTGTGTTGTACGTTTCAGATACACGTCAACGAGAAGACTGAGCTTATCCTACAGATCAGCTAATGAACCACTGACCTAAACCCAACCAATAGTGTTTTCGAGAGCAAACGTGAGAGAAAAGTGCACTGCGATCACATAGGTTTACCTTGATTTTACAATACTTTTCTCTCCTTTGTGGAATATCTATTTGTAAATATTCTTTGATGCATGTATTTTTATTTTTATACCCATACTACAGAGTGAAATCAGAATAAAACAGCCCAGGCTCACTGTAAATACATGTCTCATTCTATATTTGCGCCAAACTTAAATTGTATTGCTCCGGGTACATTTCGTTGCACATTTCAGATGACAAATCCACTAGAGGGCGCTGTATTTATGTTTGCGAATCTGAAATATGTTATGTAAGGTACGTTTTGTTTCAGATACACGTCAACGAGAAGACAGAGCTTATCCTACAGATCAGCTAATGAACCACTGATCTAAACCCAACCAATAGTGCTTGAGAGCAAACGTGAGAGAAAAGTGCACTGCGATCACATAGATTTACCTTGATTTTACATTACTTTTATCCCTTTTGTGGAAGCGTGCTTCACTGGAATCCAACCTGAGCATTTTCCAGCAGAAGTACAAAATTGAGCTACTGAGAAAACTGACCATGCAAGAAAAGTTTACCATATAGAGATCGATAGGTGACATAAATGTATTAAATTACAAATAATACACATCTTTCAGTTGTTTTGTGCTATTTACGTGGTGTTGTGCAAAGAACTGCCCCCCCAAAAAAACGTTTATTTGCTGATAATATGTCCTGTAAATATCATTAGTGTAAAAACAAACAAAAGTTGTTGGCATCATACTGCCTCCGAGTGTTCGTTTTACTAACAAACTGCAGTCAAACATGCGCTTAAAGTCCACGTGAAATCAAAATGACATTTATTTTGCTCACGTTGTTATTCTTAAGGTGAAGAATTAATCCGTCAATGCAAATTTGACCATCTGCTTCCACCTTCCATGTTGACGTCATCTTGAGGGCTTCCATAGCAGCTGTATATCAAGAACATTAACCACGGCCCTTATACCATTTGTTTGCCATAAGGGAATGATGCGCAAAAATAAGCCTTGCCCCCTACTCAATATTCTGTTTCAGTTGAAAGCACATTAACATACAGAAATAAAAGTCTCGGCAACTTACGGTTCATGCAAACATTGTAAAAAAAAAAATGTAGGCTAAAGCAAGTTTTTATAAATAAAAACAACAGGGTTTGCACATAAATCCAACTGTATGATTTCACATTGACTATCCTCATCACTGTGAACAGCCAAACCTCATCGGATCTGCACTAAAAGCAGGTAAATACATGGCATTAGCTCACCTGAGGGCCTCCACACACACACACACAAACACACACACATTAATCAAACACAACAAAGACCAATTCTTCACCCTCGAACAGCATTCATAGCATCAGAAAGAGTCAATAACTGCACCCTCCAACTGTGTGCTTTTGCACAAGCATTCTGCCAAAGGGAAAGCTTTTGTTTACCACAGAAAAGAAAGTAGTGGAGCAGTTCAGGGACAATGGAGAACTGATTTTCGAAAGCTTTCTAAACGTAGCCTTTGCAAGCAACTTATTTTGTGCATGCATTTAGAATAAAATGGCCTATTTAGTGGCTCCTCCAGCTGTTTGTAGAGCTTTGTTTTTCACTGAAATGAGCCTGCGAGATTAAACCGCTGTTTGAGTAAAGCAGCAAAGCCTACAATTACTACTTTGATTAAAATAATAAACCTGTCATGTGTAATTATATGAAATCCAAACATCCAAATCTCATTATTGCCTAGGTGAATGAGGAAAGAGCTGATAAACGATATCTTATCAAGTTATGATAAGTTGATAATGCGACAACAACCAATCAGCATGTATTAATCTACCAGAACCCATTAACAGATTAGTCTTCCTCCCAAAACATGGCATTTTGTTTTACAAGTTGTGTGTACTAGATAAACGTTTTTCAAATTTACATTTCAAATTTTGCATATTTAATCTACTTTTTGAAGCCAGACACTGTTCTGGCTTCTGGCTGAAGACAGACTAGTCTTTATGGAAAAAAATACAGTAATTGTGACCCTGGTTCACAATTCCTGTCATAAGTATACATTTTTTAGAAATTGAGTTTTATAAAAAGAAAAAAAAAAAAAAAAAAAAAAAAAAAACTTTAAATAAATTGCTATTTATCCATTATCTTAAAGTGAATACTTAATTATTCAGTTGATATATGTTTTGTTAGGGGCCGATCACTAGTGGTGGGCAAAGCGAGGCTTCATGAAACACTGAAACAGTCGAAGCAAATGTGTCGAAGCTTCGAAACGTTTCGAAACCCGTCTCTACAGTGACACCTAGTGGTCATTTTTATGTATTGCACTGGAACAGCTTTAGCAAAGAACAGTTGAGCAAATTGAGGTATTAAAACCCACTTTGTAGGACTGAACCTTCAAGTGCTTTAGTGGAGCGGTTAGGGTTCTTGACTAACATATGGGATTTGTGGCTGATATAGCTATTTTGAGATACTTTTATATCAGTTTGAATTGCTCGTATCAGCAGCATCCTATCTAGACTACACCATAAAACGGTAACATGATTAAAATACATAAAATCATGATTTCGGAGTATTTGTACAAGTCGGGATTCGAACCCAAAAGTCAATTGAAGCACAGTAACGTGCACACGCGCAGTCCACTCGGCCATATGAGACAGAAGTGATTTCTGACCCTGTCAGTCAAATGCAGAATTGTCAGGTCTCGAAACGCTTCTGAACTGATTGATGCTTTGAATCGCTTTAGTCACAAGACCAGGTGTTTCGATAGACTTTAGTCACGTGACCTGGGTGTTTCGGATCATGCTTCGGTGCAGTGTTTCGAAACACTTGCGCTTCGGTATCTCGACACTGTGTCGAAACGTCAGTTTCACGTCAGCCATCCCTACCGATCACACCGAACGTGGTTTTTGCGTTGAGGTGACAGCAATGTTTGTGTTGTCAAGACGACTACAGAGACTTTTAAAGATGAATGAGAGACTAACGGTCGCTGTTTCGTTATCCAGAGCTGTATGACTTTACAAATCTTGAATATCACAATATTTTTAAATATTACAATTATAACGACATCGACAGCAACACAATAGGCAGCTGATTCAGTCGTTGCCTAATGACGTAAAAAAACGCACCACACTTCTTTTTTTCTTGTAAACAAAAAAGGCAGGGTGGTGCGCCTCACGTTTTTGGAATGTAAAAGCGTGTTCGTTGTAATCGACCGTAAATTGTCCTATTCTAAGGGGTTGAGATACAACTGGAAAATCTGAAATCTTAAGGTTAAAAAAGTTTGAGAAATTTATTTAAATTGTAGAATTACATAAATAGAAATGTTTTACAGTAGGAAATTAGGGAAAATATGTATTTATACATTAAAAATATACATTAAAAGTTCTTTATTTTTAAGGATTACTATAATTTCTTTTTTATTATTTTGCCCTTAAAAAAATCTTGTATTTATTTATTTGGTAAATACTTAGTTAACCTACATGCTACTATTGTTTATGATTTATTTGCTACTTATTGTTCATGACCCCCCAAAAAAATAATAACAAAAACAAAATTTCAACAAAACAAGCACAAAATATTTGACTAGATATTTTTCAGATACTAGCATTCAGCTTAAAGTGACATTTAAAGGCTTAACTAGGTTAATTAGGCAAGTCATTGTATAATAATGGTTTGTTTTCTGAACAATCAAAAAGAATCTTGCTTAAGGGGGCTAAATAATAATAATAATAATAATAATAATAACAATAATAATAATAATAAATTGGTTTTTAAAAAAAAAATTAAAACTGCTTTTAGTCTAGCCGAAATAAAACAAATAAGACTTTCTCCGGAAGAAAGAATATTATAGGAAATACTGTAAAAGATTTGTGTATTCTTTGTTTAATGAGTTGGAATATTCAAATGTAATACTTGTGAAAATATGATTTAAATAAAGCACTTACCTCTGGAGAAGAAGACGCTGATCATAAAGCTGAAGTTTATAGTGGAAATGGCAAACACCAGCAGAAAGACAAACACCAGCGTCGGGTCGCTGTAGGTCAACACCGCTCCATTAGGACTCACCTGAGAGAAAAAAAAATACATTTACTACATATCAAACCAGCAATATACTTCAGATGAGCAGGAGTATACAAGTAGAAAACAATCCTGATTTACAGTCAGCTTATTGGTTCTGATTCCTAATTAGTGAATCAATTATTGATTCATTGACTCCTTCAGGTAGAGTGTGGAGGAATGAAAATGTATAAAATTTTGCTGTTGGAGCAAAATGTACTTATAAGTTTCACAAAACTACATTTATTTTTAAATTACGGCCACAATGCATAATAATAATACATGTGAATTACTAGTTGAAGCACAATTTAGGCCCCGTCCACACGAACACGGGTATTTTCAAAACCATGCTTTTTTCTACACGGTTTCGCTGTTTGTCCACGAGAAAACAAAGTGTCAGGTGACTGAAACCACAACTTTCTGAAAACTCTGGCCAGGGTGAAGATTTTCCAAAACTCCAAGTACAGTGTGGACACTAAAACCGGAGTTTTAGCCTCATGATGTCAGCGTGCGCACTCTTTCCTCCTTTCTGATTGGCCAAGACAGCTGGGTTCACTCCAAACACGGAAGACGTGAATGAGGCAAATTCTGCACATTCGCTGCAAACGTGTTGCGTATTCCGCATTGTTCAATCGCGGGACAGTAATCCAGCTCTGTTCTCAGGCTTACATTGACTTGAAAGCAACTTACTTGTGAAATACTGTATACGGTAAAGTCTAGATCGGATATGCGGCCGGCTGGAAAAGCGATACGCACATTAATATAGCGCCATTTTTATGACACTCTATAACAATAATTAATATTTTACAGTACTGTGATGGTTGGGTTTAGGGTTGGGGTGGGGTGGGGGTAGGCGTTAAAATATACAATTTATTGGGTAATTTAATAGATAACATAAATAATACTCGGTACAACTACAGTTTTTAGGTTACTGTGACGGTTGGGTTTAGCGTTGGGGTGGGGGTAGACGATAATAAATACAATAAATGGAAAATTTAATAAATATTATAAATAATTCTCATTAACTTCCGGCCGCAAACATATCGGGTCTAGCAACAACCGAAATATACTTAATTACCTGTTTGATAAAAACAGTATAAAAGTATCATCATCGCCACCTGTTGGTTTGGCGCGCCCATTACATGCATCAAAGTGCGTTTTTGCGTTTTCATGTGGACAGTTTTTTTTTTTTTTTTTTTAAACGAAAGTGGGGAAAACTCAGTTTAAAAATACCCATGTACATGTGGACATGGCCTTAGAGCAGGAGTCACCAACCTTTTTGAAACTGAGAGCTACTTCTTGAGTACCGATTAATGTGTAGGGCTACCAGTTTGATACACTCTTCTCAAATAACAAATTTGCTCAATTTACTTTTATTTCTATGTTATTATAAATAATTAATGATGTTCATCTATGTGAAGACACTGATCATGTTAATGAATAGTTGTCAACAATGATTTAACAAGGTAGGAAACAGATAAATATCAATATGCAACACTTTATTTCTATAAATCTCTGCAAGTATTTACAGTTTAAAATCGTTACTTCTACAATATTTTCCCAATAGCCTCTAACAATTTTTAATAAATCATGCACTACATTGTACCATGTTTGTCAATCAATTGTGTAACATAAATCAACTTTCAGTTGGACATCAGAGAGAGTGGAGATAATATTTGTTCTAGTCTTCAACCACAGTTTTGCTTTCCTGTCTGAAAATAGCTTGTTTTTCTAATCAATAAATGTGTAAAGCTCTAAATGAGGTTTCGGTTACTTTTTGGGGGTTTTCACCGTTTTTTTTTTTTTTGTCTTTTCATTTTTCTGCCATGTTTTTAAAACATCATCTCCTCCCCTTTACTGCACCAGCACCACTGTTGCTGTGGAGACCAGCTATCTCTGATCTGACAGTAAATATTTTTTAAAGTTTTTTTTATATACAACTTTGTCATTTTCAAATTTACACCAATGCAAGTGTGATTAAAAAAGAATTGCTACAAAAAATATTAGATGCAGCTTACTGGTAAGTGGCACTATTGTGAGCTATTTTTAGAACAGGCCTGCAGGCAACTCGTGTGATCCTCGCGGGCTACCTTGGTGACCCCTGCCTTAGAGTAATATGTTTTGAGTTGTTTAAATAATTATTAATATGAATTATATATATATATATATATATATATATATATATATATATATATATATATATATATATATATATATATATATATATATATATATATATATATAATTCATATTAATAATATATATATATATATATATATATATATATAATTCATATTAATAATATATATATATATATATATATATATATATATATATATATATATATATATATATATATATATATATATATATATATATATATATTTAAGTATTTATATATTTTTCAGTTCATTTTATTCATGTACATAGTTAGTTTTGCGTTGTTGTATTACTTTTATTTATTTATTATTCGGTTTACTTTTTATTGGACTTATGAAAGTTTCAAAAAATACCATATTTTATGATATTAATAATACAGAACTATAGAAACTACATATGTTAATGACTACTGAAAAAAAGAGAGATTGGATTAGCAATTGTTGACTCTTTGAGGAAAAATAATTGGTCTTAAAAGGACAGTTCACCCTAAAATCAAAATTCAATCACCATTTACTATCCCTCGAGTGGTTTGAAACCTTTATGAGTTCCTTTTTTCTATTGAACACAAAATAATATATTTTGAAGAATGTTGGAAATTGGTAACCTTTGACTTTCATAGTAAAAAAAATATTATGGAAGTCAATGGCTACCGGTTTTAACATTTCTCAAAATATCTTCTTTTGTGTTCAACAGAAGAAAAAAAAACTCAAAGGAGTGAAGGGTGAGTAAATGACAACAGAATTTTCAGTTTTGGGTGAACTATCCCTTTAACTGTGCATATACACTCTCCAGCCACTTTATTAGTTACATCTTACTATTTTGACCGTCTTTTGCCTTCAGAACTGCCTTAATCCTTTATAGCATAGATTCCTCAGAGATTTTTGTCCATATTGACATGATAGCATAAAGCAGTTGCTGCAGATTTGTCGGCTGCACATCCATGATGCAAATCTCCTGTTCCACCACATCCCAAAAAGGCTCTATTGGATTGAGCTCTGGTGACTGTGGAGGCCATTTGAGTACAGTGAACTCATTGTCATGTTCATGAAAACAGCCTGAGATGATTCGTGCTTTATGACATGGCGTGTTATCCTGCTGGAAGTAGCCATCAGAAGATGGGTACATTGTGGTCATAAAAGGATGAACATTCTTTGATGGTTCGAGATATTTGTGCGTGAAAATCCCAGTAGATCAGCATTTTCTGAAATACTCTGACCAGCCCGTCTGGCACCAACAACCATGTCACGTTCAAAGTCACTTAAATCACCTGCCCATTTCTGATGCTCAGATGGTTTTGCTCGGATCGAGTTGCTGCCATATGATTGGCTGATTAGAAATTTGCATTAACGAGCAGTTGGACAGGTGTACCTAATAAAGTGGCCGGTGAGTGTAGAATGTAATACATTTACCAATTGCAGCAGCACCTTTTTTTTTTTAGTATGCACATTTAAGTATTAATGTCTGATTGTTTGTCACACAAACAACCAGTCAGTAACTTGATCGTCCACATTGGTGGAGGAATGCATATGTTGAGGAAATATTAACAGAAAGCAAACACTGTTAAAAAGGAAAAAAAGACTGGCAGAATTTCGGTGAAACAAGAGGAACTTGTTCTGAATAAGATCTGGCTTTCAACCCAGAAGTTAAAAACACATTCCAAACATCACGCTGGCATTTCAAGGGGCAGAAAACATCAACAAAGAGCAGATGACATTAGCACAATGTCTGTGTTTACCTTCACACAGAAGAGCACAGTCACAAAGAAGATGGAGATGGAGAGGAAGAGGAAAAACATGAGGAACCAGGCGCTCCAGTGCAGCCAGTTACTGAGACCCATCATGCGCATGTACTCCTGAAACACACGTACACAGTAAAAAACGCTGGCTTCCACACAATTCCTTCATGTTGTCCCAACACAAATCTATTAACCTAACTTAATCTATTTTTACCAATTTAAGTGGATTAAACAAACAACAATTCAGTTGTCCCATTGAATTGTTCCGTTTCAACTCATTTTAAATAAGTAGTAGAAAACAAGTAAATAAACAATAAGTAAACAAGCAGCAAACTCTCTCCAGAAGAAAAAAATATTATAGGAAATACTGTGGAAAATTCCTTGCTCTGTTAAACATCCTTTGGGAAATATTTGAAAAAGAATAAAAATAAACAAATCACATCAGGACTAATAATTCTGACTGATTTTGAGTGTAAGCTTTCCTGCATTAACAGCAAAATAAGGCAGTTTCACCTTCAGCTTCCTCTCCTTCTCCTGCACGACAGCGCGAACGATGTTCAGTGCCGTGTAGGTGAAGCTGAGCACGAGCAGCAGGGGCAGCTGGTTCTGGATGGCCAGGATGAAGACGTCGTAGATGAACGCTGGGTAAGGGAAGCGGGACAGCAGGACCTGTGTTTGCTTGAAGAGAGCCGTCGCCGCGCTGCTGTTGTAGGCCATCATGATCGCTCTGTCCACCGCGTGCTGGACCTGAAGGAAACCCTCACGGTAATAACCTGCGAAGAGACATAGATAAACTATGAAGTCATGCTGAATCTACTGCAATGACATTTTTGATTCTGAACTTGGGCTTTCCCCCACAAAACGCCTTAAGATATAAAGTTGAAGGAATATCTTTTAAAATATGATTTACAGTAGGGCATTTACCATGAAACTATATGGAACCAATCATTAACATAAGATGCAAACAACATGCATGTTTAAATCATTAAAGTTTAAAGTTACATGAAAATTTGAAAGAAGGCTTAATGCAAATGCTGTTATAAATTACTGCCTTCTCGTCCAAAAACTGGACCCATTCACTTCTATTGTGAAAGCATCACTAGGCATTGTTAAACTGAGTTTTAAATCATCAAAATAGTACAAGATTTGGTCAATTGCACATGTTACAGGTAAAGAAAAAAGCAGCCCATACAGTCACATATGCTATACATAGGAGTGTAAATATTGCAGTCATCACAGAGTTATATGTTCAAGTGACGAAAAATCACTTGATCACGTTAAAATGACAGTTAATATGTATGTATTTTGACCCATTTATTTACACGTTTGCATTACTGAGAACAGGACAGAGACAGACTGCCCTGGTAAGCAGTATCATAATATCGTTTAATTAAAATAAATAATCAACAAATTAGTCTGTCTTGACAGTCTTTACAAGTGAAGACATTATCTAAACACAATATGAATTCCCAATTAGAAAAACACAACAAACTATAAAATACTAATCATGAAAATACTTAAATAACAGACAAATCCAAATGCCCAACGCAAGCGAGCTGCGCTCCAGACCAGATCAGCTCGATGACGTATAATGTCTCCGATACCGCCTGTAGTCCCATTTAGCAACTTGACAGCAACCGTCTTTTTAAAGAAGCATAACCGATTTAAAAAATCAAGAGTGTGATGTAACTGATGTGTTTTATGTCGTAGAAAAAAACGTGAAAGTATCTTGAGTTTGTGTTCGCCACAAACCTTATTTAAACGATTTAACTGAAATCCTGTTGAAAAAACTCATTGACTTTGGGACGAGGGAACCGGAAATGCTAACTCGCTTCCGGTTTTTGCATACAAATTGACGTCATAGTTCCTCCATTCTATAACGTGCGCGTAACACCCGATCCTTTCAGAAACGGACAAACACGAGAGTGAAGCGCGAAAAAACAAAGAAGCCCGAAAAAAACAAAGGAGCAAATGATTGTTTCAGCAACCTAAAAGATGAACAAACTGACATTTTTAACTATTATCATCACCTTTTGGACTATTATAAACTCAGAATGACGGAATGCTTTCTAACAAGAGGTTACATGTGCTGGTGAAGATTAAAGATTAAAGGGCTATTCAATTAGTTTGTCACGGGGGCCAGTTCATGAAAAGCATCCCAAACGAAGGGCCGGAGAGATATGACTTGCAATATAAATGATGGCAACTGCATTTAAGAGCCAATTATGTATTTTTGCTCCTTTAGACACCCACGTTGTATTTGTCTACATTAAAATGTTAATATATTGTATTTTGAAACTATATAATATCACTGCATTTTTTTAACAAACATTCAAATGTTGTATTTCACAGCATAACAAAATCAGTGCATTGCTTAAGTAGGCTTCTTCTACATTCAGACACATTCATATGTTATGAACTGCATAACAATTATGGATGCAACAATTATAGATTTTGGTTGTACGATTATATAGTGTGAAGAATAATCAGGGTTTCACAGTTATCACGTCTAATGTAAATTTAAGCTTTATATTAGCTAGATTTAGATCTGGACATCCCTAACTAATATTAAAAAACCTCTAAAAGGCATTTTCATTAGTAATAGATTTTATGCTGTAGGTTTTTCTGTGCTTATAGGGCTACACAATTTAATTATGTGTGTGTTTATAGAGAGGAACGGGAGAAAATAATATAATAATAATAATTGTTATGAAGGTCGGCGCAAATATTTAGATTAACTGTTGTTATCTGCGTTCATACATGCATAATCATTTTAATAATAGTTTGTCTAACATGTCTTTTGTTTACATTGCACTGAAAGCTAAGCACAACTCTCACCGCTACAGCATGAGATGTCTTTTACTGCGTGCGCCCAGACAGCCGCGAGCGCGTTGCTCCGCTTGCGCCCGCATATTGGCATATATTCTTACGACATAACAAACTTGCGCGCGGGTAAGACGTGATATGGGAACGGCCCGCGGCTATAGTCATTACAGTGTGCGTGCGTATTAGCTTCGGTGGACAAGCTCGGAACTTTAAACTAGCGCACAGTTGGCAACTTGGCGTAACTTAGTTCAGCAGTTTCGTTTCGTGCGGCAGAACAGAAATGCAGAAATGCGGCTTAGAGAAGCCTTTACGATTAATTAACCATGACGAATTAAAGCGCAGTTAATAGTGAAATCGGTTAATTGTTGCATCCCTAATAACGATTACAGTGCATTGTACAAAAAACCATTTCTACAAACATATTCAAATGTATTCGGCTGCTCTCGCCACTGTCAGGTGACTCACGCTCTGCGCAGCTCATGCTGTATTGAACAGACGCACGTCACTTCATAACTATAGCGGCCGTTTTTTGACTGAACTAAATTTATTCTTGATGTCTTGGTCACACTATTTGGAGGGCCGGAACAAATTGCCTCGGGGGCCGGGTTTGGCCCGCGGGCCGCCAATTGAATAGCTCTAGATTAAAGGTTTGTACTGACTGTACATGTTTCGTAACCTTTATGAATCCAAATAAGGCCTAAATGTATGTTTTGGGTATTTTTTATTTGTAATCGGTAACATTTCAGAGACTCCAAGTCTCCGTATGCGTTCATAAATGTTTCATTTATTTTAATAATTTTAAATTTTGATTCATTTCATTGTAATAAACTTTTATTTTATTTAATTGCAGACAGTACAATAGGCTATTTCACATTATCAATGATCTGCAGTTGTATTGAAATCGTGTTCATAGAAAGATTATTACATTTATACACAAGTATTTATGTATATAAAGCATTTGTTTAGTAAGAAGGCCTTCTCATACGATACGTGAGCTAAACTTCAAATCAGAATGACGTCGACTGCAACTTTCTGTTGAAAACCACGCCCACCAAGAGAATACCATTGTTACCATTTGGCAGTGAAAACACAAGAGGTGACCCGTACAGTACTGTACCACTCAGTGGAAACGAGGCTTTAGAAATACATGGAAAATACAAAAAAATAAAGCACATGTTTCGGGGTATAATCCACAAAACAAAATAGAAATTGGTTTTACAAATCTGTAAAAAAAATAAATAAATAAAAAAAAAATAATAATTTAAGATTATATTCTATGCATGTCAAGCTTGTTTAAAAAAATCACTTGCTATCTTTTTTATAATTACATCAACAATCGTTGTCATGACAACACATTTCCATAAACAATAATTGCCAAAAATGTTGATTGTAAAAAATAAATAATGTTAAATAGCACCACGCTACATGCTCTTAAAATACTTGATTTTTATTTAGGCACGTCAATCAATTAGAGTACTTAAAAGTCCGCGTGAAATTAAATCTTACAATATTTATTTTGCTAGCGCACATTGTTACTGTTTAGATACACAATTAATCCCTGCTATATTTGTTTTATTTATCTTCAATCAAAGTCTGCACATTTGCTTCTCCATTTGGACTATCGATCCTTTTGTGTTTTAGGTCCATTTGGCCGTTTCAGCCACAATATTTTTTAACCCTGCTGTTAGTTTACTATGAGGGAATGATGCGCAAAAAGAAAGTCCCACCCCCTACTCATTATTCCGTTTCAATTGGAAGAACATCAAGATACTGAAATAAAAGTAGAGCTGTGCGGTTATCACAATATCATGTTTCATATTATTCGATATCGATAATTATTGAGTATTTTTTAACAATCCGTTTAGGAATATTAGAATGTTTTTATTTAACCACTTTACTTTAATTTACCAACTTTACTAAGGCAAACAGTTTTAATAGTCAAAAACATAAATATTTAAACAAAATATCTGATCTCTTTATAATAAAATAAACAAGTGTTAAAGAGACTCCTAAACTTGATAAATAAAATGTTACAAAGTGTGTGCAATGGTGAAGGTAGATCAACATCTGTAAAAGTGTGAATAATAATAATACAGTAAACCTCAAACTCTGTCAACAACACTAATTATGATAATCAAATCTGAGCTTTCAAGTAAAGAAACTAGCCATCATTATTTAAATACATATTGCAGCATTACAAATTGTGAAGTTGGATGAATATATTACCCCTATGCTAAAAACTGGGGTGCTAGTGGCTGGGATGCACAAGAAAAGAAACCAAAAAGCCACTTTGGCAACATCCTTACATCTGTTTTTTATTTACAATCTCCTAACTGCTCCTTACGCGCACAGCAGCCACATTTTCATAAAACTACAGTGCTTCATATCGAATCTTTTTTTTAGCGATATTGACAATGGTGTTCGGTAAATAAATATCGATTTTATCGCCCAGCCCTAAATAAAAGTCTCAGCAAAATTAATGTAGAAAAATTATAAAGCATGTCACACACAGTAACACGGTGTTTCTTTTTAGTAATGTTTGCAAAATGAAATATAAAATTAAAATATAAAAAGAAGACTAAATTGTAAGGTAGAACCTGCAAGTTAGAAATGATGCAGGAAAAAAGCCCACAGCAATGAAGAGGTTAAACTTTAAACCACCTACAATATTTCCTACAGGCTTAAGGAAGTTACAATTGTACAGATTTCATCATTCATTTCTCCTTGCTGCTCCTGAAGGCCTTTCAATACATAATGACCCTCGAAGATCAAAACACTCTGCACTTAAAGCATAAAGCAACTCGATGCAATTAAATGCAGATGAAAGGACCGCGGTGAAGCGTGGTGAAGACTCGTGGAAGCAGAGATCAAGCTGTAATCTGTACCATGGGCTGCTGCCAGAAATAGAGGTTGACAGTCATCTGAGATCAGACCCGATACTAACGCAAGCGCTCATGATTCAGAACAAGCCTTTTGAAGCCGCTGCCGGCACTGCGGGCCATCGGCTAACTAATTCAAATCACTTCCTAATCAATCTCCCATCACAGGAGACTTCAGATGCAGGAATAGATTGTTGAGGAGGCAGAGATGAGAGAAAAGGCCAGGTTTACAGTAGAGATGCTATCAGACGGTTGAAGGAAGCAATCGATCGTAAATCAGGACACTACCGGTTCTTATTTGCACATCTATTCAATATTACGGAGCAGTTTAATGGACTTGAATGACTATAGTTTTGCAGGTGTTAGATTTGGAATGGTTCTCTATTGTACTGCATATATACAGGGAGTGCAGAATTATTAGGCAAATGAGTATGACCACATCATCCTCTTTATGCATGTTGTCTTACTCAAAGCTGTATAGGCTCGAAAGCCTACTACCAATTAAGCATATTAGGTGATGTGCATCTCTGTAATGAAAAGGGGTGTGGTCTAATGACATCAACACCCTATATCAGGTGTGCATAATTATTAGGCAACTTCCTTTCCTTTGGCAAAATGGGTCAAAAGAAGGACTTGACAGGGTCCGAAAAGTCAAAAATAGTGAGATATCTTGCAGAGGGATGCAGCACTCTTAAAATTGCCAAGCTTCTGAAGCGTGATCATCGAACAATCAAGCGTTTCATTCAAAATAGTCAACAGGGTCGCAAGAAGCGTGTGTGGAAAAACCAAATCAAAAACCAAGGTGCAAAATAAACTGCCCATGAACTGAGAAAAGTCAAGCGTGCAGCTGCCAAGATGCCACTTGCCACCAGTTTTGCCATATTTCAGAGCTGCAACATCACTGGAGTGCCCAAAAGCACAAGGTGTGCAATACTCAGAGACATGGCCAAGGTAAGAAACGCTGAAAAACGACCACCACTGAACAAGATACACAAGCTGAAACGTCAAGACTGGGCCAAGAAATATCTCAAGACTGATTTTTCTAAGGTTTTATGGACTGATGAAATGAGAGTGAGTCTTGATGGGCCCGTGGCTGGATCGGTAAAGGGCAGAGAGCTCCAGTCCGACTCAGACGCCAGCAAGGTGGAGGTGGAGTACTGGTTTGGGCTGGTATCATCAAAGATGAGCTTGTGGGGCCTTTTCGGGTTGATGATGGAGTCAAGCTCAAATCCCAGTCCTACTGCCAGTTTCTGGAAGACACCTTCAAGCAGTGGTACAGGAAGAAGTCTGCATCCTTCAAGAAAAACATGATTTTCATGCAGGACAATGCTCCATCACATGCGTCCAAGTACTCCACAGCGTGGCTGGCAAGAAAGGGTCTAAAAGAAGAAAAACTAATGACATGGCCTCCTTGTTCACCTGAGCTGAACCCCATAGAGAACCTGTGGTCCATCATCAAATGTGAGATTTACAAGGAGGGAAAACAGTACACCTCTCTGAACAGTGTCTGGGAGGCTGTGGTTGCTGCTGCACGCAATGTTGATGGTGAACAGATCAAAACACTGACAGAATCCATGGTTGGCAGGCTTTTGAGTGTCCTTGCAAAGAAAGGTGGCTATATTGGTCACTGATTTGTTTTTGTTTTGTTTTTGAATGTCAGAAATGTATATTTGTGAATGTTGAGATGTTATATTGGTTTCACTGGTGAAAATAAATCATTGAAATGGTATATATTTGTTTCTTGTTAAGTTGCCTAATAATTCTGCACAGTAATAGTCACCTGCACACACAGATATCCTCCTAAAATAGCTAAAACTAAAAACAAACTAAAAACTACTTCCAAAAATATTCAGCTTTGATATTAATGAGTTTTTTGGGTTCATTGAGAACATGGTTGTTGTTCAATAATAAAATTAATCTTCAAAAATACAACTTGCCTAATAATTCTGCACTCCCTGTGTGTGTGTGTATGTATGTATATATATATATATATATATATATATATATATATATATATATATATATATATATATATATATATATATATATATATATATATATATATATATATATGTAGAGAGAGAGAGAGAGAGAGAGAGAGAGAGAGAGAGAGAGAGAGAGAGAGAGAGAGAGAGAGAGAGAGAGATGGGTAAATTACGTATGAATTGTAATCAGATACTGATTACAGGTTACATGACAATCAATCTAATCTCTCAGATTACGGATTTAAAGTAATGTCTGATTACTTTTGGGCTAAGTCTTATTTGATGTCACATGTATTAAAGTAGGATAAACTATTTTGACAGAGACTAAATAAATTAAATGAAATTTCCCAGTGCTAGGTTGTGGCTGAAAGAACACCCACCGGATAAAATATGGCAGAGTAATTGGCGGTTCATTCCACTGTGGCAACTTGGAAAGCCAAAGAATAGTAAGCTAGTGATATACTTTTTTAGATACACTAACTAGACTAGAATGCCATCTGCTGTTAAAAACTAGCCTAGAGCACCATCTACAGTTGAAAACTAGTTTAGAGCGCCATCTGCTGTTAAAAACTAGTCTAGAGCGCCATCTGTTGTTAAAAACTAGCGCAAGTGCCATCTGCTGTTAAAAAAACTAGCCTAGAGCGCCATCTGCTGTTAAAAAAACTAGCCTAGAGCACCATCTGCTGTTAAAAAAACTAGCCTAGAGCGTCATCTGCTGTTAAAAACCAGCCTATAGAGCTGAATGCTGTTAAAACCTAGCTTAGAGCATCATCTGATGTTAAGCACTAGTCCTAGAGTGCCGTCTGCTGTTAGAAACTACCCTAGAGCACCATCTGCTGTTAAAACCTAGCTTAGAGCATCATCTGATGTTAAGCACTAGTCCTAGAGTGCCGTCTGCTGTTAGAAACTACCCTAGAGCACCATCTGCTGTTAAAAATTAGCCTAGAGCACCATCTGCTGTTAAGCACTAGCTCTAGAGTGCCATCTGCTGTTAGAAACTAGCCTAGAGCACCATCTGCTGTTAAAAGCTAGCCTATGGAGCTGAATGCTGTTAAGCACTAGCCCTAGAGCGACATCTGCTGTTTAAAAATTAGCCTAGAGCATCATCTGCTGTTAAGCACTAGCCCTAGAGCGCTGTCTCCTGTTAGAAAGTAGCCTAGAGCGCCATCTGCTGTTAAAAATTAGCCTAGATCACCATCTGCTGTCAAGCACTAGCCCTAGAGTGCCGTCTGCTGTTAGAAACTAGCCTAGAGCGCCATCTGCTGTTAAAAACTAGTCTATGGAGCTGAATGCTGTTAAAAACTAGCCTAGTGCATCATCAGCTGTTAAGCACTAGCCCTAGAGCACCTTCTGCTGTTAAAAACTAGCCTAGAGCGCCATTGGCTGTTAAAACTATCCCAGAGTGCTGTCTGCTGTTAAAAACTAGCTTAGAGCACCGTCTGCTGTTAAAAGCTAGCCTACAGAGCCGTCTGATGTTAAAAACTAGCCTACGGAGCCGTCTGCTGTTAAAATATAGCTAAGACCACCGTCTGCTAATAAAATGTAGCCTAAAGCACCATCTGCTGTTAAAAACCGAGTGTCATCTTTGAATATCATTTTGAATATGTCAGAATCTGTGCAAAAATTATTTCTCAAATGATTTTTTTTGCAACAGCTCTAATAATAGTAATTTAAATAATTATAAATGTAAAATAATATTAGTCCATGTAACTTATAATGATAGCACGGAAAAACAACTAGCTACTGAGCTAATAAATGATTAAGGATTCATTTAGCATGCAATTTTTGTGTTGACCTAATGGCACGTATGCTCATGCCACAAATATGTTATCGCCAACATTTCCCACAATGCATCAGTGCGGACTGACCTGGCGTTCCCCCGTGAGGGTCGTGTTGTTCTCGGGGTCCGGGCATCTGGAAGAGCGGGAACAGGCTGAGCGTGTGCCAGTCCATGTCATTGTTAGGGTTGAGCTCAGACTTCTCTCGGGCCGGAGCATTTCTGGGGCTGTACGTGAAGCGCAGATGATAGCTGACCTGCCACACATGACACCCAAACAGATTCATGAAGACAGAAGATTTATGTACAGTGTGGCTCTAGACATCATTTGTTAAACCCATTTCATTAGAACAAAAGAAGGCTGTTAGAGGAGCGTCTGCTTTAAAGGGCCATGAAACCCCCCTCTTTTGGTTCAAGTCTACCTCAGAAATCTTTTTTAAAAATGCTTCATGATGGGTGTGGAGCTCTGCGAGCAGATGGAGAAGTGGGCGTGCCCAGCAAAGCAGGGGGAAAAGAGGGGAGCGAACAACTGTTGACAGTTGACTCACAAAATGAGACACAAACCGTGAGGAGACCCATGATTTTATAGTTTACAAAAGTTAAAATGCAAAGAAATAAACAGTAATTTAAAGTCCTGCTACATTTGTTATTAGTAATTTCATAAACACATAACCACAATTTGTTATTATAAAGATAACCATGTAAACACTAAATGAGGAGGATTTCTCTTTTCCTCAATCCCCGGGTCTGAATGCAGACACAGTGGATAGCAGTGCAGCGTCTCTTGCACTGGCTATTCCACACATTCGCCCTGCCGGTAATCTGGAAATTTTAAACATAGGTGAACACAGCAGCATGGATATAGGAGATGTGTCTGAATGGTAACAAACTCATCTGATAAAAGATAAAAGTCGGCCACTCTCCAATTCTCGTACAGCTCTCCTGAAAAAAATGCTTGCTGCAAACCAACAGCTTTGCTGTATCGGTGGCCCTTACAGCATCGTTGAGAAATCCATGCAACAAACCCCAGTGGATCATAGAAACAAACACCATACGACCCTTCATGACTGGCTAAATACTGCTTATCGCGCACAGACGCGGTCTCACAGCTTGGCAGGTCTGCCTTGCCTTCGGAAAGCTCATGCTCTCATGAATAATTAAGAAACAGGGTCTTCTCATAGGATAAGAAAACTCCGCTATGAACAATAATGAGAAACCACACGTCATCACTCCACTAGTAGATTCGCGATACGTCACAGATTTTGATCCCGCCCTAAAAATAATTTTAAACCTGGAAGATGAAATTAGCTGACAAAAGCTATAAATTATCCAGTTTTCCCCACAATTAAAGCTGACAGGTGCTATTGTTGTCTTACCTGATGCTCAACAAACACAAATGTTACAATATTTTTTTTATTTTATTTTTTTTAAGTACTCCAGGGTGTCTTGAACCTTTAACTTATGTCTTGCACCTCAGTGACAGCTGTTGCATGATTTAAATGTGTTTTTTCCTGATTAAAGAAATTGTAAATGTTATAAATGCAGGGCTGCACAATTACTTGAATAAATACTCCGAATGGCCAGTTCTTTACCGGTTTTTAAATCTCTTCCTAAAACTCACTTGTTCTTTTCAGCTCTTAACAAGTATTAATCTCAACTTAATGTTTGTTAACTTGTCTGCAATTGCTTCTTTAAGCAGTTATTGCTATTTGTACCTTGTTCAGGCCTTATTGTTTTATTTTATATTTTATGTACAGCACTTTGGTCAGCACTAGCTGCTTTAAATGTGCTTTATAAATGCAATAAACTTAAACTTAAAACTACTTATTACAATTATAAAACCAATTTAATATATAAAATATAATTTATATGAATAAAACAAAATTTACAAGTACAAGTATAGCCCATTTTGAAAATGAATATTGTCACAGGTTTTGCATTTGAACAAAACTGATTTATTAAATGGATATATGTATTAAAATATTTAAGTCACAGAACATCTTTAGAAGTATAAAGATAATACATTTAAATTCAAGTGAAATATTGCAAAAATAAATAAATAAATAAAACCTACAAAATTTCAACTAATTTTAATATATTTGTTGTTTGTCTTGATTTTTGCTCTTTTTAAAATTTTTATTTAATATTTTTCCCTAACATATAACAGTCAACAAAATTACTAGCCTTACTAGCACAAATAAAATATTGTATAGCATCCTATAGAAAATATTAATCTAAATGAGAGATTTGCAAGGGGTGTACTCATATATGACGAGCACTATATATATATCATCTCTTTGTTTCTAGTGCGTCTCCTGTTTTCGTTACTGCAGACTAGTTCAGTAAAAAGAAAGAAAGAAGAAATGCATAACAGTAATCTGGTAGTGTTTGCTTTGCTTTGGCTTTTTCGGGGTTAATTATTGTGATCTCCTGATTGCAACAGAGAAATACTGGGAAATCTCTGTAGACTGATGGCATTTCATGCCATTCAGCCTTATAATCTTAAAATTTGAGCAAAATCACCTTTTTTGTAATCACTTTAGATATTACGCAAGAGAATCATTCAAATACTAGCTCTAAAGTGACGTTGGTGAATTAGCAACGGTTTCAGCTGTTCTGACGTCAGCAGCAGATGTGAATGAATGGTGGAAGAAAGTAGTTCCTCTTACAAATGGGTTTTTGAGACTCTCCACATGTTTGATCCTCTTCTTTATCTACACAATTATGCCGTCGAACTGTTGTATAAATGCAATATCACATTTGTAGCAGTGCGATACGCCTGTATATAGTCACTGGTGGGACACTGAGGCACTCGCCCTGTGGCCAACGCACACATCCCCAAGTTTTAATATACAGCCATATTGCACTGCTACTCGTGATATTAGTCATATATATTAGTATAATATTTTAAATGTATTATTAGTATTATTATCATTAAACAACAACAATAACAATAAATTATAAATCAAAATAATCACTATAATCGCACTATAAGCCATATTTTATATGTGCCAGCAGCTAGCTCTCAGCAACTGTCCTATGGTTACCCACTGAAGCTAAGCAGGGCTGCGCCCCGTCAGTATCTGGATGCGAAACCACATGGGAAAGCTAAGTTGCTGCCGGAAGTGGTGTTAATGAGACCAGCAGTGGGCACCCAATCTGTGGTCTGTGTGGGTCCTAATGCCTCAGTATAGTGATGGGGACTCTATACAGCTCAGTGAGCGCCGTCTTTCGGATGAGACGTTAAACCGAGGTCCTGACTCTCTGTGGTCGATGAAAAATCCCAGGATGTCCTTCGTAAAAGAGTAGGGGTTTAACCCTGGCATCTCCTCTCCACCAATCAAATGGTGTGTGGTGTGTGGTCTGGCGCAATTTGGCTGCCGCAGCGTCATCCTGGTGGATGCTGCACACTGGTGGTGGATGAGGAGATTCCCCCAATATGTAAAAGCGCTTTGAGTGTCTAGAAAAGCGCTATATAAATGTAAGGAATTAATATTATTATTATTATTATTATTATTATTAGTAGTAGTAGTAGTAGTAGTACAATACACAAAATATAAAATAAAGAAATATTTATAATGCTGGCTGTAATAATAATAATAATATATAGTTCAAGATCAATTTATTTACATAGCACATTTACAACAGCCACCAGACTGACCAAAGTGCTTTACATTAGGATAAGTTTAAAATAAATATCCACAAAAATTAATAGCTAAATTGAAACAATCAACGCTTCAATATTAGTAGGCTACAAAAAATAAGCAGGGATTTAAAAATGGACAGAGATAGAGCGGTTCAATTCTCTAAAGGCTCTAACTATTAATAAGCGCTGTTTATCATACTCATTACTTTGATCACAATGAAAATCCATCTTATTGATAGAGCATTTTATACACAAGAATGTGACATTCTGGCTTTTATTCATGACATGATGGAAACAAATTTCCATGCAAATCATTCATAAAGCCACTTGTTAACTGCTGCATAAACAAATGACTGATGAATAATTTACAGACACTTCAGCACAGACGCAGTAAAATCTCATTAAACCCTCAGCAATGTCTCACTGCCCGTGACCGAGCACCGAGAGCTTTTATCATGAGCGATGATGATTCTCTCCATTAGACACACAGAGAGAAAAAGCTCCGGAAACACGGCTCAGAATGGCTGGAAAAAATAAACGCGAGCAGGAGCCGCAGACATGAACTCTACATGGTTTGAGGGCATTTGTTGATCGAGCACTAATGGCCTGATTCCTCCAGCTAGATTCAGATGCACTTTCCACTTCTGCAGAAAATGGGTTTTGTCCTCTGATGTTCAGAAAAAGAACATTTCCTTCAAGACACTTGAACGGTAATCATCATAAAGGACACATAAATGGCCGTTGAAATTAAATATTTTATTATATTTTTGCACGGAGAATGAGAATTTGAAGAGTAAATGTAATCAATTTTATGCTACTTTTGTTACAATGTAAAAAAGCTGCATTTTCCTTAAAAAATTGCAAAGAATGTTCGCTTTTATTATTAATATGGTCATTTTTTTATTGATTTTTACATTTTTGTTTTATTTTATTTTAAAGACAATATTTTTTTACATTGTTATAATAAACTCTTATGTTAATGTTAAACTTATGTTAAACTACATGAAATGGCATCTACCCAAAATAATATGCATTTATTATATTATATTATATTATATTATATTATATTATATTATATTATATTATATTATATTATATTATATTATATTATATTATATTATATTATATTATATTTCTTTATAAATAACAATAATAATATTAATTAATAATCTATTTAGAAAATAAACAAAATATAATAATAAATTATAATTATATTTATTATATGCTACATAAATTGTTTGCTTTAGTCAACTATTTTAACCCTAATGCAAATACAATTTATGTATTTATTTATATATATATATATATATATATATATATATATATATATATATATATATATATATATATATATATATATATATATATATATATATATATATATATATAGAAATAATAATAATAATAATAATAATAATAATAATAAACAATGTATTTATAAAATAATTAAACTAATAAATTATATTAATATGTATATATTATTTCTAGTTATATAATAATAATAATAATAATAATAAATAATGTATTTACAAAATAAAAAAAATAATAAAAAATAATTATTATAATATGTATTTATCATATTATTTTATATTATATTATTTATAGTTGTATTTCTATTTAATAATAATTATTATTATTATTAATGTGTTTACAAAATAAATTAAAAAAAAAATATTATTCTACTCTATTCTATTCTATTATATGGAACATAAAATGTTTTCATTTTAGTTAATTATATTACCTCTAATGCAAATACAATTTTAAATTAAATAGAAGGCTATTTTCTTGTGTTATTCATCCACACAGCGGCTGAAACTGTTCAGCATGCAGGTACTGGACTGGTCTTGATACACAGGAAGATGGTGACAGTGACAATGTAAGTTGACAGGAAAATTGCAGCTCACCTGCAGGGGAAGCGGCTCATCATCGTGACTGAATGGATGCTCAAACACAATGGCTGCCAAAATCTTGCCTGACTCTGGATCAGTTTTCACAAACTCCTCAAACTGCTCCTCCGTCTCAAAGCCACGAACTGTATAAAAAATAAAACAAGGTGATGACACAGTATTAGAGACACATACTGTACAACAAGAACACACTCAAACTAATGTTAATGATATAGTAAATCATGTTGATGAGACCGCGATGCATTTTAATATTATTATTATTAGTAGTAGTAGTAGTAGTAGTAGTATAACCACTTCTATTACAATTAGTGTGAACTGTGCATCATGACAGCAAAAAAACAAACATGTTTTTCAGACAAATGTAAATTGTTCCTATAGGCAATCAATTCAATGTGCAGAAAGTTTGAGGGTTACTTATAAAAATAGATGAATCAATGGGAAATGTGATCATGTGACCAGCATGGACACTGGCTCACCGTTTGACCTTTAAAGTAATTGATTTTAGGATTCGTCAGCCTACTGTAAGCATATGTTAATGATATCACCATCGTGAAAATAATGTTAAAAGCCAGAGCTAATGAGACTCTAAGGCAAAGCTGGGGATTCAGCCAAGACACGACCGGGATTTGCCAACTAAATTCAATTGAACACACACAGATTTGTGGGTGCATTTTATTCTATGCCATTTCTTTATAATTTAAAACATTTAAAATAATAAAAAAGTAAAGTCAACTTGTCACTTTAAGGTAACGGTTTTCCTTACTAACTAACATCATCAGCATAGCAGTAAAAGCTCCATGTTTATAAATAATATTAACAAGCAGTGTCATATATATTGAAAACAGGAGCGGGCCTAAGACAGAGCCTTGTGGCATGTCATACTATTCTGCTGTTAGGTGACTATCTTTAAATAAATATTAGCGACAGGTAAGGTTTAAAACCATATTTTAATGCTTGACCCTCAATGCCAGCAAAATTATACAAGCAATCTGTGAATATGTTGTCATATATTGTGTCAAACGTAACACTAAAGGTCTTTGCACACTCAAGTCCGAAATTTTTGCATGCGTTTTTTTGTATTTATATGGGAAAAATTTGTCACGTAAACAAACCTTGCATCTTGAGTCCGATGCGTACTAATTAAACCATTACGTTAAAAACGCAAAACATTTCGAAGCCAGTTCAAGCAATGATACTTTGTTCTCCTCTATTCTCCAAAGTATAAAGTATTGTGTTCATCCAATACTAGAGGGAAAAGAGTTCAGCTCGTTATCGAAGTGTTGCACGCAAATGCAAAAGTTAATTTCAGGAAATCAGTGGAATTTCAATACATTGCTTGTGATACTTCACACGTTCACATACGTAAACAAATCCTGAACAGAGACTGGTAGTATCTATATTAGCATTATGATGGTGACTGCGTTGATCTATAGATGCAACAGACTAAAAGTGAACCATGTTTTCTGTTATAATGTCTATGGGTAGTATGTTAAATGTATGGACACACACACACACATACCAAGCAGCAGCAGGGGAAAGGTGCGCCAGTCACTGAATCCAGCATATAGGGGTTCGGCCCACCACATTCTGTCTTTGTAGAATGCACTGTGTCATCACTGCATTATGCACTGTGTTTGTCATAAAGTTATCTGTAGCTCAAATGACGCCATCTGTATTTAGCTTTTCGCTTGTACGGTGGTTCTGAACTGTCAAAATACCTCTCAAAGCGCTTTTTCAAATGCGAACAATCCAAAAAGAAAGAAAAAAAAGAAAATGGAACCTGGTTTGAATTTTTTTTTTTTTAAGACGGACGAATGTTTCGGATAGGAGTGCGTCAATACGATTGACACAACATGCGGTCGATTTGTTTTTTAATGTGCAAAGATTACAGACGAAAATTTCTGATTCTGTGTGCAATAACCTTAGGATCAACTAAATCCAACGAAACTAAATAAACTAAATCAAATTAAACACACAGAATTGCGGGTACATTTTATTCTATGCCATTCATTTAATTTTGAAAAAAATAAATAAAAAAAACATTCAAATGAATTGGTGTAGATTCTGTGTAATCTCTAAAATCAACATTTTTGTGTGTGTATGTAGAGACATTTTTTTTTAAATATTAACTTAAAGGGCCCTATTTTAACAATCTAGGCGCAAAGTCCAAAGCGCAGGGCCCAAAAGCATTAAGGGCGTGTCAGAATCCACTTTTGCTATTTTAAGGACGGGAAATTCCGCTTTGTGCCGCGGCGTATGGTCTAACAGGGCTGAGCTTATTCTCTTAATGAGTTATGGGTGTGTTTTGAGTATACACCAATCAGAGTCTCATCTCCCATTCCCTTTAAGAGTCAGTTGCGTGGCGCCATAGCGCATTTGCTACTATTTACATGGCGGACTTTGTAAGTGGAAAAACTGAACGCTTCACTAGTGAAAAAACAGAGCATCTGCAGTGCGAGAATGAGAGAATGAGCCTACTCATTCTTTACTTTCACTTTCACTCTCGTGGATAAGGAAACATGTTGTACGCACAGACATCCATTAGCTTATACATAATTAATTTCATTTGTTATGAGCAAAGATTTGTTTCAAAACTATTTCTAAACTGAGTTCTAATTTCCAGCAAATGAATAAATGAACAGTAATAGCGAAGTGTGGTCAAAAAGTTATATCCAAATACACATGCTATGCCCCATGTGGTCTAAAACCTGACAGTTGGACAAATCTAAGCTTGTTTTTAATAAAAGAAACATAAATATGCATATAATAAATAATACTGCTAATAATAATAACAACATTATACAAAAGCAATTTGTCATGAATAAACTGAAGAAGCCCCCCCGAGATGATGAAGGCATGGAGGCAGTGGTTTTTATATTTATGTAGGCTAGAAAGTAATAATTTTTGTAATATTTTAATTCTTTTTTAATTGTAAAGATATTTGCGTATTGCTCTACATCCTGTGTGTATTAAGCAATGTTTAAGCAGGCGCACAACTAACGCGCTCTGCGCTGGACTTTAGACCGCCTCTTAGCTGATCTATTAAACAGTCTATTCTAGTTTCTCAAAATAGCAACGCGCCAGCAATGCGCCTCAACACACCTCCTTTTTTAGACCAGAACGCCTATGGGCGCACATATGAGCACAAATGCATTTACTATTTAAACAGCATGGTGCAAAACGTCAAAACGACACTTGCGTCAAGCTGAAACTAGCAAACAACAATTGCGTCACGCCTTGCGCCGCATTGCACCGGGTGTATGATAGGGACCAAAGACTCCCACTACACCTATTTTTGACGGTCTTCACCTCCTAAATCACATATTTAGCTTCAATTATCTTTTTTGTGTCTTTTATTTGCATATAACATCTACTTTCTTCATTATTTGTAACTTTAGTTAAAAAAAATACATTTTGTGTTCGTGCCAACATTCTGGTCAACTCGTATTATAAAAAAGGCATCGATTTAACATCGATTATAAAAAGGCGACACGGTGGCTCAGTGGTTAGCACTGTCACCTCACAGCAAGAAGGTCACTGATTCGAGTCCTGGCTGGGTCAGTTGGCATTTCTGTGTGGAGTTTGCATGTTCTCCCCGTGTTCGTGTGGGTTTCCACCATGTGCTCCGGTTTCCCCCACAGTCCAAAGACATGAGCTATATGTGAATTGGATAAACTAAATTGGCCGTAGTGTATGAGTGTGTGTGTGAATGAGTGTGTATGGATGAATCCCACTACTGGGTTGCAGATGGAAGGGCATCCGTTGTGTAAAATATATGCTGGATAAGTTGGCGGTTCATTCCGCTATGGCAACCCCTGATGAATAAAAGCCGAAGGAAAATGAACGTACATGTATGAATGAATTTTTAAAGCAATAATACAAGAAGCATGTGACCTGCTCTACGTGATGCCACTTCCCCTGGTGGGAATTAAATTCTGTTTTAGAGGTGCTATGCGGTCTCTGGTTTGTGGTTAGCATCTTGGGCTAAAGCACAAAATGGTGCAAAATATCAACTCTTTTAGTTCTTTAAGCTTTTTAAACCAATAATTAGTAACAAAATCAAATCTTCCCTATCATATTTAAGCAGTTTGTATTATTTTACATTAATAATAGATCAGCTTGGCAGTATCCTTCACGCTGTATAAATGAAAGAGCAAAATGAAAATTTGAAAATTAAACTGGTTTGAAAAGCCTGAGGGTGATAACCTGACCGTTTTCATTTCTGGGTCAAATGTTCGTCTAGCATGTAACTGAATAACCTCACGTAATTGTGCACCATTTGTCTCCATAAAACAGGAGTTGTTGGTCAAGCCGGTTAAACGGGTTCAGAGAGGATAGCAAGCGTCTGTCCTGGTCTGATCTCCTGCATATGGAAAATCAGCAAAAAAACAAAAAACAAACACGCACTCGTCCAGGAAGCATCTGAGCCAATGTAAACACAGCAGAGAGCAAAGTTGATACTCGGTTTACTGCTGAAATGCGTTTTCATCAATCTAATCACAAGTGGATGATGCTAAAAACAAATGTAAAAGGAATCTAAAGCATTTGAGTGTCTCCATATTCAACTACTTCAAGCTGTTGCGAATGCTAAGAACTCATTAGATCAGATTGCTTTCATAGAGTAAATGCTCATGAGGTCAAATATGTTCAAACAGTAGCTGTATTGGGTGGAAATGCAACATTTTGAATAAAAATTCCTTAATTTTCAAAAAAGTTTTAACGTTCACTTGACGTGGTTTCAGACATGTGCCAAAAAGGGTTAATGCGAATATTGGGAGAGTAAGACACATTTTCGTTAGTATATTCGTCAAACATTTTCGTGAATAGATATAACGTCAAAATTACAACTAATTTTAGGAATCCCTTAATTTGCTAAACAGTTTTTATGCTCGTTCGTGGTGGTTTTAGAGTAGTGCGAAAAAGGGTTAATGCGAATATTGGGAGATGGAAACCTATTTTTGGCAGTATATTCGTCAAACATTTTTGTAAATAGATATAATTAAAAAATTTACAATCAATTTTAAGAATCGCTAAATTTGTAAAAACGGGTTTATGCTCACTCAAGGTGGTTATAGACTTGTGTGAAAATCGGTTAATGTCAATATTTGGAGATGGAAAGACATTTTCGGTAGTATATTCATCAAACGTTTTTGTGAATGGATATAACGTCAAAATTACAATCAATTTTAGGAATCGCTTAAATTTGCAAAAACCTTTTTACACTTGTTCGAGGTGGTTTTAGACTTGTGCAAAAAAGGGTTTACACAAATATTGGGAGATGGAGACATATTTTTGTTAGTATATTTGTCAAACATTTTCGTGAATGGATATAACATGAAAATTTAAATTAAATTATTTTTTTTTTAATTTTAGAAATCGCTTAATTTGCAAAAATAATTACACTCGCTCACTCGTTTTAGATTTGTGTGAAGAAGGGTTAATGCGAATATTGGAAGATAGAAATAAATTTTCGTTAGTGTATTCCTCAAACATTTTTGTAAATGGATATAACATCAAGACTACAATCAATTTTAGAAATCTCTTAATTTGCAAAATCATTTTTATGCTCGCTTGATGTGATTTTACACTTGTAATGAGGGAGATAGAAAGAGAGTTTCATAAGTATATTCGTCAAACATTTTCGTGAATGGATATAACGTCAAAATTACAATCAATTTTAGAAATTCCCTAATTTGCAAAAACATTATGCTTGCACGAGGTGGTTTTAGACTAGTGCGTAAAGGGGTTAATGTGAACATTGGAAGATGGAAAGACATTTTCATTAGTATAATCATTAAACATTTTCGTGAATGGACATAAAGTCAAAATTACAATCAATTTTAGAAATCCCCTAATTTGCAAAAAACATTTTAACACTCACTCGTGGTGGTTTTTGACTTGTGTGAAAAAGGGTTAATGCGAATATTGGGAGATGTAAACATTTTCGTTACTATATTCGTCAATCATTTTCATGAACGGATATAATGTCAAAATTGCAATAAATTTTAAAAATATCTTAATTTGCAAAAACCTTTTTACACTCGCTTGAGGTGGTTTTAGACTAGTGCAAAAAAGGGTTAATGTAAATATTGTGAGATGGAGACACATTTTCGTTAGTATATTCGTCAAACATTTTCGTAAATAGATAAAACATCAAAACTACAATGAATTTTAGAAATCTCTAAATTTTCAAAACATTTTTATGCTCACTCGAGGTGGTTTTAGACTTGTGTGAAAAAGGGTTTATGCGAATATTGGCAGATGGAAAGACATTTTCATTTGTATATTTGTTAAACATTTTCGTGAATAGATATAACGTCAAAATTACATTTATTTTTTTTACATTTTAGCCCAAATATCAGAAAAAATAAATGTCAGAAATGCTTAAATTTTAGTTTAAAAGCACAGTATGTAATTTTTGCCACTAGAGGGTGCGTATTCACAACAAACAAAGATGTATTTTGATGACAGAGTGACCAGTTGAGTTCAGCTCAGTTCAGTTCAGTGTGGTTTATTATACACTGCTGAGAGTTCAAAGACTGAAGAGCAAATCTATCAATGCACAGCTCTACAGGTCCTGAACCATGCAAGCCAGTGGTGACAGCGGCGAGAAAAAAACTTCACCAATTGGCGAAAGTGAAGAATTAAAAAACCTCGAGAGAAACCAGGCTCAGTTGGGCATGACCATTTCTCCTATGGACAAACGTCTTGTGCAGAGCTGCAGTCTAGGCTCCGGAGGCTGGAGAGCGTTGTAGTCTTTATTACATCCTATGGGACAACTGCAGAAATCATGTTGATGAATGGAAGTGTTCTACCCTTATTATCATGGTAGTATGAAGCGGAGCAGGGCTGAATGCTTTTGAAGAGAAACACGAATGCTGAAACAATTGCTAATGAGAGACAAGTGTGACAGCACAAAAACAGCAGAGCTTTTATTATGCCACAAACCACCACTTCCATTTCTTCTGGTTGTTATGCAGTCTAATAAGACAGACAACATATTAAAGCATCTTTAATGTTTTCCTGTTTTCTATAAAGCCAAATCGGAAATCAAGGGTGGATGACATCATTAGCATTAGCATGGAATTTGAACATTCTTCGAAGCATCTGGGATAATGCAAGTAAATAAGTCAACAAAATATATAACACTGATTGTTCTAGTGGTTTCCGGATATTTTAATTTTAAAAAAAGGTACATATTGTTTATAAATTATTCTATCGTGTTACCTTGAAATGTTGCATATAATAACATGCATACAGTGTGACTCACTAAAATGAATGTGAACAACCTCTCACTCACTCAATTATGCTCAAGACATCCCTTTTAAAACATCCATCTAGAAATGAGCCACTACTTAAAGCTCCGTAACATCAGACCCAATGCATCTATGCCTGAAAAGAAGATGCCTATTGTGGAGAGGTAAGCATGATCGAACACCCAATGAGGGGGGAGAGCATGCTCGGAGCCCGGCGGCTAATCAGCGGGCCAATCAGAAATAATAAATAACACCTGTTTGTTCTAGTGATTGGACCGGAGAGACACCCTTCTTAAAGGTGCTGTATGTAAGTTTTTGACTCTTCTAAAGCATAAAAATACAATAATATGTGTGCAGATATTTAAGAAACATCCCAAGTAAACATACTTGTGTAACTGACAAACAATGCTGAAGTCAGATATTCTGCTTTGAAAATGTTTTTTTCCGTGCCGGAACGATGTCTTTGTTTAGGTAATTTTCACATGCACATGCCAGTTTAACCAATTATAATTCAGCACCCCGGGTTGCCTTGTTGGAAAACAGCATATTTCATTCATTCATTCATTCAGAAAGACTCTGAAAGCATGCGTCCATGAGCGAAATGCTACAGTGTAGTGGAAAGTATCAGATGTCAAAATGAGACTGATTCAGTTCCACATGACGTTAATTAGCAAATGACATAAATATTAGGAACGTGAGCAGGTTACATCGCGTGTCCTAACAACACGCTGTGACGAGATTGTTATGAGTGATGAGCCATTTGGCTGTTTGCAACACAAAACACGGCAGAAATTTAAATACAGCCTTTCAGAAGCACAGAATATGCACTCACTCACAAAACGGTAAGGTTTAGAATCTATTTAATACATGTTAACCCTCTTTAACATCATTAAAGGTGAATTGAACTTTCTGCTTTCAGTATATGGTAATACACGTCATGTAAAATGCATTCAAACTCGCATTGTTAGCATTTAGCACTGAATAAAGCACACGAGGCTTACCTGAGGTGATCTGTCATAGGTTTCTGTTGTTCAGCTGTGAGAAATAGAAGCCGCTTCTAATAAATCAATTCGAGGTGTTGGTTAGAACCAAAACTCCTTTTAAGATGGAGAATATTCCCTCAATCGCGTGTCGTTGCTTTTATTTAGAACACAGTTTAAAATCCCTCAAACTGGCAACCCGGCGTACCTTTATTATGATTCAGGACTGCAATACCTAGTTCAACCACTGGGTGTCAAACTTACATACTGCACCTTTAAGGAGAGGAGAAGGAGCAGCCGAGGGAGAGGAGAGCACACACACACACACACAGAGCTACAGTGTTGTGGTGTTGACACTTGAAAAATAAAAAAAAGAGTTTACTTACCTAATATCGCCGACCCTGTCTTCTTCTTCCCCTCATACGAACTAGCTTTACTACAGTGGTGCCGAAACCCGGGAAGAAGAAGAAACTTTGCTGCCAGAATGACCACTCCGTCAAGACTGCCATTTGCGGAAGCCATCCAGGCCCTCGCGGCCCTCCACCAACAACAACATGATGCGCTGGTGGAACTGAAGAACACACAGGAACAACGGTTCCAAGTCCTCTTGGAGGCCCAGCGGGAGGACCGCGAGCAAATCCGGAGTCTGCTGTCCCAGGAGATCCGGCCCGCTCCGACATCTGCCGCCCACCCTCCCCTCGCCTTACAGAAAATGGCGTCGGAGGACGACCCGGAAGTGTTCCTCGATCTCTTTGAGAAGATGGCGGAGGCGTGTGGCTGGCCGCGGGCCGAGTGGCCGGTACAAGTAATCCCGCTGCTCTCGGGCGAAGCCCAGATCGCAGCACAGCAGCTACCGGCCCAGAATCTCCTGGAGTACCCTCACCTGAAGCGAGCTATTCTCCACCGGCCCTTTGCATTCGCTCAGCAGCTCCTTGATGCCTGCCGCAGATGGCTACTACAGGATGGCCGGACCGTCGCCCAGATAATGGATGCCGTGGTGCTGGAGCAGTTCATCACCCGCCTCCCCTCCTGAACATCGGAGTGGGTCCAGTGCCACCGCCCCAAGGATCTGGAGACGGCCATCCAACTGGCGGAGGATCACCTGGTGGGGAAATCCAGGGTCGGCGAAATAACCTCTCTCTCCTCTCTCCCTCTTTCTCTCTCTCCTCTTCCTGTTCCCAGGCCCAGGTTGCGGGGACCGCCCACACCAGCACCCAGACGGCGGTGCACCGAGGCGGATCCGCCGAGCGTCCCAATAGGGGCGGGCGCCTATCCGGGAGGAGGGGTGGAGCCACGACCCCTGGCGGTTCCCCAGACAGCGCCAGGTCTCTCTCCGGTTCAATCGGTTGGTCTTGCTGGCCCCGGGGGTATAGTGAGAAGGTCTGGGTCGATGCATTGGCATCGCGGGGACGAGAATAGCGCACCAAAAATCTGCTCCGAGAAGGAGGTGAGTGCGTTGATTCGCGTCCCAGCCACGCCAGTTGTCGCCCCCGGTCGCGACGGGCTATACCGGATACCTGTGAGTATAAAAGGGGGTACATATCAAGCTTTGGTGGATTCGGGGTGTAACCAGACCTCCATCCACCAAAGCCTGCTTCAAGACCCGGCATTGGATACCAGCCGCACGGTGAGGGTAAGGTGTGTGCACGGGGATGTAATTCACTACCCGCTAACGGCTATAAATATCCAATTCAGGGGTAAAAAGCATAGCGTAGAGGTAGCGGTTAACCTGCACCTCAAACACCCGCTAATTCTGGGAACCAATTGGCCTGGATTTAATAGATTATTAGGGGTCTTATGTGCGGGTGTTTCTTGGAAAAAGAAAATCACCGGAGAGGGGGCGGGTCGCTCAGCTGGGGGAGTCCCAAGCAGTGACGTCACACGCTGACTCAGGGGAAGGGCTGGGAATTTCCCGGTGTAAAGACTTTCCCCTGGAGCAGTCGCGTGATGACACGCTGAGACATGCACTCGAAAGAGTGCAGGTCATAGATGGGCAAAACCTCCAGCCTGATCGGCCCCTCTCCTATCCCTATTTTGCGATCATTAATGACAGGGTGTATCGAGTGATCCAAGACGCTCAGACAAAAGAAGATACAACCCAATTATTAGTACCAAAGAGCCGTCGGGAAATGCTTTTCCAGGCGGCTCATTCTAATCCTATGGCCGGACATTTAGGTCAGGCGCCCACACTAAATCGTCTCATGGCCCGATTCTTTTGGCCGGGCATTCACGGTGACGTCAGCAGATGGTGCGCTGCGTGTCGTGAATGTCAGCTGGTAAATCCACCAGCCACCCCAAAAGCGCCATTGCGCCCATTACCAGTTATGGAGATCCCCTTCGAGAGAATTGGTATGGATCTCATCAGGCCATTAGAGCGATCCGCACGCGGGCACCGGTTTGCATTAGTCCTAGTGGATTATGCAACCCGATACCCGGAAGCAGTAGCGCTCCGTAACATCTCGGCAAAGAGCGTTGCGGAGGCTCTGTTTCGCATAATCTCCCGAGTGGGAATCCCCAAGGAGATTCTCACTGATCAAGGCACCGCGTTCATGTCACGCACCATGCGCTAGCTTTACGGATTATTGGGCGTTAAATCAATTCGCACCAGCGTCTATCACCCACAAACAGACGGACTGGTGGAAAGGTTTAATCGCACGCTTAAATCCATGATCCGTAAATTCGTTCACGAGGACGCGAAAAACTGGGATAAGTGGTTAGAGCCCTTGTTATTCGCTGTGCGGGAGGTTCCCCAAGCCTCCACGGGGTTTTCCCCCTTCGAGCTTCTCTACGGCAGACAGCCCCGTGGGGTTTTGGATGTTGTTAGAGAGGCTTAGGAGGACGAGCCTTCAAACAGTAAGAATGAAATTCAGTATATTCTGGACCTTAGAGCAAAACTCCACACACTGGGGAGGCTCTCTACGGAGCATTTGCTTAAGGCCCAGGATGATCAACGCCGGCGTTATGACAGGGGCACTAAACTACGCAAAAGCATGCTCGGAGCCCGGCGGCTAATCAGCAGGCCAATCAGAAATAATAAATAACACCTGTTTGTTCTAGTGATTGGACCGGAGAGACACCCTTCTTAAGGAGAGGAGAAGGAGCAGCCGAGGGAGAGGAGAGCACACACACACACACACACACACACACAGAGCTACAGTGTTGTGGTGTTGACACTTGAAAAATAAAAAAAAGAGTTTACTTACCTAATATCAGCGACCCTGTCTTCTTCTTCCCCTCATACGAACTAGCTTTACTACACCTATCTTCTCAGCTTTCACACCTTGTCCAAATCACAGACTTCCATGACATTAGCACAGCTGATACTCATACTCTCTTAATTCAGTCTGTTCGCTCTGTGAGTCAGATGTGAACATTACACAGCACTTTAACCCCATCAATGCTTCTCATTTCACAGTCAAAGTGGAGGAATCAGACTCTGGATCTCCTCTCGCCAAAGGAGTGTTCATTATGTGACTCACCATCTGTAATTTACTTGCCCCCGCAGGCCTTTATGGCGCTCATAAACAAATGCGCCACGATAAGTCAAGAGTGGGACAGAAGGTAAAATCAGGTTTCTGGTGGGGTCAAACTTATGTATTTGTGCACAAATCTCAAGATTTATTCTTCCTATTTGATCTTAGTGCTGCATTTGACACTATAGATAACAATGTACTTATGGATGGGCTTGATCTTACTGTAGCGTTTGACTCGATATAGGACAACATATTCACAGATCGGTTACATAATTATGCTGAAATTCAGGGTTAGCATTAAGATAATGTTAAAATCCTGCGTGTCTGAACAATGCTATTATTTATTTATTTAAAGGTGCCATACGCTGCATCAGTTTAATAAGGTAAATGCTTTTCTGTTATCTACATAGCAGGTTTACGGCTTCTGTAAGTTAGAAAAATCGGCAGAAGACAGAAGGTCTATAATTGACCTAGGTTTGGGACGATAGCCCTTTTCCAGATTTACCGCGGTTTGGAAAAGTCCAGGTTTTAAATCTGCCAACATTTGCTGTTATAACGTTCATACAGTATACAAGTTTGCTTTTTGCTTTTTTTTAGGACTATTTTATTTAGTTTGTTAAGGCAACAGTATCTCCAGCAGAAAAGACCCTTTACATCAAAAGCTACTGTTACGAAATATTTTAAATGTTTTTTATAATAAAATATATTATGTTCAATGGGGGGGGGATAGTTTTTTTTACCCAGACATTTAAAATGAACATATTTTAGAGAAATAATTACAATACCGTGGTACTGTTATCCAAGGTTATCATACTGTCACAATCTTAAACCAGCCCACCCCTAAATTGACCAATGACCATATATGGATTGTATCGTGAATATTAATGAGCTCCACTCTGACGTGCAGCTCTGACTGTGCACTCACACACACACACACACACACACACAAATATAAAGCCAATCAGTGTAACGTTAACCTATTTTGCTCATGAGATGCGAGTAAAGGCTAAATTATAATTAAACTTGACAAAAGAAAGTGATGTATATATATAATTATAATTTATTATTATATTTTGTTTATTTTCTAAATAGATTATTAATTAATATTATTATTGTTATTTATAAAAAAATATAATATAATATAATATAATATAATATAATATAATATAATATAATATAATATAATATAATATAATATAATATAATATAATATAATATAATATATACATATTATTTTGGGTAGATGCCATTTCATGTAGTTTAACATAAGTTTAACATTAACATAAGAGTTTATTATAACAATGTAAAAAAATATTGTCTTTAAAATAAAATAAAACAAAAATGTAAAAATCAATAAAAAAATGACCATATTAATAAAAATAGCAAACATTCTTTGCAATCTTTAAGGAAAATGCTGCTTTTCTACATTGTAACAAAAGTAGCAAAAAATTTATTACATTTACTCTTCAAATTCTCATTCTCCGTGCAAAAATATAATAAAATATTTAATTATATATATATATATATATATATATATATATATGTTTTGTTTTTTTAAGGGTTTTTTCGCCTAAAATTGTTATTGATAGGACTGTGGAGATGTACAGACAGGAAAGTGTGAGGAGCAGATAGGGAAAAGATCGGCAAAGGACCTTGAGTCGGGAATCAAACACAGGTCGCAGCGAGCATCTTGGTGCCATGTGTCGATGCAAACCACTAGGCTATTGGCACCTATTGGGTCAAAGAAAACTTGTCCCGTGCAGTCGTTGCCCAGTAACGCATAGTAAACAATCTGCAGTTGCATTTTTAAAATAAAAAAGTCCCACATACTTAGTAAGTTTAATATAAGCATTGAAATAACTAATGGAGGAAAACTATCATTTGTTTTCATTAGAAATGTTGTAGCTTATCAAACATGTGCATATTAATAATCTGATGTCGTCAGGTCTGGATAAACAACCTAAAATAGTCATATATGCAATTGCAGAGGGCATGGCCCGTGAGTCTCATCACAGTTTGTTTTGTCCTCTGATTGGCCTATTGTCCACTGGGGTTTTACACTCGTTTAATTTACATGATAACAACTAAACAATAGTCTCTGAGGTGCACGGTATGTCCATTTCCGTATACTGATCTCTTATTATTCTACTATGCCTTGGTATACCCAGCCTTTCATTATAGGGCACCTTTAAACATGAGTCACCTATTAAAAGCAAAATGGTATGATGTCCCACAAGGCTCTGTCTCAGGCCAGCTCCTGTTTTCAATATATATGATGCTGCTTGTTAATGTTATTTAAAAACATAGAGTTAGCTTTCATTGTGAGTAAAACCGCTACCCTAAAAGCAACAAGTTGACTTTTAAAAAGTGAGTAGACTTAACTTGTTATAATTATGCACATAGTTTATTTACTTAATTTGAAGTCAACATGTTTACTCACTTTTTTAATGTAAAGGCAACTAATTGATTTTTAACAGTGCAGATTAACAGTAGAATAGTACAGAGTGCCACAAGGCTCTGTCTTAGGCCCACTTCTGTTTTAATTCAGATTCATGAAAGCCAGATGTAAAGTCAACATAATCTAAGGCAACAAAGTGTGTTATAGACAAAGGAGTATATGACTAGGCCAGTAACAATAGTCAATATATCATCTTATTGCACAATACATGGACATGACCTCAATCATTTTTGGTGATGCAACACATATCGCCTATACATAAAAAACTATTCTAGCAATATTTTAGTTTATTGCACATCATCTCTATCTCTATTGAAGGTGTCAGTGTCAGTATGGTTAAAAAACTGTAGTATATTTTCATGTGTGTGTCAGACAACTAAAAATAGATCTGGTAGCAGATTTCACAGCCTCTGTTACTTTTTACCTTGCACTTTTTTGTTAACATTTATTATTATTTATTTGGGATTTGCGTTTTTTACATTCTGATTCCAATGCCTCATTATTAAATTGTTAAAATGACTATAATTAAATAAAATATTCTTTTTTTTAAAACATTTATTTAAAGATTTACAATCACAGAACAGTGGTATAGGTGTCTCATGTCATCATATACAATAATATGGCCATCTATTATACAATCGTCCATTGGCTAGTAATTCAAGTCTTTTGTGAAGGGTAAAATTAACAAAAAATAAATAAAGTAAAATAAAAATAGTCTTTCAAGATACATTCTCCAAAAACTCCCATAGAGGATTCCAGATATGCCAGAAATCATCAGATTCCCGACGCAAGTCATAAGTCAGTTTTTCCAAGGGTAAGAAAATGGCAATCTGATCCATCCACATATTGACAGAAGGAATGTTAGGAGAGGACCACAACAGAAGAATACATTTTCTTGCTAGATATTTACAAAAGTGTAACACAGATTCTAGTCCATGACTAAGGTGTAGAGCAGTTTTACAATTGAGAAGATAAATAGCTGGAGATAGGGCAAAAAGTTCACCTATAATCTTCTGTACTAATTTGTGGATTTCTTTCCAGTATGTCTTAATCATGTCACAGCCCCAGAATACATGCATCACAGTACCAACATTGGATTTGCACTTAAAACAACTTTGAGACACATTAGGAAATATCTTATTTAGACGAACTGGTGTTAAATAAGTTCTGTAAAAGAATCAAAAATTTTGCTCATGGTTTGATATTGTGTCACCTTTAAAAAATATACCAGAACAGACTGAAAGCCATTCTTCTTCACTAAAATTTGTTCCACAGTCTTTCTCCCATATCACTTTCAAGGAGGTAAAGGAGGAACACCCTACATTAGATAACACCGAGTAAAAAAAAGATATCTTCTCTTTGAGGGAAAATGAAGAATACAATTGTTTTTCCATATCAGAAAGATCAAGATGTATCCTGCCATCCTTAAGGGATGATTCTAGAAAATGTCATAGTTGCTAAAATTTGTAAAAGTCATTATTTGGTAAATGAAATTCCTGTTTCATTGAAATGATTTCAGGTTCCTGTTGTCAAATATCTGATCTAATTCCAAAATCCCCTTCAATCTCCATGATCGAAAGCCAATGTTTTGAATAGCAGGAGGTAGATCAGGGTTACATGAAATAGGAGATTTTAAGGAAAGAGTATAAGGAATATTCAAATAAAATATTCTTAAGAATAAAATATTATTGTGTTTTTTGGAAGAGTGCATTGTGATAATATATTGTCATTACGGCATTATATAATGATGAGTGGCATAAACTGGTCTTAAAAACGACAATAATATACAGTAGTTTATCGCAATATATTTTGGTGCAATATATCATACAACAAAAAAACTGATATCGAAAAAAAAAAATTTTCATTTACACAAGACAGAGATTCTACTCAGTAAATAAATATAAATTGTATATTTAAGCTTATGGAAAATAATTAGTATGTAGGCGGATATACTGTTGCTTCATCCTCAATAGCCAGACCTGGATGATTTATTAGACAGCAACTTCATATTCATATTTCATATGTTACAAAAACATCCATCTACCCCCTTAGAAACACTGCCAAATAACTGAATATCTGAAAAGCTAGTTCATGTGTTTATGACCTCCTGCTGTAATGCTCTAACAGCTGGTTGTCTGTTATCTTCAATAAACAAGCTCCAGTTGTTTACAGAATGCAGCTGCTGGAGTTATCATCGGGTCAAGAAAATATCAATCACCACAATTATGCTTCTCTTCACTGGCTCCCTATTAAGCTCCATATTTATTATAAAATACTGCTACGTACCCACAAAACTCTAAGATGTGTAGCTCCTGTGTACTTAACCAGTCTTTTATCACACCATATTCCATCACACTTTTAATGTCACAAAAAAAAGGAGAAAGAGCATTTTCACATTTAGCTCTAAAGCTCTGGAATTGCCTTAATGAAAATGTTGAGAGTTCAGACACGCGTTCAAACATAAATCTAGATTAAAAACTAATCTTCTCAGCTTTCATATGATGTGTCTCATGACTTTGTAAATATGTATCTTTGTTTGAAATGTTATAAACAGCAGCTACGCTCAGTTTTCTCCATTTGCTTTTGGTTTCGACCTCAGGAAAGCCATACTAAATAGATAGCAATAAAAATATGTGACGGATATTGCACTCATGAGGTGCAATTTCTATGTAATAAAACACTGATCGTATTTCCCTTATTCCCTAAAGTTATTGTTACTGATTTAACATTAAAGTTTCGGTGTTTTACATCCCTTTAAATAAAAAAAGTTAAAATCAATACAACTAAATATTTGAGAAATGAGAATTAAACTAAATAAATTATTACAGAAATGTAAAACAAAATATTAAAATAATTTTATTCATTTACATATATTTTTATGAGGCTGGGGGAGCACGATGGCACAGTGGGTAGCATGATCGCCTCACAGCAAGAAGGTCACTGGTTCGAGCCCCGGCTGGGTCAGTTGGCATTACTGTGTGGAGTTTGCATGTTCTCCCCGTATTTGGGTGGGTTTCCTCTGGGTGCTCCGGCTTCCCCCAAAGTCCAAAGAAATGCGGTAAAGGTGAATTGAAGAAGCTAAATTGGCCGTAGTGTATGTGTGTTAATGTAGGAGTGTATGGTTGGTTCTCGGAGTTGGGTTGCAGCTGGAAGGGCATCTGCTGCGTAAAACATATGCTGGATAAGTTGGCGGTTCATTCCGCTGTGGCAACCCCTGATTAATAAAGTGACTAAGCCAAAAAAAAAAAAGAATGAATGAATAAATGAATGAGGCTGAGAAAAACCCAAATTTAAAATGTCATGCTATTTACAGATTTTCTATGACTGTGGAAATTGGAGGAGTCAATTTAGCATGCTTTTATATATTTTTATCCTGCAGAAAAATAAACAAAACAAATCACAAAACAAAATACAAAGTCAAAAACAAAACACAAAAAACTAAAACAAAACAAAAAACACGAATCAAAATCAAAACAAAATCCAAAACAAAACAAAAAACCCAAAACAAAACACAAAAACTAAACATAAAACAACAAAAAACAAAACAAAACAGGGAAAACGAAATAACAAAACACAAGACTAAACGAAACAAATAACAAAACAAAATCAAGAACAAAACTAAAACCACAAAACAAAACTAAAAACAAAACAGATCAATAAACAAAACACAAAAAACTTAATAAAACAACAAAAACGAAAAATTTAACTAAACAAAAAAACTAATTAAATCAAACCAAAACAAAATCCACAAAAAAATACAAATACAAATACAAAAAAAAAAAACAACACAAAAACACTAATCAAAAACAAAAACAACAACACAAAAAACTAAACAAAACAAAAAAAAACTAAAGAAAAAAACAACACAAAAACCTAAACGAAACAAAAAACATTCATTCATTTATTTTATTTATGGCTTAGTCCCTTTATTAATCAGGGGTCACCACAGCGGAATGAACCGCCAACTTATCCAGCATATGTTTATGCAGCGGATGCCCTTCCAGCTGCAACCCAGTACTGGGAAACATCCACACATTCACACACACTCATACACTACGGCCAATTTAGTTTATCAGTTCACCTATAGAGCATGTACTGTGGGGGAAACCGGAGCACCCGGAAACCCACACCAACAAGGGGAGAACATGCAAACACCCCAGAAAAATGCCAACTGGCCCAGCCGGGACTCGAACCAGCAACCTTCTTGCTGTGAGGAAACAGCGCTAACCACTGAGCCACCGTGCCATCCAAACATGTTAGAAACTATTTATATATTTTATATTTCCTCTATCATAATTACAGATGTGAGCATGTGATTACAGAACAACACAAACCAAACCTGTGTCTGAGCATCAGCCCTAACACATTTATTATATTTTACAAACATACTTCTTACCGTTTTTGATGCATGGTTGCAGGTTCTGCTGGATGTCCTGTGCGATCTGCTGCACCACGCTGGCATTTGCGGGCACATATGCCAGCTGCAGCTCCTGGTAGCACAACAGTGGCGGCAGGCCGTTCAGAGGGAAGCTGTGGTAGTATGTGGCGTTCGGGTAGTTGGTGAACGACACTTTCTGCCGCAGGACGATTAGGATGGCGGAGAAGAGCAGCGGCAGAGCAATTTCTACCAGTGTGACCAGGATCTGACGCTTCTGCAGAGCACATGGAAAAACACAAGATCAGTGAGGAAACATATGGAGGGGTACATATGCATGTGTGAAGAACGGGACAAGGGGCGATGACTTGTAGATATGTGGAGATGGATGGATGGATAACTGTATTGTGCTGTATAAAATGAAGTAAAATTCCATGCTTGTTTTTAATATGGTTTAATATAGTTTCCATTTAGTTAATGCAATTTGCTGTATCTATTTTTTATTGTTATAATTTTATTGCGTATAAAATAAAATATTACATGAACATAAAATAAAATATTTTCAAATATTTTCACTTTGCGGCAAGTTTGCAGCCAAAATATACTATTACTACTACTACTATTACTACTACTAATAATATTTATAATAATAATAATAATAATAATAATAATAATATTTATATTAATACTATTAATAATAATAATAATAATAATAATGATAATAATAATAATACCTATTATTAGTACAACTATTATAATAATACTAATTATTATTATTATTATTATTATCATCATTATTATTAAAATAATAAAAAATTATAATAATAATTAAAATAATAATAATAATAATAATGATAATAATACATTTTATTATTGCAATTATTATAATAATACAAATAATTATTATTATTATTATTATTACTACTACTACTTCTACTACAATTATTATAATAATACTAATAAGACTATTTTTTATTATTATTATTATGATTATTATTCCCTGATATCTCCCTGGTTAATGTTTTTTATGGTTTAGACCATTTATTAACAAAATACTTTTATTCAACTTTTAATAATTCCTTTTCTATTCAAAATTTCTATATATCTATACACATTTTACATGTATTTATACACACTGAACAGCCACTGAAAAACACAAGTCAAACTTGTTAAAGTGAATGTAGAATAGCAAACAAATATTCATTCATTTCACAATTTCATGATAATAAAATAAGACAAGACAAGAAAAGAAAAAAAATTATTTCAATGAAATTTCACTTAAATAAAAATATAACAATTATAGTAAAAAGAGTATAGTAAAAATTATAGTAAAAACATAACAATATTATGATATGATAATAATATTAATAATGCAAATGATAATACATATTATTATTATTATTATAGCAAAAACAAAATGATTTCAAAGCGAAAAACATGATTACTTTAGGATTATTTAGCTTGTTAGCATGAAATCGTACAAATTAGCCACTAAATCAAAAAGTTACGAATGGAAAAAGAGGGGAGCGATCAACTGTTGACAGTTGACTCACAAAATGAGACACAAACCGTGAGGAGGCCCATGATTTTATAGTTTACAAAGTTAAAATGCAAAGACATAAACAGTAATTTAATGCCCTGCTACATTTGTTATTCATAATTTCATATACACACAACCACAATTTATATCATTAGAAAGATAATGGTGTTTATATAAACACTATAAATGAGGACTTCTCCCCCAATCCCCGGGTCTGAATGCAGACTCTCTCAGGTCTCTTGCCCTGTCTATTTCAACCATTAGCCCTGCTGGTAATCTGAAGGATTTAGGCGAACACAGCAGCACGGCGATGTGTCTAAATGTGAACGAACTCAAATGATAAAAGTCAGCCATTCTCCAATTATCGAACAGCTCTCCCGACAAAAATGCTTGCTGCAAACCAACAGCTTTGCTGTATCGGCCCTGACAGGATCGTGCGGAAAAACATGCAACAAACCCAGTGGACCATGAAAACAAACACATACGACCCTTCATGAATGGCTAAATACTGTCGTGGGTCCGTGGACGCGGTCTCACCCAGTCATCAACATAGGGTCTCACAGCTTGGCTCTGGGAGGTCTGTCTTGCCTTCGGAAAGCACGCACAGTCATGAATAATTAAGAAGCAGGCTCTTCTTATAGGATAAGAAAACTCCGCTATGAATAATAATGAGAAACCGACGCATCATCACTCCACTAGCAGATTCGTGCTACGTCACAGATTTTGATCCTGCCCCAAAAAACCCGGAAGATGAAATTAGCTGACAAACGCACGAAATTGTCCAGTTTTCCCCACAATCAAAGCTAACAGGTGCTAACGTTTTCTTAACTGATGCTCAACACACACAAATCTGTTAAAATCTCAAAAAAAGTACTCCAGGGTTTCTTGAACCTTTAAATAAATATCGATACTTGGCTACATCTATAATGTATCGCGGGTGGAATAATCACAATAAACCAGCATTGATATTTTGTCCTGCCCCTATTACTGAATGTAGAATAACACTGTGCATTCTTCATTGCTGATCAATTATAATAATCCCAACTCCACATTGCAGATGCTGCGATGTGACTATTGCGAATACACACATTGCGATATCGATGTTGAAATTATATATTGCGCAGACCTAATAAACTGGGAAAAATAAAAACATGAACCACAAAAAAATGGAAAAACTGCTATTTTATGAACATTTTACAGTGTATAATGATTTCTGATAAATCACAATCTATCTAATCTGTTTAATTATCTTGAAAACACTGCAAAATCATGGAAATTATTGAATGTTTGTTGGTTAAACCTGTTTAAGTGAATGCAGGATATCTTGTGTTTTTTTTTTTTGCTGCGTGTTCAGTGTGTCTGTTGTACATCTGACCTCTTTTAATGCTCTGTTTACATACTTCGCACTATAAAATGATTGCAATGCAGTGTGTGCCCAGAATCGAGATCAGGGAAGTTAAAACAAAACTAGATTTTCACTCTAGTGCAGAGCAAAATGTCCAGCACGATGCAAGTTAAAAAGCAACTATCAAAGGAAAGCTTTAAACAGAACAACTGTTGTCTTACGTTTATGAAAGACAGCCTCAAATCTAATCTCGGAGGCCAAATATGGGAAGGAACAGAAAAGATATTCAGCAGAGCAATAGAGCCGGCAAGTTAAATCATTAGAGTAAATAAGGTGAAGGAGGGTAATGATTAAATCTGACATCACGCCTTTCCTGTGCTTGTTCATTTCTACCCGCTGAAACCTTTCCTTGTTTCTTTTAAGACAGTAAAAGAGATCTGCTTCTTTTTCAAGGCAAGATTTGTAAATATTTAAAGATTTAGCAAGAATCTATAAAGAAATCATGCATCACACCAAACTATACATATATACATACATATGAGTATATATGCACTCTCAGAAATAAAGATACAGGAGCTGTCACTGGGCCAGTACCATGTCAAAAGATAAACATTTGTTAGCCGATTTGAATGTTATCACTCGATTGAATGGGTGTTATCAGTGGTTATCAGCTGATAGATATGGGCCAGTAGAGGCCTTCTGCGCCTACTGGTAGGCTCAGAAGGCTGTTATCATCCATCCACATGGTTAATCAGCTATAATCACATATGGTTGTGGCTGGAAGTAACGAGAATTATTTATAAAATTTCTACCCCTACCCCAACCCTAAACGCAACAGTCAAAGTAATGTAAAAACAGATCTGAATCTGGAGTCTTCTCTATTAGTACAGCTAATTAACCATGTGGATGGAAGAGAACAGCCTTCTGAGCCTACCAATAGGCACAGAAGGCCCCTACAGGCCCATATCTATCAGCTGATAACCACTGATAACGCCCATTCAATCGAGTGATAACATTCGAAGTAGGTGTTTGTGGGGTCCATAATGGTACCTCAAAAGTACTTTTTAGGTACATTTGAGCACTAATATGCACCTTTGAGGGACCACTGTGGACTCTTTGGGTACTAATATGCCTCTTTTGAAAAGGTACTGCCCCAGTGACAGCTCCTGCACCTTTGTTTCTGAGAGTATACAGCTGAAGTCAAAATTATTAGCCCTCAAGTTAAATGTTAATTCTTTTATAGTTTTTCCTAATTTCTGTTTAACGGAGATAAGTTTTTTCAACGCATTTCTAAACATAATTTAATAACCGATTTATTTTATCTTTACCATGTTGACATAAGTACATAATGAGTACATGAGTACATAATAATAATTTGAGTTTTTTTGTGGCATATAGATAGGGACAATAACCGTGTTCAAGGTATACCGCAGTTTGGAAAATTCAAGGTTTCAAAAACCACCAAAGTTTTCTGCTATACCGTTCCTAAGGTATGTGTAAGATTATTTTATTTATGTTTTTTTTAAGTTTTTTAGGACAACAGTATTTCCAGCAGAAAAGATGTTTTAAATTGTACAGAAATCTGTGTTTTTGAAACAAATGAGGACAGCAGAATGCTTATTTAGCCTGACATCCCAGCAGGCACACAACATCATAAGACGTTAATATTAGGTTAGATGTACAGTTGAAGTCAGAATTATTAGCCCCCCCTGTTTTGTTCAACACGTTTCTAAACATAATAGTTTTAATAACTCATTTCTAATAACTGATTTATTTTATCTTTGCCATGATGACAGTAAATAATATTTTACTAGATATTTTTCAAGACACTTCTATACAGCTTAAAGTGACATTTAAAGGCTTAACTAGGGTAATTAGATTAACTAGGCAGGTTAGGGTAATTAGGCAAGTTATTGTATAATGATGGTTTGTTCTGTAGACTATCAAAAAAAATATAGCTTAAAGGGGCTAATAATTTTCACCTTAAAATAGGTTTTAAAAAAATAAAAAACTGCTTTTATCCTAGTCAAAATAAAACTTTCTCCAGAAGAAAAAATATTATCAGACGACAGACGTACTGTGAAATTTCCTTGCTCTGTTAAACATAATTTGGGAAATATTAAAAAAAGTAAAATAAAATTCAAAGGGGGGCTAATAATTCTGACTTCAACTGTAGGTCGTGACGTCAGGTGACCAAAATTCAATGTCTAGCCAGCGTCTAAGGACAAATGATGTTGATATTTGGTTGATTTTAGGTTGGATGTTGGACACTGATGCCGGCCTGACGTTGGGTTCTGATGTCAACTTGATTTCCAATTTCAAACAAAATGCAAAGTCCACTCGACGTTAGTGCCTGCTGGGATGTTTACTGTTCCAATATATTTTAAATTTTTCTCAAAATAAATTTTTTTTTTTACCCAGACATTTTAAAATAATATATTTTAGAGTAGTAATCAATAACGTGAAACCGAGATATTTTTATACAAGGTTACCATACCGTCAGAATTTTATACCGGCCCATGCCTGATGGTATATATATTTGCAATTACATGCAAATGTCAACCTTGCCATGAAAAAAAATTAAGTTTTCACCAAAACATCGAAACCATTTCTGCATTTTTGTAAGCAAGTATTTTACAGAGCTTTAAAAATACTCAAAAAAGTCTCTGTCAGTGTTTTCAAACTATTATATTTGATTTACCAATTTCACATCCCTCACATTCATAACAGAGAGAGGTTACATCCATGAACAAGCTTTATCATAAATGCAAAAAATGTCAAATAAAATAAAATCCATTGTTTTTGTTCTATAGTGAGCCAACTTTTATCCTGTTGATTAACATTATTTCTTTTGGGTTGTACAGTTTAATTCACAGAATGGGCTCTATGCACAGCTAAACTTCCGTTGAAGCTTAATGTGACTATTTTCAATTTCACAAGGTCATTTTTACAGCATCGATGTTGTAATGTAATTACAATACATTCAGTTAAATAGACTTAAGCATTCGTTTATTTGTTCAAGCGTAAAACGAGATGAAAGACCATTGTAACCACTAGCGCTGTCAGTAGCAACAGGCTAGCGCAGAACTTAAAAAAACTTAAAAATACTGGGGTAAAATAAACTGTCCTATTTTGAAGACATGCCAGGGGGAAATGAAATTTAATGAAGTGCTTTTTGTCTGATCTGAAACCCACTTTATATCGTTTAATTAACAGGCAGTGAAGATCGCTGATGTTTAAAGAAATCAGATCTTAAACGTGACAATTTTGTAATGGAAAGACAGTTCACCGGAAGCCCTTGGGCTGCCTGGCTGAAAATTAAAAGCCGATGTGCATATAGCCCATTTCTACAAAATATGTTGTAGACTGTAAACTTTCTAGCTGTTTTTGGTCACATACATAACGCATATTTATTTCCCTCATTAAAAATATAAAAAACCTTTACAGATTGATATTTTTCTGCTCCCATAACTCTGTGGTTAGTTGTTCTGGAAAATACAAATGGATGTTTCAATATAAAGTTAACATATACTTTCTCTGTCAATTTATGTTTTGAGATTTTACTGCAAATGTCGCATCCATAATGCTTAAATTGCCCAACACCAACATTTGAGGAGATTTGAACTTTGAAAATCATTTAACGTTAAAGAATTAACTTTAATACCAAATAAATAAATGGTATACACTAACATTCAAAAACACCTGGTAAGATTTCTCAGTTTCTGTAGATTCTTATGCTCATTCAGCCTCCATTTATTTCATAAAAATATCCTTTAAAAATCTGAAATATTAAATTAAATTAAAAAAAAAACTGAATTGTCATCAATATTACTCCAGTATTTTTGTTGTATGATATATTGCACCAAAATATATTGCGCTAAACTATATTATTGTCATTTGAAGACCATTTTATGCCACTCATTATATAATGCCATAATGACAATATAATATCATCACAATGAAAGTACACTCTTCCAAAAAACATATCATATTTTATTCTTAAGAATATTTAATTATAGGGATTTTACAATTTAATAATTAGGCGCTGAAATCAGAATGTGAAAACCCATATCCTAAATAAATAATAATAATAATAATAATAATAAATGTTAACAAAAAGTGCAAGGTAAAAAGTAACTGAGGCTGTGATATCTGCTACCAGATCTATTTTTCGTCAGACACCTACATGAAAATATACTATAGTAATTTACAGTAAATACTATAGTGTTTTTAACCATACAAACACTAACACCTCCAACAGAGATAGAGATGATGCACAATCATGGATTGGTTTTTATGTATGGGCAATATATATTGCATCACCAAAAATGACTGAGGTCATGCGCATGTGTTGTGCGATAAGTCCATATATGGATTATTTTGACAGGCCCAGTCTTCAGTCTCCCACCATCAATCAGAAATAAGTCAAATATGATGATCTTGATGCTTAAGAAGCATTTATGATTATTATTAATATTGAAAAACGACTATAGCAGTATATATATATATAAATATATATATATATATATATATATATATATATATATATATATATATATATATATATATATATATATATAGTTTTCATAATGCATATGGAAGAAAAACAGATTTGATTGGTGTTCCTACTGTTTATCTATAGTGTGAAAAAAAAAAGTATCTGAATTAGAATAAGATGACAGAATTATGAGTTAATTTGATGATTATTGCTAGGGATTATCATTTATTATTATGAATTGTTACTTCTAAATAATGTAGAGCCGAGAAATGGTAGGAATTAACAAGAGAATGTGCTTCTTCCCATTATTTTTTGGACATGTAGAAGCTTTAAATATTTTGGTATTGCTTTGTATATTAAAAGTTGTATAGTTTTTTTTTTTACATTTTTGAAATGGAATCTAAAGTCTTAACTATGTCTATTTGTGGAAAGCATTTTTTTATGACTTTCACCTTTGAGCAATTTTAATTAGTCCTAGTTGAATAAAAGTATTCATTTTTATTTAATGGAAAAATATCTTGTTTAATAACCCCAAACTTTTTCCAATGCTAGCACATATCATTGCTCTAAAAGCCTTGTACCATGATGTTTGCCTACAATTATCACAAAACCAAATCAAACCAACCAACACAAACCACTCAAAAACCAATTAAAACTATCAACCACCCATCCCCAAATTTAATTTACACCACTAAAACCAATGCCAAATATCATACATAAAACAAAGACTCACTTGCTGAATGTAGTTCTTCCAGAGGAGCAATCCAAACTGTTGCCACACGGCCATTTTTTTACTTCACAGTGCTTCACAACCTGCACAAAAAGACAAAAACGCAGACGTCAGGTCACTGTGCAAGACTTTTATAGAAATATGAGAAAAAAAAATCATATCAGCGCCGTTCCAGGAATTTCACATCAGTGCTGAGTTTGTAAACAACATTTCACAAGCACACACAAAGAAGAACTGTAGGACTCTTGTTGGAGATAAGAAACAAGAAGTTCTGGTTGCACAACGTGAAGGAATACTAATAGTAACCTAGTTAGTTTAGTTACCTCAATGAGTCGTGCTCGACGCTTAAAGGGAAAACGAAAACCAGTAACCATTGACTTTCATAGTATTTGTTTTTTTTCCTACAGGTTACCGGTTTCTCAACATTCTTCACAATATCTTCTTTTGTGTTCAACAGCACTCAAATTGTTTTGTAACAAGTCGAAAGAGGAAATAATGACAGAATTATAATTTTGTTGAGTGAACAGTCTCTTTAAATGACAGTTTCGCCAATTTTGAGGAAAACACGACACCTAACACAACAGTCAGATCAAAATATAGATTATTATAACGAATTATGAATGACGCAAAATCAGATATTCCTTCGTATTTAAATGCGTCACATTGAAGTAAAGTTGGTTTTATATTTGCATATTCGTTATTTCTCCTTAATGATACAGACTGATTTCGAGTAATGTTTGCAAATGCTAAATAGGTAAATCATATTAGCAGCTAACGACTATCGAAGTACAGCATTGCTCACTCACAGTCAAATAATAGTGCTACAGTTGTTTTGAAGCGATTTCAGACCGAATATATACCGAATGAGCGAATATAAAACCAACTCTACCTCAATACACAGAACTAAGACTGACGTGTTGTTGATTATTTGACACCTGCCATCTTTCCTACACATGTAGATCAATATTAAACAAACCGTACGATTAATATTAGCCTACTGGCGTGAAAGTGGCATCATATTGATGACATCTTGGTGACTGTCTCTCATTATTTCACGCCATTATATTTTATTAGCAGCTTTTGCTTTGTTTTGTTGTCATACTGATTCTCTTCGAAATGGCAGCCGTTTGGTTTACATTAAACATGATTTGTCCGTTTTCTTCAGTCTTGTTGTGATTCCCATTTTAAAACTCGTTCATCAGCTTAATTATTTCAGCAAACACAATAGAAAAACAGACAGGCGCGTCCACGCAGGCACACACGCACGCGCACAGCAGCTCACCTTACGGTCTCTCCGTCCCGCATCGGGCTCAAAAATCGTGTCTTTCAGACGGAACGCATTGAGTGAATGCTCGCGGTCAGCGCGGCTCGGTCACCGATTAATTCGCTCGGGAAATATCACTCATAAGAGCGATAATAACGCTGAAGATGATGATGGTGATGACATTGCAGCGCAGCGGCCGTGCGGACACAACAAACGCCGTCACGTGACCTGCGCCAGCTGGGCGGTTGCTATGATCATGTGACCGACGCGTATGTTTGTTTCTAGGCGTGACAGGCGTCAAAACGTCACCGCGTACATCTTCAAATCCCTTTAAGTGTATCCTGTGGTCTTTGATGTCATTAAGCGAACACAAAAAGGTTTGTCTGTTTCGTTTTGTACATATTACACAGCAGTACAAAACCTTTCATCAAAGTTGTCCTGAAACTGTTTTTATCTGAGGACAATTTAGACTTTTTTTGATTCACTTCAAATGTATGCGTTTTCATTCACTTGATATGTATTTGATAATATGAATATATTAGTTTCATAACCTATTTATGTATGTATTTTCACACAATCATTGCTCAGATTAAAAACACATTCAATTTTGTAATTACTTTGCATGTTTTAAACCTTTAAGGATTCGGATGTGTATAAAATAAGTTGCACTTGTATTAAGTTAAAATAATGCTTATGTTTGTGTATGCAATATGTAAAAAATAAATAATATGAGAAATATCACACTCGTAGCAGTGCGATATGGCTGTATATCGGCACTGGCTGCAGGCTGAGTGCCTAAAGGGCGTCACACACCGGATCTGCCGCTCAGCGCTGCGACACGGCGTGCACATCACAGTTGAAAGTATCGCACACCAGACACGCACATTCGCATGCTATTTAAAACTAAACTAATCAGATGGCGCTCTGTGGCACGGCAGAAATATGAACAGTGTCCTGAGTCGTGGCTGGGTACCCTGATAGAAACCTATGTTTAGAATTCTGAAATGCATGGAGCTGCGCGGCGCGTATGTTCTGGTGTGCGACCTGCTTTAGTGTCCCTCCAGTGCCGATATACAGCCATATTGCACTGCCACTTGTGTGATACTGGGTTTATACAACAGTGCGACAGCATAATCATGTATGTAAAAAGGAAAATCAAGCACAGAGTTTTTAGGAGTAACTACTTTCTACCGCCGTTCATTCACATCTGCAGCTGACGTCAGAACAACAGAAACCATTGCTACTTTACAAATGTCACTTTAGAGCTAGCGTTTGAATGATTCTCTAGCGTAATGTCTAAAGTGATGACAAAGTTTCTGCAGGTTTCACCAAGTTAAATTTAAGACATTTTAAGACCATTATGAATGAAATTTTAGACTCATAAAGGGCTAAAGGCTATGGAATTTTTCAAATGGCCCAGATGGAAAAGATTTTTATTTATTTTTATTATAATTTAATACATTTAATAATACAATAATAAATTAATAAAAAATAAAATATTTTAGATATTTCTTAGCAAAATATTTTAAATATTGTGTAAAAACAAGCAAGCTCTACTTGTATCCATATACAATTTTTTTCAACATAAACTTTCTTTATAATAAAAAAAAAAAATTAACAAAAATGTAAAAAAATTATAATAAACTAAATCTATGCACAATCTGTCTAGGTCGGTGACTGGAGCAGTAAATACATGGAGCACTTTTAAACAAATGTTATTGTAAGGAAAATAATTAAACCATTATGATAAATAGAA
>LR812521.1:18018695-18246195 GCA_903798195.1 Danio kyathit | reverse complement strand
GCTCTGAAATGGCGCTTTTTGAGATAAAGACCATCAGCACCCGTTGATCCAAAGTGCTCCTGGCGGGCAGCCAGGAAGTGATGCGATCAAGCTTCCTGTCAATCAGAAGCTCAGAAAGGCTTGGTTTGCTGCGTCGTCCTCTTGTTCTGCCTCTCCCACGCTGTGAGCTGCCGTGCTTTTCCTCTTGACCTGACGGCGAATCCTTTGCGAAGAAAAACCAGGAGGATTCTGGGGGGAAACAAGAGTGGAGGACACTGATGGACTGGGGAAACTCTGGATTGAAGAGTAGCCGGAGCTGTGGCGGTCTGTGCAAAAGCCGCAGGAGGAGGATGAGGAGGAGGAGGAGGTGGAGGAAGAGGAAAGATGGCGTGTCCAGGGTTTGCTGCCGCCAGCTGGAGGCTCCTGCTCGTCGTCTTCACACAGACTGGTGTCGTCGCTGGATAACAGGCAGCAGGGCGTTTGTCTGTCTGCACAATCCAGCGGCAGCTCCATCTGCACCTCCATTGTGGAAACTGGAGCATGGAGAGGAACAGGTTAATCAAACATGCTCAAAGAAATACATTTTAGCTCACATTGTAGTATTATATTTCATCCATGAACAGGGTTCCTGATGTCAAATACCCTGACTTTTCTTGGACTAAAACCTACCTACCTACATATACATGTTATATAACTGCAGGTTAACTACACTAACCGGCCACTTTATTAGGTACAACTGCTTTATTAGGTACTGTCCAACTGCTCGTTAAGGCAAGTTTCTAATCAGCCAATCACATGGCAGCAACTTAAGGCATTCAGGCATGTAGACATGGTCAAGATGATCTGCTGCAGTTCAAACCGAGCATCAGAATGGGTCTTTATACGTGGCATGTTTGTTGGTGCCAGACTACTGATCTACTGGGATTCACGCACAACCATCTCTAGGGTTTACAGAGAATGGTCAGACAAAGAGAAAATATCCAGTGAACGGCAGTTCTGTGGGCGCAAATGCCTTGTTGATGCCAGAGGAGAATGGCCAGGCTGGTTCGAGCTGTACAAACTGAGCATCTGGTCAACACCACAGCCTACCCGAGTATCGTTGCTGACCATGTCCATCCCTTTATGACCACAGTGTACTCATCTTCTGATGGCTACTTCTAGCAGGATAACGTGCCACATTATAAAGCGCAAATCATCTCAGACTGGTTTCAACATGACAATGAGTTCACTGTACTCAAATGGCCTCCACAGTCACCAGAACTCAATCCAATAGAGCACCTTTGGGATGTGGTGGAACGGGAGATTCTCATCATGGATGTGCAGCCAACAAATCTGCAGCAACAGCGTGATGCCATCATGTCAATATGGACCAAAATCTCTGAGGAATATTTGAAGTACCTTGTTGAATCTATGCCACGAAGGATTAAGGCAGTTCTGAAGGCAAAAGGGGGTCCAACCCGGTACAAGTAAGGTGTACCTAATAAAGTGGCCAGTGAGTGTATGTATATATAATAACTTTAACTGTTAAAAGCTATTAGTTACCTTAACCTTTCCAAATTTGATTGTAATGTAATAATGTTCACCTTTTGTAAAGGCTGCTTTGAAACAACAATTATTTAAAGCGCTATACAAATAAACCTGAATTAAATTAAAAAGCTGCATTTCTAACAACAGGGGAACAATTGAGTGAAGTGAAGAAAAATAACCAACGAGAACTGAATTAAACAGGGAACTTAAATACAGACAGACTATATTAAGGACAGGTGAAACTGATAATGAATGAATAAAGGTGGAAAACAAAACAAAATGAAAACTAGGTCACACAGAGCACCATAATCGTGATCCATTACTAAACAGCTCAAAGCCAAAGTTAAAAAAAGGGATAAATGCAGAATTAAAATTACATGATGTTTTAATATTTTCCTAAAGCCACAACTGTTAACTCTGGAACAAATAACTAGATAATGAGACTAAAGACTGACTGCTAGAAATACACAAAATAAATTAAAATGTCAAGCATGTAGTACTTTAGAAATTCATCAGTCAGTGGTAGAATCCAGAATAAGTGTCTGTGGTAAGGATACTTCTTTGCAGGTTAATGAATGGCTACTGTTGCCTTGTAACTCACATCTCTAAAATGTTTTAAACACGGTCACAAAGTAGGGTTGTGAAAAGTATCTACATTGGTACTGAAATAAAAATAAAAAAACACATTAATTTCCCGCTAACATTTGTGTGTCGTTGAGCAGGTTCTGAAACACAGCTATGATTTGAGCCGTTTTATGCACTCACTTTCTCCATCCTTCTCTCCCTCGCTCTCACGGTCTCCCTCATATCCTGAACAAGAAGTGTCCAGGCTCCAATCCAAGAAGTCTCCAAGCAGTGTCTCCTCCTGATTTGACAACTCTGCAGTGGGTGTCGCCACAAAAGCACCTCGATGCTCCTGCATGCTGTCCGCTCGCCTCCTGACCAAAAACAACCATTTAAAGAATTTTTACATTAGCATAAAAAAAATTATTAAAATAAAAATAATTTAAAAAAATTAAATTAAAATTGTAATAAAAACAGGCAAAAATCTATTTAGTGAAAATTGTAATGTAAAGTATAATATATGATGGCTGATCTTTTAAATCTATTATTATCACTTATTAATTGCAATCACATTATAACTTATTTATTCATCCTATAACTTAATTTACAGACACAGACGCGCACACCCAGACACGGTTTTTGAACTATCACAGCTGCTGAGTTAAGGACTTCTTTTTTTTTTTTAAGTTATAGCGCCTTCTTGAATTAATAATGAGGTATTTGACTTCAAAAGATTTTAATGTCCAAGTACTAATTTTATGATTTGTAGACATTGCCCTCTCATTCTACAAACACACACACAGATTTTTGCACGGATATTTAAACAATATATAAAATAAATAGATTTTTCCCTTTCCTGCAAGGGTTCTATAGTGTTTAAATGGGGCATTGACCGCCCACAAACACTGGCTTCTTCTGTACAATATTCTCTGTAATATTTGTAAAATAATACAGTTGTACAGGTTTGTATCTATATTTTATGTTTAATAGAAGAAAGTCAAATGTGTTTGTAAAAATTAGGTAATTTGTTTGTTAAAAAGAAAGATAGAAAGGAAGAAAAAAAAAAAAGAAAAACAAAGAAAAAAAAGATAACAAAAAATAAAACAAACAAAAACAAGAAACAAACAAAAGGAAATGGAACAAACAAACAAGACAGAAATAAAGAAAACAAAAGAACTGAACAAACAAACAAAACAAACGAACAAACAAACAAACAAAAACAAAAGAAACAACTGAACAAACAAATGAAAGAATTGAACCAAAACAAAAGAACTGAACAAAATGAAAAAACAAACAAAAGAACTGAACAAACAAACAAACAAACAAAAACAAAAGAAACAACTGAACAAACAAACAAAGAACTAAAACAAACGAACAAAACAAATGAAAGAAACAAACAAAAACAAGAAACAACTGAACAAACAAACGAACAAAGAACTGAAACAAACAAAACAAAAGAAATAAACAAAGAACTGAAACAAACGAACTGAAACAAATGAAGACAAACAAAAAACTAAAACAAATGAAGAAAACAAATAAAAACAAACGAAACAACTGAACAAACAAATTAAAGAGCCCCTATTATGGGTTTTTGAGAATAACCTTCCATGTAGTGTGTAACACAGCTCTAAGTGAAGAGAGTATAAAAGAGTCGACTCCTAGTACTTTAAATGAATCGTTTTGATAACGAGTCTTTAGCCGTTTCGTCGTGAGGTCGATACAAAACTTCGCCCAGTTGTTGCGCTCGCAAAAACATCAGCATTATAGCCCAGCCTGGTGGTGTTCGAGTGCTTCTGGAATCTACACACTTACAACAGAGAATTCATCGGCCTTTTGTTAAAGGACGGATCAGAAAAGACTATTGATGTAAGGGACTATGTCAGAACATGGAGCAGTGCATCATGGATCGGTTTGTAAGTGGTTAAAATGGCTGCCTTCTTGCTTTTTTCTAGCTTGCAAATTATGTACTTAATTGTGTTTTGTTACTTGTAACCGCTTGTACTGTATCAGGTTAACTCTTTATATTCTCATATCGCGAGGCGTGCCGCTTTGTTTACGGATTTAAATGCGTTTGTGAGCCTGCGATCCTCTGCTGTTTGTCATTGCTATGGCCATCGTCAGCTGTTCTTACATACTTGCAGCAGTCAAGTTTCAAAATAAAACTGCGCACACATACCTGCCAACATCTCTCCCTGAAAATCCGGGAGACCGGGGGTGGGGGGTGTCTCACTATGAACGCGCCGGCCCTGATAACACTGATGAGAACCGGGTACTGTGTTCTATGGTGTCAGTAACTAATGTGAAGTTGTTTCTTTAATATACATTCTTTGTATTCTGTTTTTGAATGTTTCTGTTAAGGACTTTTATTTTGGTGTTGTGTCCTCTGAAGAGGGTAATGTGTGTGTGTGTGTATGTGTTGGAAGAGCAGGTAGAGTGTGACAGGCTAGGAGACTAGTGTCGATCTCCTCCACAGTTCTTGGAGTTTTTGCTCAATAAAATAGTTAGTCGTCGGTATTTTCAAGTCCATCGTCTGTATTTACATTCACCCACTGGCATCCAAAATCCACGCCTTACACTAATATGAAGCGTGTACGCACTCTGACTACTTCTATATTGTTGATAAGCTGTGCATTTCACTCTGTCTCGCGCTGAAGGCTGTCAGTGTCGACCAATCGCAACAGGCTGTCATCGGTCCAATCAGCGCAGATTAGCTTCGCACTAAGGAGGGGTTTGGGAACAAATGAATCGCTGAACGATTCACATGGGAGTCGCTGGGATAATTAGGTAAAAAATAAATGCAAGAAACAAACAAACAAAAACAAACCATCTGAAACAAACAAAAAACAAACAAACAAATGAAAGAATGAAAGAAAAGCCCAACAAAAACGAAATAAACAAATAAATAATATTAATAAAATAAAAATAATAGGTGCAGCACTAAGACAGGATTTGCTCAAGTGATTGTAGAGTGTGTTCTCCACCTCTTGCTGCTGCTGGTGGGTGAAGACAGGAAGGTGTGCATCTCTGTGATCTGACCGCTGGTACTGGACGCCTCCACCTGCGGCTCCACCTCCGGCACCTCCAGCACCTGACACAGCTCCTTAAAGCCCATTACCTGTAAACAAACACCCTTCAGGTCACACACACCCTTCACAGCGCACACACTACACTACAGTAAATCTGAAAAACACACACCGTGTCTTTGCTGATCTGCTGATACGAATCATCCTCAAACCTCTGCTTGACTCCAGTCAGAGACACGTGTCTGTAGTCTTTGGGCACATCTTGACCAAAACTGAGAACGAAGACAATAAGAGACTGAGCATATTTACACAAACATATTTTGTTTTTATTACTGATATATCAATTACAGGGAAACGTTATGGCTCGTTTCCACCAAGCGGTACAGTTTGATATGAGTTTTGGGAACTCTTTCCAAAGGATGCCAGCTAGGGCTGTGCGATTAATCAAAATCGAATCGCAATCGTGTTTTGACCAGTTGCGATTAGCTAAATCGCAAGAGGCTATGAAATGAAATATGTATTATTTAATTTCCCCCACCCAGAGCAAATGCGTTTACGGCATCTGTGTGTGACAGTCTTACTAGCCAATTGAGTGAGCACACTTTCATTCTGCCCAATCAGAATTGCGCAACCGAACTATGCGGAACGCCTACAAAAACAAAACAACAAACCAAAATAAATAAAGCATTAATAGACAAATTAACCTCAAAGTAAAACAAGACATCACTAATATGGGAATATTTTGGTTTCAATGTCAGAAAAAAAAATGAAAGTTTAATGTTTTGATAACTACATGTGTATTTCGCGTGCATTCACGGCTCGCGATGTAAGTATGTGCGTCATCTGTAGTGACTGACTGTAATGTAATGAAATGTAATTTACAAATATAATCTGTCATTTCATTTGCACAGAACAGTTATATACAGATGCATTAGTTGCAGAATTTTAAAGCAGTTTACCGATTTAAATGCTTCTTACTGGATATTACGTCATTCAATGCAACTATACGCATGACAAACTACGGTTTGCCATAAGAACATGTTAACAAATTTAGTTACAAACTAGCTAGTAGTTACAAAGCCCCTAATGAGGACTTTACCTTCCAGTTTAACGCCCCATTCACACGGGGCGTCAGCTTCAACGCTTCCCATTCACTTTGAATAGGTGACATCAGGCGTTGCCGAACTGCATTGTGGATTCGTCTGCGCCGCTTCAGAGGCGTTGCTCGCTGCAGAAGTTGGGACTTGCTCAACTTTTCAAGCGCCGACGGAAGCGTCAGCCAACCAGATCGCTGTATGCAAATACACCAGCTCAGACAGTGGCCTGTTGCTGACTAATTTCTTTGGCTGACGCTGCTATGACGATCGCGTCAGCCCCAACTTCATACACGCCCTCTGTCAAGCGTTGAAGCTGAAGCCTCGTGTGAATGGGGCGTAAAAAAAAAAATTTACGAACAGCTAGTGCAACTCTACCCAGGAGATAACTAATGCCATAACGCTATGGCATACCTCGCTAAAGAAACGATGCCTTTTAATGCAGTGACCAAAAAAGGGATTTAAAAAACTAATCTAAATGCAGGATAGGAGATGTACACTTTCGTCTGTACATACTATGTCATGATACTTTGTGTAGCATCTGTGACAATTATTTTGTTTTAGACAATATAAGCTACAGAAAGGCTCTTATCAGACATATTAGTTTGCCAAGTGTTCTGTATTTTTATAATTATTAGTTTTTGTTTGTATAAGCTACACTATCTCCCTAATTTGAGTTCAACATGTTTACAGAAAGGTAAGGTCATTTTATTCATGTTTACTGCTTGCTCTAGAGAAAAATGAGTGTTTCATTTATGAATACTTAAAAACAAATTTTAGTAAGTTTGGTAAATTAAGTTTAGTAAATTTAAGTAAGTTAATATCTTTTCAGTTGCTTTTTTTAACTAACACTCACTGCACTTTAGCACTTACGCTGCGTTCACATCAGACGCGGAAGAAGCGTCAAGCGCGAGTGATTTACATGTTAAGTCAATGCAAAGGCACGAATAGACATCCTGCGGCGCGAATTGCGTGAATAGCCCGGCGCAAATTGAGCGTTTTGCGCGTTTGACGCGCAAATCGCTCGAGTTCAAAAATCTGAACTTCTGCGGACATTCGCACTGCGTTAACCAATCAGGAGCTTGCTCTTGTAGGGGCATGATTATGACGTAGCACCTGTTGTTGGTGTGCAGGGGGAAATGCTCCAGCCAACACCGACAACAGTTCATCAAACTGGGCTCGGCTCAGTCAGAAGCAGAGCTGAAAGCCTCCGTCATCCAGGTTAAGTTTCTGGAGGAGTTTATGAGCTCACAGAGCTGGGTGCACCTCTGAAAGTATCTAGTGGACTCAGACACGGCTCCAAACGTATCGACGCTGTTTTTCAGCCTACATAAAGCACATAAACACAGTTATTTTCTCAATAAAATCCATGTTAGCCATTTAGCAACGAAGCTACAGTTACCGAGCAGACAGAAGCCCTGCCCATCACGCGAATCCGCGTCTGTTCTGAAATGAATTTGACGCGCGAATGAAGTGGATTTGACGCGCGAATGGAGTGGATTTGACGAGCAAATGAAGCGAGTAAACTCAAATGTTCATGCGTCTATTTACGCGCGAATAGCGCAATTTATCCGCGCGTTCCGCGTCTGGTGTGAACACAGCATAAGAAGCTACGGTACAGATTATCGAACTGAAGCATGACTACAAAATTAAATTCAGAGAGATACGTCACTAGCGCGTGCAGCAAGCCAGGAGAATGAAAACAGAGCAAGCGCCATTTTTTAATACACAGCCGAGACATTACATCATAATAAAACATATAATAATGAGCCATGATCTACCCGAGCTCAAACCTTGTCGTCTTTTTGTGATAAACAGCCACATACCAAGAATGCATTGGATAAATCCTGTTGTGGTTTACAAGATCGTCTAAGTGCGAGCGGTTTTAATTTTGCTCGTCGCTTGGCTATTTTTGAAATAACAAACTTGGGCTCATGATATTAACGTGCGCTTGATTTTTGAAGTGCGGATTCTCACATTCTTTCAGAAACGGATAACGCAAGAGTGAAGCACGGAAAAAAATGAACAAGCAAATGATTGTTTCAGCAACCTAAAACATGAAAAAACTGCAATGTTCAATTATCATCATCATCTTTTGGACTATTACAAACTTGGGCTGGTGAAGATTAAAGACACAGATAAGAGGTCTGCACTGACTGCATATCCTGATTCGTCAATCCTGATTCATTTTGTTTTTGAACCCAAATAAGGCCTAAATGTACATCGTGTGTAATTTTTTTGATAATTGGTAACATTTTGAAGATAGTAAGGGTCTGTATGTGTTCATATATTTATTTGATAAAATTGCAGACGTTATGCCGAGCTCAGACTGCATGATTTTAGCCCCGATTTTGACTCGCCGACAGGTTTTGAGAAATCGCAGACAAATGCCTGAAATCATAGGCAAATCGGTGCTCGTTCACGCAAGTAATAACCACACAATGTGAACTATCAAAGATGCGATCTGAGAAAATCCCAGATGAGTCGCAGATGCCCTCGAGATATTTGGCATGCTAAATATCTGGAGCTATTAGCGATTCAAATTATGCCATGTGAAATGAGTTTTGACTGAAAATAACATCAGCGATCACCTACAGCCAATGAGAGGGCAGCATCCACTAGAATGGGTACCTGCAGGCCAGCAAGAGAAGTTAAAAGCGCTCATTTTCAGTTTATTTGGACCCAAGAAATGAAGAAAAAACTAGTGTAAATTTGGCAGGAGCACTGCATCTGTTTGACGTGTCATGTGAGCAATATCACAACCGGGTCAAAAAAGAAAAACGTTGAGGAGAAATTGCTAATTCCCTTCAGGTGGGCAAATATGTAAATTTCCTACCCCTTTAAAGGCTTCTTTCTCGTTATGTAGTTAATAACAAAATATATACTACGCGTGTTTGGTTGTGAGATGTAGTTTGAACAAAGTTGTCTGCGATTCTTCCTATTGTAAAGTCATGCAGTGTGTCGCCGATCCATCTTGCAGTGTAAACAAAGCAGCGACAAAACGCTAGCCCAGATAGTCATGCAGTGTGACAACATCTGCGACACGACTACTTTGAAAATCATGCAGTCTGAACTAAGCATTACAGGATATTTTAAGATGGCGTGTGAAGTTGTGTAAAAACTTTTACACATAGCACTGCTCAATATCAGTTTCAAAGCAGTGGACCAATCAGAAGCACTCAAGGGCAGGGCAAGTGTTACAAGCTTCTGTTTACAGAAGAAAGTTGGCATGATGGCACATGGTGGAGAAGGCAATAGAGAGGAAAAAAAAAAAAAAAAAAACATTCCGGCAATGATGACTGCTATGTTTTAGAGGCAAAGACGAATCATGTGAATGGTCCCTCAACAAACAAACTAATTGTAAAATTATTACTCATTTATTATTTCCATGAATTATTATTTATAGTCTTCATATTTGTATTATGGCAGCACGGTGGGTAGCACAATCACCTCACAGCAAGAAGGTTGCTGGTCGAGCCCTGGCTGGGTCAGTTAACATTTCTGTGTGGAGTTTGAATGTTCTCCCCGTGTTCTTGTGGGTTTCCTCTGGGTGCTCCGGTTTCCCCCACAAGTCCAAAAACATGTGGTATAGGTGAATTGGGTAAGCTAAATTGTCTGTAGTGGGTAAGTGAGTGTGTCTGGATGTTTCCCAGTGATGGGTTGCAGCTGGAAGGGCATCCGCTGCATAAAACATATGCTGGATAAGTTGGCGGTTCATTCTGCTGTGGCAACCCCAGATTAATAAAGGGACTAAGCCGAAAAGAAAATGAATGAATGAATATTCGTATCATTTATAGTCTAGATAAAATGCGCAGTTATAATTTGACATTGATTTGAAAAATAAAATAGAGATTTGTTATTAATAAAAAAAAACATTTCCACTAATGCGTCACAAAACTGTCCATTTCATACGTTTATTGAACAGAAGCAGATGTGAAGTGTTTTATGGAGACTGCAGAGGGCAGTTCAGAACAGACACGGAGCTTCATGACTCATTTCCACAGAGAGCACACAGATTCAATCTGACCTGCACATACTCAAGCAGACCACATTAATCCTCAATCACAAACATCCAGCTCTACCGTAACATCACACTGGGTTATTATCTGTTTCCAACTCGCTAAGAGCAATCCCAGAATCTCTACCGTTGAGAAAGCTCGGTCATCCTGAAGAGAGCATAAGAGGGAAAAGGCTACACTAGTGCGTTTCCATTTTAACATGGTGTTTAAATTTAAACGATACACCAACGTGTGAAACTCAATTCACACAAGAGGACTCAAAATTTGCTAGAAAGTTAAAACTAGATTTAATAGCTTATATTATGTAGCCAAATATTAAATAAAAGATGTGAGGCACTCTGAAGTTTGGCCATAGGAGAAATGGTCGTGCCCAACTGAGCCTGGTTTCTCTCAAGGTTTTCGTCAATTAGTGAAGTTTGTTCCTCCACTGTCGCCACTGGCTTGCTTGATTAGGGACTTATGGAGCTGTGCATCAATGGATTTGCTCTTCAGTGTTTGGACTTTTAGCAGTGAATATTAAACCACACTGAACTGAACTTCATCTCTGAAAACTGGACTGAAACAGATTCAAGTTACTTCTATGTTAAGCTGCTTTGACATTGTAAAAGCGCTATAGAAATAAAGATCCATTCATGGGTGGGCTTTATGTAACTTTATTTAATTGTCATTTAGTTTTTTTTTTTTTTGAGCTGCTAAGAAAAAAAAAAAAAAGCTAAAAAATTCTTACAATTAACTCATTGGATTTGACTGAATAAATAAAACTCATAAACACCTGAACCGAACTGAATTGTGGATGTTTGGCGCCACTTAAGCAGCATTGCACGATGTGGAAGATAGGAATTTTTTAACTTTAAGCAAGCACCATGGTAAGCGTCAGCCAATCAGATCGCTTTATGCAAATACCCCAGCGCTGACAGTAACAGATTACGGTCTAATTTCATTGGCTGACACTGCTATGACAATCGCATCAGCACCAAGCTTCAGACACACCCTCCGTCAAGCATTGATGCTCACAATTCCAATTATCAGGAAAAAAAAAAATCATGTCTTATTGTAGAAGGTAATCCCAGAATGCACTGCCACAAGCTTAATGAAAAAGCCAATGAAGGCAGCAGGAGAAAGTTGGAAATGTCAAAAGAAATCTACTCAACTAGGAAGTGAATACTGATAAAAATAAATACAGCAGTTTTGTTAGAAAGCACCGCTTCATTCAAAGAGTGAATTCAAAATGATTGTCTTACTTTGTGAATAACAACATTAAACCATTTACATAGGCCTGTCACAATAATCAATATATCGACTTATCGCACAACACATGGACATCAATTCAATTATTTTTAGTGATGCAATATATATCGCCCATACATAAAAACAATTCTAGCAACATTTTAACTGATTGTGCAACATCTCTACCTCTACTGGAGTTGTCAGTATTGTTAAAAACACTATAGTATTTACTATAAATTACGATAGCATATTTTCATGTGGATGTCTGACAACTAAAAATAGATCTGGTAGCAGATATATTACTTTTCACCTTGCACTTTTTTGTAAACACTAATTATTATTAATTTAGGATATGCGTTCTCACATTCTGATTCCAATGCCTAATTATTAAATTGTTAAAATTACTATAAATAAAATAAATATTCTTAAGAATAAAATATTGTGTGTTTTTTGAAAGAGCGTACTTGCATTGTGATATTATATTGTCATATTACATTGTCATTATATAATAAATGGCATAAAATGGTCTTAAAATGACAATAATATCGTTTATCGCGATATATTTTGGTGCAATATATCGTACAACAAAAAATAGATATCGTGACAGGCCTACATTTACAATTATAATAGTTTTATTATTATTAACAATAATAGTATAATTATAAATGGTTTAATGTTGTTAATAAATATAGTATAACTCTATTAATAATTACCCACACATTATTAAAACAAAAGGAAGATAACTAATAAAAAAAAAAAAAGCATTACTACCAAGCAGCAACATCCCGCTCTCCCTCGGTTCTCTCTTGTGAGGCTAATACAGAAGTAACTGAATTCATTGAAATTCCACTAGGCCTGGCTTTAAAATAGAGCATGTTTCTATTGACCCCAATGTTAAAATGGCCAACTTTACAGCAGGAAAAAAGGTGTTTACAGCCTGGTACAAAGAATGATTTTGGTGTATATGGTTAATATTACCCTTCATGACAACTGTGAGGGGGTGAATGAGGGGGTGACTCCTGTTTACAATTAAGGGCGTGGCTACTTGAGTGACAGCTAGGTCTCGCTGGTCGGAGGCACGTTATTCCAGCAGATTAGCCGCTGAACTCGGCATGTACATCGTATTTTTGTTTCATTTATTGTGGCTTTACATAGTCAATTCTCTGGAATAATTTCCCACAATTATCAGATGATATGGCATGCTGTGTGCATTTAATTGTGCTCACAAACCATTTAAGTGGCCTCTGTTTCCCAGGTGAGTGAAATTATATACTTATATACCATCTCTATAAATGTATCTGTTTTATTTAAGATCATTTATCATTTATAATTTTCTTTAGAGCTGTAATGCACTCCAGAATCTGACAGATTGATTAGATGTAGGCTCTAGAACAGTCATCTGAAACGTTGTCATACAGTGTTATGCCTGGATTTCATATTAGCCTTGTATTTACTAACAGACTTTGGAAGTAATTCGCGTTTTCCTCCTGTAGAACAATGTTTAGTGGCTCAATGTGTTACAACAGTGTTTTTAAAAGACTAAACACTTTATTGATACAACCAAGCACATGTGGTCAGAACACAAACGAATTGCAGGTAATAAAGTACAGTATTAAGCGTTTCTCCCAAAAAAAAGCCTAGAAAAGTCTAAGCAAAATGCTAGCAGGCATTTGTAGCTCCGCCTCTTTGCACTTTTTTGGTCACCCCCTGTCAGTGCGATGATGCGAACAAAATGGTGACGATTGGTCACGCCCACTTGTAGCTTCATTTGCGCTCTTCAGAAACCTATAGGTAAAGTCACGGTCCTACGGATACTACGTCCATATCTTTTACAGTCTACAATTACTACTCACAAAATCAAAACAAATATTACTCCAATTTAAAACAAAAATATTTAAGTATTTTTAAATATTTCATTTAATAACATGAATTAATGTCAACAATACCACACAGATATTGTACACAATAAAAAAAAAAAACTTAAAAACTGGTCCATTAGCAGGTTTCAAATCAGTCACTATTGAGGCTTTTAAAGCTTGAGCGCTGCCTTAAAAACGAGTTGCCAGTGTAGAAAGTAAGGCAGATTATGTGCAAGTTTATGAGCCACTGTGGGACTGAAGTTTAATCTGCAGGACTGATCAAACCCAGAGGAGATTTTGATTGCGCGTCTCATAAAGGACAGAAGTGAGAAGCGCTAAACATGTTAACGCCGCACTCTGAATTCACATTAAAGCCTCCAAAGAGCCACTACAGAGCAGCTGCAATAAACCACAGCAGAGCCAAGATGAGAAAACACCACAGAGGCTCTCGATTACCATAAACCTTCATTTGAATGTATTAACTTGACTGATTGAATGTGGATAATTAACATGGGCAATCTGTATTCGCAATAAAAAGAAAAAAATAAAGAAAATAAATTATATAGGCATATATAAGAATATATATATATATATATATATATATATATATATATATATATATATATATAAATAAGAATAAATAAATAAATAAATAAATAAATAAATATATATATATATATATATATATATATATATATATAATATATATATATATATATATATATATATATATATATATATATATATATATATATATATATATATATATATATATATATATATATATATATATATATATATATATACATACATACATACATACAAGTTTTCCGCTACATTCATTCATCCGTGGCGAGCCGCCACTCCAAAATTCATCCCGACACGGCTACATTACAACTTCTCATTTAAAACATTTAGTCGTGTTTTTTATAGCGGGTTATAATCGCACCAAAACATATTAAAAGGTAAGTGAATTATAACCGTGCAAACATTTCTGTAACCGTAGTAGTGCTGTGCGCTATTTGTTCAACCCTTTAAGGTGACATGCTGACTGACTGACTGACAGGTGCGTGATGCGTGGGGCGCCAGCAAACACGGCGTAGCTTTCAGTTAAGATGAACACAGTTTCCATAAGTATTCTTATCTTTCTGGAGTTTATAGCCGTTTCACTTTACTTCAGGACGCGGTAATGTCGGAAAACACACAAAAACGCACTAAATCGCACTTCAGCAGCGCTTACTGGAGAGCGCACAAGAAGATCTGCACTTGAGCATGTAAATTTGAGTGCGTGCAAGATGTTGTGCACGAAGAGGAAATCGGCGCGCAAGCAAAGAGATTCGCATGCTCATATTACATAAATGCGCTCTCGACTTGTAATACTGCGTGTAATATTTGTCTTTAAAATAGTTGGCAGATCTGTGTAAAAAAAAAAAAAGTCTGCCGCCACAGCTGGGAAAATCCTAGAGGAAACACTGTATGTGTATATATATATATATATTGTTTTTTTTTACTAGTGGGTTTCAGGACACTGTAGTAAACTATGACATACAGTTGAAATCTTAAGTTTACATACACTGTATAAAAAGGCACATAACCATTTAAAAAAAAAAAAAAAAAAGTCAGATGTTAATGTGACTAAACTTTCTCTTTAAGGTAAGTTAGGATTATCAAATTTGTTTCTGTTATGCTTAATAGCAGAATAATGAGAGAGATATTTTAGAGAAATTCTCTTCTGATTGGCTAATTGACAACATTTGTGTTAATTGGAGGCACAACTATAGAATAGTATTTAAGGAAAACCTCAAACACACTGCTTCCTTGTGTGACAACATGCGAAAATCAACAAGCCAGAATCAACAAAAAAGCCAGATTACAATTTGCTAAAATTACACTAGACAGACTACACAGACATTAAAAAAAAATGGTTATGTTTCTTTTTTTAGAGTGTATGTAAACTTCTTGTTTCAACTGTAATACCCGAAAACTATACACCCAGTGGAATAAAAAGGAAACAGGAAGTTGCTGCTAGTCTGAATATACTAAATCTCACCTAGAAAGCAGTCTGCTGATTGATTAAGAATAAAATGGCACTGGAAGCAAAAGAAACTGACCATAATAGGCAAGATATGAAATAACAAGAAAAAAAACTATTAAAATTGATAAAATAAAAAATAAATTTTAAAATAAAGAAACTCCCTGATATTTCCAAACTTGAAAAAAAAAAAAAAAGTCAATAAATTAAAAAAAAAATAATAATAAAGACTTTAAATTAGGGGTGTTCGGTTCTGGGTTTTTTGGAGTGCCTATTTACTTTCATATAAAATAGCGCAAGGATTAAACATGCTGTATCAAATGGCACTTTATACAGGCAGTTCTTCTCTGGTCAGACAAAATCAGCAGTTTAAATCATCTGCAGTCAAAATAAAATAGACATAAAAAATTCAATAAAACTCTAGTTTAGACCATTTGCAATCTTGGAGACAGAAAGTTAAAACATCAATTTATTATCGAAATATTTAATTAAATCAATATGCAAATCACCATCATTTATAATTTATGTTGCGTGGGTGTTGAGATCACGATCTTTTAATGATTAATGGCGCAGCTTACACTGAATGCATTGATGCAGGCTGAACAAGTAGTGACAGAAAACACCTTTAATAAACTAAGAAACCCAGCACATCCCGAATAACCTAACACAACTTCTTCAGTCATCGTTATATTTTAAAGAAAAGCCTAAATCATGGGTCTCAAACTCAATTCCTCGAGGACCGCAGCTCTGCGCAGTTTTGCTCCAACCCTAATCAAACAGCTGATGCAACTAATCAAGGTGTTAAAGACTCTTTAGAACACCTAGATTAGTTGGATCAGCTGTGTTTGAATAGGGTTGGAGCAAAACTGTGCAGAGCTGCGGCCCTCCAGGAATTGAGTTTGAGACTCATGGCCTAACTGCTTCCATACAAGCCAATCTCTCTGTGATAGTTACAAAATTTGGATTGATCTACCAGTAAAAAAAAAAAAAAATGTATCAGCCTAATCTGTGGGCCATGTGTATTCCGTGATTTGTACGGATCACAACCCATGGTTTTGATCAACCATGATCCGTTACACCCCTAATGGGAACCATGTGTACTCTTTTAACAATTTATCAACATGAATTTATTTTCAAAGTCTAAAAAAAAAACTGGTTTGACTGTATGACAATATTCCCATAAGAAGCAAGAAATGACGTAGGATCACTTGTCATATACTACCTTAAACTAGCAAAAATACCAAACTAGCAATGTGCTTACCAAACCGAATTACCAAATGCACAAAAATACAATTAGCAAAAGTCGTATTATTAAAATGCATGCCAACACATATATTCTATCGATATTTCACACCCCTGGTTAGAAGTTGTACAACATATTTAAAAGCATCTTTTCCAACTGGAAACAACTGAATATAGTATTGTAAAAGAGAAACCACAGCTGCCAGTTGTTTATGTAACCTTCTCCCAGGCCCACAGATCCACATCAAACTCCATCTGTGTGAATTAACCTGATGGAACACATGTGGATAACTAATATAGACACTCACCATTTGACGTAGAGCGTTAAAGCACACGAGACCAGATCTTGCTTGGAGAAACCAGTGTTTTCCTCCAGCTGGGCGGGCCACACAGGAACTGTGGAGAAATGCATGTTTAAAAAAACCAAAAACTTCAACTGAGGCAATGTACACACACACACACACTTTCACTTAAAAATGCATGATTTTCTCTCCATATTTGGCAACAAAATGCATCTTTTTGATTGCTAAAGTAAAATACCGTACTCTTTTTGGAGGGGCCTGTATAAGAGTGCTGGTACCGTAATTGTGTAGCGCTCTGGTGAGCAGCAGGATGGCGCTGGCGAAATGGGCTGGTCCGGGAACAGTGACGGGTGAGCAAAGCAGAGACAGTTCACAGATGTAGCTGAAGAGGTGAGCAGAGCGACGCTCCACCGGCAGCAACGACAGCAGCACCTCCCCATAATCCAACACTGTAGGGGTCTGAGGAAAAACATTCACATTATCATCGACTCCAATACACAACAAGCACCAGTCTAGGCCTGCTTGTAGTACTCATGTAAACTCAGACGGTTGTATGTGAAAACTAACATGTATCAGTGTATTGGATCTGTGCATTAGGGAATACTCTTTTGTAAAGTATTAATATTTACAATAGTAGGCTATAATGGCTATTAGCTATGTTTTGCCAAGTAAAAAATAAATAAAAAATTACTTGCAAATAAAAGATGTACAGTTGAAGTCAGAATTATTAGCCACCGTTTATTTTTTCCCTCAATTTCTGTTTAACGGAGAGAAGATTTTTTTTTAAAACACATTTCTAAACATAATAGTTTTAATAACTCATTTCTAATAACTGATTTATTTTATCTTTGCCATGATGACAGTAAATAATATTTTACTAGATATTTCTCAAGACACTTCTATACAGCTTAAAGTGACATTTAAAGGCTTAACGAGGTTAATTAGGTTAACTAGGCAGGTTAGGGTAATTAGGCAAGTTATTGTATACTGAAGGTTTGTTCTGTAGACTATCGAAAATAAACAGCTTAAAGGGGCAAATAATTTTGTCCTTAAAATGTTTAATAAAAAATTAAAAACTGCTTTTATTCTAGCCAAAATAACAAATAAGACTTTCTCCGGAAGAAAAAATATTATCAGACATACTGTGAAAATTTCCTTGCTTTGTTAAACATTATTTGGGAAATATTTAAAAAAAATAAATAAATAAAAAAAAAAAAAAAATCAAAGGGGGGCTAATAATTCTGACAGTATATGTAATATAAAAAAAGACGTAAATATTTAGTAAAAGTCAAATTAGAAGTAGCAATAAAAAAAATATGCATAATTAACATTATCTAGAAATAAAAACTATAAAATAAATAATAATAATAATAATAATAAAATAAATAAAATCACACCCCCTAGTTTTTTGCCAAAAAAAAAAAAGAAAAAAAAAAAAGACTGATTTTGTGGTGGTAATTCCCAGAAATTTGCGGATAATTTTGCGATAAAAAAAAAAATTATTTAAAATATATATATTTATTATTTACCATATTAGGTAGCCTACTATGTTAGGTGTGCAATCTGACACAATGACACAAATCATAAAAACAAAGCTTCTTGATTTTGGTTTCTTGTCAAGACAACATCTAAAACAGATTTAAAGCGTTTCTTTATAAACACCCAACTTGTTCCAAAGGATGGCTAATCGCATCTTTGCATTGACTAAACATGTAAATCACTCTCGCTTCATCCATGTCTGCTTACTACACAGGCTGCAAAACATTTCCCCCCTCTCTCATGTTATGTAATGTAGGGGAAGGCGCAGGTGACATTTTATTTTCAAGAGACACTCAAATATGTCACATACGCTGCGTATGCAACGTCTAAAAGTTATGTAAAACATTAAATGCAAACTGGAATAAATATAATTTGATTATATGGTTTGGGATTGGATGTTTTATGAGATTAGTGCAATTTTCTGCGATTATTTTGCGTTCAATTAAGAATTTTGCAGGATTGCAAATATTTGCGACCTTTTGTTGATTTTGCGTTGAATTCAGCGATCACGGAATCGCAAAAAACTAGGAGGTCTGATAAAAAAAAAAGCTTAATTAATAAAAAAAATAATGAAAAAATAAATTTAAATACATATTTTTCTATTTAGAAATACACTTTACAATAAGGTTTTATTAGTAAGTATAACAATATTTGTACAAAATTTATTAATCATAGTTACTAAAATCCAGATTGATGCTTGTTAACATTAGCTCAAGCATTGCGAGTTAACATGAACAGCTGTATATTCATCAACTAATGTTAATAGATTTATTTCAATAATTTAATTGTTTAGTATTTTCAATAAATTTCAATTATAAATTTAATAAATTAATTTGTGCAATTATAATGGAAATGTATATTTTTATGCATTTATAATTTTAGAGACACATACAATAAATTCAAGTTCATCTTAATTATGGAGCTGTGCAAAATAATTAATTTGAACATTTAAATATAAAAAAAATTAATATTTTAAAAAGAAATACTAATTAAACAATTAATAAAAAATACTTGGATTATAGAAAAAAATACAAATGCTACATCGTAAAATAATACTTTAATTTAATAAGCTTGCCAATACTGAATGAACTGCATTATAATCAACATTCTTAATGATTAAATATTTAAATTCACCAAGTGCATGCTGCTTGTTTCTGTAATAGCCTTTGCATTGGTCACTGGTGTCTTAAAATGCAAGGAAGATCTCTCTGTTCTTGAGCTCTAAAGCTCAGACACAAGGTGAAATTGATATGATCTGGCAGCCTATAATGAGTTTTCTGTGTGTTGGTGTGAAAGAAAACAAGAGGGTGCTTGTGTGTGTGAAACTGACCCGAATCTTGCCATCCAGCACGGAGATAACCTCGCCCATCATGTGCACCAGGTCTTCATACTGATAGGTGTTATCTGTGAGCCAAACTGCCTCACGGATGGTCAGGATCTCCTTACTGATGAATCTACCATTAAAATGAGGGTTAAAACACATTAAATGTCCACTGAAGTGACTTAAAATACACAGATTTGTTCAATATGTGACAATTTCAACTGAAACATGAAGATGTGAGCCAATGTGAGCCAACATAATCATCATGGTTAGTTTTGATTTCAGGTGTACTTTAATAGTGCTAATACTGTGTGTAGTGGCTCACCGAGTGCAGATGACCATGCAGGCGATGCCCAGGAGCTGCAGCTGGGCCTTTGGCACGGAGCGCAGGTGCAGATAGCGGTCCACACAGCTAATGGTCACGTGCAGCACCTGACTGGAGAAGTCCTTCGTGGTGGTCACTTCCACCAACCAGTCCACCAGAATATACCTGAAACAACAGATCAAAGTGGTCAACAAATGAAGCGAAAACAGTAAAGGTACAGGATTGGTTAATTGATTAGGACCTTTACAAGAGCTAGGCTTCTGCTGATATTGAATTTTCTTGTTGCAATTAATTGCTGAAGCTTTTATCGTGGATATACGGTATAGTCACAATACTGACTCAAGCAGTTAAAAAGGAATACTTTAATGCTGTTCACACCAGACGCGGCAACCACGGATAAATTGCACGTAAATAGATGCGTGAACATCTTGAGTTTACTCCATTCGCACATAAAATTCACTTCACAATAGACGCGGATCCGCGTGATGGGCAGGGCTTCTGTCTGCCTGGTGACTCTAGCTTGGTTGCTAAATGGCTAACATGGATTTTAGAGAGAATAGCTGTGTTTATGAAGAACAGCTGAAAAACAGTGTTGATTTGTTTGGAGCCGTGTCGGAGTCCACTAGATCCTTTCAGAGGTGCACCCAGCTCTGTGAGTTCATCAACTCCAGAAACTATACCTGGATGATGTAGGCTTTCAGCGGTGCTTCTGACTGAGCCGAGCCCAGTTTGATGAGCTGCTGTCCGGTGTTGGCAGGAGGATTTTCCCCTCGGACACCAACAGGCGCCATGTCATAATTATATCCCTACTAAAGAAAGCTCGTGATTAGTTAGCGCGGCGCTTCATTAGCGGCAGGATGGATCCATGCTTTCATGGCGTTGATGTCGGATTCTGACCATACAATCCAAATATCGCAGCAGAAATCGAGACTCATCAGACCAGACAACATTTTTTCCAATCTTCTATTGTACAATTTTGGTGAGCCTGTGCGAATTGTAGTCTCAGTTTCCTGTTCTTAGCTGACAGGAGTGGCACCTGATGTGGTCTTCTGCTGCTGTAGCCCATCCGCCTCAAGGTTGGACATGTTGTGCGTTCAGAGATGCTCTTCTGCATTCCTCAGTTGTAACGAGTGGTTATTTGAGTTACTGTTGCCTTTCTATCAGCTCCAACCAGTCTGGCCATTCTCCTCTGACATCAACAAGGCATTTGTGCCCACAGAACTGCTGCTCACTGGATATTTTCTCTTTTTCGAACCATTCTCTGTAAACCCTAGAGATGGCTGTGCGTGAAAATCCCATCAGCAGTTTCTGAAATACTCAAACCAGCCCGTCTGACATCAACATCCATGCCACGTTCAAAGTTACTTAAATCACCTTTCTTCCCCATTCTGATGGTCGGTTTGAACTGTAGCAGATCATCTTGATCATGTCTACATGCATAAATGCATTAAGTTGCTGCCATGTGATTGGCTGATTATAAATTTGCGTTAACAAGCAGTTGGACTGGTGTACCTAATAAAGTGGTCAGTGAGTGTATACTCACTAGAGATGCAACAATACGGTTAGCTCACGGTTCAATACATACCTCGGTTTTTTAACACGGTTTTCGGTTCGGTTCGGATGGCTTAACACATAAGTGTTTTTTTTTATTGTTATTCTATGCTTAGGGAATAGGAACAGTAAGAAAGAGAAAAAAATAAAAACGATTTATTGCAATACTCCTTTATTTTACTTCAAAGCCAAGAAAGGTACACTAGTTCCTAGTGTATTGTATAATAAAAAAATTAACACTGAAATCTCACAGCTGCTGGTAGCCTATGTACAAACTGGGGAACACATAAATTCCTACATTTTAAAAATAAACATACAAGTTAATGAACATAAATCGACCATTCCAAATAAACACATTTGTACTTCAGTAAATATAAATAAACCATCTTAATTAAACTTAACACTGCCTTTGTTATTTTGATATGTCTTTCGGAACCAGTTGGATATGTTTGCTGGAAGGATTCAGTGAGGGATTGTTGTTTTATGGAGGTACTTTATTATTGTCTTGGCTATTCTGCCTTCAGACAGTGATATTGCTGGGTGATGGCGACGCAGATGTGCAGTCATGTTAGAAGTGTTTCCGTTCAATTAGTCTATACCAGGGCTATTCAATTAGTTTGTCATGGGGGCCGGTTCATGAAAAGCATCCCAAACAAAGGGCCGGAGAGATATGACTTGCTATATGAGTGATAACACAACAGCAATATAAGAGCCCATATATGTTGTATTTTTGCTCCTTTAGACACCCACGTTGGCTTTTTCTACATTGAAATATTAATATATTGTATTTTGAAACTACATAACATCACTGCATTGTACAATAGACTTTTTTTTTTTTTTTTTACAAACTTTCAAATGTTGTATTTCAGACCACAACAACAGCAGTGCATTGCTGAAGTAGGCTTCTTCTACATTCAGACACATTCATGTTATTTTTTGAACTGCATAACAATGAGGGATGCAACAATTAATTAAAAATTAAATTAAAATTTGACGGTTATCAGGTCTAATGTAAATTCAAGCTTTATATTAGGTGAGCTATTTAGATGACCTGTTGTTGCCATCTGCGTTCCTGCATACATAATCATCTTAATATTAATTCGTCTAACATATCTTTTGTTTACACTGCACTGAAAGGCACGTACAACTCTCACCGTGAGATGTTTTCTACTACGCGCGCCCACAAAGACGCAAGCGCGTTGCTCCGCGTGTGCGCGCATATTGTCATATATTCTTACATTAGAAACAACAAACTTGCAAGCGGAAAGGACGTGATATGGGAACGGCCGCTGCGTTAATCCGGTGTGCGGGCGTATTAGCCTCAGTGTACATACTTGGAACTTTAAACTAGGGCACAGTTGGCAACTTGGCATAACTTTGTTTAACTGCAGCATTATTGCTTATTGCTCCCTCACTTCACTGCCGCTCGTGGAATGATGGTGGAGTGATGGTGGAGCGCCCCCTAACTTTAGAGCATAGTGATTGAATATTTACTCGCGGGGAGGAGTTTCAGGCACACACAGTCAGTTCGGAGAGAAATAAAACGAACATAATTTATTTAAACGTAAAACCGGAAAAAATGCAATTCACAAGCGCGTATTGAACCGTGGATGTCGTACCGAACGGTTCAATATTGTATTGAGAATTGTGGCATCTCTAATACTCACACAGCATTTGCTGCCAACATAAATATCAGGAAACAATCAAAATCAACAATTTTAGTATTAATATAGCGTTCCTGTATACAATTGTATGGTATGGTTTTCTCTCTAGGTTTTTTTCATTCACTTTCGTCAATTGGTGAAGTTTGTTCCTTGCCACTGCTTTGCTTGGTTTGGGACTTGTGGAGCTGCACATCGATGGATTTCCAGCAGTGAAATTTATTCCACACTGACCTGAACTTTAACTCTGAAAACTGGAGTTTCCATTTACTAGAACTTCTGTTAAGCTGCTTTACAATCTACATTGTAAAAGCGCTACAGAAATAAAGATGAACTGAATAGAATTGCATTATGACTCGGCTTATATTTAGTTAAAATATTTATTTTACATTTAAGCTTTTCATCTAATCAGTCAGTTTTTTTTTTTTTTTTGTAGTAAAACGTCATTATTTACTGATTCTTCTACTTTTTCTACTAATTCATTACTGACTTGGGATACCTAAACGGTACAAAACAATATGGTTGCATTTGTGAGTCTACTAGCATGAAGGTTAATATTATTAAACTGAAAACAGAAAGCTGCTTCTCTATTATACATCTAACAAGAGATGTAATGACACATTTGGTACTGAAGAAAATTGGATTCTCTTTAAAAAAAAAAAGAAAGACAAATTGTATCAAATCTGGCAACCTCTTATAGATTTTAAAAACATACATTTTACAGGAATTAGTTCAATTAAAGAGGATTAAACTAATTTAGAATTATTATATATAATTACATATATTGTATCTCTTACTGTTAATTGCTGTGTAAACGTTTGTTTTAAGTCAACATGTTTGAATGTATAAAAAATTATAAGAAAGCTTAAACATTTCGATAATACGTTATATTAAAAGCATTAGACATGATTTTTGCTGTACCTCTTGGTGGTGATGTCCTGTCCCTGTAGATGCGGCTGGTACCGAAGGGCTGAGGGTCCCGTCTGGAAGAACTGGGACACAAGTTCAGTGCAGGCCCGCGGCTCCAGACCCAGAGGGTTAGCAGAACCACACGACTTCACAAACGCCAGCTGGAGACCACAGACATGTCAGACAAACACAAAAAACACAACATTTGAATGGGTGTTTAATACTGCATCATAAATGCAGACGTCCATGAAAAAAAAAAAATAGCATCATTCTCATTCAGAGCTCCAACCTCAGCCCGTTTACCCACGTCAGAGCGGCATTCAAGCTGGCACAGCTGCTGAATAATGCGAATCATGTCAACAATGGCACAGAAAACCTCCAGATGAGATAACAGGAATTGTGACGCAGCTTTTCCAGGGCTTGCACTTTCATTATGAGCAGATTCAGTGCAGGGACATTATTAGAATGGAAATATAACAGAAGGATGATTGGTGACTTCACTCAAAACCAAAATAAATCATTACAACTTCCACCACATACGTCAATTTCGGATGGAAGAAAAAATAAATTAAGACTGAGAAACAAAATGCAACACAAAAAAAATGTAAACAAATACAGTTCTATAATAATAGTTTTTGAAATTCTGACAAAAGGTCACCGAAGAAAAACACACAAAGAGAAAAGTTAATAATGAATTATAATAAAATGTAGACTGCAAAAATATTTAAATAAATTTTATTTATTTATTTATTTATTTTTTAAGTATTTTGATTAAAAAATAATAATACAGGAAATAAAGATTGTTATTATAATATAAAAATGTAGGACATAAAATTAAAAAGTCAATAATTAAAATATAATTGATATACAGTATAGTATATTATACCATATTATATTAATATATATTCAAAACTTAAAACAATCTGATGAAAAAAAGGAAATATTTGCCAAAAAGGTAAAAAAAAAAAAAATAAACATTTAAAAATTTATATAATAAAATCATTAAATATAATAATAACTATAATAAAAATGTACTTCGCATACAATAATAGTTTTACATATTTCAAAACAAAGAAATAAATAAATAAATTTAAACTACTGATTTTAAACTGGTTATTGAAAATGTAGATATAAAAACAAAAACAACGGCATAAAATGTGAGAGCAGTTGCAAAATTTCCAACTCATTACATGCTGAATAAAGTAAATGAAAGGTGAGGTATGAAAGTTTGACACCCAGTGGTTAAACTAGGTATTGCACTCCTGGTTTAAAACACACACAAGCGCAGGTTGCCAGATTGATGACACCAACAGCAGTGTGCCTCACTGTCAACCTAAAGCCTGATTTAAATCGTGTTCTACATAAAAGCAACAGCAAGCAATAGAAGGGATATTTTCATATTAAAAGGAGTTATGTCCAAACCAACACTTGAAAATGATATTTTAGAAAACTGGCAATGATCACTTCAGGTACACCTCATGTGATTTATTAAGTGTAAATGCTAACAGCAGATCTTGAAAATAAAGTAAATCGTTTGAAATTAAACTTTAGAACTGTGACTCTGTGTAAACAAACACATATCAGTGATTCATTTTCAGTCCCGAACGCATACTTTGAGAGCCTTAATGACTGAACGAAACAAATATGACGTTTTCCACCAATGCAACCCAGGGTGCTGAAATATAATTGGCTAAAGTGGCACTAGTCGGGTTAAATGACCAAAAAAAAAAAAAACATTCTGGCACGTTACGCACATTTTCAAAGCAGAATATCTGACTTCAGCATTGTTTTTCGGATAAACAAGAATGTTCACTTAGCATGTTTCTTAAATATCTGCAAACATATTATGGTATTTTTATGCTTTAGAAGAGTCAAAAACTTACATACAGCACCTTTAAAGAAAGAAAAGCTATATTTCTTGGGCTCATCTAAATGCGATGACTGATCAAGAAAAAAAATAAAGAAACTAAATGGCACAGATTTTAACATTTCATTATCAATACACATTAGATTTCTCCAATCACCTGAGCTTCCCAGCATCCTCTAGCAGCATAGTCCCTGAGTGTGCGCATGCACTGCAGATACCTGCCGGGGTCGGCCGTCTGGAGGAGACGAAACAAAAACACATTAGCAAAACAAACAAAACTAGCAAACGCATGAGTACCATCATCATCACAAAAGCCAGCTCTTACCGATGAGGCACGGCTGATTGCCCACAGCAGGTAGGAGCTCTGCAGACTCCCGCATCTGGAGGACTCTTTCAGCATGAGCTCCGCTTCATCGCGCTTCTCCTCATCCTGATAAACACACACGCTATAACCAACTCCTGCTGCTGCACTCATTTACACAGACACACACCATGCAGGCCTGACAGCACAACATCACCAGGTATCAATAAGCATCTTGGGGATGTGGAAACGAATGGGTTTGACCATTTCACACTCCTGATTTACCCCTTAACCCTTATGTACTGTTCAAATTGACTACCCTTTCATTATGTTGGTGGCTATTTTTGCCCCAGTGACTTCCATTATAACAACATGTTTTGATTGCAAAGACATGACACCAAATAATCATGCAATCTTGATTGTTGGTAATTTTCCCTGTTGGCAAGAGGTAAAATGTGTGATTTGTACAGTTGATCATCAGTTGCCAGCATTAACCTTTTAGATAGGCCTGTGCAAAAATTATGTCATTATAATGGAAGTCAATTAGGCAAAAACAGCCACCAAAATAGTAATGGTGTAGTAAATTTGCCCAGAGCATATTGTTGAGGTTTTAAAAATTTTCAAAGCATTTTCCCAAAATGTGTGTCAAAATAAGATTTGTCACCATAAATCATTTCATTTGCTGAAACACAGAGAATGTTGTGGCCACATTAAGCCTCAAAATCACCCTAGAGTGGATGAAAACATCCCCAACAGCACGCAAGGGTTAATCAATTCCCTGATGCTGCAGGTCTTTGAAACAATCATCTCAGCTTGACCACTGTTTATTAGTGCAAGCAACACTCACGTCAAACAGCTGAAGGACTCGGGCCAGGCAGTACAGTAAAGTCCCTTTTCGTCCCTAAAAAAAAAAGAAGAAAGCAGAAAATGTATGCATTACAATATTTATATTAAAAATGATTATAATCTAAAAATCATTTCAAATGTTTCATGTATTTATTCATTTTCCTTTGGCTTAGTCGCTGATTTTTTATGTGGTCGCCACAGCGGAATGAACCACCACCTACTCTGGCATAGTTTTACACAGCGGATGCCCTTTCTGACACAACCCAGCACCGTGCCGATACACTCGTACTATGGCCAATTTAGTCCATCTAATTACATTTTAAATGTTGCTTCATGTTGTTTATTCATAACAATAAGTGGTTAAATAAGTACTGCTTTTTCCGTTCTGTAAAAAAAATTATGAAAAAATAAATAAATAAATAAATAAATAAATAAATACACACACATACATGTACTTTGTTTAATTATTTTAAATATTACCACATGCTAATGAAATGTCGTGGAAAGAGTTGTGATCCATAATATTTTGGAAATATTTGCTTTTTTTTATGATTTGTTTAGAAGAACTTTTATTTGCAATATTTAATGTGCATTAGGATTCTTCCTTTAAAAGGAAGTCATTTTGATGAATAGGCAAAATGATCATGCAATAGGTACAATATTATAAAGTACTTTTTGTTAAATTACTAAAAATAACAATTTTCTTCACAATGTCCTTCACATTACACCCAATTTAATTTAACTAGTATGCCACAGGGTTCATACACATTTTTACTACTAAAATTCCATGACTTTTCCAGAATTTTCATGGACGTAATGTTTCATGTAATGACTACCTATACATGGTAAACATTGACGTTCAAATTTATTACAGCGTATCATAGAACACGCAACAATCTATTTTGTTTAAATTTGTTTTTATATCTATGTAAAATTGATTTTGATAATGCTTACACAGCACTAATGTAAGAGCAGGTTTTTGGCCAAGGACAGAAAATAAGTAAAGACAAATAACCTATATTCAATTTAGGGCTGCACAATATAGCGTTTCAGCATCGATATCACAATATGTGCATCTGTAATAGTCACATCGCAGGATATGCAATGTTGGGATTATAGTTTAATATAGAGTTTAATCATAATGGAGTAAAAGTTTATCATCTGCATGCATTTTTAAAGAGAAAAATGACTTACCATTTTCATTACACCCTTCACTTGTTTCAAACATTTATGAGTTTTCTTTTTTAATGAACACAAAAAGAATATGATTTGATAACTCCTATAGTATTGAAACAAGTGAAGTGTGAGTAAATAGTGAGTACATTTTAATCTTTGAGTAAACTGTCCCTTTAAGACCGGTGAATGTGTGAACATTTCAATATTTTAGAGTTTAAAACATCCGGCCACAATAAATGTTTTGTAACTTTAATAAAGATGAAATAATATACAATGAAGACTATGCAGTGTTGATTTTTCAATATCTGTACCAGAAGAGTGAATACCTGAAAACTATAATTCACTTTTATCTTAACTATACTTTATTGATCTATGCTTGTAATTTATTTGTTATATATTATTCGAGATTCACTCCTCTACAAAATCCCCCCAAACAATCCAAATAAACCTGTTAAATCTTCTGGTGAAATTGTATTCACATCTCAATATATATCACAGAAATACAAAATATGGTAATGTCAGATTTTCCCAATATCGCGCAGCCCTAATTCAAGTATACAGATATTTGTTAAACTAATTTCCATGACTTTTCTGAAACTTTGTGGGTTTTTCTGTTTTTCCAAAACTTTTCCAGGCCTGGAAAATCCCATGTCAAAATTCCATGACTTTTCCAGGTTTTCCATGACCGTATGAACCCTGATGCCAATATATTTTTAATAAGTTTAAAAGAGATGAAAATTGTCAAAAAATCATTTACTTGCTTTTTACTGGTTTCCTTCTTTTGTTGAACATAAAAGATGATATTTCGAAAAGTGTTGCTTCCATAGCATTCATTTTTCTCATTATGGATGTCAATGGTTACAGGTTTTCAGCTTTCTTTACAATATCTTCTTTTGTGCTCAACAGAATAAAAGAACTTCAAAGATTTGAAACACTTGAGAGTAAATATTAATTTTTGTAAACTATTCCTTTCAATTTTCAATAAATCCCGTTCTGTATGGTTACCATTTAGAAACATGGTCTAAAATGAGTGTATCAAATAAGCTGCATAGTTTATGAATAAAAGAAACTGCATGAATAGTGTGTCTGGAGGGGCTGATCTGCAGAAGCAGTGAATGCTGGGATATGGAGGAGTTTCTCACCAGGCTGGTCTGACACTCGGCCTGGAGCCGGTCGAACACCACAGCCTTGCAGCAGCTGCCGGACACGGACCAGGGCGGCCGAATGAACAGCCAGATGAAGGGCTCAGCCTGCGGGGACCTGAGGCTCTCGGACAGGCTCAGATAACGAGACGCCATTCGGCCACACAGATCAGCACGACCCTCCTCACTGAGTAATGCTGTAGGACATTCACACATCCTCATCAATCAGCATTCATCAACATAATTCAATCAAATTAACCAATCAAAAACACGCTGAAAGGGAGCGTAGAAACTTACGTCCTTCATTGTACAAATATGCAATTCCTAGTTTCACAGCAGCTTCAAAGTTCCCTTTCTCCGCAGCCCTGGATGAGCAGGAATTTAAGGAGAAAAACACATTCAAATAATAACAAAAGCAACAAGACGAGCTTGTACTATTCTGAAAGTCATTAATGCGGAAATGTGTGCATCAAACAGGCACTCGCATGCTTTGGAAAGCAGGATTTACTGAAACAGTTCCCATGGTGATGTAAAACTGGAAATATCATGGAATATCAAGCGTTTTCTGAGCCAGAAAATTATGAGAAAAGCCATTTCTACAGAAGTATAAACACAGGGTTTCTGCAGGTTTCACCAAGTTAGATTTAAGACCTTTTTAAGACCATTATGAACTAAATTTTAGACTCATACAGGGCTAAACGCTAACGATTTTTTTTCTCTTGACCTATCAAAACATTATTAAAATGTAAAACATTTAATATTACAATAATAATTTTGTTTGAATTTTTTTTTAAATTAATTTTCAAGTATATCCATTCACAAACTCTATAACCCTTACCAAGAATAGAACAAAACATAGCTGTCAATTACTTCAGTCTACAAAAATAATATTAATTTAATAATTAAAAATATATAGGTCAGGTCAGTATCCTTTTAAGCAAATGTTACTGTAAGGAAAGTAATTAAATGCTATTTTTAAATAAAAAGATAAAAGTTTTATAGAGATTGGGATTGTTGGTGATAGTATGGGCATAAATGGCCAGATTGGGCAGCTATACATGAACAAAGGAAAATTAAGTCCTTTTTAAAAAATTTAAGACCTACAACACATTTCAGTAGATTTAAAACTTTTTAATGCCTAAAATTTAGTTTAAGACATTTTAAGACCTTAAGACCCCGCGGGTACCCTGAAATAGAAACAAAAATTTAAAGAAACAAAAATGTTTCTTTAAATTAAAGAAAAATTAAGAAACAAAAATTCAATGACCTCCATCATTGAATCAGTCATCTGCACATCAATAACTGTCTGGTTTAGCTCAGCTACCAAATCCGACCTCCGAAGACTACGTCGAATAGTTCGGACTGCTGAGCGAATCATTGGTACAACCCTCTCTACTCTCCAAGAACTGTACTTGTCCAGAGCGAGCAGAAGGGCTGCCAAAATCACTCTGGACCCCTCACACACAGCACACTGCCTCTTTGAACTTTTATCTTCTGGTCGACGCTACAGAGCACTGCGCACCAGAACAGCCCTTTTCTGATTCTGATACCTTGCTATTCCATGACTTGTGTGTGTATATGTATATGTGTATATGTATATGTGTATATATATATATATATATATATATATATATATATATATATATATATATATATATATATATATATATATATATATATATATATATATATATATATATATATATATATATATATATATATAATATAAATAAATATAAAATAAAAATGGATTTTTTTTCTCTTCTCTGACTTTTAATGTAATCTCTAAAATAGGCTTTTTACAATTCTATATTTCAGAAACTCAATGACGCATAATAGGGTTGTCGTGATAGCATTAATTTCTGTTACGATACTATACCAGCTGAAGTATTGTAATACCAAGTACCGATACTGTAATTCATAACTCAAACCTATGAAATAAAGAAAATGGTCAAAAATACTATATTTTATATGTTATAACAGGCTTACTTGAACTGAATTCATTTATTAAAAAAAGTACTGTAGATAAGTGACAGACAGATTTGTAGATAAGTGACAGACAAAATAAATACATTAAAATAAAGATACAAATTACACCGAATGAAATTCGCTACGTAAAGAGTATTTTTTTCACCAAATTAGGCTAAATGAAATGGTCCAAAACTGTTTTAATGTTTCTTATTGTTCTTTTGGGCTTTTCTGACTGCTGGAGCTCAGACGAATGCATATGCTGCAGCGCATGCCTGTATGTGTGGTCACGCGATGTGCGTTTTCAGTGGTATAGTGTTGAATGAGGGCTTTTCAGAAATGCTACGTAAACACAGTGTGGACGTGGATTGTTTTCGTTCTAAAATGCCATTTTAAAACTAAGACGTATTAGTGTAAACGGGGCCTTAGTGTGTATTTTTGCGAGCAGGTTGCTGCTGCGACGGGGGCGGAGCGGAGAATCATGATGTCTATCGGCCATCAGCAATGGACGATGCCATCGTCTATCGACCCAACCCTAATTCAGATGTGCGTTCGAACTGAAACGCCAGAAAACGTGCAATAGGCTACCATAAAAGGCGTGAATTCTACAGTTTTGCAACCTTATAGGGCTCCACAGACTATTCAAATAAAATGGTCTATTGTTGCGCAAGCATTTAAGTGACTTTTCCACATGCAACATTATGCATTGTAGATAGACCGTTAATGACGATACTATTGTTTACAAAATACAGTGGCACCGCCAGTATTTCGGACCCATAGTATCATGGTAAACCGTGCAACCTTACCCCATAGGAACCATGTGTAATACACTTTTATTAGCTGATGCTTGATTAGTTTATTTATATCCACATCAGCAATTTATGGCTATTTTATAGTTTGATCAAACTAGATTAAACATATTACAGAATAAAAACAAGTAAAACAATAAACATATTCAATAAGAGATGATAAAAAAAAGTAATTTCATTTCTTCATATTTCATTAAAAGGCATAGTTCACCCAAAAACTGAAAGTTTCCTCACTTTTTAACTCTCCCTCAAGTGGTTCCAAACATTTCTGACTTTCTTACTTCTTTTGAACACAAAAGAAGATATTTTGAAGAATGTTGGAAACCTGTAACTATTGACTTACATAGGATTTCTACTATGCAAGTCAAAGGTTGCAGGTTCCCAAAGTGCAGGGTGAGCAAAATTCATTTTGGGTGAACGAATGAATGTATTTTTTATTTAATACCATGTCAGGCTATTTTCATGGCAGGAACATTTTAATAATATATATACAATTAAAAATCAACAAACAAATGAATACATAAATTAAATAAGATCTTTAGTGTTAATATATGATAAAAATTCTAAAATCTTTCTGGGGTCACTTTGCTAAAAATGTCCTTAAGAGAGTTCATTTCATAAAGTCTTCTGGAATCATTAAAAGCAGGACAGTCCAGTAAAATGTGTTTTATAGTAAGGGGATTTATGCAGCACAAACACTGAGTGGGGTTTTCACATTGGAGCAAAAAAAAAAATGGGTTATTCTTGTGTGCCCAATACGACATCTGGTAAAAACCACTTGATCAAATCTAGTCTTGAAATTCTGTGTGAGGTTTCAGGTTGGATTTCATTGGAATTTATTATTTTCTAATGCATCCCATTTCATTTTTGGGTGAACCCTTTAAAAACAGATCTTGTTTTGATGCTTGAAGACCCCTATATATACAGATCTTTCCCCCAGCCTCAAAAACACATACCTTTCAAAGAGCCAAACGCTATCAGGAGCCGGCCAGCGGTCTTTGAAACTCACTCGTGCCCAGATACTCGCATTAGTATCGATAATGTCACGAAGATGAGAATGAACCTGTGGTGGTCACAAGACACTCAACATTATAAAAACTTGTAAATGAGTGTAAATGAGGTTGTATGTTTGTTTTGTGGCTGGACTTACGGCTCTGACGGAGAGGAGATCCTCGGCGGAGAGACACTGGAGGACGAACACCAGCAGCTCTTCAGGCAGAGACAGCAGCAAGATGGCAGACGCTCGCTTTCGCACCCGCTTCCGCACAGGGAGAGAGAAACATTTTGCACATCGACAGTGGAGCGCTAGACAAGCAGAAAGGAGAAATTTAACAACATTAGCTCATCGGTTTCCTTGTCTCACATTCTTAAACACATAAACACAGAAAATCATTATTAAGCCAAAGATTCGTAAGCATTATTATTATTATTATTATTATTAAAAGACCTAAAAGAAATTCACTAATTTGTTTTTATCTTTAACTTTTTTTTTTAATTATTTATTTATTGCCACATCAGTAACTTATGGCTATTTCGATGCAAGATCAATATACATCAAAAATTACATGATAAGAACAACTTTATATTTCAATAAGAGATGATACAGAAACAAATAAATAAACAGAAATAAATTAAAGTCACAAAAACTATATTAAAAGTTTGCATATTAAATGTATATTAAAAGTTAAATATGATTATTTCAATGTAATATTTGATAAATAACTTAGGGTGGCATGGTGGCTCAGTAGTTAGTACTGTCGCCTCACGGCAAGAAGGTCGCTGGTTCGAGTCCTGGCTGGGTCAGTTGGCATTTCTGTGTGGAGTTCTGTGTGAACAGGCATGTTCTCCCTGTGTTGGCGTGGGTTCCCTCCGGGTGCTACATTAATATTTATGAAGTAAACTTCAACACACATTTCATTAATATAACACTTAAATTAAATAAAGCAAATTAAGTTTATTTCAACGAAACTCTGCCTAACGACTCAACAGCTCTGCGACAGTGGAGCGCTAGAGATGCCGAAAGAAGAAATTTAATGACATTAGCTGATAGCTTTCCTTGTTGCTGCATCTTTGATATATAAATGCAGAAAAACAAGTCATCAAATCATTATTAAGCATTATTATTATTATTAATAAAGAGCCTAAAAGAAATTTCCTAATGTGTTTTGATCTTTGCCATATTGAACTGACAATTTAATTAACTAACCATTCTGAGATTATTATTATAGTTAGTAGTAGTAGTAGTATTAATAACTGGGTCATTACTGGATACATACAAAATACACATACATAAATATAATCCTGAAGTCAATTTCTAAATTTGCCAAAATTAGTGTTAAAAAAGAAAAAAAAAAAAATTTGTTTTAAAATTATTTTAATGTCAAATAATACATTTTTTAATCATAATTTTTCCAAACATGGTATTACCATGGTACACTAGAAGGATGCCGCACTGTGAAATATAGATCACAATTAGATATAATTAATATCGTTTTTAGAGTATAAATTGATTTAAATGAGTAAAAACACACAAAAAACAGTTTAAGTTATTTACAATGATTATATTACTTCTTAAAACGACAAAACTGACATGTTAGCATCCACTGGCCAGTTTTCCCTCCTTATTGGAAAACCAAATCATGAGATAGAAAGTAACGGACCAATCTTTAACGTTACCAGATACTACATTGAGATTAATAATGTAAACCTCAATGCACATTCTATTAATACAACACCTAAATTGAATAAATAAAATTAAGTTTATTTCAACGAAACTCTGCCTAACAACTCAACAACACTGCGACAGTGGAGCGCTAGAGATGCCAAAAGGAGAAATTTAATGGCATTAGCTGATAGGTTTCCTTGTTGCTGCATCTTTGATATATAAATGCAGGAAAACATCAAATAATCAAATCATTATTATCATTATTAAAAGGCCTAAAAGAAATTCCATAATGTGTTTTGATATCTGCCATATTGTACTGAAATTCTGAGATTATTATTATTATTATTATAATTAGTAGTAGTAGTATTAATACCTGGGTCATTACTGGATACATTTAAAATACATATACATTTATAATCCTGGAGTCTGCTTCAAAATTTGCCAACATTCTCGTTAAAAAAGGACAAATTTTATGTTTCAAAATGTTTTTACTGTCTAATAATACATTTTATTTTATAATAGTTCTTTAAATAATAGTTTTCAGCTAATCCGCTTTACATTGACCACTTTACCAACTAGATATAAAAATGTACAGTTAAATACAAAAAACATCCTCTTTTGGTTAAGCACTGATAAAATAAAAGTATTTTTCATGGTTCGTGTTGAATTAATGCTTTTTTTTCTCATTTACACACTATTGGATTTTATTTCTGTTATTTATGTGACGATTTTAAGCATATGTAATCAAAAATCAAGTATTTTCTGTACATACCATCTATGGTTTTGTGTGTGTGGTGAAAACTATTTAAGCATGAATCTTTACCATAAACAGCAAACTATGGTGACAAAATATCTTTCATTTTACAATATTATAATATAAATGTTTGTATTATAATACAAATACTTCTCTCACAACATAGTATTTCAATCAACACCAAGGCACTTTAAGCATTATGATGGTACGTTCGAAACATGGTATTACCATGGTACACTAGAAGGATGCTGTATTGCGAAATATAGATCATGTTAGATATAATTTATATTCGTTTTCTAGTATAAATTGTTTTAAAGCACTTTGAACTACCATCATGTATGAAATGTGCTATATAAATAAACTTGCCTTGCCTTAAATAAGTAAAAAAAAAGACAAAAAGAAAAGAGTTTAAGTTAATTACAACGACTATTAGTTCTTAAAACGGCAGAACTGACATGTTAGCATCCACTGGCCAGTTTTCCCTCCTTATTGGTCAACCAATCATGGGATAGACAGTAACTGAGCGAACTTTATCAGATACACTTATATTTATGAAGTAAACTTCAACACATATTTCACAGGTTTCCTTGTTGTATCTTCTTTAATATATAAATGCAGAAAAACAAGTCATCAAATCATTATTAAGCATTATTATTATTATTGTTATTATTATTATTAAAAGGCCTAAAAGAAATTTCCTGTATTTTGATATCTGCCATATTGTACTGAAAATTGAATTAACTAGCCATTCTGAGATTATTATTATAATAAATAGTAGTAGTATTAATAACTGGGTTATTACTGGATATACATATACATATTTACATATAACCATGGTGTCAGTTTAAAAATTTGCCAACATTCTGGTTTTAAAAAAAAACGACAAATTGTGTGTTTCAAATTGTTTTTATTGTCAAATAATACATTTATTTGGTCATAGTACTTTTCAGCTAATTTGCTTTACATTGATCATTCACTAACTAGATATCAAAATGTGCAGTTAAACACATTTTCTTTCCATTTAGACACTACTAGATTTATTTCTGTTATTTATGTGACGATTTTAAGTATATGTAATCAAAAATCAAGTGTTTTCTGTACATACCATCTATGGTTTTGTGTGTGTAGTGAAAACTATTTAAGCGTGAATCTTTAGCATGGCATAAACAGCAATACTATGGTGACAAAATATTTCTTTCATATTACAATCCAAATATTTGTAATATTAATAAAATACAAATATTTCTCTCACACAACATGGCAATTTCATACAATACCAAGGTACATCATATATTATGATGGCACAATCCAAACATGGTATTACCATGGTACACTAAAATGATGCTGTATTGCGAAACATAGAACACGTTAGATATAATTTATATCAGTTTTCGAGTATAAACTGTTTTAAACGAGTAAAAACACAAAAAGAAAAGAGTTTAATATAATAACCATGATTATTTTTCCTCTAAAATAGCAGAACTGACATGTTAGCATCCACTGGCCAGTTTTCCCTCCTTATTGGTAAACCAATCATGGGATAGAAAGTAACTGAGCGAACTTTACCAGATACTACACTGATATTTATGAGGTAAACTTCAACACATATTTCATTAATATAACACTTACATTAAATAGAGAAAAGTAAGTTTACTTCAACGAAACTCTGCCTAACGACTCAGCAACAACCCTAACGTCGAGTCTCGACTAGTTTATTATTTTACACACTAACGTTAACTTACATCAGCGGTTATGATAAAATATAAACAAAGATGTTTCTCAGTGTTTATAAGATGTAAACTTGCGAAGTTATAAGCGTTTGTTAACAGGAAATGCATCACTTAACAAAATTAGTCACTTACCGCCCGCTTTCATTTCAAGGAGGGATGGAAGTCAGCCTACAGCAATAATGCTTCACAGTCAACTGAAAATAATACCTAAACCCGTGATTATTGAACTCCTGATTAATATAATCAGTCTTGCTGATTAACCTACTAAATTCCTGTTAGCTACAGGCGTTGGACTGTTTAAAACACAACTCTCCTCTGCCTCAACCATGCAACTTCCATCAAACCCCTCCCCCCCGGCGCTTAGCCACGCCTGCGCGGACAGTTTAAACATCAACTATGAGCGCTCATTGGTCATTGTACGACTACGCCCATTGAGGCTGATACCGCCTTCTGATTGGCCTTCGTGTAAACCTCGACGCGCCATTGGTCAGCGATTCTGAACGGACAAAAAGGCGTCGGTTTATTGGCTGAAAAGATGCTTTTTCGAATTACGCGCTTACAGCCCTGCGGAACTGGATTGGCTAGTGGTTACGCTCAGTGAATTCTGGGAGATGTAGGATCTCATTACATATGCAGTATCACATTGGCTAATGTATTCAAAGGAAATCAAGTTGTGTATTTGAACCAAATGAGTTGTTAGTCGAAGAATTTGGTCACGATCAACACAAAACAACAGGCCAATAATGTAAGACTAATTTAAACAAACTTAATTCTGGTGTATTATAAAACTTACCTCATAAACTGTTAGATTAAAACACGGATACACTTATTAAACAGCCTGATAAATTACCAATACCTTTCAATATTATATACGTACAGGCCCGTAGCCAGCCTGGTGAAAGAGATGGCTCTTTTTTTCTCAAAAAGTGGACCTTTTTGCAGTTGTTCGCCTCATTTTTTTACTTAATTATGAGAATTAAATACCTCATTTAGCTGGATTAGCTTGTCGGATGGTCATAATCACACTTTTTGATGTACCAAAAATATTTCCTAAATATTTAGAATAAAGAAATATGGGCGACACGGTGGCGCAGTGGGTAGCGCTGTTGCCTCAAAGCAAGAAGGTCGCTGGTTCGAGCCTCGGCTGGGTCAGTTGGCATTTCTGTGTGAAGTTTGCATGTTCTCTCCGTGTTGGCGTGGGTGTCTTTCTGTTACCCACTGCGTCACCGTGCTGTCCAATAATAATTTAGAGCTTCACAATTTTTCTAGCATCTCTTGTAAAGGTGCTTTACCCTTTTTTTATTGGTCATGTTTTCTTTCAAGAATAAGGTGCAAGATTTATAGAATAAAAGCACTTGTCAAATGTTTTCCCTTTTAAAAAACAATACAGCAGCCAAAGATGACCTCGCTTATGTCAGATGTTTTCTTGCACAGCTGGATGTTGGACTCATGAAAAATAATTGTTTGCATTGAACAAAACTGAATAACTCTAAGTCACACCAGGATTCCGCTTGGTATTAAAGCCTTTTTTCGATGGGTTATTTTTACTATTTATGATGGCATAGCAGTCACAATAAGACAAATGAGCTCATGTATGGGACAAATTCTGGACCTTTGTCAGTGAGGTCTTCCAAATCACCCGAGCCCCAGGTGACTACGAGCTACAGGACTGACGTATCGTATGAATATATTTATACACATATTTTTTGATAGGATACTTATTATTTCAGTTTAAGTGAGTTTTACTTTAAATCAAACAGGCTATTTGTTTATTTGTTTAAATGTATTAGTTATTTATTTATGCATTTGCATATATATAATTTCAGGAAACAAAAAGAAATCATTTTTATGTTTTTTGTTAACTTAAAATGACTTTTTCCTTTTTAAAAATGTCTTTATTATTATAATTATTTTTTTTTTTAATCAGGTATTTAGGTATTTTCAGGTTTAGGTATTTTAATACCTCAAAAAATAACTAAAATGAAAAAGAGTGACATTGATTTGGCAGCTACATGAAATAAAGTAACCTTCCCTTTATTTTGTATCATGTTAATTCAACAACAAAAATGTTTTTAATGTTTCATATTAGTTAAAATAATACTTGATTTGTCATTTTTAAATATTTATATGTAATTATACGTTGCTTAAAGAAGGTGGCACGGTGGCTCAGTGATTAGCACTGTCGCCTTACAGCAAGAAGGTTGCTGTTTCGAGTCAGTTGACATTTCTATGTGAAGTTTGCATGTTCTCCCCATGTTGGCATGGGTTTATTCTGGGAGCTCCGGTTTCCCCCACAGTCCAAACACGTGCGCTATAGACCATTTCAATGTGGTCATGTCACTGGACCATGAACATTTCCTGCTTGTTGCCAAACTATTTCATAACTGTAACAGGAGGCAATTTAATCATATCTTAATGTTAAAACGGCTGCTATAATATTATCAATATGTAGACCCTTTTGGATTTTTGGAAGCTTTGGAAATTAAACAATGTAATACAGGAAATACATTAGGATCATTGTTATTGTTTACATCCCTCAAAATGGTCTATAGGTGAATTGAATAAACTAAACTGGCCGCAGTTGCAGCTGGAAGGGCATCCGCTGTGGAAAACATATGCTGGATAAGTTGGCGGTTCATTCCGCCGTGGCAACCCCTGATGAATAAAAGGACTAAGCCGAAGCAAAATGAATGAATGTTGCTTACAGTTACATATTTACTGATGAATACAGTTATTCATTTGGACACTGTCTCTTCATGAAAAACAAATACACATATGGAGAAGAGGTATTGATTAGAATAGAAATGTATTTAAAAAGAACATGACTGCAAAACTAGCACAGCTGCAGGAAATCAATAGCTTGGGTCAAAAGTCAATGCAGTTCAGCAGTCATTTTACAAAAAATATTAACAGCAAAATGCGGCAACTCAATAATCAGGATCTGTAATTCTGTGTTTTTAAAGGTGAAGGATTTCACAGCTCAACTTCTCTTAGAAAACTGATGTCTGGTGATTCATTCCAGAATTGTGTAAGCATTTTCAGCGTATCCATTTCTTATCCTTGAACTGTAATGATATACAAAAACAGTGAAGTGAATCCATTATCATTCATTCATTCATTCATTCATTTTCCTTCAGCTTAGTGCCTTTATTCATCAGGGGTCACCCCAGCGGAATGAACCGCCAACTTATCCAGCATATGTTTTACACAGCGGATGCCCTTCCAGCTGCAACTGCGGCCAGTTTAGTTTATTCAATTCACCTATAGACCATTTTGAGGGATGTAAACAATAACAATGGTCCTAATGTATTTTCTGTATTCCCTTCCAGCTGCAATCCAGTACTGGGAAACATCCATACACACTCATTCACACAAATACTCAATCACTACGACCAATTTAGGTAATCCAATTCACCTATAGTGCATGTCTTTGGACTGTGGGGGAAACCGGAGCAACTCAGACCAACATGGAGAGAACATGCAAACTCCACATAGAAACACCAACTGACCCAGCTGACAGTGCTAACCACTGAGCCACCGTGTCACAATCCATTATCAATGTATCATAATGTGAAATGCTTAAAATGGGAAACATTTGATTCTGTTACTAATTGTTACATAACTTATTGTTAAACCTTTTAAACAGGGTTGACAGTAACAGAGTTCACATTTTCCACCATTTTGTGCTTTTAGCTCAAAATGCTAACAGATACAACAGCACACAGCTAAAACGCAATTTATTGTTTTTTCATCATATTATTGTTTTAAAAAAGTGAATGAGAAGTTTGCTTAAATATCACAGTGTGAAATATTGAAGTATCACATATCAACAGAGTTGACAATTCATCAGAGGTGTAAAGAGTACCTGAAAACCATACTTGAGTAAAAGTACAGATACCTTACTGTAAAAATTACTCCATTACAAGTTACAAGTCACCAATTCCAATAAGACTTGAGTAAAAGTATTAAAGTATTCGATTTTAAAAGAACTTAAGTATTTTACTCATACTGAATGTAGGCTCAAAGAACACCAAGAAAGGTTTAATTTTCCTAATATATAAATTAAATTTAACACCTTAATGTTTCAAAATGGCAGAACAAAATATTTAAAAAAAAAAAAAAAAATAGAACAGAAAGTCACAGTCAAACTCAAATGTTCAAAACAGGCACAAACAATTTATCAAAAAAAAAAAGTAGTAAAATGTAGTAAAAAAAATCAGAGCTGACTTTGATGTGATTCATCTCTCAGTATCAGAGGGGGGCAATATTTTTATTTTGAGTAGTTTTTCAATTGATTAAGATGTTTTCTCTGTATAAAAAATTAAACAAAGAGGAGCACTGTTATTTTTCAACTTAGTAAACTACATATAAATTCAAGCCAATTGTCGCCAATTAAACACCTGGTATTAGGCAAGCTGCTAAATAACGTTCACATGATTTAGCTCATAAATAGCATACAGTACCTTCAGCACCCTGCAGATGGCGATATCGCCTCATCCGCCCAACAAATTAGCTGTGGTAGATAAAGATGCCGACTTGTCGTGCACAATCACAATGTAATGAGTAACGGTAAGCATCCGTTCAAATGTAGTGGAGTAAAAAGTACATATATTCAATCAAAAATGTAGTCAAGTAAAGAGTAAAAGTTGCTTATATTTTTGATACTCAGTACAAGTACAAAGTAGTCAAAAAAATACTCAAGTAAAGTAACAAAGTCCATTTACTCAAGTACTTTACACCACTGCAATTCATTTACTATTGATTCATTTTCCTTCAGCACTCAAAATAAAAATATTTTTGCTTGTTCAAACTACTTATTTAAAATGAGCTGAAACAACACAATTCTTCAGATTTCATTGTGTCAACTTAATTTTTTCATGTTCAATCCACATAAATTTGTCAAAAGAGTTAAGTTAACTTAATTTGTGTTGGGACAACGTGAGTAAATTGTGTGGAACCCTGCATTTTGTACAGTGAGGTCAGTCTCTGTTTCAGAGGTCGCCACAGTGGAATGAACCACCAACTATTCCAGCAAATGTTTTACGCAGCGGATGCTCTTCCAACTGCAACCCAGTACTGGGAAACTAATCTACTATGGGTGTATCCTAAATATTTTGTACAAAACAATGAGAGAAGAATAATAACAAGCCTCAGTGCCTTCCAGAGTTTCCCGCTAGAAAAAGTGACATCACTTGGAGCAAGTCACATGCTTTTTATATCAGTGTTTTACAGTTTTTTTATACCCAATGAAACAAAGTTGACTATTGTTTTATGTATTTGTATATGTATGAAACTACAAATAATACACAAAATAGATATTTCACGCAAACTTAACTGTAACTTAGTATAGTGGAAACACACATAAGTTTCTAATTAGACTTATATGTACAACTAAGGCGGCAGAGACAGTAAGAAATTTGTATTAAGGTTATATTTTCAAGAACAAACGTTACAAATTATTTTTAAATATATATATTTTTTAAAATAGAAATAATCTTTTCATTAACTCTATATCTATTTGTTTGGATAGAAGAAAACATATTTAATCTAGTTTTTAATTACATTTTTTGTCTTGATTAAATCGATATCTTTTTGTTCAGATCAAAAATACATTCATTCATTTTCTTTTCGGCTTAGTCCTTAAACTTATCCAGCACAAGCACATGTTCTAAGCAGTGGATGCCCTTCCAGCCGCAACCCATCACTGGGAAACACCCATACACTTTCATTCACACACATACTCATACACTACGGCCAATTTAGCTTATTCAATTCACCTATACCACATGTCTTTGGACTGTGGGGAAAATCGGAGCACCCGGAGGAAACCGCACGCGAACACGGGGAGAACATGCAAACTCCACACAGAAATGCCAACTGACCCAGCCGGGGCTCGAACCAGCGACCTTCTTGCTGTGAGGCGATCCTGCTACCCACTGCACTGAGCCACCGTGACACCTCAGACCGGAACAAAAATACAATTTAAATTAATTCATTTTCTTCAACAAGAAAAATGTAGCTTGTGCCAGTGTAGATAAAATCATTTTCTTAGACATAAAATACATTGTTTAGAACAAGTTATTTATTTTTTATTGGCTCAAGTAATTAAATGTAGATGTGAACCATTAACCTATTTTTTTTATTGGATAAGGGAAAACATTTTTTCTGTGTGGAGATATTTTGATGTAATCTAGGTTATTAATCACCAATGTTTTACTAAATAATTGAAGGTCTATCACACAAAATGTACCCGGCCCACAACTCTAGAATCATCCATACTACAAATAATATCTGTAAATTAGCAGTTTTCCGTATTCTGTGATTCATGTTTTTATTTTTGGCCATTTATGTATGCTTTTGAATTGCATTATGGGATCTTGATCTTTCCTCCAACTAATTTTAGTCTTGAAAAATTAGAAAAAGTGACTTTTATGAACATTTTTAATAGTTTAAAGTGATATATTGTCTGGGTTTGTGTTGTAAATTATGCTACAAAAACCTTGTTATAACATTTCTGTACATTTTTTGTTATTTTATTCCTCTAGATATTATTTCTTATACATTATATTATTTCAAAATAATAAATTGTAAATAAAAGTCACTTTGTTAAACTGTAGAGTTGAATTTTTATCATCAAAAGTCGACAGAGCAGAGATCAATGTCCCATAATGCAATTCACAACCGTAAATAAACGAAAAACACATGTGAAACACAAAACACGGAAAGTTGAACTACTTTTACAAAATAAAAATGTGTTTACTGTAATGTCCAGTGACACTGTGTCTTTAAATGTCTGACTTTCACTCTCAGCCTGTTATCTGCTCCAAACGCATAAATTCATCAACATGTCAGGTCATAATAATGAGACTTTGTCATAAATGAGGGTTTTGTATTCATGTTAACCATCGAAAAGTGCTGACAATTGGCTTTCATCGAGCCTGTCATGCTGACAGAGTGCTTATTAATGGCTTTCACCGCAAACAAAGAGAAAGGGCAAAAACGGCACACATGTAATGGAATAATTAGTCATAATTCGTGTCATTTTTTTGTTTGGCTATAGGTTATGCTGAGTCCCATACACATTATCTGTTTATGTAAAGGCTTGTGCATGTTTTGCATCCTTTAAAGTGACCCATTATGCCTTTTTAGATGCTACATACATCATATAGTGTGTAGTTAATGTAAAAGGTCTGCAAAGATCAATGGATTTCTTTTATCACGATAAATAAATAAATAACCTAATCACCTAAACTCAGTCATCAGTATTCCACTTTCTGCACAAATGCAGGTTTGTAGTGAATTTACAAAATGCCAGCCTCTAATACTGTTTTATCTGACACCTGGAAGAGTTGGTAAGTCGAGAAGAGACTGTGCTGCCAAAGAAAATCATAAATAAATACAAATTCACTTGCACGCACTTATGAAGGATAAGGCATGTACACTAGTGTGTTTTTATTTAAAAACATTTTTTAATTTTTGCTACAGTTACACCAGTCATACACGCTACTCCAGAGTTTTTGACTTAGAACTTAGGCTTAGAACTTAGACTTCTGGAAAGATGCAGACACCATTTTAGGGTGCTTTCACACCTGCCTCATTTAGTTGAATTACACTTGAGTTAATTTCACTTTTGGTGCAGCCTAGAGCACCATCTGCTGTTGAAAACTAGCCTAGAGCCCCATCTGCTGTTGAAAAGTAGCCTAGAGCAGGTCTGCTGTTAAAAACAAGCCTAGAGCACATGCCTAGAGCCCCATCTGCTGTTAAAAACTAACCTAGAGCACCGTCTGCTGTTATAAACAAGCCTAGAGTACAGCCTAGAGCCCTATCTGCTGTTAAAAACTAGTCTAGAGCACCATCTGCTGTTAAAAACAAGTCTAGAGCACAGCCTAGAGCTCCATCTGCTGTTAAAACAAGCTTAGAGTTCAGCCTAGAGCCCCATCTGCTGTTAAAAACTAGCCTAAAGCACCATCTGCTGTTAAAAACAAGTCTAGAGCACAGCCTAGAGCTCCATCTGCTGGTAAAAAACTAGCCTAGAGCCCCATCTGCTGTTAAAAACCAGTCTAAAGCACAGCCTAGAGCCCCATCTGCTGTTAAAAACAAGTCTAGAACCCCATCTGCTGTTAAAAACCAGTCTAAAGCACAGCCTAGAGCCCCATCTGCTGTTAAAAACAAGTCTAGAACCCCATCTGCTGTTAAAAACAAGCCTAGAGCAGGTCTGCTGTTAAAAAAGCCTAGAGCACAGCCTAGAGCTCCATCTGCTGTTAAAAACAAGTTTAGAGCACAGCCTAGAGCACCATCTGCTGTTAAAACAAGCTTAGAGTTCAGCCTAGAGCCCCATCTGCTGTTAAAAACTAGCCTAAAGCACCATCTGCTGTTAAAAACAAGTCTAGAGCACAGCCTAGAGCTCCATCTGTTGGTAAAAAACTAGCCTAGAGCCCCATCTGCTGTTAAAAACCAGTCTAAAGCACAGCCTAGAGCCCCATCTGCTGTTAAAAACAAGTCTAGAACCCCATCTGCTGTTAAAAACCAGTCTAAAGCACAGCCTAGAGCCCCATCTGCTGTTAAAAACAAGTCTAGAACCCCATCTGCTGTTAAAAACAAGTCTAGAGCACAGCCTAGAGCACCATCTGCTGTTAAAACAAGCTTAGAGTTCAGCCTAGAGCCCCATCTGCTGTTAAAAACTAGCCTAAAGCACCATCTGCTGTTAAAAACAAGTCTAGAGCACAGCCTAGAGCCCCATCTGCTGTTAAAAACAAGTCTAGAACCCCATCTGCTGTTAAAAACAAGTCTAGAGCACAGCCTAGAGCACCATCTGCTGTTATAAACTAGCCTAGAGCCCCATCTGCTGTTAAAAACAAGTCTAAAGCACAGCCTAGAGCCCCATCTGCTGTTAAAAACAAGTCTAGAGCAGGTCTGCTGTTATAAACTAGCCTAGAGAACCATCTGTTGTTAAAAACCAGCCTAGAGCACCATCTGCTGTTATAAACTAGCCTAGAGCCCCATCTACTGTTAAAAACTAGCCTGGAGCACAAAGTACTGTTAAAAATTAACCTAGAGCACTGTCTGTTGTTGAAAACTAGCCTAGAGCACCATCTGTTGTTAAAAAACTAGCCTAAAGCACCATCTGCTGTTATAAAAAAAGTCTAGAGCCCCATCTGCTGTTAAAAACAAGTCTAAAGCACAGCCTAGAGCCCCATCTGCTGTTAAAAACAAGCCTAGAGCACAGCCTAGAGCCCCATCTGCTGTTAAAAACAAGTCTAGAGCACAGCCTAGAGCCCCATCTGCTGTTAAAAACAAGTCTAGAGCACAGCCTAGAGCCCCATCTGCTGTTAAAAACAAGTCTAGAGCACAGCCTAGAGCCCCATCTGCTGTTAAAAACAAGCCTAGAGCACAGCTTAGAGCCCCATCTGCTGGTAAAAAAACAAGCCTAGAGCCCCATCTGCTGTTAAAAACAAGTCTAAAGCACAGCCTAGAGCCCCATCTGCTGTTAAAAACAAGTCTAGAGCACAGCCTAGAGCCCCATCTGCTGTTAAAAACAAGTCTAGAGCACAGCCTAGAGCCCCATCTGCTGTTAAAAACAAGTCTAGAGCACAGCCTAGAGCCCCATCTGCTGTTAAAAACAAGTCTAGAGCACAGCCTAGAGCCCCATCTGCTGTTAAAAACAAGTCTAGAGCACAGCCTAGAGCACCATCTGCTGTTAAAAACTAGCCTAGAGCCCCATCTGCTGTTAAAAACTAGCCTAGAGCCCCATCTGCTGTTAAAAAAGCCTAGAGCGCAGCCTAGACCACCATCTGTTGTTAAAAACAAGTTTAGAGCACAGCCTAGAGCCCCATCTGCTGTTAAAACAAGCTTAGAGTTCAGCCTAAAGCCCCATCTGCTGTTAAAAACTAGCCTAAAGCACCATCTGCTGTTAAAAACAGGTCTAGAGCACAGCCTAGACCACCATCTGCTGTTAAAAACAAGTCTAGAGCACAGCCTAGAGCTCCATCTGCTGTTAAAACCTAGCCTAGAGCACCATCTGCTGTTAAAAATTAGCCTAGAGCCCCATCTGCTGTTAAAAACTAGCCTAAAGCACAGCCCAGAGCACCATCTGTTGTTAAAAACTGGCCTAATGCGCCATCTGTTGTTAAAAACAAGAGCGTTATTGGTTGTTAAAAATTATCCTAGAGCCCCATCTGTTGTTAAAACCTAGCCTAGAGCATCATCTTCTGTTAAAAACAAGTCTAGAGCACAGCCTAGAGCACCATCTGCTGTTATAAACTAGCCTAGTGCACCATCTGTTGTTAAAAACTGGCCTAAAGCACCATATGCTGTTAAAACCTAGCCTAGAGCACAGTCTGCTGTTAAAAACTAGCCTAGAGCACAGCCTAGAGCACCATCTGCTGTTAAAAACAAGTCTAGAGCATAGCCTAGAGCACCATCTGCTCTTATAAACTAGCCTAGAGAACCATCTGTTGTTAAAAACCAGCCTAGAGCACCATCTCAAATCACTCAAATCACTTTTATTGTCACATCATCAGCAGCACGTGTGCTATGATGAGTGAAAAGCTACTGTTAAAAACTAGCCTGGAGCACAAAGTACTGTTAAAAATTAACCTAGAGTGCCGTCTGTTGTTGAAAACTAGCCTAGAGCACCATCTGTTGTTAAAAAACTAGCCTAAAGCACCATCTGCTGTTATAAACTAACCTAGAGCGCCATCTGCTGTACAAAGCAAGCCTAGAGCTCCCTCTACTGTTAAAAACTAGCCTAGAGCACCATCTGATGTAAAAAAATTAGCCTAGAGCGCCACCTACTGTTAAAAACTAGCATAGAGCACCATCCGCTGTAAAACGACCCTAGAGTATTATCTGTTGTAAAAAAACTAGTCTAGAGCACCATCTGCTGTTTAAAAAACTAGCCTAGAGCGTCATCTGCTGTTAAAAACTAACTTAGAGCTCCATCACAAACTAGCCTAATGCGCCATTTGCTGTTAAAAACTAGCTTAGAGCTCCATCACAAACTAGCCTAGAGCACATTTGCTATTAAAAACTAGCTAGCCTAGAGCGCCACCTACTGTTAAAAGCTAGCCTAGAGCACCATCTGCTGTAAAAAAAAATAGCCCAGAATGTCCTCTGCTATTAAAAGGTAGTCTAGAGCGCCATCAAAAACAAGCCTAAAGTGCCTTCTACTGGTAAAAAACTACCAAAGACCACAATCTGCTGTAAGAAATTAGCCTAGAGCACAGGTGTCAAACTCAGTTCCTGGAGGGCCGGAGCTCTGCACAGTTTTGTTCCAACCCTAATTAATCACACCTGATCAAACTAATTGAGTCCTTCAGGCTTGTTTGAAACCTGCAGGTAAGTGTGTTGAAGCAGGGTTGGAACTAAACTGTGCAGGGCTGCGGCCCTCAAGGATCTGAGTTTGACACCCCTGGCCTAGAGCATCATCTGTTGTTAAAAACTAGCCTAGAGCACCATCTGTTGTTAAAAACTAGCCTAGAGCAGCATCTGCTGTTAAAAACTAGCTAGCCTAGAGCGCCACCTACTGTTAAAAGCTAGCCTAGAGCACCATCTGCTGTAAAAAAAAAAATAGCCCAGAATGCCATCTGCTATTAAAAGGTAGCCTAGAGCGTCATCAAAAACTAGCCTAAAGTGCCATCTGCTGGTAAAAACAGAGGCACCTTTACAGCAAAAAACAAAACAGCTACTATTATATACAAATGATAGAATAAACTGCAAGCATGACTGCTAAAGTGTATATACACTCACTGGCCACTTTATTAGGTACACGTGTCCAACTGCTTGTTAACGCAAATTTCTAATCAGCCAATCACATGGCACCAACTCAATGCTTTTAGGCATGTAGACATGGTCAAGACGATCTGCTGCAGTTCAAACCGAGCATCAGAATGGGGAAGAAAGGGGATTTAAGTGACTTTGAATGTGGCATGGTTGTTGGTGCCAGACAGGCTGGTCTGAGTATTTCAGAAACTGCTGATCTACTGGGGTTTCCACGCACAACATCTCTAGGGTTTGCAAAGAATGGTCCGAAAAAGAGAAAATATCCAGTGAGTGGCAGTTCTTTAGGCGCAAATGCCTTGTTGATGCCAGCGGTCAGAGGAGAATGGCCAGACTGGTTCCAGCTGATAGAAAGGCAACAGTAACTCAAATAACCACTCGTTACAGCCGAGTTCTGCAGAAGAGCATCTCTGAACGCACAACTCGTCCAACCTTGAGGCAGATGGGCTACAGCAGTAGAAGACCACACCGGGTTTCACTCCTGTCAGCTAAGAACAGGAAACTGAGACTACAGTTTACACAGGCTCACCAAAATTGGACAATACAAGATTGGAAAAACGTTGCCTGGTCTGATGAGTCTCAATTTCTGCTACGATATTTGGATGGTAGCGTCAGAATTTGGCGTCAACAACATGAAAGCATGAATCCATCCTACCTTGTATCAATGGCTGGTGGTGGTGGTGTAATGGTGTGGGATATATATTTTTGGGCCCATTAGTACCAATTTAGCATCTGACAAGTCTGCAGCAACTGTGCGATGCTATCATGTCAATATAAACCAAAATCTCTGAGGAATATTTCCAGTACCTTGTTAAATCTATGCCACGAAGGATTAAGTCAGTTCTGAAGGCAAAAGGGGGTCCAACCCAGTACTAGTAAGGTGTACCTAATAAAGTGGCCAGTGAGTGTATATATTAAACCTTTCATCTTATTAAAGAAAGCAGCTGGGATGCATTTGAGGCAGCTCATGTAATGGAATAAAGCAGCTATATGTGAAAAGCCAAAGGTACTTTAGCCGTTCTTTGAGAATTCGATTATTGACAGCAACAAGTGAACCAATAAACAATGCTGAGTAAATGCATTTGAATGAGCAGCAGGCAAACAAATGCCTGGGATATTCATCAGTTTATTGCTTTTCTCTCTCTCTTTTTTGTATTCTCAAGGGTTTGGCTTTAGTTTCATCTGAATGAACCAATTCTGACAGAGTCGATATATGAAGGGGTTCAATCGGTGAGCAAAAAGCCTGACATTTAAAAGCACATAAATATGCCTGCTGAATGACTGGAATTAGATGTTAGCGACCCTGCAGACCCCGAGGACTGAACTGACCCTCTATGTGTTTCCATGGCAACCGGAAACAACAACATGGAATTGGAAATACAGGTCATCACCTTGGAATTACAAGGTTCCAGCTGACATTTTCGCTGATGTGTTTTTTTCCTTGGTTGTGTATATCTGGGCTCTTCAAAAACAAAAAGGTTATCTCTACAAAGCTGAACTCGGATTTTTAAGCAATCCAGGCTCATTCTGAAAGCGTACCTCTATATATATTTCTGGAAAGTGTCAAATACGTCCCAGGAGCTACGTTTTTTTGTTCTAGCGAATCCACCAGAGGGCGCTGTGTACGCTTTTTGAGATCTCAAATTTTTCTCGCGAGTGCCATTCGCTCCTGCTGTTCCACCAGAGGCCGCTGTCGACTGACTGACTGACCCACCCTCCTCCTTCCTTAAACCCAACCAATAATGTTTTCAAAAGCACCAACTGACCAGATCACCCACTTCCCTAAACCCAACCAACAGTTTAAAAAAGCAATCCAGTAAAAGAAATTTCAGATTTTACCACATTCTTATCATGTTATTTACTTGTTTATTTTATTTTTTGGCTTTTGTCCTACCCGCTGTCTTGAACCGTTCTGGACTTGAACCCCATCATCGCGGTCAACTGCGTTCTGCATCCCAAGTCCACCGATGTACATGGCAAGCTAACTGGACAAACTGGTAACAGCTGGGAAATCTGTCCTTATGGAGGTAAGGTCAGCCGGTAAGCGTGAAAAGGAACGGAGTCATACCGCTCTTTAAAGACAAAATGCAGCCATACGTACTTCTGGCTACATAATTCGCGATCTCCAGAAATGTATATAGGGCTACGTTTTCAGAATGTTAGTTTTTAGTTTAGCTTAAACAAAGTTTAAAACTTTATTAATCCCATTGAGGCAATTCATTCTGACAAAAATGACACACTTAATACAATAAACACCAACCCTTAACATCAAGAATAAAAAAAAAAAAAAAAAAAATTAAATAACAATAATAAATAATAATAACAAATAATAATCCATCGATTAACTACATTTATTACGTAAACGAATTGCTTCAGGCACAAAAGTAAACTTATAACGAATTGTGAAACATCTTATTGTCCTTAGACGTCGCCCAAGGGGCATCCACTCAAAAAATCTGCTCAAGGGGTATGTGCTGTCTCCTAGTATTTTATGTGCCATCCTCAACACCTGCTGTTCGTAATAGTATGCAAGACTTCACAGGGGAATTCCTAAAATTTTTGAACACAGATTAACAATGCCTTATAGACGATTCTTGTTTTTTATAGACAGTGAAGAAAACCAGCAAATTAAAAAAAGGACAAAATAATGAACAAATAAAATGAATTGTATAAGGGCTTAAGAATAACTTTCTCTACATTAAAAGAGTCTTTAATGAGCCCTATTAATAATTGTATGTGTGTTTTGATCAAATTTCAATAATTGTTCCTAGGTACCTATATTCCTCCACAACCTCGACCTGTGTGTCATTTATGACCACCCTTTGGAAAGCAGGGGTTTTTTGGCAGTTACTGAGCATTTTTTTGGTTTTCGACACATTCATTTTACATTCACAGTCAATCTCATTTTACTGCACCATGAGATAAAATCATGCAGGACTGGACCATATTCCTGGTCTGAGTGAGAAAGCAAGGATAAAAGCACAGAATCATCTGCATATTTACCCAAGTACCTATTTACCTGTGTACTCTGACAATCATTTTTACTTAACTGTAAATGTGGCCTACCGCAATTTAATTTTACAGTAATATAGCCTTACCGCAGCTTATCTTTATGGCAAAATGCCCTTTACAACAGAGTAATTTTACAGTATGACATTTTTACAGCGATTTATCACAACTGCCCCTTTACAGTAACTTACATGTAAATGTGATTTACAGTAGCAGAGCCCTACCGCAATTTCATTTTACAGTAATATAGCCTTAGCGCAACTTATCTTTATGGCAAAATGCCCTTTATTATATATTGATTTTACAGTATGACATTTTTACAGCAATTTACCACAACTGCCCCTTTGAAGTAACTTACATGTAAATGTGTTTTACAGTAGTGTAGCCCTACCACAATTTCATTTTACAGTAATACAGCCTTACCGCAACTCCTTTTCATGGCAAAATGCCCTTTACCACATATTAATTTTACAGTATGACATTTTTACAGCAATTTACCACAACTGCCTCTTTACAGTAACTTACATGTAAATGTGTTTTACGTAGCCCTAACGCAATTTCATTTTACAGTAAATTAGCCTTACCGCAACTTCTTTTTATGGTAAAATGCGCTTTACCACATATTAATTTGACAGTATGACATTTTTTACAGCAATTTACCACAACTGCCCCTTTACAGTAACTTACATGTAAATGTGTTTTACAGTAGCAGAGCCCTACCGCAATTTCATTTTACAGTAATATAGCCTTACCGCAACTTCTTTTTATGGTAAATCGCCCTTTACCACATTTCAATTTGACAGTATGACCATTTATTACAGAACCTTTACTTTTAATGCCTGTGGTATTTCACTGGGCGTTTCTGAAGTAAATAACGGTAAAATTGCGGCAATGTCTATAAAATATTCATTCATATACAAGTAAACGTGGTGTTTATTGAATATTATTGCTTCAAAGCATGTTTAAAGGAAAGAATGTTTACCTTATCATTCCAGATGATAAGAGATTAGAAATCTAGGTCGCTACCATATATGAAATAATCTTGTTTTTGTAATTTTGCTGATAGATTCAAGTTCATCTTCAGTGTTTACTGGCTCTTGTTGAAATGTAAAATAAACATGAAATACTAAAAAAAAAATTATTTTATACTTGGTAACCTTTAGAAAATGAATGTCCTTGTGTTGTAGTTTAAATATTTCTGCATTAAACAGACTCTCAGAAATACGTGCTGGTCAAGATCAGGCACTTAACTATAAATATAACTTCATTTGTTTATATGATGATGGGAAAATGAGCAGAAAGGGAACACTTCAGAGAGAGATAGCTTGCATACACATGAAATGAATTGATTTTCTGCATTGATTTCTTACAGGTATTCTGAATTATGTACTGCATTGAGTTGTGTTTTACTCTAGGCGGAACGGAAATGTCAGTAAAACAATCCTGACAGTACACTTCGAGTACATTTTTTTAATCAGTGTGGAGATCCATTAAACATTTTTTTATTTCATGAAAATGGAGTACATTTGATTTACTTATATAGTAAGCTATTATAGTTTCTGACTTGAAAATTGTGCATTAGCTCAGGCAACTGAAGAAATACATTGAAATTTAATTGTAAGCTTTCCAGTAGACACACAACATCATAAGTTTAGTCATTAATATTAGGTTAGATTTAGGTTGCCAATGTCTAAGGACAGCATTATTTTGACGTCCAATAACGATGTAAAATGATGTTAATATTTGGTTGATTTTAGGTTGTGTTGGAAAGTGACCAAAATCCAATGTCATATTGACGTCAAATACTGACATCAAAAAATACAACGTCTAATAGACGTCATAGTGGTAACGTCCACACAACATCAAGCTGTAACATCATTAGACGTTGATATTTGGTTGTTTTTAGGTTGTGTTGACAAATAACCAAAATGACCTTGACCTGACATTGGGTTTTGACGTCCAATGCAACAATTCTGGGTTGAGTATGGTCTGTCTGTGGTCTGCAAGACAGGGGCGTAACATGAAGGAGCGTAACTTGTAGTACGTTAAGAGGCGTAACTTGAATTTATGAAGATTCACGTGTCAAAACCATGTTGTCAGCAAGATGGCGCTGTCCATCAGTTATTAACGTCTACACCTACTCCACACCTAAACCCAACCATCACAGTTATTAACGTCTATACCTACCCCAAACCAGAGGCTTTCATACTTGACGCGCTCGCCATTGTACTGTTATTTGCAACTACAGGGAGCGACGCCCAGTAGGCTAACTGTCATGACAAAACAGGTGAAGAAGTCAGCAAGTGGAGTTGCATGGTGGAGTTGCTAAATGAATCAATATAACAATATGTCAAATGAATTGGTTGTGGATAAATTTGGAGAAAACATTTGGTGAAAATGTTCTCTGGTAAGTATTTCCGCCATCTTGCCAACAACATCTCTTTGTGACCTCTCGCATGGTTCAATGGGATCTCGATAACTTCAAGTAATGCTTCTCTAACTTACTACAAGTTACGCCTCTTCATGTTACGCCACCGTCTTGCAGTCGGCACATGGCTGGGTTGGCTTGTTTTTGAGAATTTGGTGTTTCGCCATTTAGTTGGAGTTGCCCGCTAAAAGGGATACAGCTGCGTTCGGAAGTTAAAGAGAATTATTCATTCATTCATTTATTCATTTTTTTTCCAGCTTAGTCCCTTTATTAACCTGAGGTCGCGACAGCAGAATGAACCACCAACTTATCCAGCATATGTTTTATGCAGCGGATGCCCTTCCAGCTGCAAACCATCACTGGGAAACTCCCATACACACTCTTTCACACACATACACTACGGACAATTAAGGCCTCCAAAATGCCATTGTCATATAAATGAACAATAAAATGTAGTATTTTTATCTGAAACATGTGTTGTTATCTTATAAGATTCTTCAACTTTGACTGCTATTCATCTAATAGACAACTGTAGATAACAGTTAAATATCCCGTGGAGTTAGGACAAAGACTCTAGAATACACAAGACATGTCACTTTTATCTTTTTGAATGGGGAAAAGTGTAACTGTCAATATGGCGAATAAATCCCCGCCTACTAGTAAAGGAGCCAATCATCGATCGCTATAGAGTGGAGGAACTATGACGTCACCTTGTAGGCGAATCGGCTGCTAGCATAAAACTAGTTCCCTCGATAAAATCTCTATAGGATTTTCCCATAGGCTTTTCGAACAATGCAAATAATAAGCTCTGTGTTCAAACACTGTTCATTACACTTACATGTTTTGTCTAGCCGGATAATCCTCACACGAAAATACAATATTTTGCACTTTTGGATCTTAAATGCAAACGCAAGAACTGAAAAGCTAACATTAGGCTATAAACGGACTACAGCCTTCGGGGCGCTCGCTTGTGACGTCAGCACCACCCTGCTACAGACAACTTTTCAAGCTTATTTTTACAAATATGATCGATGACAAAGATTTACTCTCTCGGTTTATTATATTATAATCCACCCTATATATTATAAACAAATATATACGCAAAACCACTTAGACTATGTACCTTTTGAATAGTTTTTACGTGGGAAATACATCTGTTTTGCTTTACGGTTGTTGTAAAAGTTTTAAAACTGTATGTGTAAATGTGCCTACATAGTATTATCATAAGACATACTTAAATAAGTGTATCGCTCGCATGCATACAGCCCGCTTACCTTAGTAACAGACGACAGAAATGAGGCATGAGGGACAAGTCTAATATGCCTGCAAGTTCCATCATGTACACAGAACAACATTCAATATTCTTTTTTGTCACCGAGTACAGCGAAAAGCAGCCCGTACAGTCACATATGATATACATTTTAAGGAGGAGTGTAAATACTGCAGTTATGACGACGAAAAATCAATTGATCATGTTAAAATGACAGTTAATATGTATGTATTTTTACACGTTTATACACATGTTTGCATTACTGAGAGCAGGAAAGAGACAGGCTGCACTGGTAAGCAGTATCATAATATCGTTTAATTAAAATAAATGATCAACAAATTAGTCTGTCTTCACAGTCTTTACAAGTGAAGGCAATATCTACACACAATATGAATTCCCAATTAGAAAAATACTACAAACTATAAAAAACTACTCATGAAAATACTTAAATAACAGACAAATCCAAATGCCCAACACAAGCAAGCTGCGTTCCAGACCAGATCAGCTTGATGACGTATAATGTCTCCGACACCGCCTGTAGTCCCGATTAGCACATTGATAGCAATTGTCTTTTTAAAGAAGCGTAATTGATTTAAAAAATCAAGAGTGTGATGTAACTGATGTGTTTTATGTCGTAGAATAAAACGTGAAAGTATCTTGAGTTTGTATTAGCCACGGACCTTATTTAAGCGATATAACTGAAATCCCATTGAAAAAACCCATTGACTTTTGGACGAGGGAACCGGAGCTGCTAAAATGCTAACTCACTTCCGGGTTTTTGCATACAAATTGACGTCATAGTTCCTCCACTCTATAGACTGACAATACTCCGGGGGAGGGGCTTAGACCAGACGTGAGTTTCTGCAGATTTTGTGTGATTTGGCCGTTTAGAAATAAAACTAAAGAGACAGTTGTTGCTTAATTTTATTGATTATTACTAATATAAAATTTAATCGTAAGCTTGGCAAGCAGTTTTGGAGAATTTGATGTTTCCTCATTCAGACAGAATGCGTGAGCATACTGCCCGAGAGGCGTTTCAAAGATGGCCGGCGAGTGAAATGACTTGCCTTAAAGGGACTTTGATTACCATTTTTTTACATGCTAGTTTCATTCATTCATTCATTTTCTTGTCGGCTTTGTCCCTTGCGGGGTCGCCACAGCGGAATGAACCGCCAACTTATCCAGCACGATTTTACGCAGCGGATGCCCTTCCAGCCGCAACCCATCCCTGAGAACGTCCACACACACATTCACACTCATACACTATGTACTGCATGTCTTTGGACTTTTGCACCCGGAGGAAACCCACGCAAACCCAGGGAGAACATGCAAACTCCACACAGAAACGCCAACTGACCCAGCCCAGCCGAGGTTCGAACCTGCGACCCAGCGACGTTCTTGCTGTGAGGCAACAGCACTACCTACTGCGCCACTGGGTTGCCCTACATGCTAGTTTCAGTCTGTTAATTTTAAGGATATCTATAAGCTAGTGTGCTCCAAAACAGTGCCAAAATTTGTTTAGAAGATATGAACCTGAAATAAACATACAAAGCTTGTAGCTTGTCACTTTCCGTCTAAATGAATCAATGTTTTTTTCTTCCATGTCACCTCATACTTCAGTTTCTCATCAAATCTTGACCAATCAAATGCTCTCTAGTATCTGACAAGCCCCACCCCCTTTAAAACGCTTCTAATTTGATGCGCTTGAGCTCAACCACTCTCACTGGCAGAACTGTGAAACAAACAAAACATTATTGGCTATATAGGGGAGGAGCTACACTATGTCCCGCCCTCTCTTTATGTCAAACATCGAATAGAAAAATCTACATTTCAAAGCACTTAACATTAACACTTTAACACATTAATACTTAACACTTTTACATTATTTCCCTCAACAGCACCCCCTGTGGGCACAAAGAGAATCTCCTTTTGGCCATTTGTAATGCACCAATCAATCATTTATATCCATATCAAGGTCAAGGTAAAATTTACTGTCTCCAGTAGGAGAAATTTGTTTTAGAAAAGGGTTCTGCTGTACATAAACACAAGCAAGACAACATCTAACACACATACACAATAAAAATCTAATCCTAAAATACCTCCTAATATAAAAAGATTCCATAAAATCAATAATTTAAAAAGAATTATATAAAAATAAAATACAATGTGCCACACTGCCCTCTGTTATGCCGACCCATCCAGTTATCTTAATCTTGACCATCCTACCCTACTTGCTCATTGATCAATTTAATTGAAAAAGGAACAAAAGAATGTTTATATCTATTATACTTGCATAACGGGACTTGATATATGAACCTGTTTTTTAAGATAAAGACCGAGTTTGTGACATCTTTCCATCAGAATGATCATAACAACACAATTTCTAAGCTACAGTTGCAATCAGAATTATTCAACCCCCTGATTTATTAGCCCCCCTGTTTATTTTTTTCCCAATTTCTGTTTAACGGAGAGAAGATTTTTTCAACACATTTCTAAACATAATAGTTTTAATAACTCATTTCTAATAACTGATTTATTTTATCTTTGCCATGATGACAGTAAATAGTATTTTACTAGATATTTTTCAAGACACTTCTATACAGCTTAAAGTGACATTTAAAGGCTTAACTAGGTTAATTAGGTTAACTAGGCAGGTTTGGGTAATTAGGCAAGTTATTGTATAACGATGGTTTGTTCTGTAGACTATTGAAAAAATATATAGCTTAAAGGGGCTAATAATATTGACCTTAAAATGGGTTTTAAAAAATTAAAAACTGCTTTTATTCTAGCCAAAATAAAACAAATAAGACTTTCTCCAGAAGAAAAAATATTATCAGACATACTGTGAAAATTTCCTTGTTCTGTTAAACATCATTTGGGAAATATTTAAAAAAGAAAAAAAAAATTCAAAGGGGGTTGAATAATTCTGATTGCAACTGTATTTGTCAGCGTTGAAGTCCAATATTCTCTTACTAATTGTATTTTTCTTCAGCAATAACGACAACACCAACAAAAACAAAAGACAAATCTGTCATCATTTTCACTTCTTTCTTCTGTTGAATGCAAAAAAAGATGTTAAAAGCTGGTAACCATTGACTTCCATGTATTTTATCCTACTATGGATGTCAATGGTTATCGGTTTAGAACATTTTTAAAAATATCTCCTTTTGTAAAAAAAAAAAATTAAATGTTTGGAACCACTTGATGGAGAGTAAATGATGAGAAAACTATTAATCACGCTAACAATCCAGGCTTTTCTTTTTCAGACTCACCAAACTGCATTAAGCCAAACATTAGTGTTGCTGAAACAGGAAACGGATCATCCTCATTTGTTCTGACATCCAGCGGTGAGCTTTTCTCAACCTGAGGATAATTGAAGACCCCGAGCAGGCGTTTTTTCCAGGAAACTCTCGCCGCTTAATAGGTGGATAAACGCTGTGGTAAACATCTGGTAAGAGTTCAGCCTGCCATCTGATGCTACAGTCCATTTAGCACCTCCATTTGGCCCATCATCTCCTTAGCCTGTGGGATGGAGCAAAAATGAGATGAGTGAAAAGCCATTCGGGGATTTCTAAGATGTTGTAATCTGATTTGCTGCGAAAAGATGTGATCAGAATGCAGTTTGGCTGTCTGAGCTGTCGCTGTATGGAGCTTCAAATGTGACAAAACAATGTGAAATTGAATTGTGTTCATTTGAATTTTTGACAATAATAAAACTGAATATTATATGCTGTTAAAATTACTTTGAATATCTTAACTTGAATATTGAACATCTGAAATTTAAGACAGATAAGCAGATTTTGTGTATTTGTGTTGGAACAACAAGAACAACAAGAAGGAATTAAGTTAACTTGTCAGTTTACACAAATTTAAGTGGATTGAACATAAAATAATAACAAATAACAATAATAATAACAAAAAAAACAAGAATTGTGTTGTTTCAGCTTATTTTAAATAAGTAGTTAAAACAAACAACAAACATCATTTTTTTCAGTGTACTTAAACTAAAGTGTTTCCTAAAAATCTTAAGGCAATACTCCAAAAACTTGTTTATTTTTGTAGAAAAAGAAAAGCTTATATCACTACTGAATTAACAGGTTAAAGTGGAGTGAAACGTGCCCTATTTTTAAAAGCCGCCCTCTTTTCTCAGCGCTGGGAGAGGAAGCAGTTGTGCTGAAGAAGGCAGGAAAGGGAGCCGCTGTAATTGATCGGAGAGTTCAGCGTCCAGCCGTGCTCAAGACTGGGCGGATCGCTGAGGGAAAAACGCTTCACTGCCAGCATTCCTGTAATCTAGCCTGACCATCACTCGCCTCCTGCGGCCCTTTCCCCTTTTCCCTAAATCAACCTGTTTCCTGCTCCAGCATTCACACGCTAGCTGGAGCTCGGGAAGGCCCGGGACGCTACGTTTGGGAGCAATTACCTGTGGCTTGGTAAAGTGCTGGAGTCCATTTGGGAAGTGGAAAAGCGAGAGGATGCGGAAAGAAGGGGATTCAGGTCGGTAATGGATTTCTCACGCAGTAGAGATGATAACAGCAGTGTATCGACCCTGAAGAAAGTGCTTTTGTAATGTCTGATTAATAAATGTAGAAAAGTCTTGTGGATCCGATTACTTATGTCATGTACTTTTCAAATAGTATTGCAAATGCAAGAGTGAGACTGGAAAATCAACATACAATATATACAGCGAGGAAATAAGTATTGAACACGTCACCATTTTTCTTAGAAAACATATTTCTAAAGGTGCCGTTGACTTAAAATTTTCCCTAAATGTGTGTAACAACTAAAGAAATCCATATATGTAAACAAAACAAATCTAACTAGTTTACAAATCAAGTTATACATAATAAAATGAAATGACGCAGGAAAAAGTATTAAACACATGAAGAAAGGGAGGTGTAGAAAGAAATGGAAAGCCCAGACAGCAGCTGAAATCTCTCAGTAGTTCTTCAGCAACCCTCTGCCCTTCCTCAGTGTAAATAAATATTAGCTGCTTCAGTTCAACATCTACATTAGCAGGATGATGAAGATGAAACCAGGGTGGACATTTTAGCAAGACAATGATACAAAACACAACCAAGGAAACTCTCAAATGCTTTCAGAGAAAGAAAATCAAGCTGTGGAATGGCCCAGCCAATCACCTGACTTGAGTCCAATAGAAAATAGAAAATTAAAGATCAGATTTGATAGATGATTTCTTGCTAATTTCTTATTTTTTTGCATGTTTGTCGCACTTTAATGTTTCAGATCATCAAACTAATTTAAATATTAGTCAAAGAGAACAAGTCAATGCATCATACGGTTCTTAAATGAAGTTTTTTGTTATTATTATTAAGGAAAAACAAAATACAAAACAACATACATAGCATTGTGTGAAACAGTGTTTGCCCCCTAAACCTCTCCTTAGCAGCAACAACTGCAATCAAGCATTTTCCATAACTTGCAATGAGTCTGTTGCAGTGCTGTGGAGAAATTTTGACCCACTCATCCGTGCAGGACTGTTGTAATTTAGCCACAATCGGAAGGTTTTCGAGCATGAACCACTTTTTATGGTCATGCCACAGCATCTCAATTGGATTCAGGTCAAGATTAGCAACCCAGGCTCATTCTAAAAAACGTACTGCTATATACATTTCTGGAGAGCAAATATGTCCCAGAAGCGACATTTTTTTTGTTGCAGTTTTTGTTTTCGCGAATTCACCAGAGGACGCTGTGTACGCTTTTTGAGATCTCAAATTTCTCTGACGAGTGCCATTCCTTCTCTTAACTCAATCAATAGTGTTTTCAAAAGCACAGATTGACCCGATCACCCACTTCCCTAAATCCAACCGCAGTGTTTTATAAAGCAATCCAGAAAAAGAAAAGCCCTTGCCTGATTTTTACCACATTTTCAGATTTTACCACATTCTCACCCTGTTATTTACTTGTTTATTTTATTTTTTGGCTTCTGTTTTTGTCTTATCTGCTTTTTAGAACCGTTCTTTGCCAGACTTGAACGCCGTCGCCGTGGTCAACTCCTCTCTGCGTTTCAAGTCTGACAAGACAAACTGGTAACAGCGGGAAAGCCATCCATACGGAGGTAAGCGGTCAGCTGGTAAGCGAGAAAAGGAAGAGCACCATACCGCCCCGTAGCGTTCGTTTTAAAGATGAAATGCCGTCATACGTAACTCTGGCTACATAATTCATGATCTCCAGAAATGTTTATAGGGCTACGTTTTCAGAATAAGCCTATGTTGAAACTTTGACTAGGCCACTTCAAAGTCTTATTTTGTTTTTCTTCAGCCATTCAGAAGTGGACTTGCTAGTGTGCTTTGGATCCTTGTTCAGAGTCTCAAATGGATTAAAGTCAGGACTTTGACTAGGCCACTTCAAAGTCTTGTTTTGCTTTTCTTCAACCATTCAGAAGTGGACTTGCTAGTGTGCTTTGGATCCTTGTTCAGAATCTCAATTGAATAAAGGTCAGGATTTTGACTAGGCCACTCCAAAGTCTTATTTTGCTTTTCTTCAACCATTCAGAAGTGGACTTGCTAGTGTGCTTTGGATCCTTGTTCAGAATCTCAATTGGACTAAGCTTAGGACTTTGACTAGGCCACTCCAAAGTCTTATTTTGCTTTTCTTCATTCATTCAGAAGTGGACTTGCTAGTGTGCTTTGGATCCTTGTTCAGAATCAACATAATTCATGATCTCCAGAAAGGTTTATAGGGCTACGTTTTCAGAATAAGCCTATGTTGAAACTTTGACCAGGCCACTTGGATTAAGCTCAGGACTTTGGATCCTGTGCTTTGGATCCTTGTTCAGAATCTCAATTGGATTAAGGTCAGGACTTTGACTAGGCCGCTCCAAAGTCTTTATTTTGTTTTTCTTCAACCATTCAGAAGTGGACTTGCTAGTGTGCTTTGGATCCTTGTCCAGAGTCTCAATTGGATTAAGCTCAGGACTTTGACTAGGCCACTCCAAAGTCTTCATTTTGCTTTTCTTCAGCCACTTAAAAGTGGACTTGCTGGTGTGCTTTGGATCCTTGTCCAAAATCTCAATTGGCTTAAGGTCAGGACATTGACTAGGCCACTCCAAAGTCTTCATTTTGTTTTTCTTCAGCCATTCAGAAACAGACTTACTGGTGTGCTTTGGACCTGCTGCAAAACCCAAGTTTGCCTTAGCTCGAGGTCACTAGCAGATGTTCAAACATTCTCCTTCAGGATATGTTGGTGCACAGCAGAATTCATGGTTACATTTATCACAGCAAGTCTTCCAGGTCCTGAAGTAGCAAAAAAGCCCCAGACCATCACAGTATAGTAGTGTAGTGTTGGTATAATCTTATTTTTTTTAAATGTGATGTCTTTCCTTTAGCCCTAAACTTGTCATCACAGAAAAAATGTCTAACAGCAGATCTTTGGTGGTCAAAACTGAAGGATTCTTCATGTGAAAACACACGCAGCACACTCATGTGTCCAGTAGGTGGCATCTCTGACTGAAACCCTCTTCAGCTGACAGCAGGGATTATTTTCTACATGCTTTTGGATTTACAAATCGAGATTGTTTTTCCATTGGCCGTGGCTGTGACGTCCAAGTCACTTATCTCAGATTTAACACTTGGCCTGCAAAAAAACAGGCAGCTTATTGGAGTTGAATGCAAGAGCGGTCCGTTTAGGCTGGTTAAACATCATCTCATCTGCTCGTTTCGATCATTTCGAGCTGTGAAAGCATCAAAAGCATCAGTGTTTGTTTCCTGTTCGCAAGCTTGTGGCCAAACAAAATCATGTTCAAAGCTCAAACTTCATTACGGTTTTTTTTGGAAATGCGCACACATGCAGAGAGAAAGAGAGAAGCAGCATTACAGAGAAAATCCCTGTGACTCATTCTGTCTTTCTCTCTCTCAAGATATTTATAGATCTGCCTGCAGGGCTAGAGTTAGCCATATAGATCAACCAGAAACAAAAGCCGAGGGGAGAAGCTATTACATTTTTACACACAAACACCCCTCAGGGTTCAACACGATATAGATATGCCACTTCCACAGTTAAAATTAGAATTATTAGCCCCCCTGAATTATTAGCCCTCCTGTATATTTGTTCTCCAATTTTCTGTTTAACGGAAATATTTTTTTTCAACACATTTCTAAACATAATAGTTTTAATAACTCATTTCTAATGACTGATTTATTTTATCTTTGCCATGATGACAGTAAATAATATTTTACCAGATATTTTTCAAGACACTTCTATACAGCTTAAAGTGACATTTAAAGGCTTAACTAGGCTAAATAGTCAAGTTATGGTAATTAGGCAAGTCATTGTATAACAGTGATTTGTTCTGTAGACTATTGAAAAATATATATTGCTAATTTTTACCTTAAAATGGTTTTAGAAAAAATTAAAACTGCTTTTATTCTAGCCGAAATAAAACAAATAAGACTTTCTCCAGAAGAAAAAATATAATCAGACAAACTGTGAAAATTTCCTTGCTCTGTTAAACATCATAGGGGAAATATTTGAAAAAGAAATGAATAAATATATGGGTGTAAATAGAAAATAGTACATATACTTTGGAACCATATATATATACTGTATATATATAATATTTCCGAAGTATTTTCTATTAACACCCATAAGTTACTGTTGTTTTCACTATTTAGACCTATTCATTGTTATTATTATTACATTTTTTTTAAATGACACTGTGAAAATACCCTCTTTTCTGTGTATGACAAGTTGTTTGTCTCTATTGATATCTCTGACAACTTTCGCAGCATATTTTCTAATAAAAAAAGTTTAAAAAAATATACACTACGTGACAAAAGTCTTGTCGTCGATCTCAGTTGTAAGAGCAACAAATAATAACTTGACTTCTAGTTGATCATTTGGAAAAGTGGCAGAAGGTGGATTTTTCTGATGAATCATCTGTTGAACTTCATCCCAATCATCACAAATATCGAAACCTGCGTAGACCCAAGATTCTCACAGATATCAGTCAAGTTTGGTGAAGGAAAAATCATGGTTTGGGGTTACATTTAGTATGGGTGTATGCGAGAGATCTGCAGAGTGAATGGCAACATCAACAGCCTGAGGTATCAAGACATTTGTGCTGCCCATTACATTACAAATCGCAAAAAAGAGCAAATTCTTCAGGAGGATAGCGCTCCTTCTCAAACTTCAGCCCCCACATCAAAGTTCCTAAAAGGTCAAAGTGCTCCAGGACTGGCCTGCCCACTCACCAGACATGAACATTATTGAGCATGTCTGGGGTAAGATGGAGGGGGCATTGAAGATGAATCCAAAGAATCTTGATGAACTCTGGGAGTCCTGCAAGAATGCTTGCTTTGTCATTCCAGATGACTTTATTAATAAGTGATTTGAGTCATGGGAGTCATACACAATATTAATTCTTTTTCCACTGCAGCATGACTTTATATTCTACTGTACACTATTTAAGTATTTATTATTAAGTGACAATACTTTTGTCTTAGCAAAGTCAGACGTTTCTGTCCTAATTAAACAATTAAAAATCAAGACATGATCATATTTTATTTTGGTAAAATAAGCGTAATCTAGAGGTCTTTGCCTTCCATATAAGCCACTTCTGATACCAAATGATCAACTAAAAGTCAAGTTATTTGTGTTTCTAAAACTTGGATAGGCGACAAGACTTTTGTCAGGTAGTGTATATATATATAAAAAGTCACCAAAAAGTAACTCTTATACTTAAAAGCTACATTTCCTTAAATCACAATGCATGTCAAACTAAACAACAAAGTAAAATGACACATTGATAAACTTTGACATAACAGTTCTTTATTAATACAACTTTCCAAAAAGTTATTTTAATACGAATATGAATGTAAAAATATAAATAACTAATATTTACATCACTGTACTTTGACACAGAATACAGATTTTGGCATTTGTTTGCCTCCAGCTTAAGAGAGAAAAAGCATTCGGAAAAACACGCTCTCCGAACTAGAGAGGTAGATTTACTCTTTCTCCATCCAAAAAAACAGCAGGACGGCGATTCATTCACAGCTCACTCATTCACAACACCTCCGCCACGCTCGGCTTTAAACAAGAGCGCGCTTTGAAGAACAGAAAGGGCATGGACAGGCCAGAACAATCAGGTGGATTTATGTACAGCAGAACGTGATAAATAAAGAAAAAGCGTTCATTTATGGGGCCGATATAAGCATTCCATGCATGCATTGGTGGCAAATTGCACAACTCTGTCAATGTAGTTCAACCCCTCCTTCCAGCTCTTGTAAAAGAAAAAACTGGCTGGAGGAAATCTGGAGGAAATCAAGCGAACAACTACTTCCAGATATGCATGGAAACAATCAGATGGAGGGGGGAAAACTATAGCATTTTCTATTTTAATATTTATTCTATTTTATTTATTTTAATAAACATAAAAATGTACTGCACTTGCTTCAGTAAAACACTTTAAAAAAATAAACAAAAAATCTTGCTGCCTTATTTTTTTTTTTTTGTTCAAATTAACTAACTTTTTTTTATATGGCCTAGTCAAAGTCCTGACCTTAATCTAATTGAGATTTTGGACAATGATACAAAGCACACTAGCATGTCCACTTCTGAATGGCTGAAGAAAAAAAAATACTTTGGAGTGGCCTAGTCAAAGCCCTGACCTTAATCTAATTGAGATTCTGGACAAGGATCCAAAGCACATCTGCAAGTCCACTTCTGAATGATTGAAGAAAAACAAAATAAAGACTTTGGAGTGGCCTAGTCAAAGCCCTGACCTTAATCCAATTGAGATTCTGGACAAGGATCCAAAAGCACACTAGCAAGTCCACTTCTGAATGGCTGAAGAAAAACAAAATGAAGACTTTGGAGTGGCCTAGTCAAAGTCCTGACCTGAATAACTAACTAACTAATTACTTAAATCTTATTTTTTAGAATAAAATGAACTTATATCAATCAAACTTTAACTTTGCATAACATTAAAAAATGTAGTTGAACCCAGATTAAGTTATTAAAATAAGTTCAGCTGACATAAAAAACATTTGTAGTCGTGACTTTTTTGCAGTGCAGTGCAGAGCATAAACGAAAATATCCCCTTTGAAAATGAATATTTTTATCCATTTCTCAGTGAATATAGACAATATATTTTGAAAATAGTTTTATTAAAGTTATATTCATTATAAAATTAAGAGTTTGGTCACCTAACATATTTGGGAAGAGAATGATAATACTTTTAAGTTCAAATGAGTGTTGCTAAATACAAAACATAAAACATTAACTTTTTTCCTTTTTATTAAACATTTATTTAATATTTTTCCTAAAAATTCATTGGGGTGTACTAATTTTTGCACCGTGATCGTAAGTTGTTTTGTTAGATTAGATCCAGCTTTGGCTTTTGTACTGACTAATCTAATGCATATACCAGAGTTACCCAAAGTAGGGCCCGCGGGCCAAAGTTGGCCCATTGTAACTCTTGACTTGGCCCACAATCCCAACTGAGAGGAGAGTGAGAATGATGAAGAGGGTTGAATCTAATGCCTTTAACATAGACATGGTCCGTTGTACTTACATTTTTTGTTAGTACGAGGTCCCTTTCATTGCTGCTTGCAGCTTTAATTTATTAGTTTTATCGCTGAGCTAGTAAAAGAAGTGTTGTAAACAAATCAGATTTTTAAAAATATAAATACTGTCACTCGATGAATAGAGGACTATGAGATGGATAGAGGACTAATGAAATTGTTTTGTTTTTACTGTAATCATTCATTATAAAGTGTCAAAAAAATAATATGTATCAGTTCATATAAAGCAATATTTTCTAGTCATTTTTAAATATTGTTAAATAAATTAAGAAATTACCCATGGAAACTATATTTACCTTCTGGTCCACTATAGCTTTGAACAAGTTTCGTTTTTGGCCCTTCGTAAGATTTGGGCACCCCTGGTATACTCTCAAAATATGATTGTTGCTGCTTGTTCAAACTACTTATTTAAAATGAGCTGAATCAACACAATTCTCGTGGGTTTTTTGGGACAACTTAATTGTTTTATGTTCAATCCACTTAAATTTGTTAAAACAGTTATGCTAACTTAATCGATTTGTGTTGGCACAACATGAAGGAATTGTAAAAAAAAATTTCACATTCAACAATTCATTCACATTATTCGAACACAAAACGATTAAATCAACATATTTAAGTAGATTGAACATAAAATAATCAAGTAGTTTGAACAAGCAGCAAAAATCATCTCTCGAGTGTACAAATATCCAAACGAATCATTTAAAAGAGAGATCTGTAATGAGTGTACTCATTTATGCTGGGCACTGCATCAAAATTTTACAAAAAACAAATAATTTTAAAGACTTACCCTGAAAATATGTCTTTAAATCTTACACCAATGTTGTCTTAAATAAATGAAAGACATTTTAAGGATTATTAGGTATTTTTTTCTGCGAAAGCAAGGCAAAAATACATTTCTTTTCTCTCTTTTTTTAAGGGTGCATCACGTTTTCCTGATGACTCAGATCTGAGCGTCTGATCATGCAAACAGCTATCTCGAATTACTGGCTCCATTAGGGTCGCTCACTGACATATATCCCAGGAGATCTCATCTGGTCCCTTTTCCCACTTCAACACTCCCTCCCTGATTTAGCGCTATGTAGCCTGATTCTAGTTAAGAAGAGCAGTGTTTAAAATGCAGACGGAAACACTAGTTGCTCTCCCGTTTCGTAGCACGCTGTGAAAGAAGGCAATCTGTTTCTGTAAAGGGACAAAAACCACATTCTGATGTGAAGCAATTAAAAGCGCTTAAGGAGGCACAGGCAGCTTTACAGCATTTTCATCAGTCAACAAAAAAAAAGGCACTGTGTTTATGCTAAACCATGTGGTCGGACGGCACTGTTATAAATCAAATCCACCTGGATGTGCCACGCACACTCATTTACTACAAAAAATGTGTGTTTCTAGTTAAAATAGCCTTAGATGTTAGGTTAATATATCAGAAAGTTCCTCTCATATATAAATTGAGGGCACAAAATTAAGCTTTGTGCTCAGGTTGTAGTGATTTTTACCTCTGTGCTCTTATACTACATGCTCACAATCCTCTTATTTTTATGAATTAATTTTAAGACCAAAATTAACTAAGATGTTAAAGGAAAACTACCCTTTTTTGGGGAAATAGGCTCATTTTTTCAAATCCTGTAAAGTTAAACGGTTGACCATTTTTAAATCAATTCAACCGATCTCCTTTTAGCTTAGCTTAGCATAGATCATTGAATCAGATTAGACCATTAGCATCATTCAACCAAAGCGATTCAATAATATTCCTATTTAAAGCTCGACTCTTCTGTATTTACAACATGTAAGATTGTCAGAAAAGGTTGTAAAGTTAGGCCAGAATAGCTCTGAACTATACTGTTATTCTGGCGTAATAATCAAGGATATTTGCAGCCGTATCATGGCTTCAACAGGCGCAATGATATTATGCCGCTCCTGAAAACAGGCTAACAAATAGATAATCTCCACGTATATCTACAGACAAGCAAAGCTTTAAATAGGAAAGTTATCAAAACTCTTTTTTGAATTTTTGAAAATAAGATGCTAATGGTCTAATCCGATACAATGATGTATGCTAAGCTAAGCTAAAAGTGCTCTCGCCAGACCAGAAGAGCGACTAAATGGATTCAAAAATGTTAAAACTCAACTGTTTAAATCTAGGAGAGCAGTAAAATTAATAAAAGGAAAAAAACTTAGACAATCTCTTTTTAGCTTAGCTTAGCATAGATCATTGAATCGGATTAGACCATTAGCATCATTCTCAAAAATTGACAACCAGAGTTTCAATATTTTTTCTAATTAAGGCTCGACTCTTCTGTCGTTACATTGTGTACTTAAGACTGTCTGAAAATGAAAAGTTGCTATTTTTTAGGCCAAAATAGCTAGAAACTATACACTTACTCTGGCGTAATAATCAAGGAAATATTATGCAGCTCCTAAAAACAGGCTAACAAATAGATAGTCTTCATGTGTAAGCTAAAAGTGCTCTTGCGAGAACAGAAGAGCAGCTGAATGGATCAAAAAATGTTAAAACTCAACGGTTTAAATCTAGGAGAGCAGTAAAATGAATAAAAGAAAAATAACTCAGACAATCTCTTAGCTAAACTTAGCTTAGCTAAACATAGATCATTGAATCGGATTAGACCATTAGCATCATTCTCAACCAGAGTTTCAATAATTTTTCTAATTAAGGCTCGACTCTTCTGTCATTACATTGTGTACTTAAGACTGTCTGAAAATGAAAAGTTGCTATTTTCTAGGCCGATATAGCTAGGAACTATACTTTTATTTTGGCGTAATAATCAAGGAACTTATCATAGCTGCAACAGGCATAATGATATTGCAACAGGCTAACAAATAGATAGTCTCATGTACAACTACAGAAGAGTCGAGCTTAAAATACGAAAATTATCTAACCTTTTTTTTTTTTTTTTGAGTGAGATGCTAATGGTCTAATCCGATTCAGTTATGTATGCTAAGCTAAGCTAAAAGTGCTCTCACCAGACCCGGAGATCGGCTAAAAGGATTCAAAAATGGTAAAACTCAACTGTTTATAGTTGAACTCTAAAAAGTGTATCGTTCCTTTAACACAACTAAGGAATGCTATGAAAGAAAAATAAAATCGTACTTAAGACTGTCTGAAAATAAAAAGTTGCTAATTTCTAGGCCAATATAGCTAGGAACTATACTCTTATTCTGGCGTAATACTTAAGGAACGTATGGCTACAGAAGGCATAATGATATTGCAACAGGCTAACAAATAGATAGTCTCCATGTACAACTGCAGAAGAGTCGAGCCTCAAACATGAAAACTATGCTTATGAGATGCTAATGGTCTAATCCGATTCAGTTATGTATGCTAAGCTAGGCTAAAAGTGCTCTTGCCAGACCCGGAGATCAGCTGAATAGATTCAAAAATGTTCAAACTCAACTGTTTAAGTATTGTTTAATTGTCTACAGTTTGTTTGTTTATAGTTTAACTCTAAAAGGTGTAGTGTTCCTTTAATACTTAAGCGCAACTGAGGAACACTATGAAAGAGCAATAAAATCGTCCTCTGGGTTCAACTAGTTTGAGGTCAGCACATATGCAAACCACTAACTGCTTCAAAAAATAGTACTCAAGTACTCAGGGTTCTTAATTCTCTCTCTTTTGCACATGGATCCTCAAATCCACTCAAAACTTCTCGATCGATCAGCTTCATGTAAAAGAAAAGGGTATTAACCTTCGAATTGCTATGGATTGTTTTTTTGTTCCTCTTCAAATTGTACTGTACGGAGAGAGTTTCTGAGCATTCAAAAGATTTACGAGACCTCTGAAAGATAAACTTTCCCAGAAAGGAAAATTCTGTCATCATTTGCTCACGTGTTGTGTCAAATTGCTTTCCTTTGGCTGTGGAACATATAAAAGATTTAGCTTATTTTTTCATAAGTGCTATTTTGGAGCCTACTGAGCTTTGCAATAATAAGCAAGGCAGAGATACAAGTTTGTAACAGCATGATGTTCTCATTTACACTGCATAAAAGCTTTTGTTACTTAGATGTTAGGTCTTGTTTTGAGTCCAAATACTTTAAAAATGACTTAAATCAAGAAGCATTTTCTTGACAAGCAAAAAGTATTGTCTTGTTTTAAGAAATAATAGGTCAAACTTAAGTGTGTTTTCTCCTTAAAACAAGCAAAATATCTGCCAATGTGGTAAGCAAATTAATTAGAATGTCAAAATGAATAACAAGATTACTTTGCTTACCCCATTGGTAGATTATTCAGCTTGTTTTAAGGAAAAGCTCACTTAAATTTGGCAAATTATTTCTGATAAACAAGAGAATATATTTTGCTCGTCTAGAAAAAGCTTCTTGATTTAAGGAGTTTTAGATATTTGGACTAGAAATAAGACAAAAACTATTTTTGCAGTGTAGAAATCTGATATACAGCAATATATATGCAATTTCAGATCTGACATTTTTATATTTCACATATAATAATAACAATAATACATTTTATTTATAACACACCTCATATTCATAGAGAATCCCAAAGTGCTAAAAGTAAAATCAGAGGCTGTTCTAAAAATATAAGTTTAGTCCCACATATATAATATATATGTCATATATCTTACAAATATATTAGCTATAATTTCGTAATATCCCATATAAAAATATATCTTCATATATATTAGCAGTAATTTTAGATATACATGCTCATATACACAGCCATACATCACATTTCAGTATATGGCTTGAGTAAAATGATGACAGAACTTTCATTTTTAGGTGCACTGTGCCTTTAATTGACCATCCGCTACCCACCCATTGTATCCATAAAAAAAACGTGCCAAACGCTTCCCAGATCAAGGCAGTGTAAATAAGCAGTATTCCCATTGTGAAAACGGATGCAAGCTTCAGCCTTTGTGGACACTGACCAGGTCAAAGCGACGACATATTTACGCATGTTGTTTTTTTGGAGGGGGGATGAGGAGAGCATGCCAAAATAGCTGAGTTTGAGTTTTAAAGCTGGCAATGGAAAAGGAAAAAAAAAAAAAAAGGAGAGACAGAGGGATAAAACAGAGCTTAGGTACTGTACCATGCTATCGCTTGCTCAAGGCACTGGAACAAAAGCAAACCAGACATTTTTGACTTCTCATGTACCCTTTCTGGCGTTTTTTTTTCTCCCCTAGTAATCCTGTAATCTGTCAGACAGGAAATGAATTTTCTTTTCAGGCTGTCTCAGAACAAAAGGCCCTTCGGCTTGCTCGCCTTTCTTTAAACAGTGTCATTATAACATTCCTCTGTGGTTGATTTTCCAAATACCGACAATATGAGCTTCTTGAGGAGTCCGGGATATGCCAGACACACACACACTCACACAATCTACACTGTGTAAAAGTCCCATTAAAACTGAGCTTGGAGTTTTGAGTCCTCAATATCAGGGGTCTCATTTATAAAACTTTGCATATTCACTCAAACAATGATATTTTCCCCTGCTGTTTCGAACTACTTATTTAAAATGAGTTGAAACAACACAATTCTTTAGGTTTTTTTTGGGTCAACTTAATTGTTTTATGTTCAATCCACTTAAATTGGTAAAAACAATTAAGTTGACCCATTTGTGTTGGGGTAACATGAAGGAATTAAGTGGAACCAGGCAGTTTTTACAGTGTAGAAACCTTCTTACACAAATTTATTAAGCCAAAGCAACAAATTTAAGTGGATTGAAAATAAAACTATTAAGTTGTCCTGAAAAAATGTCAAGAATTGTGTTGTTTCAACTAGTTTTGGCTCAAACAAGCAGCAAACATCCTTTTTTGAGTGTAAAAGTGAACGTACGCCAAAATAAATGTTCATTTATTTATTCATCTCTCATATTATTATTTAAAGTGATTCAATAAAGGCAATATTAAAGTTAAATCAGGTTTGTTTTTCTTTTTTTGTGCGTACACCATGTTTATAAATGAGACCCCAGGACCTGCACCCTTGTCCTATATCATTAGAGGCTACGATTGACGAAGGGTTGACAGCGAAAGAGGCTGAACAGGTGTCTTGTCTCTCTATTCTGTTCATCCCACACACACACACAAGCTGGTAATGGTGGATTATAAGGATTCTCTATAGACGTAATGTATTTTATACTGTAAAAAACGCTACCCCTAAACCTAACAGGAGAACTGTGGCAAACTTTGAATGTCAAAAGACCCCATTAAGTATGATTTTTAACTGCAAGGACATCAGACATGTCCTCATAAACAACCTCAGTGTTGTAATACCTAGGTCACAAGTCAAAATGAAGTGAGTTTTTCCTTAAAACAAGCAAAATAATCTGCCAATGGAGTAAGCATATGTGCTGTAATGCCTAGGTAATACCAAATAATGTTGTAATAGCTAGGTCATACCATTAGTCAAATTCAAGTGAGCTTTTCCTTAAAACAAGCAAAAAACTCTTACGTCCAAATGAAAAACAAGATTATTTAGCATTATGTTATGTCAAAATAAAACAAACAAGATTATTTTGCTTGTTTTAAGGAAAAACTCACTTACCCACGTCATAATCCAAACGTATGTCCTTGTGAACCACCAAAACCAGCACACACACGCACACACACTCAGATGCATTCTCGACCTCTCCAGTCCGCGCTTTTTCCCTCCCATTCTGATCCGCAGCTGCCGGTTGAAGCCAGCAGACGCAGGTTCAAGTTCCACTCGGGGTAAAAAAGCTCCCACATTGCTACGGTGTCACCGGGACGGGTGAATGACGTGCGACGGTGACGGAGGTGAACTCCTCTTTCGTGGCGGTGTCCGATTGCTGGCCCGCTTCTTCAGGAATGCAGGAGACTGACAGCGGCACTGACGGCAGCAGTGGCTCCGGGAGCAGCTCGCAGTTAGTGTTAAGTGTCCTGTGTGTGTGAGTGTGTGTGTTGTTTTGATACCAGACACCTGCTGAGCAACGGCAAACTGCATGTGTGACTCCCTCCGATGAACCCTCAATGCCGTATTGGAGCCTGTCCTCAAATACCTGAAGATTTGGTGCGCCTTAAAAGAAAAGGGTCTGTATTATCCAGCTTTGAGGCGCTCTCAGAGCGGACACTGTTCAGAGCTGAACGAACCCCCTTCCTTCTTTTTCCTGCGCTTCTTCTTGTGGACCGTCCAGCAAGCGGTGGCCATCAGTACCAAGACAAGACCCACAATCAGCAGGATCACAGACACCACTTTAGTCTGCGGGAGATCATTATAGGTGTATGTCACCCCCGTTCCAGCAACTCCAATCACCAGTGAGATGATCCCAAAAGGAAAGATGCAGCGGTACCAGGACTTCTCCATCCCTCCCGTAGCCTGCGAGAGTCTCTCAAGAGATGACAGGACCTCTGGGACTTTGGGTCCTCCTTCTTGTGACTGGCTTTCCAAGGTTGGAGCCGTCGTTGTTTGCGGTTGACAGGTGAAGTGACCTGTGGTACATCCCATCTTATGGTCTGGGACACAACAGAAGCAAAGAACTGTAGATACAACAGCAATTCAGGGAAGGCAGATGAAGAGATCTTGCTGAGTTTATCAATGCCTCGGTGCTCTGCTTTGTATGAGCATGTTGAAGAGTCGAGCAGACAGAATGAGCCCTGATATATATGCAGCCAGAAGGAGAGGCGGGGTCAAGCTGCAAAGGGAGCAGCCTAGAGCTTCTGATTGGCTGACGTAAGGCGTCATAGCATGAGAGCAAGCAGGAAGGAGGTGTAGGGGGGGTTAGGGGGAGGGGTGGAGTTAACCATTCAAGCTCCGTTCACTAAAATCCACCCACTCCTTCTCTATTCTCTGTGCTGTTCGTCTTAGTGTAGTGACTAGGTACTGAGATGAAAATGGGACTATTTTTGGTGCTCATTAAAATAAGGAGATTTCTAGATTGATTTATTTAGAAACCAAAGCCACATGTGGTGCAACATTTAACCTGACAGCATGGCAGAGTGCATGCCGGCAAATAACTGATGGATCCACTCGCGCATGGGCTCTGCAGCGCACCCACGCACTTTTGGCCTCCCACGCCGCACACTAACACCAAACACTGCCAAGCGCTAGATAAGAGGGGCTCCGAGCGGATGTCCATTTCATTTTTTTAATCCTACCAAGCATTTTCGACATCGTGGATTGTGCACTGGAGGAAGAATCTATTTAAGAAAGAGTGAGGGAGCGAGAGAGACTGTATGCACACACTGTCATTATCATGTGAAATCATTTTGCCCATTTATAGGGAGGCAGCACTGACAGACAATGAGGCGTGAAGGTTTGTGCTTTGTGACGACAACAATGAGTGAACCGCACGTCACACATCGTTTCCCGGGTCATTTGAATTAGTATGATTTTTTTTTAAAAATCAATATGCATTTTACAACTCTAAATCCCTATCCTAACCAAAGGGAACTGCCTTGTATATGGCTTTATTTGTATTGTTTTATTAGTGCACTTTATATTAAGTGGCCTTAACTAATATGTACTTCAATAATACATGTTTTACATTGTACTTCAGCTTGATTAAACACCTGCATGTAATTACATCAGGAATATAATCATAATTTATAATTACATTCACTGAAAAAAATTATTCATTTTTACATTTTTTTTAAAGGTAAGTGGTTGCAAACAATTTAAATGGGCTGAATTTAAACAAACAAATTACATTTTGTAATGTTCAACTTAATTTGTTTGTTAAATTCAGGCCAAATAAATAAGTCTGTATGCACTTACCTTAAAAAATGTTGTAAATCTAAATCTAATCATTTTTTAGTGCTGTTGATCCATTCATTGCACCCAACATAGGCTCATTCTGAAAACGTAGCCCTATACATTTCTAAAGATCGTTAATTATGTAGCCTTAAGTACGTATGGCTGCATTTCATCTGTAAAACGAATGCTAGGGGGCGGTATGACGCCATTCCTTTTGGCGCTTACCAGCTGTTACCAGTTTGCTCAGTAGCTCACCATGTACGTCGGCGGATTTTTAGATGCAGAGAGTTGACCACGATGATGGGGTTTGAGTAGGACGAAGAACGGTTCCAGAAATCGGGTAAAACAAAAACAAAAGCCAAAAAATAAAATAAACAAGTAAATAACAGGGTGAGAATGTGGTAAAATCTGAAAATGTGGTCAAAATCAGGCAAGGGATTTTCTTTTTCTGGATTGCTTTTTAAAACTGTCGGTTGATTGGGGAAATTGGGTGATCGGGTCAATCTGTGCTTTTGAAAACATTATTGGTTGGGTTTAGGGAAGGAGGAGGGTGGGTCAGTCAATTGGTCAGTCAGTCAGTGCATCGACAATGGCCTCAAACAGCAGGCGTGAATGGAACTCACAAGAGAAATTTGAGATCTCTAAAAAAAAGCGTGCACAGCAGCTTCTGATGGATTCTCGAAAACTACCCCCCCAAAAATACTGCAAAAAAACATAGCTTCTGGGATATATTGGGAGCTCTCCAGAAATGTACATTATCAGAATCATCCTGGGTTGCTTGTACCTTAAACCACCCTTAAACATGTCCCAAACCCACTCTGTATCCCACCTCAATAGGCTGTATGCAGAGATGTATAGTAACAAAGTAGACCTACTTCACTACTGTACTTAAGTAATAAAAGGCTGTATCTGTACTTTACTGGAGTATTGTTTTTTTCTCCTACTTCTACTTTTACTTCAGTACATATTTTCAATGAGTTTAATACTTTTACTCCAATAAATTTTTTATGTGCTGCATCGTTACTCGTTACAATTATAAAAATGTTTTGAATAATACCCACATTATCACTGCCAGAGCAGCAGATGGCTCTGTCACAGCCTATATATAGTCGTAAAACCATGTTTTTTTTTTCGTTCTGCTTAATCACGTGCCCCAAAAAAGATATTTAAAATAAACAAAACAATATGTCTTTTGACTGCTTTCTTTAATAACTACATAACACAATACTTGTACTTTTACTTTCAGTACTTGAGTAGTAAAATTTTAAATAAACTACTTGCAATACTTAAGTACAAAAAATGTTGAATACTTTAGTGCTTCCACTTAAGTATGGTGCTTAAAGAGCACTTCAACTTCTACTCAAGTCACTTTTTTGATAGAGCACTTGTACTTTTACTTAAGTCTGGGTCTCTACTTTTTACATCTCTGGCTATATGCAGACGGACTTTTAATTTTCAGCCAGGCAGCCCAAGGGCTTCAGGTGAACTGTCTTTCCATTACAAAATTGTCACGTTTAAGATCTGATTTCTTTAAAAATCAGCGATCTTCACTGCCTGTTAGATATAAGATATGAAGTGGGTCTCAGATCAGACAAAAAGGCCCGGCATTAGGTTCCATTTCCCCCATGTCTTCAAAATAGGACAGTTTATTTTACCCTAGTATTTTCAATGGAATTTCTGCACTTCCTTGTTGCTACTGACAGCGCTAGTGGTTACAACGGTCTTTTATCTCGTTTTACGCTTGAACAACTAAACGAATGCTTAAGTCTATTTAACTAAATGTATTGTAATTACATTACAACATCGATGCTGTAAAAACAACCTTGTGAAATTGAAAATAGTCTAAAACTCTAGCTGTGCATAGAGCCCATAGCACAAGAAGTGTCCTGGAATAGAGTATGAACACATTAAGTACATTGTATTTATATTTTGATGTAAGTACATAGACGCTTAATATAAAGTGGGACTGGTTCTTTTGTATTTGTCTCTCTTAATCTCATTTAATTTCACAAAAATGATTTGCATTTATTGTATATTTCCATTTATTTTGTAGTGAGTACATTTCTCCAGTTTTTGAGAGTAACATAATTTCAATTGTCTGTATGTCTGTACCCAGCAGGTACAGGACATCAACATGATGTCAGATTGACGTTGTACCCCAACATCATGGGAACGTTGCATTTAGTTTGGAAATAAAGATCGGGTTGACGTTAGAACCCAATGTCAGGCCGACGTCAATGTCCAACCTCCAACATAAAGCCAACCAAATATCAATGTCTAATGATGTACATGAATAAATTTCAGTATTTGATGTCAATATGACGTTGGTTTAAGACATTGGAATTTGGTCACTTTTCAACACAACCTAAAATCAACTAAATATCAACGTCTAATGATGTTACAGCTTGGCGTTGTGTGGACGTTTCCACTATGACGTCTATCAGACGTTGGATTTTGGTTGCCATACCTGATGAATAAATGTCAGTATTTGTTTTCAATATGATGTTGGTTTAAGACAGGGATGTCAAACTCAATTCCTGGAGGGCCGCAGCCCTGCACAGTTTAGTTCCCACCCTGCTTTAACACACTTACTGGTAGGTTTCAAACAAGCCTGAAGGACTCAATTAGTTTGATCAGGTGTGTTTAATTAGGGTTGGAGCTAAACTGTGCAGGGCTGCGGCTCTCCAGGAATTGAGTTTGACATCCCTGGTTTAAGATGTTGGCTTGACGTTGGATTTTGGTCACTGTCCAACACAACCTAAAATCAACCAAACATCAACGTCATTTAACTTCATAATAGGACTTCAAAATAATGTTGTTCTTAGAGGCTGGCTAGACACTGAATTTTGGTCAAAACCTAAATCTAACCTAATATTAATGTCTTACGACATTGTGTGGCTGCTGGGTAAATGTGTCAGAATTGCTAATAAAGCTGACTTTAACTAATTTGTCCTTGCACATTGAATATTCAACACAACACGATGAAAACCGCCATTAGGAACAGTGTGGCATGTGTGCGTGACAAAGCAAGTGAAAATGTTCTGGTTAGGATACAAACAATGCAGAGATGCATCACTTATTGCTTTATCTCACTAAGCCTGGTTAGCGTTCCTGTAACTCAAGCTGAAAGCACGACGTTATCAAAAGTGTGGTCAGTGGTTTGGACAGGAACCGAGCTTGTGCAAAATTCAAAACTGAAGCATTGGCTATTTTTCAGCTCATGAGTTGTAATTTGAATTTAGCTGGATGAAGCACACAAATAGCACAACTGAAATATTAATAGGAATGAAAGGATTAGGAATTTGCTGAATTGTTATTAAAAACAAATATCAATATTTAGGGAAATTAAGCATTGAACTCATCTAGAGAGTTCAAATTCCAGCTTGTGGGCCTTTGTCCTATCAGATAAAGGCAAAAATGCCAAAATAAATAAATCTTTAAAAATAAACTTGATTCAGTTTATTGTAAATTATACATTTATTTTTATATAATTCTAGTTTAAAGGGGACCTATTATGCTAAAATCCTTTTCATAAGGGATTTAAACACAGTTGTGTGGAGAGAGTCTGTAAATATAACCAGTTTCTAATGGTAAAAAATATATTAATTTTGTTTTTATAATCACGCTTGATAAAAGCAGTCTGCAGAAACACTTTGAATGACATTCTCCATTTGTACGTGTCATCATAGTGGGAAAGCCCCGCCCATTAGTGACAATAGCCCCTTTCACACAGTGATACCGGTAAATATCCAGAAAATTTCTGGAACGACTTTACCGGTAAATTCAAATATGTGCTGTTTACACAGGCAAGGATGTTCTGGAATTTTTCCCGAAGAAGACCATTTCACACATCCATTCCAAAATACCGGTAAATTTTGACATCATTAACTAAAAATAAGCTAAACGGCTGCGCTTTTGTTAAATATGAAGGGGGGGTAGTATTTTTCTTGATGATTTCACTTTTATTTAAAACTTTACCATTCATATAACTGCTCTTGTCCCAGAGACGGACAAATAACTAGAAAAAAAATCTAGGAAAAAATCCGCTAACGTTACAAACGCTAACCGCAGCTAAAAGAGCTTTGTTTACACTAGGGTTGGGTCGATAGATGATGCCATCATCTATCGCCGATGGCTGATAGACATCACGATGCTGAGCCGGCATCGTGATCCTCCGCCCCGCCTCCGTCGCAGCAGCAACCCGCTCGCGAAAAATACACACGCAGGCCCCGTTTACACTAATACGTCTTGGTTTTAAAATAGCATTTTAGAACGAAAACGATCCACGTCCACACTGGCGTTTCATCAAGCGTGTCTGAAAAGATCTCCGTCCATACTATACCGCTGAAAACGCACATCACGTGACCACACACACGCAAGCATGCGCTGCAGCATATGTGCACATCTGAGCTCCAGGCAGTCAGTGGGTGCTTTGAGTACAAAACCCCAGAGAAGGGGTTTTCAAACTTTTAGGACACACGCCCCCCAAGTTTGTCCAAATTCGCTTGCACCCCCCCAGGCACCCCTCCCTCAAGCTAAAATTATAATGCATGTGCAAACATCATTCACATATTATTTGCTGCGTTTAAAGTGCGTAGAATTAATTACATTGAAACATAAATATTCAGCTTACCTGATTCAGTGTGATGGCTGAGTCTTTTTCTGTGAGGACAACATGCTAATCTGTGGTCGGATTCCTGACACGACTAACCGTAAATCCTCTTCCACAGTCAATAGCGAGAGCCATAGCCTACTTGCTTTTGACGTACGTACATACAGAAAATGCTGCTTCGCAAAGCCAAGTTTGCAGAGCTCTGAAGTTGTGGTTGAGTCGAACATTCAGTATGTTTACATGGGCAACAATACTTTAATACGATTTTAATACAATTAAGACAATACTCTGAAGAGTCTACCATGTAAACAGCAATTTTTGATTACCTTAATCTGACTAAAGTCATAATTGAACTACACAGAAATGGAATTAAGACGTAGAGTATGCAGATATTAGTGGCATTACTGAAGTAAACACCGCGATCAAACTATTACCGCCATGTAGGACTTTTCGCCGCATTTTGTGACAAGATCCACAAACACGGCTGTCAGTAAAGGCACACACACACACACACATCACGAAATGCAGAGGTTTTTTCTTTCCATTCGATGTGCGGTAGCAATAAAAAAAACACTCTTCCACCAGTCCTTCATATTCGCGTCAAATACCCCAGTTTGTCACGGGGACATGAATGAAATGTTCATGAGTGAAAGTTAAACTGCCGAACTGCAGTTAAAGTCGAGAAATTGAAGATGAAACACCCAAAATTACATGAGACCCTGTAGGAAACGTGAATAGCCTGGTGACCCAACATTATTCAAAAAGCACTTCACGTAATTGTTGTCTTATTCAGATTAAGGCAAATTACTATTACTGATGTCCATGTAAACGTAGTCAGTATGTCTTTAAAGTAAGTGGAAGATCCAGATGGGCATCCTGCTGATTTGATTCAGAAGGGCACTTTTTGTCACACGGCTCACCGGTTTCACTTTCATTCATTCACCGTCATTAGTTTTTAAAAGCACCCGCTCCATTTTATTTGTATATATTTTACTGGAATGCATAAACTCTACAGGTGCCTGATAGTTAGATATTCCCATATTATTCCCAGTAGTGAGCGCATAAAAATCATCATAATTAACTCAATTAAATTATGCCCCCTTAATAAGTGCTGGTGCCCCCCTGGTGGGGCGTGCCCCACAGTTTGAAAACCTCTGCCCCAGAGAGCAGTGCACGTCGGACAGTTTATCAAGGAGGTACCACTAGATCACGTCTCACTATAGTTGTTAAACGTGATATTTAATTAATCTTGTCTCTATCTAATGACTCTTCAGTCTTTTGAATCTATCAGGTAACGTGTCACAGCATCAGTACACTGCTTTAAACTCTCGCTTTCACGCTTATACTTAATACTTTGAACGAAAACCTCAGATACTGTTGGTTGTGAACCTTTTTTACCAACCAGGTTTGTCGACGCCATTATAACAACACAGATCACTCTGCCTATTCATGCCAGAGTCCCGCTGAAAAAGTGATTGACAGGTGGTAATTTCTGTGTAACTTATCTTTATTTATTTATGATTTGGTTGTTGGTAAAATAAAGACCATGCGGGTCAGGTGGCTACAAATAATTAATTTGATATGAATTAATTAATTATTAATAAATAATTAATTCGCCACCTGATGAAGATGCCATGTTTCACGATGTTTCACAACAGACATCGTACGATGCCAAATTGGTCGACATCGCCCAACACTAGTTTACACAATTGACAACATTACAAATGCTAATGGATAATGTGAACAACATCGATGAAAAGATATGGAGGAACACTTTCGCATATTGAGATGTACGTTTAAATTTCTGCTGCAGCTTGTGAGATACTTGTTAAAATGAAAGACTACCAGTGTTGTAGGATACTCAAAAATGACTCACAGGAGCACTCCGACCAATCAGACGCATTCACAACCACTCTGTTTATGAAAATAAACGGCTTCTGCGTTCACACAGAGCAGCATTCGGAGAAATTACCGGTACTGTTACAACTTCTCTTTCCGGAAAATTGCTGGAACGAATTTGCTGGTATTTTCAAAAAGGGTCTGTTCACACATGATCCCTTTGAAGTCTGTATGTGTGAAAGGGTTTAATCTCTCCCTCATTAGCATACGATGTTAATCCTCTTTTTAAATCTGCCACTATGCTGACACACAGACATTTGTAGCTCCACCCTCTTTTGAAAAGAGCACAATCCATTTGAATTTAAAGCGACAGCCACCAAAATAACACAATTAGGATAAACGTCTAAAAAGGGCAGTCTATAAAACATTATTTGTGTAGTATTTTGAGCTGAAACTTCTCACACAAACTCTAGAGACATCAGAGACTTATTTTACATCGTGTAAACAGAGACATAATAGGTCACTTTTAATGTAAAATGTCTGAAATTGTACCTGCAATTCTAAAATAAGTAATTTTGGATCAATTCGAAAACGAAAAACTCCAAATTCAACCTCGTCTCACAACAAACCTTGATCACTGACACTATTGGTTAAACAGTATTTATTGGATCAATCACTGCTCACCATGCCTTTGTCTGCCAGACATTACTGATGCAATCCTCTGCAGAAAAACCCCATTAAATCAGCTCACGGCATCAATTAAAGACAACAAACCCTGCAAAACAACCATCTCGGTCAAACCCACAAGAGATGATTTCCCAGAATAAGCAATGGATCCAAGCGCATCCTCCACACACAGCCAAATATCATTTCTAATAAGCCTCTGACATTCATAATAAGTATTTGCGCTTGGTTTATGGCGGGTGAAATCAAAGGAGGAGCGTAAACACAGGGTTAACTGGTGTCTGGTGACTCAACACTAACGCCAGCACGGACATACTGTAGGGAGAAATGAAAACGTAGGAGAGAACGAGAGAGACGGGGTGGGAAGGATGGATAATAAAGAGAGGGGGAGGCGGATGAGTGAGACGAAAAAAAAGTGTGACCACTGAGGGACGGTATTAAATGTTTTTTGCTCATTTGTGGCACGCTGCTCACTTGCTGCTCTGCTAATATTGTCAGTTGCTTTGGTTACCTTCATTTCAGCTCATCAACTAGTTGCTCGAATGAAAGGGAAACACATTTGATCAGTAATATAGACAGCACTCACCACTTTTCATTTCTCATCTCAGGAAAGGCAGTCGAGGACTTTAGGACGGTCTTGCTCTGTCTTGGAAAGTTTCTTCACCTAAAAGAACAATTTAGACACTTTACAGGTAAATTACCAAACTTTTATGTTAAATATTTAAGGAAGTTCATGGGTATAAACGTTGCTAATATCAAATAACAAAAGCATATGTGGTTCAAAGATGGAAAATGCTTATATTGGGAAAGAAAATCTTGCATATTTAGAAAAATAATCATTTTATGACACAGCAGAACTTAATTCCTCAGTGCAGCCACAAAATACCAATTATAGTCACTTTAAAGGGTTTAGTCACTTTATAGTCACTTAAAAAATAATTATGCCCCTTTTTACAAGATGTAAAACAAGTCTCTGATTTCCCTAAAGTGTTCATGTAAAGTTCCAGCTCAAAATACCAAACAAAACTGCCCACTTTTAGGCTTTGATCCAAATTGAGCCATTTTGGTGACTTATTCATTCATTCATTTTCTTGTCGGCTTAGTCCCTTTATTAATCCGGGGTCGCCACAGCGGAATGAACCGCCATTTTATCCAGCACGATTTTACGCAGCGGATGCCCTTCCAGCCGCAACCCATCTCTGGGAACATCCACACACTCATTCACACTCATACACTACGGACAATTTAGCTTACCCAATTCACCTGTACCGCATGTCTTTGGACTGTGGGGGAAACCGGAGCACCCGGAGGAAACCCACGCGAATGCAGGGAGACTCTTTAAATTTAAATGAGATTGTGCTCTTTTCAAAAGAGGGCGGAGCTACAAATGCCTATGTGTCAGCATAGTGGCACATAGATATTTACATTAGATGTCACCAATGCTATCATTGTCTATTGGAAGGAATGCGTCAATAGAGCCGCCATTTTAATACAGAGTAGCACTCCTTTGAAATGAATGTGGTGCAAATAAGGCCCCGTTTACACTAGTACGCTTTGGTTTTAAAACGTCGTTTTAGAATGAAAACGATCCGCGTCCACGCTAGCGTTTCACCCAGCGTTTCTGAACAGCTCTCAGTCTACATTAAAACGGTGAAAACGCACATCACGTGACCCCACACACACTCTCTGGCATGCATTGCAGCGTGCTTTGAGCGCATACCCATATGAGAGCTGGGCACGTCGGACTCTTCATCAAGGATCTCCCGCTGGATCTAATCTCACTATATTTGTTAAACGTGATATTTAATTCATCTTGTTGTCTATATCTAACTACATATTCCCCAATTTTGGTCTTTTGAATCTATTACTTGTGCTCAGGTAACGTGTTTTGGCTGAGCGCAAAGATAAGTTATGTTAATATCTTAATAATGTACATACAATTCTGCACATCTGACTGATTGCTCGCCTTTATTTTCTTTATTGTATAAACTTATTGGACGTTATACTTTTATAATGGTCATTATTAATTATTAAAACTGATATTCAACGTAAGAGAGGGTATGTTTCGTATTTTCAATGAAAATGAAAGAAGGCAGTAATGTTATAGGCTTCGTTTTGTTATAAATATGCATGAAGATGACGCTCATATTATGAAGCCACCTGACGCTTCAACATTTTTGATGTCTGTTAAGTTGCTAATAACATCAAAATGAAAATAGGCAGTTCCTCACATCATGTTTTCATTTTATTGTTAAGATAGTGAAACAGCATAGCCAGGGTGATGTGATTGACTTTATAAAATACACGCTCGGGAGTTTGTTTTCCTTATCAATTTGCGAAGTCTGAACTTACAAGGAGAGGATGCAGGACTGAACTGTGTGTAGGCTATTTAATATTGAGGGAAAAGCCCCAATCAGAGAGGTGAATGTCTGCAGCCCCGCCTCCGTTTTCAGATGTCTCCGTTTACCCCCATCCACACTGAGACGGAGCAGCAGCATTTCAGAATGAAAACGGCCTCTCCAGCGTTTTCAAAACGCTCCGTTTCGAAAGCTCAAAAACTCCGGCGTAGTGTAAACGGATGGCGTAACCGTAGCAAAACTTATGTAAACTAAAACGTATTAGTGTAAACGGGGCCTAAGGTGCAGTGGAGGACTGGTTATCCAGAGCCAGAGATATATACACATATATCTATGATCGGGAGGTTTCCCGGTGGTCAAGTTTCTGGCACCGCAGCATCTTGTTGTCATATTTCATTTACATTGTTTGCTTATTTTATTCAACAAAACTAGCTTAAGCCTGGCATTTAGTGCAAGTTGGTGCTACTTTGCCTTATGGTCAGTGCAGTAAGTGACTGTATTATCATCAATACTTGTTGAGCACAAAAGTTCGTAACATACAAAAATGTAAAAAATTAAATCTTACCTATGAAATGTTCTACCTTTATGCTTTGTTTTCTTTGTTCTCTCGTTACTACACCCGTACACATCGCTAAAGTCCAGCATCTTCACATTGGCTTTAGTCTTGACTAGCGCGGTTGAATGACATTTGTCCTGGGAGCACTGTACAAATGTGGCGGTGGTGTTGACGCATGTTCAGAGTCTGTATGCGATATCTAGTGTATATATCTATGATAGCGGCAGATTCAATAACAAGACTATTGTCCTTGAGAGAGAGATCATCACTAGTGGCGGGGCTTTCCCCCCAACTGATAACATGGAGAATGTCAATCAAATTGTTTTTATCAAGTGTGATCATGAAAAATAAAATAAATTAATTTTTACCATTAGAAGCTGCTTATATTCACAGACGGTCACCACACAACAGTGTTTAAACCCCTTATATAAGTGACTTTTTCATAATAGGTCCCCTTTAAATCTATATAGTTATCCATTGTCCTTCAACACACTAGGTTTTATCTTTAAAAATAGTAGCACATTTAGTATAAGCACTAGTACAGGTCAGAATAAGTTTGCTGTTTTATTTTTACATAAATAAATATGACAATTGAAAATGATCTTTTTTTTTTCCATAAAAGTTGCTCGAAATATTAAAGCAGACACTTTACTTGCAATTAATATGCTTTCCATGTTTATTTAATCACTTTGACCTATAAACTGCTAATGTAATTCTCAAGCGTTTAAACAAAATGATTATGCAAATCAACAGCCAAAGTGGATTTTTTGGGTTCAATTGGCACACTTAAATCATGTTTTATGCAGAACCAGTTAAATGCATTTTTCTTTTCTCCAGAAAACGAACTTAATAGGACATTTCATCTGATAACAGTTTTTTCTTCTCGAGTAGATATACAATAGGTACAGAGAGTATTCAGACCCATTTAAATTTTTTCACTCTTTGTTAGTTTGCAGCCATTTGCTAAAATCATTCAACTTAATTTTTTCCTCATTAATGTACACAGAAACACAGAATTGTTGACGTTTTTGCAGATTTATATAAAAAAAAAACTGAAATATCACATGGTCCTATAGTATTCAGACCCTTTGCTCAGTATTTAGTAGAAAAACCTTTTTTATCTAATACAGCCATGAGTCTTCTTGAGAAAGATGAAACAAGTTTTTCACACCTGGATTTGGGGATCCTCTGCCATTCCTCCTCCTTGAAGATCCTCTCCAGGGGGGTATTCCAGAAAGCTGGGTTAATTTACCATCTGCTAAACCCTGAACTCTCGGTTGATTAACCCAAAACCTGCTTACCGTGAGTATGTCAGTTCCAAAACAGCTGATGAGAGTTAGTTCAATCAACCTCCTGAAGATAACCGCGGGTTAATGCGCGCGCACGGCGCTTACCTGAAGGCATTTTCAGTAGATCGCCGAATTCACGAGTCACCATAGAAAGTCACGGTGAGAAAAAAGGGCAACGCACTTTACAGAGGGGGAGTTGGAGGTTTTAATGCTGGTGTATGAGGAATTAAGGCCGATTATAAAGAAAAAGCAATACACATCTGCATCAACGAAGGAAATAAATATAAGATAATAAATAGATAAAAAATAATAATGATAAGAGAAAATTCATTAGTTTAATAAATGACACATGCCACCCTCCCTTTATTGTAATGAAAAATTAAATGTAGGCTAACTTTAACATCCTTTTTGTGTATGTTGTGTAACCATTCATGCATTTAATTGTCCTGCCATTATTTTCTTAAGGCCACAATAATAGTGTATTGACTATAAGGCTTACAGAAATTGTAATCCTTCTGGAGCTAGAATAACTCTGTCCAAAGTCAAAATTAAACACAGACACATTCTTTTAAAAGGTAATATTTAATTACTGGAGCTGTATTAAACACTCTAGAATATTCTTTCTGTCTTGTAGCTAATAGAAAGGAGGCTGAGGAGAAGTGGTTAATTTATTTGACTTTAAACCACACAATCTGTCACAGTTGTAAGTGATTGTTGTCAGGTAAATTTAGATTCTTTGTATGTTTTTTGTTTTGCATGCAGACGAAGTTCCTTCTGCCTTAACTAACAAACAGTGTAAGAATTTGTCTGCACTTTTCCATATTTGAATTTCACTATTGTATCACAAAACAATCTGTTATTTATTTTATTTTTAAAGTAGCTGTATAAGGTCCATCTTCAAAGACAAATAAAGTCACATGAGCATCACCTTAAAGTGAGAAATGTACAGGAAAAAAATGTTACATGTTGAAAGGTGTGTGTGTGTATAAAGCAATGTAAAAATCTAATCAATAATTTTATTTCAGGAAATAAAGAAATTAACAGTGCTTCAGACCAAACTATTTAATTAATTTGACAAATAATTTCTCTTAGAACTCTTCCATCTCATTGGTCTGCTTGGGTCATTGAGGGTTCCTCTGGGTCAGGCTGAGTGCAGGGTAGGGTGTCATCATATACAAAAAGGGTATCCTCTGTCCTCCAGCAAGTAACCAATGTAATGCCTAGTAATGATTGAGGTGTATAATACAAATATAGCAAATAAAATAAAAAAACATTGTGTAAATCAAATGTATCCTGTTGTAATGTGTGTCATAATGAAGACTCCCTGAAAATTCTGGTATCATGTACAGACCCTGGACATTTAGCCTCAACCAGGTGATGAGGTGGGGTCATCACATATGAACTATTGTGGAAGCAGTAATGAGTTTAATAGTTGTAACACCAACAGATTAAGGACAGAAAATTAAGTTGTTAATATTAAAAATGATAAAAATGTTTCATATTATCAGTGTCCTTTATTGACTGATGGAAAGAGGCTGCAATTAATAAACCCAATAGCATTTGGAAACCCTGAAAAAATTTATATTAAAAAAATGTATCAAGGGTGTGTGTGTGCAGTGTGAATAGATGTATACATATGAACGACTACATCTTTAAATATGGATATATTTTCATAGAAAAGACAAAGCTGCCACTTCTTATAATATTATATATAGGCCACAGAAAAAAAGTGAGGGGTGCAGAGAGAGAGAGAGGAAGAAAAAAAAAAATCTCTACATGAGATTCGAACTCACTCTGCTGTGAGCACCGATGTACTTTAGGGGCGTACTGACCACTACACTATTGCCACGCTCTAAAACATTTGAGTAAGGATACTCAATAGTTTATGGCCGATGAACTGTACAAAAGTGTATAAAATAGTTCAGTGCCAGGCATACTGTACAGATGGACGCGCTATTGCCACATTGTACAGTAAAATACCCTGACGCAAAAAACAAAGAGCTGCACTGAGCGGTATGTTAACCATGGTAAGCGCAGATCTGTGTAGCGATTTGTCACGTTTGATTTGAAAAGGTTTGTTAAATACATTAATGATTCTTTCGAAAAACGACAACGCTCATTCAAATATTTATTTGGTTATGAAAAGAACTATGCACTTACAACCCTCTCACGATGAAAAAACTGTATATCTGTGCTTCTACGTCCATCAAAATTTTCATCTAAAGAGCATGCAATGCTCAGTAAACTCTCTGAAACAGACTAACTCTGGAACATAACCTGCTACCCAGCAGGTTATCTTCAGAGAGTAAGTTGCTATGACTACTTACCATACCCCAGAAGTTACCTCCGATTTTGGAACCAAATCTGAGGTTATCCACTTACTTACTCTCAAACTTACCCGGGTATGTCACATAACCTGCTTTCTGGAATACCCCCCAGTTCTGTCAGGTTGGATGATAAACGTTGCTGGACAGCCAATTTTTAGGTCTCTCCAAAGATGCTCAATTTGGTTTAGGTCAGGGCTCTGGCTGGACCGTTCAAGAACAGTCACAGAGTTGTTGTGAAGTCACTCCATTATTTTAGCTGTGTGCTTAGGGTCATTGTGTTGTTAAAAGGTCCTTATCACTCTGGAGAAGGTTTTCATCCAGGATATCCCTGTACTTGACTGCATTCATCTTCCCCTTGATTGCAACCAGTCGTCCTGTCCCTGCAGTTGAAAAACACCCCCACAGCGTGATGCTTCACTGTTGGAACTGCAGGTGATGAGCAGTGCCTGGTTTTCTCCACACATACCGCTTAGAATTAAGACCAAAAAGTTTTATTTTGGTTTCATCAAACCATAGAATTTTATTTCTCACCATCTTGGAGTCCTTTTGGCAGGCTTTCATGTGTCTTGCACTGAGGAGAGGCTTCTGTCGGGTCACTCTGCCATAAATCCACATCTGGTGGAGGGCTGCAGTAATGGTTGACTTTTTACAACTTTCTCCCATCTTCCGACTGCATCTATGGAGTAATCTTTGGGTTCTTCTTTACCTCTCTCACCAAGGCACCTTAAGTGCAGCAGATTTTTTTGTAACTATTGCAAGATCTGTGCTTTGCCACAATTCTGCCTCTGAGCTCTTCAGGCAGTTCCTTTGACCTCATGATTCCCATTTGCTCTGACATGCATTGTGAGGTCTTAAATAGACAGGTGTGTGGCTTTGAGATGGATCAATGCCTTAATTTGAGTCCAGCTGTGTTAGATTATACTGATTGGACTTGATTAGGAAAGCCACACACCTGTCTATAGACTATAAGACTTTACAGTTTACAATGCATGTCAGAGCAATTGAGATTCATGAGGTCAAAGGAATTGCCTGAAGAGCTCAGAGACAGAATTGTGGCAAGGCACAGATCTGGCCAAGGTTACAAAAAATGTTCTGCACTTAAGGTTCCTAAGAGCACAGTCCATAATCCCTAAATGGAAGACATTTGGGACGACCAGAACCCTTCCTTCCAAACTGAGCTATCGGGGGAGAAGAGCCTTGTTGAGAGAGGTAAAGAAGAACCCAGAGGTTACTGTGGCTGAGCTCCAGAGATGCAGTCTAGAGATGGGAGAACGTTGTAGAAAGTCAACCATCACTTCAGCCCTCCACTAGACAGAAGCCTCTCCTTAAGGCTGATTTATACTTCTGCGTTAAGCGCATGCGTATGCTACAGCACAGCCTACGCGTGGACGCATAGGTACGCTGACGCACACCTCTCACAAAAGGTAACTACACGTCGCAACGATGCGTAGCGCAAGCTCTGTGATTGGTCGGCTTGGTAGCATTGACGAGTGTGGGCGGAGGTGAGAGCCGCGTGAGCCAGATGCAGCGAGTGTTTACAATTCAATTCAATTCATCTTTATTTGTATAGCGCTTTTACAATGTAGATTGTAAGATGTAGATTGTAGATTGAATGTACAATGTAGCAGCTTCACATAGAAGATTATAGTGTATTGAAACAGTGTCAGTTCAGTTTTCAGAGATTAAGTTCAGTTTAGTTTAGCTCAGTTCAGTGTGGGGTAAAATTCACTACTGAGAGTCCAAACACTGCTGAGCAAATCCATCGATGTGCAGCTCTACAGATCCCAAACCATGCAAGCCAGTGGCGACAGCGGCGAGGAAAAAACTTCACCAATTGGCGAAAGTGAAGAATGTAAAAAACCTCGAGAGAAACCAGGCTCAGTTGGGCACGACCATTTCTCCTATGGCCAAAAATCTTGTGCAGAGCTGCAGTCTAGGTGCAGGAAGCTGGACCTCAGCGAAGACTTGTCTGTCGTTGGAGCATCACAGCAATCAGTCTCATGCTCTCCACTCTTCCATGATCACCACAGCAGCTGCTCAGGATACGGCCTGGTCCAGGAATATGAAAACCTTAGGATCATCTCGTCGTTGGTCTTGGATCGCATCAGTGGCACTGCATAGTCTGAGGGCCTTGGGATGAGTACCCCCAGGTGGAAATACAGAATAAGGAGAATAATTAGTGTAGCTGCTGTTCATAGTGTATATAAACGAGAACCAAAATCATGTGTGGGGCACACTTATGCGTCATACCACTATGTACTGCACTGAGTGATTGCTTTGCTAAAAAGATAGGTCTTTAATTTAGTTTTGAACTGCGAGAGTGTGTCTGAGCCTCGGACATTATCAGGGAGGCTATTCCAGAGTTTAGGGGCCATAAATGAGAAGGCTCGACCTCCTTTACTCGACTTTGATATCCTAGGTACTACCAGAAGCCTTGAGTTTTGAGATCGTAAAGAGCGGGTTGGGTTTTAGCGAGACAGGAGGTTGGTTAGATAAACAGAAGCTAGATTATTTAAGGCTTTATAGGTAAGAAGCAATATTTTATATTCAATGCGAAACTTAACAGGCAGCCAGTTACAAGTGTAGAGTCTCGTGAAGGAGCTCTGGATGCAGACTGTTGTTTTGTGTTTACCTTATAATTAAAGTTGTTGCACGTCCGTCGATTCCAGCCTCAAAATGAGCGAGTTCAAAATGAGCCACTTGTACATTAAAGTACAACACAAACAGCACGCAGAAGTATAAATGCTTGGTTACACGCATTCCATGCGCCATGGGTTACGCCAATCACTTGACTCGACTGAAGTATAAACCAGGCTTTAGTGCAAGACACGAAAGCCTGCCAAAAGGACTCCAAGACGGTGAGAAATAAGATTCTCTTTTTTGATGAGACCAAGATAAACTTTTTGGCCTTAATTCTAAGCAGTTTGTGTGGAGAAAACCAGGCACTGCTCATCACCTGCAGTCCCAACAGTGAAGCGTCATGCTGTTGGGGTGTTTTTCAGCTGCAGGGACAGGACGACTGGTTGCAATCAAGGGGAAGATGAATGCAGCCAAGTGCAGGGATATCCTGGATGAAAATCTTCTCCAGAGTGCTCAGGACTTCAGACTGGGCTGAATGTTTTCCTTCCAACAACACAATGACCCTTAGCACACAGCTAAAATAATGAAGGAGTGACTTCACAACAACTCTGTGACTGTTCTTGAATGGTCCAGCCAGAGCCCTGACTTAAACCAAATTGAGCATCTCTGGAGAGACCTAAAAATGGCTGTCCATCAATGTTTACCATCCAACCTGACAGAACTGGAGAAGATCTGCAAGGAGGACTAATGGCAGAGGATCCCTAAATCCAGGTGTGAAAAACTTGTTGCATCTTCCCCAAAAAGACTCATGGCTGTATTAGATCAAAAGGGTGCTTCTACTAAATATTAAGCAAAGGGTCTGACTACTATAGGACCATGTGATATTTTAGTTTTTCATTTTTAATACATCTGCAAAAATGTCAACAATTCTGTGTTTTTCTGCCAATATGGGGTGCTGTGTGTAATGAGGAAATAAAACTTTTACATTTTACCAAATGGCTGCAATATAACAAAGAGTGAAAAAATTAGAGTGGTCTGAATACTTTCCAGACCCACGGTACGCTGAAAAAAAAATGATACATTGGATTTACAAAATGTTTAATTTAAAACAATTTATAAGGGCTGAATATAAACAAACAAATTAAATGTAAAAATATTCAACTTAATTTGTTTGTTTAAATTCAGCCTATATAAATTGTTTGCAACCACTTACCTTAAAAATGTAGTAAATCCAATGAATATTTTTTTCAGTTCACCTTGATTTACCAAGACAAATATTAAGTTAATCTTATTTTGTATTTTGACACATAAAACACACAAACATCTAAAAAAAAGTGACACAACTTACCATTTTCTCAGTTCCCACCACACTTGAGGACATGTCTTAATGGGTGGACAGGACATTATAAAGACTACACACTTTCCTGCACACTAATGTGTTGCATTTCCAGGAAGGGCTGATGATATTCCTGGGAAGCTGGAGATATGAATGTTATTACTGGATTTACTGAGAAAAAAATTCTCAATAAATTTCAGTCGGTCTAAATAGCTCACGTACAACCTCTTCCGTCCTGACAACACTATTTCTTCAGTTCATTACTATTCCTTCCTTTCTCAAAGCATTGTACGCTGAGGAAGACCCCAGGGGGCTCTGCTGAATGAAGACTCGTGTGAATGAGAGAGCAGCTGAGGAGGAAAAAGAAAAGATTACTGACATGGTTTTGAGGAAAATATAGCAGAATGTCACTTTTAAGCTGCTGGAAAGTCAAATATGATGCATGGGCGAATGCTTTAAAGTCAAGAGCTGATAAGCCCTACCTTGTGAATTATGCAATGTGGGTTCAAGAGCTGAGACTGAAGCATTTGCAATTCTTTCAGATAATATGCTGCAAATAATAATCTGCACAGAAGGCAGCCATTCTCACGGAAAATGGAGAAAATATGCTCCGTGACATTGACATTGCTAATCCGTGTGGTACACTTTCTTCTGCGTAACTGTCAGGGTGAATGTTCAAGTTGCTTTTCTTGCATTCAACGAAGTTGTAAGGGTAATGTGAAACTATACATTTATATTTATATAAATAGTAGCGAGCAATACATCGGTCCTATATATGTATTCATAGCTAATTTATACAACCCCAAATCAGAAAAAGTTGTGCTTCTCTATGTATATGTATGTATATTTCAGCATTAATGGTGCCATCACAGAAGCACAAGTTAACTTTGCCAAGGGCATTGACACAACCACATACCATGACCATACCTGTCAACACTGGGATGTGAAAATAAGATTCAAGACAAGACAAAATATTTCTAAATATGATCATCTGGAGCCGTTTCATAAATAAACTGTTTAAACGGTCAGTAATACGTTATTATTATTTACAAAAGATATAATAAACAGTATAGAAAAAGCTAAAACGGGTTGTGTATAGGGAGGATCGGCTCTTTAATGTTCACAGAAAGATAAAAAATATGGGAGAAATACGGGAAATTAACTTCATGGGACAGAACTGTAAAATACGGGAGAATCCCTGGGACAAATGGGAGGGTTGACAGGTATGACCATAACAGACCCTGCTTTTGGACTTGTTGCTGGTAATGTTGTGGAAAAAAGATTCTAGTCTGCAAAATATTTTCTAAGTTTCTAAGTCAAAGTCTTCAAAATTTTGTCTTAATGCTCCACCCAAATTTACACATTACACACGACCCTTAGCCTCTCCTGTAATAGGATCTCAAATCTCTCAGGTGTCCACTACCAATAGAAACTCAGGGTTTTTTATGGATCCTACCCATAAAAAGTTAAGGGCTTTCCTTCCTACTTCAAATGTGATGACTCAACAATATATCTTGTTCACTGTCCACTGAGCTGTCAACTGTAAGTTCAGATGAAGTTCATGAGTACTCATAATTTTTGGTGAGTGTGAGTGTGGGCGCACATGCAGGTGTGCCTTATCATGAGTTACAGAACAGAATACAGGTGCCCTTATGGCCTTGCTTCCATAAATCTACTCTCATTGTGACATTTCATCTTGCTCTTCTAATTTCTCCTCTCATCCCTGACTGCATTTGCACAAAGTGACTTCTTTTATTTACCAAAGCACACATAAATGATAATAATGCCACAGGTATGGGTAATAATACAGTTATAATACTGAAATCACTCAAATAAGCATATAAATGAGAGTAATAAATTCATCAGAAATTCATCAAGACACAATGAATTCCCCATCAGTAACAGTATGGATGACCTTTTTTTTTTCTTTGGTCGAGAGCACAATGTCCATTTCTCCCCAAAATACCTCAAATGCTGATTCATGTGACCACAGTACATGTATCCACTGTGTGATGGTCCATCCCAGATGCCTCAGAGCCCAGATAAGTTGACGGGGCTTCTGGACACTGTTGACATAGGGCTTCCTTTTAGCACAGATTTCACTGGCATTTGTGGATGTAACTATGTATTGTGGTACCTGACAAAGGTTTGCCGCAGTAGTCCTGAGCCCATGTGGTGTTATCGCTTGCAGACGAATGACGATTCTTGATGCAGTGATGCTTGAGGGATTGGAGATCACGGTTGTTCAGCTTAGGCTGGTGTCTTTTGCACACTGAAATTCCTCCAGATTCCTTGAATCTTTTAATGATGTTATGCACTGTTGAAGGTGAAATATCCAAATGTCTTTGAGGAACATTGTTTTTAAACATTTCAATTATTTTCTCACGTATTTGTTGGCAAACTGGTGATCCTTGGCCCATCTTTGCTTGGTTTCTTGGTTGCTGCTTTTGTACCAAATCATAATTACAATCACCTGTTGACATCACCTGTTTCAAATCAGGAGATGTGTATAATGTGGACAGTAAATATAGTTTACCTACAGATATACAGTATATAGTGTCCTTTCTAAAAAGGTGAGTTCTTTGTGTATAATACATTTTCATTGAAGTGTATTTGTTTTTACAACACCACACACATATTAAACTGCTTTGTTGTGATTGTTCTCAAGTTTTCTGAAATAATCAGACCTCTTTTCAGCACTTGCCAGAGAGAAAAAGTTTTATGTTTCATTCTCTGCTCTGTTGAATCTCATACTGCCATAATGTTTAGATCTGAAACAAAACTCAGTTTCACTTCCTTTCTAAAGAGATAGCTTATGATTACAATTTGAAGGCAGCATGCAAATGTCTTTCGCTGCCTTTAATATCCCACAATCCTGAGCATTTCATTTTCTGACAGCTGAGCTAAAAACAAAAAATAAATTGTGCGTGATTAAATCATTATGCTGTCTCCGAAGTCTGTCTGAAATCAGTTTTACATGCTGCCGCACTGCAGAAACGCTGCCTCCAGAGTCACTGCCTGATTGGGCAGCGAGGCAGCAATTCAGCGTTTTATTTAATCTGCTGTTTCCTCCCTGAAATATATGATTTCACTGCATTATATAAGCGTGTTTGGAATCATTATCATGCTGAAAAATAAAACCACTGCTTACCAGAAGGAATGGCTTAATAGATCAAAACATGCTTTTTCAGCAATCATGACTCCATCAATACAGACAATTTTGCCACTAGCAGAAATGCAGCTCGATCCAAAACAAAAACTCCAGCATGTTTATATACAGATGTGTGTGCATCATAGCATTTATCTAGCACAAAAGCAACAATAAAAAAAAATTGACGGCATTTGACTCAACTCAGCTCTGTTTAACTGAGTATGCAAATGACTGAGTTATATACTGTATAGTATAGTGGTGGGCAGAAGTATTTAATTAAGTGTCACATTATCTGATTAGGTGATAAATGGCCTACTGTTTCTTGGTTCAAGAGTTTGCTCATTTGAATTGAGAAAACTCTCTCAATATCCATTTATGACCACAATTTAGCCATAATATCCTTCATTAAAGGGTTAGTTCACCCCAAAATTAAAGCTTACTCACTTATTACTCACCCTCAGTTGGTTCCAAACCTTTTTGATTGTCTTTATTCTCTTGTAAAGCAGTAACCATTGCTTTTCATAGTAGGAAAAACAAATAAAACATGCAAATAAAACACGAAAGTGAACGTGTTACAGGTGTCCAGCATTTCTTAAAGTATGTTCTTTTGTGTTCAACAGAAGAAACCAATTCAATTTTGGGTGAACTATCCCTTTAAGGCAAATATTTGACAAAATCATGGTGTTCATTGCATGGTGTTCATTGGAGCTGCTGCCTCCCAGACACCAATATTTTAACAATTTATAAAGGATGAATCACTGTCTGACCATCTGAGATTAGGCATGGATTGTCAATTGTATTTCAGCATACTGTGAGCATGTATTAGCACCATTTGTTGTTTGAATTTGGTATCTGATAGAGCGTTTAAACCAGAAACTGAGATGCCTGATGTCAAAATAAAAAGCAGATTTTGCACCATAATTGTTGTTTATATTAAAAGATTATTTTGGATATCACCAAAAATACATTCGGTCTTGAGAAGGTGGCCTGTGGGGACTCAAATGAATAACTGAATTGCTGTTTTGTTCAATAAAAACACCTACATGCACTGCTATTTCCACACACAAAAAAAAAAGTAGCTGGGAATGTGGCAACAACATGATTATCTACACTCATGACCGATCATCAAATTGTCAATCAATTGCCCTGTGGAGAAAATGTAAGGAGCTTTTACTTCCAGAACCAGACTGTTGTGCTCTACTAAAACTGCTTTGTATTATTTATGGTAATGTAAGTGATTGCAATGCATTCTGAGACTTGAGGCGGCATCTTATACACTGAAAATAAAATGATTCATTGGATTTGCTTAATTTTTTTTAAGGTAAGTGGTTGCAAACAATTTATATTGGCTGAATTTAAACAAACAAATTATGTTGAACATTACTAAATTGTGTGTGTTTGTTTAAATTCAACCCATATACATTGTTTGCAACTATTTACCTTAAAAAATTGAGTAAATGAAATGAATAAATTATTTTAGTACCTGTAAGAAAGCGAACATGTCTCTCGAACATTGTTTTTCGACTTTCTTGTCTTTCTATTTCGAATGGGAGTATCATTAATGTTTTCGGACGAGTCAGTGACATAAAAGATGAAGATACAAGACTATAAACTTACAGATTTATTGAAAGAAAGAACTACAATCCCATGAATCGTTGTGACCTGTAGTCAAATTAAAAACAAAGAAATGTAAAACCCTAAGGCTACCTGATGATTTAACCAAAAACTGAAACATTTTTCCATTGAGGATTGCAGAAGTTTCACGTCTACAAGACAATGTTTTCAAAACACTCCAAACATGCTTATATAATGAGGTGAAATCATATATTTTAGGGAGGAAACAGAAGATTAAATAAAATGCTCAATTGCTGCCTCGCTGCTCACTCAGACAGTGACTCTGAAGGCAGTGTTTCTGATTTCAGACAGACTTCTGAGACAGCATACTGATTTAACCATGTACAACTTTATTTTTTCAGCTCAGCTGTTAGAAATGGAATGCACAATATTGTAGGATATCGAAGGCAGCGAAGGATACATCTATGCTGCCTTCAAAATGTGATCATAAGAAGGTATCTCTTGAGACAGGAAGTGAAAAAGAATTTGGTTCCAGATGTGCCTTACTGTCTCCTACCTTAGAAAACTGCCTTCAAATGCAGCATTTTAAAGCTTTCAAATGCAGCCAGACAGTCATGAAATGGCCTCCACAGAGTCCAGACCTGAATATTATAGAGGCAGTATGACATTTACAAAAAACGCTGCATTACGTATGTCAGGTCAGTATTTCATGCCGTCACCTTGTTAGAAAACAGTGCCTGTAGTGAAGTGGTGCCAGTGGTGCCTTGGAAAACTGCCTCCAAAGGCTGCATTTTAGAGCTTTCAAACGCAGCCAGAAAGTCATGAAATGGCCTCCACAGAGTCCAGACCTGAATACTATAGAGGCAGTATTACATTTACAAAAAAACGCTGCATTACGTATGTCAGGTCAGTATTTCATGCCAGCACCTTGTTAGAAAAGAGTGCCTGTAGTGAAGTGGTGCCATTGGTGCCTTGGAAAACGGCCTCCAAAGGCTGCATTTTAGAGATGCTGTCACCCTTTAGTAAACAGTGCCTGTAGTGAAGTGGTGCCATTGGTACAGGTGTGTATATAGAATACGCCGTGTGTTTAAGATGTGTCTCCGCTTGTTAGTTGTAATATGAAGTAAATCCATATTTTGGTGATGTGTTAGTAAACACTTCAGCAACAACTACGACACTACCATGTACTACCATGTTTTTTCACGCTTGCCTTTAATCCACACCTTCCTAACACATACCATGCACCAGGGGCGCCGCTAAGGGGGGAAAGCTAGGATGATTCTAAGGGCTCACATCATTTTGGGGCCCCCAGAAATCCTATTAGGGGGCCCAATCAACACTACCACCCTCCCACCTCGCTCTTCACTTTCATCCGCGACCCCTAACACTACACCACCACCCCTCCCACCCCCTCTTCACTTTTGTCAGCGACCCCCAACACAACACTTAACTTCCAATCCCTCTAATATTTAATATTAGTTAATATTAGGGGGCCCAATCAACACTCCCACACTGGAATATTGAGTAAGAAGGCGGGGCTTTCTTTTGCACATCATTCCCTCATAGCAAACTAATGGTAAGAGGGGCGTGGCTAAGAATATTGTGGCTGAAGCTCAGACTTTCATTGAAGATTACCAAAACAGTGGATTACTAGCATGGATGAATCGATCACCTAAAGAACAACGTGCGCTAGCTAAATACATTCATTCATTCATTTTCTTGTCGGCTTTGTCCCTTGCGGGGTCGCCACAGTGGAATGAACCGCCAACTTATCCAGCACGATTTTACGCAGCGGATGCCCTTCCAGCCACAACCCATCTCTGGGAACTTCCACACACACATTCACACTCATACACTATGGACAATTTAGCTTACCCAATTCACCTGTACTGCATGTCTTTGGACTGTGGGGGAAACCGGAGCACCCGGAGGAAACCCACGCGAACCCAGGGAGAACATGCAAACTCCACACAGAAACGCCAACTGACCCAGCCCAGCCGAGGTTCGAACCTGCGACCCAGCGACGTTCTTGCTGTGAGGCAACAGCACTACCTACTGCGCCACTGGGTTGCCCGCTAGCTAAATAAATTTAGTAAATTTTGATCTCACAAGGACTTTGGGGGACTACAACAGCAATACAATCAATTTTCCAGTGAGAAACTTATAACCATTTTACTCTGTAACGCACACACATAACCCAAACTACGCTGCCTATTTAGGGCATACCTGAACGTATCCTGATTAAGCTCTCTCAGATTCCCTCATCTGTTGTTTTTCCACTTCTCTGTGTGTTTCTCAGTGATGTAGTCTCTCATTGGCGGGTGAGTCAGTGACATCAGCGCGGAGTGGGTGCGGGCTGGAGGTGGACGCTCACCCACGGCCCGCTGTGTGATCCCAGCGCCACCTGTCTCCCAGTCTGGAGCAGCTTGTGCCTCCTGCCTGTGGGCTACCGGCCCCGAACGGCCCTGCGGAGCCTCCTCCATCGCTCATTTTCACATGCACAGCGTGAACATGACACAAATAAACATTCCTAGTGCTCTAAAAATGAAGTTTGCATTACATAGAGGAACATGTTTTGCATGCATACCTTTCTAAAGCATTGCACGTGGAGGGTTTCGTCCAATATGCTCAATTTTAGCATTGCAATGGTCCATCGATGGGTTGGCGGTGACAGCTTTGTGCTCCTCGGCTGTGTGAAAAAGCTCTAAAAAGTGAGATGAAATCAATGAGAAGTACCTTCTTTGTTTTATACTTGTGGTGAGTCAGAGGTTTGAACAGTCAGAGATTAACTAACAACCTATTCCCGACCACACAACCAATTGGCATTTTACACCACATAAACATGGCAGGTGGGAAAAGCAATGACTAATCTCTTCTCTTCTGGAAACATTTCAAGTATACATTGGTATTTTTGACAAAGAACTAGTCAATATGAGTTATTTTTTTAGTTTATTTTATGTTATGACTACCCTTGAGTCTTTATAAGAGCTCAGATTTTTGTTGTTGTATATGACTCAGTTTGTACAAAAACAGTTCTTGGGTGATATACAGTTGAAACCAGTTTACATAAACTCTAAAAAAAAAAAAAAAGGAACAAAATCATTTTTAAAAAATGTCTGATGGTAAATCATATTAACGTTTACTATTTTAGGTCCGCTAAATCATTTACATTTGCTAAATGCCAGAATAATGAGAGAATTTGTTTTTTGAGAATTTTTTATTAATTTTTAGACAGTCAAAAGTTTACAAACATTTCCTTGGTATTTTTTTTAGCTTTGCTTTTAAACTGTTTAACTTTGGTCAAATGTTTTGGGTATCCTTCCACAAGCTTCTCACAATAGTTTGCAGGAATTTTGGCCCATTCCTCCTGAAAGAATTGGTGTAACTGAGGCCCCGTTTACACTAATGCGTTTTCGTTTTGAAACGGCGTTTTAGATCAAAAACGATCCGCATCCACACTAGCGTTTCATCTAGCGTTTCTAAACTTATCTCCGTCCACACTACTCCACCAAAAACGTATATCACGTGACCATTCGCGCACTCTGGGCATGCTCGTCCAAGTATAAACAGGAAGCATGTGTCTTGCTCGGCATTTGGTTATTGTTAGTCAACAAACGCTGGTTGAACGATGAACGCGAGCGATTAGCGAGTGCTCGAACAATAGCTTGCCTCTTGCGAATATATGCAGCTGCTGTAGTAAATAGTTTTAAGGCAGAGTTTAACTAAAACGGACAATAGTGCAAACAGCGCTCCCATTTCTGTGTCAATGTTGTTGTTTACAGTGAAGGCTGGTCTGCCGTCTTCCGGTAGCGTTATAGTCATGTGATAGGGGCTTGACAAATAGGGGGAGAATACACAATGACCCAAAAGCCCCAATCAGGTAGCGAATCTCAGCAGCCACGCCGCCGTTTTCAGATGTCTCCATTTTCCCCCATCCACACTGAGACGGAGCAGCAGCGTTTTAGAATAAAAACAACCTCTCTAGCATTTTCAAAACGCTCCGTTTTCGGGGCTCGAAAACTCTGGCGTAGTGTGGACGCATGGCGTAACCCTAGCAAAACTTATGCGTTTTAAAACGAAAACGCATTAGTGTAAAGGGGCCTGAGTCAGATTTGTTGACTGTTTTGCTCGCACAAGCTTTTTCGGCTCTGCTCACAAATTTTCTATAGGATTGGGGTCAGGGCTTTCTGATGGCCACTCCAAAACATTCACTCTGTTGTCCTTAAAGCGCATTTTAACTAACTTGGCAGTATGCTTAGGATCATGGTCCGTTTGGAAGACCCATTTGTGGCCAAGTTTTAATTTCCTGGCTGATGTCTTGAGATGTTGCTTCAGTATTTCTGCATAATGTTCTTTCTTCATGATGCCATCTATGATGTGAAGTGGACCAGTCCCTCCTGCAGCAAAACAGCCCCACAACATGATGCTGCCGCCGCCATACTTCAAAGTTGGGATGGTGTTCCTAAGCTTGTAAGCTTTCCCCTTTGTCCTCCAAATGTAACACTGGTCATTATGGCCAAACAGTTCAATCTTAGTTCCATCAGACCACAGGACATGTCTCCAAAAATTATTATTTTTCCCAGTGTAATTTAGCAAATTGTAATCTGGCTTTTTTGTTGATTCTGGCTTGTTGATTTCCCCATGTTGTCACACAAGGAAGCAGTGTGTTTGAGGTTTTCCTTAAATACTATTCTACAGTTGTGCCTCCAATTAACTCAAATGTTGTCAATTAGCCAATCAGAAACTTCCAAAACCTTGACACAATCATCTGAGCTTTTTCAGAGGCATAATAATCTTATTGTATGTAAACTTGACTTTCAAGAAAGGTTATAACAATTTCTCCAAAAATATCTCTCTCATTATTCTGCTATTAAGCATAACAGAAACAAATTTGATAATCCTAACTTGCCTAAAAGAGAAACAGTTTAGTCACATTAACATCTGACTTTTTAAAAATGGTTATGTGCCTTTTTATACAGTGTATGTAAACTTACATCGGTAAATAACATCGGTAAAAATCCAATTTTTATTCAAGGTTCCCACACATTTTTAGATTCAGTGATTGTTTGTGACGTATATATGGGGGGTGAAAACATTTAGAATCTGAAGATCAAAGTAAATTGCACTTAATTTGTGTTGCGGGAGGAATCCAAGTATTTTCTGTCATTTTTGAAGGGCAGTGCTAACTAATGGAGAACAAGATATTTCAACAAAATAAGAAAAATTGGATATCATCATCCTGTTTAAAAGTTTCACCCCCAGCTCTTAATGCCTTGTGTTTCCTTCTGGTGAGGGTTTGAACCTTTTTTAACAGCTGTGTTTGAGTATCTCAATCATCCTCAGTGTGAAAAGATGGATCTCACAATCACAAAGTCACTGCTGGAAAGGGTTCAAATCTGCAGAAGATGCTGGAAAACTGAAGAATCTGCAGGCGATTGACTGCAGTTGTCAGTTTAACTGTTCAGAACAAACAAGAGACTCATAACCAACCACCACAAAGCAGAAAAAGCACTTGTAGATCATCAGGAAACACAGTATTGAAAACCAAGGGTATTTAAACATTTGCAGGGGGTTATTTTAATAACTTCTAGATTTTTGTGTAGTGAACTATATGTAAACATAATTTAAGAAAAATATCTTTGCATTGGGCAAGTACTAAATAAAAAATAACATGCATTTTGTATGATCTCTCTTATTTTGTTCAGTTTATTTACATTTTAACAAATTCTTCAAGGGGTATGTAAACTTTTGAGCACAACTTTATACAGTTGATGGCAAAATTATTAGCGCACATGTGCAATATTTATTTTTCAAATGTTCTCAAGTTATATTTAACGGATTAAGGAGATTTCCCAGAATTTTCACAGAGAAAGTCCTATTTGTTTTATTTTTACTAATTGTTTATAATGAATTTTTTAAAAATCATTTTAAGGTCAACTGAAAGGTGTATTCTACTTCGACTGTAGGTTTACATCAATAGAGGCCATACCGGGTGCCACTCCTGTCAGCTAAGAATAGGAAACTGAGGCTACAATTCACACAGGCTCACCAAAATTGGACAATAGAAGATTGGAAAAACTTTGCCTGGTCTGATGAGTCTCGATTTCTGCTGCGTCATTCGGATGGTGGGGTCAGAATTTGGTGTCATAAACATGAAAGCATGGATCCATCCTGCCTTGTATTAACAGTTCAGGCTGCTGGTGGTGTAGAGGTGTGGGGATATTTTCTTGGCAAACTTTAGGCTCATTAGCACAAATTGAGCATCGTGTCAACACCACAGCCTACCTGAGTATTGCTGCTGACCATGTCCATCCCTTAAAGACCGCAGTGTACCATCTTCTGATGTCTACTTGCAGCCGGATAACAAGCCATGTCATAAAGTGTAAATCATCTCAGACTGGTTTCTTGAACATGACAATGAGTTCACTGTACTCAAATGGCCTCCACAGTCACCAGACCTCAATCCAATAGAGCACCTTTGGGATGTGGTGGAACGGGAGATTCGCATCATGGATGTTCAGCCGACAAATCTGCAGAAAACTGCGTGATGCCATCATATCAATATGGACCAAAATCTCTGAAGAATATTTACAGTACTGTGTTGAATCTATTCCACGAAGGATTAAAGCAGTTCTGAAGGCAAAAGCGGGTCCAAGCTGGTACTAGTAAGGTGTACCTAATAAAGTGGCCGGTGATTGTATGTTTTTTAAACTTCATTAATTCTTTTAACTTTAAACATAAATGATCTGTTATGCTGAATGATGACTGAACATTAATTCACTCATTTTTTTCACATGTTTTATATGTAAAACGACTTTTGAAATTTACAAGCAATGTCAGAGTGTTCACCAAGGAATATATATCAAACATTATTTCTTATATTAGTCATAGATGTTAACGGAAGAAGATGGAAGGAAATTGCAGCGCCGCATGCAAATGCATCCCATCTAACAAGAAGTGTTGCAGGAATTCAGATTTTTTAAATTAAATAATCTAATTATGTTACTGTCCCTTTAACTCATTGGCTTCAAAGGCTTTGTCCGCACCCCAGCCAATCAAATCAGATGTTCGGGACTTACTGCCTGATTGTCATTTCGCTAGTAATGAAACTGCATTATTTGAGACAGTAGTGTATTCAATATCTCCGCCAGTTGCCATAGTGACCATGAGAGTAGCTGTCATTGTGCAAACACCACTGAAAACCGAAAATGTTGCTCATGATCATTTCCATCCTGACATCTGGCAGCGGTGTTGATGCTTGAAAAGCGTTCGCTCTCTCTCTTGCCATGCAATGCCACTAATGTACAATCAAGCATTAGATCTCCAACTAGATACAAATAATGGGTATATTTTTAGGAATAAACAGCAATACATTGTATGATTTTGAAATAATTTTTTCTTTCATGACAAACATCGTTAGTGTTAACCATGAAGACGTTTTTTAATTGTGTAAATAAAATCATTAAATTAATAATAAAATGCTTGTAAAAACACTGAAAAATATGCTTTTCTTCCTTATAGTTTCCTGGTTTCTAGTCCATATATATATATATATATATATATATATATATATATATATATATATATATATATATATATATATATATATATATAAAACTTAAATCAAGAATCATTTTCTAGTCAAGCAAAAAAGTTAGAAAAACAGTGCATCCGGAAAGTATTCATAGCGCTTCACTTTTTCCACATTTTTTTTATGTTACGGTCTTATTCCAAAATGGATTAAATTAATTTATTTCCTCTGAATTCTACACACAATCCCCCATAATAACAATGTGAAAAAAAAGTTTCACAAATTCATGCAAATTTATTAAAAATAAAAAACCTGAAAAATCACATGTACATCAGTATTCACAGCCTTTGCTCAATACTTTGTTGATGCACCTTTGGCAGCAATTACAGCCTCAAGTCTTTTTGAATATGATGCCACAAGCTTGGCACACCTGTCTTTGAGAATGTTGCCCATTCCTCTTTGCAGTACCTCTCAAGCTCAGGTTGGATGGGAAGCGACGGTGTACAGACATTTTCAGATCTCTCTAGATATGTTCAATAGGATTTAGGTCTGGGCTCTGGCTGTGCCACTTAAGGACATTCACAGAGTTGTTGTGAAGCCACTCCATTGATATTTTGGCGGTGTGCTTTGGGTCATTGTCCTGCTGGAAGATAAACCGTCGCTCCAGTCTGAGGTCAAGAGCACTCTGAAGCAGGTTTTCATTCAGGATGTCTCTGTACATTGCTGCATTCATCTTTCCCTCTATCCTGACTAGTCTTCCAGTCCCTGCTGCTGAAAAACATCCCCACAGCATGATGCTGCCACCACCATGCTTCACTGTAGGGATGGTATTAGCCTGGTGATGAGCGGTGCCTGGTTTTCTTCAAACGTAACGCCTGGCATTCACTCCAAAGAGTTCAGTTTTAGTCTCATCAGACCAGGGAATTTTGTTTCTTATGGTCTGAAAGTCCTTCAGATGCCTTTTGGCAAATTCCAGGCGGGGAGTGGCTTTCGTCTGGCCACTCTACCATACAGGCCTGATTGGTGAAATGCTGCACAGATGGTTGTCCTTCTTCAAGGTTCTCCTCTCTCCACAGAAGAACACTGGAGACCCTTCTCCCCGATCCCTCAGCTTAGATGGCCGGCCAGCTCTAGGAAGAGTCCTGGTGGTTCCAATCATCTTTCACTTACGGATGATGGAGGCCACTGTGCTCATTGGAACTTTCAGTGCAGCAGACATTTTTCTGTAACCTTCCCCAGCCTTGTGCCTGGAGACAATCATGTCTTGGAGGTGTACAGACAATTCCTTTGTCTTCATGCTTGGTTTGTGCTTTGTCATGCACTGTCAACCCTGGGACTTTGTATAGACAGGTGTATGCCTTTTCAAATCATGTCCAATCAACTGAATTCACCACAGATGAACTCCAATGAAGCTGCTGAAACATCTCAAGAGTAATCAGTGGAAACAGAATGTAGCTGAGCACAATTTAGAGCTTCACAGCAAAGGCTGTGAATACTGATGTACATGTGATTTTTCAGGTTTTTGATTTTTAATAAATTTGCAACAATTTCACAAAATCTTTTTTCACATTGTCATTATGGGGTATTGTGTGTAGAATGTTGAGGAAATAAATTAATTGAATCCATTTTGGAATAAGGCTGTAACATAAAAAATGTGGAAAAAGTGAAGCGCTATGAATACTTTCCAGATGCACTGTACTGTCAAAATTAAAGGTGCAGTAGATGATTGTCTAAAGTTTTTGTTTTGCTATAGTAATGATTAACGTAAATGATCTAAATGTAATTATATGTATTTTTATATTCTGGGTAAGGCATAAAACTAAAAAAATGTTAATTTAATTAAATATTGTCGGGCCGACAATTCCCATAATTCTGATAAGTAGCCCAAACTGTCGGTCAACAATCATAGATTTGTACATCTGCGCACACTGTTTACGCTGATCCACCGTTTGCGCGTGCACACGAGAGTGACTCAAAACTTGTTCAAATCCTGAATCTATATTAGAGTCAGTTTTGCACGTTGGAGGAAGGACGACACCATGGCTGAAGTATTTCTTTTAGACAGGTAATGTTCTGTTTTAAAACTATTTTAGCTTCACGCAAAGCTGATGTAGATGTTGTTGTTACAAATGGGTTTTATGCACAGAAGTGTTGTTCAGCCACTAAAATCTTCTGGCGAAAGATTGATGTGACTATTTTCAATTTCATAAGGGACCTTTTACAGCATCGATAATGTAGATTTTTATTTAGTATAACAACAATACATCAGTAAATAGCGCTATTCCGCCTAGCGTGCTTTACTGAACTGATGTTATTATATTCACATTGGTTCAATTTTGAGCAATGACAACCTGTGACGCGCTCCCTATATTGTTTAACATGCTACTCTGAATATTCTGTCTGAAATAGCATGTAAGTATGACTTAGTAGTAAGTGTAATTCCTGCACCTCGCAGGCCAACCACTAAGTTTACAGTAGTTGCTTTAGGACAAAGCACGTGAGAGAGTGAGACCAGCGATCCTTGCATACATGAAATATTGCACATTATGACAAGTTTTGCTTGCTAACTACACGACTGAAAACGTGCCAGATATAATACAGTTTTACATTGGGAATTGTAGTATTATAAAGTACTATAAAGTTTTCTAACTGGTGAATGACATGATCTAGTGGATTGTCAGCCATCATCTTTAAGGTGTGCGTTCATGATTTCAGGAGACATGACTTAAGCCCACACGGAATCTGCGCGCACAGAGATCCGCAGATTTTTAGCTCATCAATGAGTCTATTTATTTACTTATGTAAATGTAAATATTTAATGTAATGTAAATTTATATTTATCCAGTTTTTAAATTAATTTCACTAATATTATTGTGATATAATAATAGTAATATAGTAGATACATTATATGAGACTTGCTTTGCTTACCAGTTAAGTAGATCTAATTGGATTTGCATTGCAAACAATAAATAAAAGTTAAAAAGGTATTGTTTCTTATTTCATAAGTTAAGTTTTAGTAATGACACTCCTAAAATTATTCCATATTAATCTGAAGATTTTTTTTTTACAAAATTCTCTGCAAAAATAGCAAAAAATGTCGGCAGATTCTGTCTGAACCTAGACATGGCTTAGAACGGCAAGGGAGGGACTGTGTTTTAAAGATATTACGCTAATGGATAGCATTTTCACTGCAAAAAAAAATGCTGATCTTAGAAATTTTGTGTTGTTTCGAGTCCAAATATTTAAAAAATTCTTACAATTAGATTAATTTTCTTGGTAGACAAAAATACATGAGGTAATTGACCTTGTTTTCAGGGTAAAAACTTAAATTTTGTGTATTTTTGCTTAAAACAGGTAAAATAATCTGCCAATGGGGTGAGAAAAAAAATCTTATATTAAAATTATTTTGCTATCTCTCTATTCTAAATTAGATTTTTTTTTTCTCACCCCACTGGCAGATTATTTTACTTGTTTTAAGCAAAATACACTTAATTTGGTAGCTTCTTCCCCCTGAAAACAAGGTCACTTATTTCATGTCATTTTGTCTGCCAAGAAAATTAATCTAATTTTAAGAATTTTTAGACATTTGGACTCAAAACAAGATCAAATTTCTAAGTAAAATCAGCATTCTTTGCAGTGTTGGCAGATCACCTACTGCAGTGAGTTTTTTCTTAAAACGAGCTAAATAAGCTACCAATAGGGGAAGCAAATTGTTTCTAAAAACAAAAACATATGTTTGATGCTTCTTGAATCACTTGGACTAGAAACAAGACTAAAAAAGTAAGAAAAGCATTTTTGACCTTATTCTTCGCGTAAGAGCAGGCGCAGCCATTTTAATCTTTTGGCTCAAAACGTCCGCTCTCGTTCACTTACATTCATTTTTAGACGTTAAAAAAACCTTGTTGTCCTGCTCGATGTTGCAAACTGATCTTATCTTATTATATTATTCTGCTTTGTCTGTATAGTGATGAACACACTTGTTTGTACAGCGAGTAGCTTGACCGTTTTTCTGCCATTATTCCAAGTCATTTCTCTCATAGGCAACTGAATCGAAAGTTCTAAAACAATTGCAAAAACGAGCGAACTTCTGCATCGCAGATTAAGGTCATATTTATTTTGCTTTTTAATTTAGATGTTTGCAATCAGATTCCAACTCATTTCTTTCTTTCTTTTTTAATTAAAGTTTGTATTATGCATCACCCAAAAAATGTGCATTTTTTTTAGCATTTACTGCACACTCAAGCAGGCACTTCTATGAATTTCTGTCAAACACAAAACAAGACATATTAAAGCAACGCTTCTCAATCCTGGTCCATGCAAAACATATTTCATATGTTTCTCTTACTGCTTCAAAAGCTTGTTCCATTTACTGTAAGTGCCCTACAAAGTGGCCATCCTAGTTTGAAAGCGTGAATCAATTTTACAATTAGCTTTTTCAGTTGAATCAATTTGAATGTGCACAAGGCGTGACTTCTATGCTAATCACATGGTTTACCGTTAAATAACCTTTCACACTACTGTAATAATTGAATATGCTGCAAACAGTTTTGTAGCGCAATTTTCCTGACTCTCATGTGCAGGGGAGTAGAAAGCAGTGAACACTATTTAGGGAACATGTCGATCTCAACACAGTTCCTTCTTGGAGCTCTATTCTAATGGTTATCTAAATCAGCTGTGTTAAACAAAAGAGACATGTAAAATGGACTATTTTGATAAGAGTTACTGTATAACGCGTTTAACAGCATTAGCATACACATAAAACACAAATGCTTTTGAAATCCAAATCCTCTAAAGGAATGTTAGGCTGCATTAATTAGGGCAACTGGAGCTGGGAACACTTCCCAAAAGACATTATAATTTGAACGGCATCTACGCTTATGTTAGTATGTTTTTTTTACTTATCCCGAGGTCTCCATAATCCTGGACCAGGCCGTATCCTGAGCAGATGGTGGTCGTGGAGGAGTGGAGAGCATGCGACTGATTCCTGAAAGACCCCACAGTGACAGATGAGTCTTCGCATTGATCCTGTGAGCCAGCCTGAACGTCTTCGATGGACGTCCAGTGTTCTCCAGACTCTGGGGCCTAGACTGCAACTCTGCACAACAAGTTTGGCCAGGGGAGAAATGGTCGTGCCCAACTGAGCCTGGTTTCTCTCAAGGTTTTTTCCTTCACTTTCATCAATTGGTGAAGTTTGTTCCCCTTCACTGTCGCAACTGGCTTGCTTGGTTTGGGACTTGTGGAGCTGCACATCGTAGATTTGCTCTTCAGTGTCTGGACTTTCAGCAGCGTCTATAAGCAGGACAGTAAATTTGACATTGTTTTCTCTTCTGGTTTCTCACACGATTATTTTCACTACTGTCGAGTTTTTTTTTTATTATTTGAGCAAATAGAAATGAAAAAAAAACATTGATTTGTTGTACTCTCCTATTTACTTCTCTTTGAGTTTAATGTAAAAAGTATCTCTAAGCAGTGTGGAGGGCCACGAAAACCAGGACTGAGAACAGCTGCATTAATAAGGCAGCCAGTGGCATTATTATTAGGAATAAATATACTACGGATGTGAATGGCTGCTTTTCCCAATATTCTTTAGTATATCATCCTTTGTGTTCATAAAAGAAATTCATAAAAGTTTAGAATCTCTTAAATAATCAGAAAGTGTTCATTTTTGGGTGAACTGTCCCTTTAACTCAGTGTGTTTCTTGTGTTGGATTGAATGTAAATCCTACTCAAACTTTATACGCTGCATACCTCGACTGTTTACACTCAAATCCAAACACAGGAACTGCGTCAGTAGCTCCTAAAAAACCTAAAAAAAACATTTAAACTTTGTTTTAATCAAACAACACATCATTTTAATCATACAATGAGGTTGCTGGAAATTCTAGACATCTAATATAAAGTAATATTTTGCTGTTTGCTTTTATAAACTAACGTTTGAACGTCTTTTTGTGCTAAATGGACATCATGAAAACATTTAAGACAGCATTAAGAGTACATCACCCTCTGCTGGCACAAACACAACACCACAGGCCTTGCAACACATCCCTGTTGAGAAAAAAACACACAATAGAAATCATCACAGAATAATCTAAAGGTTTTTACTAAAAATACCATCAGAACTATTCATATTCACCAAATTTTAACCATTAAAGAAGCAGTTGACAACAAAATGACAATTTGGTCATCAATTTAATCGCTCTCAGGTTGTTTCAAAGCCATATAAATGTATGTGTTCAGGCAAAGGATGACCAGTGTGCAAACCTATCTCGCCTCCCATTTACTTTAATAGTATTTCATTTTTCCAACTAACGCAGTAAATGTATGACGAGATCTGTTTGACTACTGATATGTGTCCTAATATCATCCTTTGTGTTCAGCAAAACAACTGCAGATTTATTTTGCTATTAACCTTAGTGTGCGTAAATGATGAGAATAATTTTTTTTGGTGTGATCTATCCATTTAAAGCCAGTAATGGATTCTAATGTTTTTGTACATATTTCATTAAGATGTATTAGTTCTAGCACACCACCATTAGAAGGCAATACATAACCATTAGAGTCTCACAAGACTAATCCATTAAAACCAATATGATTTCCACTACAACCTAGACTCACAGGCCACTTTATTAGGTACACCTTACTAGAAATAAGGTACTGGAAATATTCCTCCGAGATTTTGGTCTATGGTGACATGACAGCATCACGCAGTTGCTGCAGATTTGTCAGCTGCATATTCATGATGCGAATCTCCTGTTCCACCACATACCAAAGGTGCTCTATTGGATTAAGATCTGGTGACTGTGGAGGCTATTTGAGTACAGTGAACTCATTTTCATATTCAAGAAACCAGTCAGAGATGATTAGTGATTGGTGCATTATCCTGCTGGAAGTAGCCATCAGATGGGTACACTGTAGTCATAAAGGAATGGACATGGTCAGCAGCAATACTCAGGTAGGCTGTGGCGTTGACACGATGTTCAATTGGTACTAATGGGCCCAAAGTTGGCCAAGAAAATATCCCCCACACCATTACACCACCACCACCAGCCTGAACCGTTGATAAAAGGCAGGAAGGATCCATGCTTTCATGTTGTTGATGCCAAATTCTGACCCTACCATCTAAATGACGCAGCAGAAATCAAGACTCAACAGACCAGGCAACGTTTTTCCAATCTTCTATTGTCCAATTTTGGTGAGCCTGTGTGAATTGTAGCCTCAGTTTCCTGTTCTTAGCTGACAGGAGTGGCACTCGGTGTGGTCTTCTGCTGCTGTAGCCCATCTGCCTCAAGGTTGGACGTGTTGTGCGTTCAGAGATGCTCTTCTGCAGACCTCGGTTGTAACGAGTGATTATTTGAGTTACTGTTGCCTTTCTATCAGCTGGAACCAGTCTAGTCATTCTCCTCTGACCGCTGGCATCAAGGCATTTGTGCCCACAGAACTGCCACTCACTGGATATTTTCTCTTTTTTTGGACCATTCTCTGTAACCCCTAGAGATGGTTGTGCATGAAAATGCAAGTAGATCAGCAGTTTCTGAAATACTCAGACCAGCCCGTCTGGCACCAACAACCATGCCACGTTCAAAGTCACTTAAATCACCTTTCTTCCCCATTCCAATGCTTGATTTGAACTGCAGCAGATCATCTTGACCATGTCTACATGCCTAAATGCTGCCATGTGATTGGCTGATTAGAAATTTGCGTTAACGAGCAGTTGGACAGGTATATCTAATAAAGTGGCCAGCGAGTGTATAACGTAAAGTCCACGTGACCTGAAAGTTGCTTTGACTTATTTCAGTATGTTGATGTACAGTACTTCCAACTGAAACTGAATATTGAGTAGAGGGCGGGGCTTTCTTTTGTGCATCATTCTCTCATAGCAAACTAACAATAAGAGGGGCGTGGTTAAGGATATTAATATACAATTGCTATGGAAACCCTCAGGTTGACTGCCACTCCAAACGTGGAAGTAAATCATTAGGATTTGATTGAAGATTACCAAAACAAACATTTATTTTCAGTGGATTAACTTGCACAGTCCAATTATTAAACTTAACACTGTATCCTAACAAGACACAATGCCGTGACATGCGATAAAAGCTATCATTTCCATGATAAAAGGAGGTTTTGTTCTAACCATCTGCAACAGCGATGCAGAAAATTTCTATTTTAGAAATGCTTACAATTTCCCAGCAACGCAGCTGAACAACAGCATAAACTACTATAACAATGATCACCTCAGGTACTGATTATGTGCTATATACAGTGTTAAATGTCCCAATGTGAGTTTGAACACCATTTTACATGACATTTATGTTCAACTAGCAGAAGGATTGAAAATGAAAGTCAAACCTGTTATTCAGTGCAAACGAACATCAGTCACTCAGTAGCCTATTAATAATGGTAAAGGTGCGCAATCTTTGCGTACTTTTTGACGCTCAGCTTAGCTTAAAATCCCATTTTAAATATTTAAGAGAAAAAGCTATATTTTTATCTACACAACGCCAACGATTCGACGCCAGATACTGAGAGGTTTGTTCATGCCTTTATCACATCTCGCCTAGATTTCTGTAATTCACTTTTTGGTGGTCTACCAGCTAGCTCATAGCTAGTACATTCAAAACTTAGCTGCACGTGGGTTAACACACTACACAGTTAATCAGTGGGTTAACACTATCACATTTACCCAGTACTTCAGCAACTACACTGGCTACCTGTCAACTCACGTATTGATTTTAGAACTCTGATTTTATCATACAAAGCGGTTCATGGATTTGCTCCTGGTTACATGTGATTTGCCGACTGTATCATCTTCTTCTCGCTGTTTACGATCTGCATCGGGTCTCACTCAGTTTCAGTCTCGTTGCAGACTCAACACTATGGGAGGTAGGGGATTCTCCTACCGCGTGCCTAAATTATGGAATGCTTTACCTACAACCATCAGGAACACCAGTTCCTATGGCCACAGCCATGTCACTCTGCAGCCCAAGACCGGTTACTCACTGAAGCTAAGCAGGGATGAGCCTGGTTAGTACCTGGATGGGAGACCACATGGGAAAAACTAGGTTGCTGTTGGAAGTGGTGTTAGAGAGGCCAGCAGGGGGCGCTCAACCTGTGGTCTGTGTGAGTCCTAACGCCCCAGTAAAAGTGAAGGGGACACTACACCGGATGAGACGTTAAACCGAGGTCCTGACTCTCTGTGGTCATTAAAATCCCATGGCACTTCTCGTAAAAGAGTAGGGGTGTAACCCCGGTGTCCTGGCCAAAGTCCCTCAATCGGCACTTACCCATCATGGCCTCCTAATCATCCCCATCCACCGAATTGGCTCTATCACTGTCTCTTCACTCCACCAATAACTGGTGTGTGGTGAGCGCACTGGCACTGTTGTCCTGTGGCTGCCGTCCAAGTGGATGCTGCACACTGGTGGTGGTGTGGAGAGACCCCCCTCATGATTGTGAAGCGCTTTGGGTGTATGGCCATACACAATAAATGCGCTACATAAAAACACATTACATTACATTACAGTTCCTGGGGTTCATTTATGAGAATTTCCGTCCTTTTTAACTATTTATTGCATTTTAGTATCCAATTGTTTTTAAGCACTTTGAGTTTGAGAAAAGCGCAAAACAAATACATTTTATTATTATTATTATTATTATTAACATGTATTAATTAGATTAAAAACCTTCACCCTTTTGTGCAGTGGCTGGTATTTAAATATTTCTGTCATGTGGTGTTGCCTTTGGTGCAAACAAACAAATTGCTTGTCACTGGAATCTTGCGTCGTGTGTTGTTAGGATACGGTGTAAGAATAACAATGTGAGCAAGCAAAACTAACATTTCAAATTTCATTTCACGCCGACTTTAAAATCATTACAATTCTGTGATGTTTCTGTTGTTGTTTTAGCAAGGATGTCATTAGTATTCAAAAGATGCCAGTGGTTTGGCACGCTGACGCTCTGAGTAATGAATTCATACAGGAAGAGCTCATCAGAAAGCCACATAAAGGCAGTAATAGAGGATAATGCTTGCTGGATGGAGGAGTGTGACACGAAACGAAATGAAATCCTCACTCACGGATCCTGAGAGACGTCAGCTGGAAGCTTTATTCGAGTTTGTGTACAGCAGCTGCACTTGCTCGTGTGACCCATTAAAAGACAAATGCACACAGCGAACATGTTAAGCTTGAGTTTGATGGTTTGGTGTTAGCTTGTAGATATACCTCCCTGCTGTGCTTCTTGGAATGCAGCGGATCAGCCATGAAATACAGTCTTGTTTTTTGTGCAAGTCTCACTCTGAATCCAAAACCAGCGATGGGAACTGAACGCCTCCTTCCGCCAGAAGAGAGTACAGACCACGCAAAGCTACGGCGCTGGGCTGCTCTGTACCAGGAGGACAGTCCGAGTAAGACGCAAGGCTGTCGGACATTGCCTATAAACAGAAAACAATGCAGAATTTATTAAAGGGGATCTCTTATTCCCCTTTTTACAAAATGTAAAATAAGTCTCTGATGTCCCTACAGTGTGTATGAGAGATTTCAGCTCAAAATACCACACATATAATGTTTTATAGCTGTTTAAAACTGCCCACTTTTAGGCTTTGATCCTAATTGTGGCATTTTGGTGACTGTCGCTTTAAATTCAAATGAGATTGTGTTCTTTTCATAAAAGGGCGGAGCTAAAAATGCCTATGTTTCAGCATAGTGGCAGATTCAAAAACAAGACTAATGTCCTATGCTAATGAGGGAGAGATCGTCACTAGTGGGCGGGGCTTTTCTCCCTTTGATGACACCAAAGGGAGAACGTCAATCAAAGTGTTTCTGCAGACTGTTTTTATGAAGTGTGATTACAAAGAATACAATTAATAATTCTTTACCATTAGAAGCTGGTTACATTCACAGACTGTCACCACACAAATGTGTTTAAAACCCCTTATAAAAGTGATTTTGGAATAATAGGTCCCCATTAATACACAGAAAATGAATAAAAAAAAATGCAATATTATTAAAATGTTAAATATCTTCTTTTTAATATAGATTTTAAAAACAGTAGCCACTACTCTAATCTTTAGTGTCATATGATCCTTCATTAATCATTTTAATGTGCTGATTTGCTACGGAAAAAATTGTACGTTTTTTCAGAAAGGGTGGTAAAAAGTCGAGCCATGAATGCGGAAAACTACAGATAGGGTTTAATTCAGTATCATATTGATAATGGCTTTATTCTTCAGAGTGATAATGATCTAGAACACACTAATATCCAGGGTTCATACACATTTTTACTACCAAAAATCCATGACTTTTCCATGATTTTTCCAAGACTTTCAAGTAAATTTTCATGACCTAATGTTTCATGCATTGTCTACATATGCAAGGTAAAAAACAATATGTTAAAATTTATTACAGCATATCGTAAACCATGCAACAATCTATTTAGTTTCAATTTATATTTATTCATTCATTTATTCATTCATTTTCTTTTCGGCTTAGTCCCTTTACTAATCTGGGGTCGCCACAGTGGAATGAACCACCAATTTATTCAGCATATGTTATGTTATTCAGCGGATGCTCTTCCAGCTGCAAACACTGGGAAACATCCATACACACTTATTCACATACATACAACCCAACTCTTCAACTCTGAAAACTGGACTGACACAGTTTCAATTTACTATAATCTTCTATGTGTAGCTGCTTTGACACAATCTACATTGTAACAGTGCTATAGAAATAAAGATTAATTGAATTGAATTGAACATACACTATGGACAATTTTAGCTTACCTAATTCCCCTATAGCGCATGTGTTTGGACTGTGGGGGAAACCGGAGCACCCAGAGGAAACACACGCGAACACGGGGAGAACATGCAAACCCCACACAGGAATGCCAACTGACCCAGTCGAGGCTCAAACCAGCGACCTTTTTGCTGTGTGGCCCAATTTATATTTATATCTATAAAATTTATTTAGATAATCCTTACACCACACTAATAATGTGAGAGTATGTGATTGGCCGAGGACAGAAAAAAGTAAAGACAACTAACCTATATTCAAGTATAGACATATCTGTTTTCGATGACTTTTCCATACCTTTTCCAGGCCTGGAAAATGCCATGTCAAAATTCCATGACTTTTCCAGGTTTTCCATGACCGTATGAACCCTGTATAAAATGCAGTGAAATCCTATTTTCTATATATATATATATATATATATATATCCTATTTTATTAATCTTATTTGAAAATCAAACAACAGATGAAACAGAGTCATGAAATGGCCTCCATAGAGTCCAGATCTAAATATTATAGAGGCAGTATGAGATTCACCATGTCAGTGAAAGAAACCTAAAACTAATTCTAAAGCAGAACTCTGGAAAGTGCTGAAATGAGCCTGATATGTTACAACAAATTATTCCAGCAAACCTCAGGTCAATCTCTTCAAAACAGTTTAAGCTTCTTTAAATTTTGTTCTGAACATTTTGTTCTTGCTTTTTTTAAATTTTGTGCACATTTTCTGTAACCAGCATGTAACGCAGTCATGTTAGACAGTTATGGACAGGGGCGGATTTAGTGATTTTGGGGCCCTATGCAATTCCAGCCATGGGAATGCACCCTTTCTACTTTTATAAAATTTTTATTTATATTGCTGTTTTGTTTTTACTATCACTCAATCATCTTTTCGACATTTTTAATAAATGGAATCTCTACATTTTAAGTTATTCATTTGCTAAAAATGAAGTTACAACTAAAAATAAGATTTTTTTAATAAATATGACTGCTGGATAGCTCCATGATGGATATTTTTATTTGGTAATATTATTATTAATACATAATACATTATTATAATAATATTTGATTTGATTGTATACTAAATAATATTTAATTTAGTTAAAATTGTATTTGTTTAACTCTCACTAGGCAAGGCAAGTTTATTTATATAGCACATTTCATACACAGTGGCAATTCAAAGTGCTTTACATAAACAGGAATAAAAGAGACAAGTATAAGAAAAAATAAAAACAGATAATAAAAAACAGATAAAAATGTGTTAAAAAAGGTTATAAAAGTATGAAAAAGAAGAGAAAAACATAATAGTGTGATCTGTCGGACGTAGCACAGTGCTCATTCAGTAAAGGCACAGCTAAACAAATGTGTTTTCAGTCTGGATTTGAATGTACCTAATGTTGGAGCACATCTGATCATTTCTGGAAGCTGATTCCAGCAGCGAGGGGGGTAGTAGCTGAAAGCCGATTCACCCCTCTTTGACTGAACTCTTGGAATTTCTAGTTTATATGATCCTAAAGATCTGAGTGATCTGTTAGGTTTGTATTCAGTCAGCATATCTGTAATGTATTGAGGTCCTAGGCCATTTAGTGATTTATAGACAAGTAATAATACTTTAAAATCTATTCTGAATGTAACTGGGAGCCAGTGTAAAGACCTGAGGACAGGTGTGATGTGCTCTGATTTCCTGGTTCTGGTCAGAATCCTGGCCGCAGCGTTCTGGATGAGCTGCAACTGTCTGACTGTGTTTTTGGGAAGGCCTGTGAGGAGGCCGTTACAGTAATCCACCCTGCTGCTGATAAAAGCATGAACAAGTTTCTCTAAGTCTTCACTGGAAACAAAGCATCTGATTCTTGCAGTGTTTTTGAGATGATAGTATGCTGATTTACTAACTGCTCTGACATGACTACTGAAACTCAGATCTGACTCCAGAGTCACACCAAGATTCTTGACCTCTTCACTATAAAAAAAAATATGGTAGAAATTGATGTTATTAACCTTAATATCAGCTCTAATACACAGTAAACTACTGGAACGACTTTTCATCTATTCATTTTTTACTCTTATTTACTCATTTATTTGTAACCTAGCTTATTTTTTCATTTTGATTTGTTTTCTCTTTTTCAGTGGATATGTTTGCTTTTAATTAATAAATTTGATGAAATTTCAATTTATTTTATTTTGAGGGCAAAGTGGGAAAATAAGAAAACCGGTCTGTATTTTTTTCTTATTCTGTATTATATATTACTATGTATGGTCTTGTTAAATACCAATAAAATAAATACATATAAATATAAATAATACTTATTTACTTAGATTTATTTTTTGTTTTTGTTTTCAGATAACATAAATGAGACTGGTGTGCTGGTTAATACAGTAAACTAGTCACATCCTTATGCACATATCCTTTTATTGGATAAAAAGCAAATGATCTGTCTCATATGAGCACATGCATTTTTAAACATATTTTTAATATGCATGTTATATATCATATATCTCAAAATGTGCTTAAAAATGATGGATAGAACCAAAGCTAACATGTTGCTTAACAAGATACCTTGTTTATTCCAAATTAAAGAAAAATGACTATTTCTGAAATATAATGAGTTCACACAAGATGCTAATAAAGCGCTAAGGGATTTCCATTTTAAGTCTATGCAAAGATGTGACAAATAAACTATCCCAAAATGTGCATACAAATGATGGATGTTACTGAAACCTGCTGTAGATGAAGGGCCTGCTGAAGTTGCTCTACTCTGAGCTTTTGTCTCTCCAGTTCTCTCAGTTCCTCCTCACTGGTGTAGGACAGGACTGGCGGCAGGACAGATCCATCACGGTGACCCCATCCACCTCTCCTCCTGACGGGACACAGAGACCTGGAGCTCCACTTATCCCACCTCTCCCAGTCTGAGGAACGAAAGAGGTGTCTGTGTTACTGCAACTATTTCTAGTTGATAAAGCCTTACAAAAGAACCTGAAGTTAACTGCAAAACCTGTCATAATATACTGTCTTAAAGGGTACATCATGAATACATTTAAGCAATATAATTGGGTCTCTGGTGGATTTTTAGAAAACATGAAAAAGGAAAGCCAGAAGCTTTGTTTTGATAAGCATTTCTCTGCACAAATGAGGAAAAATGTGTATTGTGTACAGATTTCGCTCTTCTGCATGGTTGAATTGAATTTTTGAAGGGAAATGTGCCAAAGAAAGTCTGTAAAGTGTTATACACTACCTGACAAAAGTCTTGTCGCCTATCCAAGTTTTAGAAACACAAATAATAACTTGACTTCTAGTTGATCATTTCGTATCAGAAGTGGCTTATATGAAAGGCAAAGGCCTCTAGATTATGCTTAATTTACCCAAATAAAATGTGATCATGATTTTGTATTATTTAATTAGGACAGTAAGGTCTGACTTTGCTTAGACAAAAGTCTTGTCACTTAACAGAAATAATGTACAGTATAGAATTAATTAATAAAGTAATCTGGAATGGCAAAGAAAGCCTTCTTGCAGGACTCCCAGAGTTAATCAAGATTCTTTGGATTCATCTTCAATGCCTCCTCCTCCATCTTACCCCAGACATGCTCAATAATGTTCATTTCTGGTGACTGGGCTGGCCAATCCTGGAGCACCTTGACCTTCTTTGCTTTCAGGAACTTTGATGTGGAGGCTGAAGTATAAGAAGGAGCGCTATCCTGCTGAAGAATTTGCCCTCTCCTGTGGTTTGTAATGTAATGGGCAGCACAAATGTCTTGATACCTCAGGCTTTTGAATTTGCTATACATTCTTCAGATATCTTGCAACCCCACCCCCCTTACTGAATTTAACCCCACACCATGATTTTTCCTTCACCTAACTTGACTGATTTCTATGAGAATCTTGAGTCCATGTGGGTTCCAATAGGTCTTCTGCAGTATTTGTGATAATTGGGATGCAGTTCAACAAATGATTCGTCTGAAAAATCTGCTTTCTGCCACTTTTCCAAATGGACTAGAAGTCAACTAATTATTAGTTGCTTTTACAACTGGGAATGACAACAAGACTTTTGTCAGGTAGTGTATATTTAGTCCAGATACATTTTTCACTTGACTGCTAGTCAAGTTGTTAGTTCACACAAAAATGTAAATGTCATTCCAATCCCCTGAGATCTTTGTCCATCTTCAGTACACATATTAAGATATTTTACATGAAATCTGAGAGCTCTCTCATCCTCCGTACACAGCAAGACATTCAAAATACATAAAAGGAACTAAAAACATTGACACAACATTTCATGTTACTTCAACTATAATCATGTGAAGCTCCAAGAACACTTTTGTGCACCAAAAAAAAAAAAAAACAGTAAAAAGGACTTTGTTCGCCAATGTCTAGTGCATCAGATCAGGGTGCATAATTACTATGGGCAATACAATGCTTGGCCGTAGTAAACACACCCTTAACTGACACAAAAGAGAAGGCACATTTTGTTGTCTTTGTTAACTGCACTACACTGAGTGTCTGTTGTGTAAATTGTTCATTTGGGCATGAAGACAACACAACTGACCATGTTAAACTGAGGGTGAGCAGATTATACACTCTCAAAAAAAAAAATGGTAGTGTTTTACCAAAAAAGGTGCAAACCCTTGTCACTGGGGCAGCACCTTTTTATGGAACAGAATTGTGCCTTAAAACAAAGAAACTAATTTGCACCATTGCAGTTTGTACCTTTAAGGACATGATTTGTACCATGGGAAACCAAAATGTACCTTTGGTTTTGTAAACCTGCAGATACAATATTGTACCTTCATCAAAGGTACAAATCTGATCCACGAAGGTACCACTACAGTGACAAGGCACTTTGTACCTTAACAGTGTCAAATGTGTTCCTTTAAGAACTATTTAAAGGGATTTTGCTTTATCCAAAATGTGTCAATTTATTTTCAGTAAATATAAAACATCAAATACATTTTTAAACAATGTTTTTTTTTAAGTTTCTTATTGTGTAAATGCACCTTTTCCATTTACAATAAAGAATAAAAAATAACTATAAATAATAATAATAAAAAGATAATAATAATAATAAAAGATAATAATAATAAAAAGATAATAATAATAATAAAAGATAATAATAATAAAAAGATAATAATAATAATAAAAGATAATAATAATAAAAAGATAATAATAATAATAAAAGATAATAATAATAATAATAATAATAATAATCAAAAGATTTATTTTTTCTAAACCTTTCACAAAAATGTTACAGAAATACATTCTCCCATGTACAATATAAATTTTTATTTCTCCAGTTTTTACACAATGCCTTTGTAATAACTTAAACGTTAATTGAATTTACCTATTTTTAAAATAGAAATAGACTTATGCAAAAGTATTGTAATGAGATATGCACAATGTGTGATTAGTTTTACAATAGTAAAATGTCTGCGTGAACATTTTGCATATGCAGGACTTTTGTCAGCTCATGTGTGTAGTGGAAAGCAAAAGCCAAAAGGTGCGGATATCAATAATGAAAATGTATTTATCAGAAAATGCTTACCAAATGTTTATTACAAAGGCCTTAAATGTTTAGTTTACAATACCTATAGTTTTGTTTTACCTGTTATTTTGTATTATAGAACTTAATAATTAATGTTTATGAGTTTTTGTTTTTCATGACATATACTTTTAAATGATGATGAATATTTTAATATGAAAATTATTCAGATATCACTTTGCCTTTCCAGTAATATTTATTTTCATAAATATTGTAAAAAAAGGAGTTGTACAACACTTTTGTACCTTTTTTATGAGAACAATTGTGGACCTTCATTTTAATTTTCCATAAAAGGTACAGAACAGTATCATAAGAAGTTACAATTGACCCTTCGCTAAGCCCCGCCCTCATAATTACTGTTGCTAAGCCTGTCAAGCTTTCATGCCTGGCACGTCTATTACAATGTGTATGCGCTGGTGTCAGACATTCCCAGGGATATAATTAGTCATTTTTGGCAAACAGGTGAGATATCCGAGAAAGCCAGACAAAAAAGGACTGCAGTATGCATTACAGGGGTATATTCACGACATAATAGGCAACCGATTAGAACGTAATTCAATCAAAATTGAGGCTAGGTTAGCCAAGCCGCCTCATACGCTGACCATTCAACAGCTTAGTTCATGCACAGCAGGAGAGGTGAAATTTAAAAACAATCTAATAATAACAAATTAAACCGTGATTTAAAAAAAAGTCTGATAGATTAATTGTTGTGCAATGAAATATAGCATTAACGTTACTAACCCACGGGGAAACACGCATAGACAGTGCTTCTACATAATTTATTCACAGAAAGAACAGAAATTGATGGATTTGTACAATATATTAGCATCATTGACCCATAACAATGTACAGTAAGTTACCTATAATTGTCAGTATGTTTGTGTGCTCTTTATAAATTTCTGAAAAACAGCTGCGGGTAACGTTAAAGTATATCGATCGCAAGTGCTCAGTTTGTGATCATATCTCTGTTTTGTTCTGTTGATATGTAATTTCAAATATTCGTAGCTTGAATCAGATGGAAATATGACTGCTATTAGTATGACTACTATTAGTATGACTACTATGTATTATTAGTATTACTACTTAAGAGGTGTGTGAGCTATTGTCGTCGGTCTATCACTGCATGTGTGTGAAATATCGCAAACAAAACCAACTTAACTCCGCTCCTTTAGCGCCCCTCACACAGCTTGATCCACGCTGGCATTTCTCCCCTTGGGTTTTAGGTTTTGAAAAGGGAAAGAATTCCACCACCCTGTCCAAACTTTAAGGATACCGGGTATCAGATTTGCACAATCCATATGCACAATGCTTTGGCTTGTTTCCCTCGCTCGAAAGCTTGACAGAGCCCCTGCGCGTAGCTACGGTTGCTAAGCCACGATTGGTGCGTGGCGGTTTTTGGGTGTGACTTATTGAAGGGTCAATTACAAAGGTACAAAACTGTTCCTTAAGGAACATTATTTGTACCACTGTGTACCTTTTTTCTGAGAGTGTAGACTACTAACACCACATTAGACCCAAAATAGTCTAAAGATGAGAAGTGTGATTCACTTCATTGTACTAGATTAAACCCAAAAGAAAATATAGTGAGTTATTGCTCATCCTATGTGAACAGGTGGAGGAGACAAGGTCTAGTAGATTGAAATGATAACAATTAAAAAAGAAAAGACAAAGGCAAACAAAGGTTTTTTTGGGCATTCGTTTGACATTTCATCTACGTGAGATTCACTTGTTTTGTTGTTTCTGGGGTGTCAGAATAGAGTCTAAAGGCTCTGCCCTCTTCTGGACAAAAGCAGCAGCTCATTTGCATTTAAAGGGACACACACAAAACAAAGTTTTTTTTGCTTACACCCAAAAAGGGGCAAATTTGACAAGCTATAATAACTGATCTGTGGCGTATTTTAAGCTGAAACTTCACAGACATATTTTGATGACATCAGAGTCTTGTTTTACATCTTATTAAAACAGGCATAATATGTGCCCTTTAATATTATTCTAACAATAGCAAGTGACATTTATGCTCAAAAAGGCATAACGTGGAAAAATGAGCTTGTGTTTACAGTAGATTAATTGCTTTCCCAAGAAGTAAGAACATGGGAACTGTTATCCATGATTCCTCTGGGGTCTGGGGATTTCGATAAGATTGCAAAGGATGAAGTTTCAAAATGATGAACCATTGTGTAAGGCTTTTTGAAATGTCACCCATCAAATCCAGAGGGAACACTTCAAACTACATGAGAAAAATATGTTGCCGCTCACATTATTTGAGAAAGGGATGGGAAGTTTGTGTCCATTTGTGGAAATTGTTTGTCTTTGCATTAACACGACACAACTGGCCATGTTAAACTGAGGGTGAACAGATTATAGACTACTGACACCACATTAGACCCAAAATAGACTGGAGATGAGGAGTGTGATTCACTTTAATGTACTAGACTGAACCCAACAATATAGTGAGTTACTGCTAAGACCATGTGAACAGCAGGATGAGACAAGATTAATCTACAGTTCTAAAAAAACTACAATCTACAAATCTACAAAAAAACAAAAAACAAAAAAAACAACAATAATATGTACACAATAATGTATACAATCATAACAAAGAAAACACATGAGTTTACTATACTATTAATGTAAATATGAAATTGCGCTTTCAAGACTACTGTATAATTCATAAAGGTTAGATAATGATTATAATATTACAATTTAATGTTAAAAGTATTACTTATTACAATAATTTAGTTAATAAATAAATAACTATAAAATAAATCAAATTAAATACATTTTAAGTTGATAAATATTATAAAATTAAATTAAAATTTAATTGTCTTTTTTTTTATAAAATAACAAGCCATCTAAACGTATCAATGCATTAACTACAGGTTTATAAAACTATAAAATAAGTAATTATAATTTAATATTACAATTTTTGCGTAAATACTGTATAATAAATAAAATTACATGATATAAACGTATTACTTTCTGTTGTTCAAATCATTCATTTTCTTTTCGGCTTAGTCTCTTTATTAATCTGGGGTCGCCACAGTGGAATGCACCGCCAACTTATCCAGCATATGTTTTACGCAGCAGATGCCCTTCCAGCTGCAACCCATCACTGGGAAACATTTAACATCATATAAAAAAATCAAACACCATTTAAATGTATTAACTACAGTTTATGTTGGTAAAAATGATACAATTATAATTTAGTATTATAATTAATTTAATAAATAAACACACAAGCAAATAATAATCTTTTTAAATACAATAAAGGGCACCTATTTTACCCCCTTTTCAAGGTTTAATATAAGTCTTTTGTGTCTCCAGAATGTGTGTGTAAAGTTTCAGCTGAAAACACCCATCAGATTATTTATTAGACCTTTCAGAATATTGGAATTTTCTTCTCTGAACACAATGTAGCTGTTTTTGTGGCCTTTAATACTAGTTCTCCCCGCCCACTGTTACCACATGCCTGTCAGAGTGTGCCTCAATCTCCGCCTCGGCTGCGTCAGATAAACAGCACAGTAACAGACATGAAGAAAGCAGATCTCACGTAACGTTCGTGAGAAATACTACAGTAAGAACTTTCCCAATGAGTATTTGATGAATTTGTTGTGGAGTTAATTCAAGCCTTTCTGCAACAATGAGGCACACACAATGTTGTTACAAAGTTCACGCACTTACGCACAGCGCGTGCGTTTAACTTTAACTTTTTGCATGCAAATGTGAGGTCAATATCCACTGCTGTATGAACATACGTTATGTTAATGTACAAAATAAACCCAATTAAATGTCCACAAACTGGGATTGAAGTGTCTTATTATTGTACTGACATGTGGCTGTGGTGGTAAAGTAAAGACCAGGGTTCATACACATTTTTAGTACTAAAATTCTAGGATTCTCCCATGACTTTTCCAAAACTTTCAGGTAAATATTCATGACCTAATATTTCTTACAATGTCTAGTCTACGTACAAGTGGTAAATAAGAAAAAATGTATATTAAAAAATATACATAAATTTGAAAATTTCTAATTTATTACAGCATATCAAACAATATATGACAATCTATGTAGTTTGTTTTTTATGTCTGTAAAATAGTTTTTAGAAAGTATCTTGTTGTCTGTGTGAAAATATTTTAGAAATGTAGGCTTGTGTTTTTATAAGACACTCATAAAAATAGTACAAAATAGCCATTACCACTAATATAATCTTACCTCTGTAGTTAGAGAATTTTTGTGTGTTTCTGGACACCACACTCAAAATGTAGCTTGAACTACAATGAATACGAGTGAAGGAGAGTCGAAGCTGAAACTGCGAGTTGCTTCTTACTCAACACAGCGAACGTCATGTGAAGAGACGAACTGCACTATTCTATTTAAAATTTACCCAATATTATCATATTATCAAATATTTTCAAGTATACAGATATTTGTTAAACAAACTTCCATGACTTTTCCAAAACATTTAAGGTTTATTTGTTTTTCCAAAACTTTTCCAGGCCTGGAAAAAGCCTTGTCAAAATACCATGACTTTTCAAGGTATTCCAGGACCATATGTACCCTGAAAGATGGCAAAATCACTGTCATTTATTACAAGCATGCACTGTTTTAAAAACGTTTTAAACTTGTAAAACTCATTCTTGATTACATTTGACGATGATTGATGATCATAGAGAGCTTAACAGATCTTTTAATCCTGGCTGCTTTGTGCACATTCTGTCTTGCTGATATGATTATATTACTCTATTATATACTACTGAGACATGTTAATACACGGCTGTCAAGCAATTCGGTGGGTGGAGAAACCGCACTCCTACGTCACGTTGTGGTCGGCTTCAAAATGGGAGGGATTTGTATCCTATTTTAACATCAGGAAATTTGAAAAAAGAGACTTATTGTGTTTCTATCACTTCAATATGACTGTGGACACACTATACCTACTCGCTTACAAAAGATGATTTTCATCAAAGGTGCACTTTAATTACAGTGTTCCAAAAAACTAACAAAACTATTTAAACTTACAATTCAATATTATATAACCCACTTAATTCATTTATTAATATAATTCTATCATATAAAATGTATTACGGTTTCTGTTGTTAAAATGTAATAAATTATTATTAAAATTATTAAAAAAACGAAATTGCCAAAAGAATAAAATATGTCTCACGTAAAAAGAAGAGATAAGTAAATTAAGTTGAAGTAATAGACGAATATTGTGCGTGGTAATAAGGTGGGGAAAATAATAAGCTTGTGCTTCCTCCCACTTTATTTCAACCATGTTGAAATGTATTTTGTTTACAGAATTGTTTTGTGTATGATTTTTCTGTTCGAATCAAATCAAACCAAATCAAAAATCTAATTAATTAATTTCAGTTTATGTAGCGGCGTCACGGTGGCACAGTGGGTAACACGATCGCCTCACAGAAAGAAAGTCGCTGGTTCAAGCCCCGGCTGGGTCAGTTGCCATTTCTGTGTGGCGTTTGCATGTTCTCCACATGTTCATGTGGGTTTCCTCCAGGTGCTCCAGTTCCCCCCCACAGTCCAAAGACATGCGATACAGGTGAATTGGGTAAGCTAAATTGGCCGTAGTGTATGTGTGTGAATGTAAGAGTGTATGGGTGTTTCCCAGTAATGGGTTGCAGCTGGAAGGGCATCCGCTGCTTAAAAACATGTACTGGTTAAGTTGGCGGTTCATTATGCTGTGGCGACCCCTGATGAATAAAGGGACTAAGCCAAAAATAAAATAAAATGAACAGTTTATGTAGCCAAAAAATCATGGTTTTATATTTTTTCAGTTCTTTTTCTCTCAATTTTTTTTTGTTGTATTATTTCTGGTACTGTTTTTAACTTTATATTGCTTTATATTTGTAGATTTAGTTTTTTTAGTTGTTTAAATCTTAAATAATCTTTATAAACGGCGTCACGGTGGCGCAGTGGGTAGCACGATCACCTCACAGCAAGAAGGTCGCTTGTTTGAGTACCAGCTGGGTCAGTTGGCGTTTCTGTGTGGAGTTTGCATGTTCTCCCCGTGTTGGTGTGGGTTTCCTTCAGGTGCTCCGGTTTCCCCCACAGTCCAAACACATGCGCTATAGGCGAATTGAGTAAACTAAATTGTCAGTAGTGTATGAATGCAAGAGTGTATGGGTGTTTTCCAGTGTTAAGTTGCATAAAACATATGCTGGATAAGTTGGCGGTTCATTCCGCTGTGGCGCCCCCTGATTAATAAAGATACTAAGCCGAAAAGAAAATGAATGAATAAATTCTATCATATAAAATGTATTAGGGCGTACTCACATTAGGTACAGTTGCCTTAAACCGTGCCAAAGCGCAATTGTTCCCCCTCGGCCTGCACTCACATTGCATTTTTATCTACCGAACCGGAGCATGCTTACGTCTTCGATGATATGACTGTTCAGTTTAACGAGAAAAGATGCAATCTCGTTCAGCACAGTGAAGATTGCTTTAGTTATATTGTTTTGTATTATTTTTTGGCGTTTGGGATGCAGTGACACGCAGTCAAATATGTTGCCGAACAGATCAACAACTTTTGACGCTCATACATTATCACAAAAGTCCTCGTGCTGCAATCCCCTACGATCCGGGAAACGTGCTTCGGCACGGTTCGGATAGCATAGTGTGAGTGCACCCTTAGTTTCTGTTGGTAAAATAAACATTTTTATTAAAACTATTTTAAAAATGAATAAATGAATTACACTTTATGTTTTTTTTTTTTCTTGCTTCAAAAATTGCTTTATATTTGAAGTTTTTTTTTACTCTTAAATAACCATTAAAAAACCTATAATTGAGACCGTACTTCATATAGTGTGATCACATGACACGATCCACTATTATTGGAACATGTTGTTATAAAACATCAGTGTGTGTTAATGTTCCATAAGCTTTTTACTATGACAGTGAAGTGCTTTTCATTTTTTCTCGTAAATAACCCTGACCTGAAAATGACGTCAAATAGACATCACGACTAAAGACTGTGAAGTACCTTTCTTCTGATGATCAACATGCGCAAGAAGTTCTGCCGTCATCTTCTCCAAACCCTCCAGCATCTGCAAGGACTCATATTGTAACTCATGCTTTGTTCCTGAAAAACACACACACATACACACGCAATTGATCTCTATCTGCTTCAAATGAACTGCCTGCCAGTAAGATGTCCTGTGACTCAGAGAAATAAAGGCTAAATGACAGTGTTATCCTTGGACAGATCCTTATAGTCCAGTTGCTCATTTCTCAGCCCACACACACACACACATACACACACACATACATCTGTCTTCCCGCATCCCTCCATGTTTGTTCCCCAGACGTGTATACCTGAATCTGAGCTCTTCAGGGCCTGTAGTTCAGTGTGGAAGCAGTGCGTCAGGTCAAGACAATGCTTTGAAAACACATCCAGCTCTGTTGGGAAATTAGCAGGAGGTCTGGAAGGCCATTCTGATGGAAACTGATACAGCAGCAGTAAAGAGCAAATAATGCATGCCTGAGTATATCAATAACTTAGTCAGATGCTATGTTTAAAGGTCCTGTGAAGTGCTTTGAAGCATGCATTTTTTATTCGATGATTGATGTGATCACAACTGAAACATAATGATAGGGCAGAGCATAGAGTAACCCCTCCCATTCAAAAAAAAAAAACAGCCAATAGAGTTTAATTTTTTATCACCGCTCTGCCAGTGAGAGTGATTGAAATCAAGCACATCAAATAAAAAGCAAATAAAGGGGGCGGGGCATGTCAGATACTAGGGAGCATTTGATTGGTCGGAAGATTTGATGAGAAACTGAAGTATGAGGTGATGTCAAAACAATCCATTTAGTCGAAAGTGACAAACTTTAAGTTTTGGATGCTTTTAGCGTCTAAATGTGCATTATAGATATCTTTAAGACTAACATACTGATACTAACATTTTAAAAAAACTTTCACGGGACCTTTAATTAGTGCCATTTTATGATTGACACACAAATAATAGCTTGTATTTATATGACATCTTACTTAAAATGTGTGTTAATTGAGCTCTGATGTTTTTATAAATCATTATTTAACACAAAAGCTACTGTTATCATGCACCACCCGATGTAAGGTAAGGGGGTGCTGACAACAGAGGTGTGAATCCAAATGCAGGGTTTATTAGGAGAATGGTCAACAGGGTCAAACAGATGTATATAGGCAATCCAGAGTCGTAGTCATTAAACAGGCGAATGGTCAGTACAGGCAGCAAGCAATGTAAATAAACAAACAAAGCAAGGGTCAAACGCGGAAAGGCAAGGCAAAGGAAATTGCGTCGTGATGTCATAAGACTCAGCACTGAAGTGTGTGTGTGTGCTGTTTATTAAGTCTATCCTATCAGTTCATGAGCAGCTCCCAGCCGCGTGTGGGTGTAATCAACTAAATGAGGAACAGGTGCGTGTGAGCGGTGCATGACTGGATATATAGTTCTTTAAAGTGGCATATTTGTAGTTCTTCAGCGATCTGCACAGGCTGACACCCGAGCTCCCAAAACCAGGACCCCTCTTACGTCCAGTGTTGTGATCATATTTATGATTATTTTTATTTATGTAGCAACGTGGTCCTGCGAGACACGACACTTCATTCCACTGTATGTCCACACATGTAGCGGAATGACAATAATCATGAACTTGACTTGTTTTAGCCAAATAAAGTTCTAGTTATTAGTCACTTTTAAATGTTCCTTATGTGTTGCCATTGCATCTTTATAATTTTAGATAATTTTCCAAAGAAGGTTATGAAGTGAATGGATATCTTGAGACCCATGTTGAAAATTATATCTATACATTTGGGGTAAAAAAATATGTGTAAGTCATAGAAGTGTAATAAGAACTAAGAAGCACGTTAAAAAAAATAATATTTCAGAATATTTAAGAAAGAAAAGTGCAGGGAAAAATGATAACACCAAAAAATTATTATTATTTCAAGGTGCAACTGCCTTCAGGACTTCAGTCCTGGATTAGTATCAAAAACCACACCAACAGGAGAAATAATGACTGCATGCATGCACTTTGTGATACTGATCAAATTAAACAATTCTAAAGGATACAGTTGCCCGGAGTCTCTCTGTAAACTGAGATCTTTCTGGAACTGGCTTTGATTGCTGGTCTAACACTTTCCTCCACAATCTGAAAAAATAAAATAAATAATAATAATAATAATAAAATGTTAATTTTTTTTCCTCTTCAAAACAATAAATATAAAAAATAATGATGATTTAAATTATTAATTTCTTTAAATTCTGTCAATTTAATTAACTATTAAGGGTTTAATGCAAGTAAAGCTTTCTCTTTTTAATGCAAAATTAACTTAATTCAGTATTAAATTAAATTAAAACAACATCTCATGTGTGTATTATGTGAAATTTAAGCGACAATGCTTCTTAACAAGAGTAAAATATTAGATTGATGTTTCAGTCTCATATTCAAATGTATACGATGTGAATTTGATTTCACAACACTATTTAAAGGTTTACGATCCATGTATTAACATTGTGACCATCTAAATTATTAAAGCTAAATAATGCTTAGCTTGTAGTGAACCCAAAATATTACATTCGTAAAGATAGTATCACACTGACCGGTTTTGTTTCGTTCTCTGTGCTCGCCAGACTGGCATCAAAGGAGACGATATCCTAGAGGAAAAAAGAAAGGTCAGAGAAACCATATTTGATCATAAAAATAAATAAAATATATAATTATGCAATGCATATAAAACACCATTTAGAAACTGTGGGTTGCAATGTTTTTAAATGTTTCTTTAAAATGCTTTCCAAGTCTGCATTAATTCGATCAAAAGCACAGTAACAACAACACTGAAATTAAGTTTAAAATAACTGTTACTATTTAAAATAACTGCTAGAATAAAAAAAATTGCTAGAAAGATTTTTTTTGTTGAATTAAAGTATTAATGATATTTGTTTTAATTCAGGACAGCATGGAGGAATAAATAAAGTAAAATAAAATAAAATAAATGAGAGTAAAGTGAAGTAAAGTAACTTTTACCATTTAAAATAACTATACTTGAGTACATTTTAAAATAGAATTCATTACTTCGGTGTCACATAAAGTGTCTTTGAAACATTTTAATATGTAAAAAAAACTAAATATTTGCAATATTTTAAGATTCAATTCCCTAGAAATGTTTTATTTGCTAGAAAGATTTTTTTGTTAAATAAAAGTATTATTCATTTATTCATTTTCTTTTTGGATTAGTCCCTTTATTAATCTGGGGTCGCCACAGCAGAATGAACCGCCAACTTATTCAGCATATGTTTTACATAGTGGATGCCCTTTCAGCCGCAACCTATCACTGGGAAACATCCATACACACTCATTCACACTCATACACTACGGACAATTTAGCCTGTACCACATGTTTTTTGACTCGTGGGGGAAACCCACGCCAAAATGGGGAGAACATGCAAATTCCACACAGAAATGCCATCTGACTCAGCCGAGGCTCGAATTAGCGACCTTCTTGCTGTGAGGTGATTGTGCTACCCACTGCGCCACCGTGCTGCCCCATAAAAGTATTATTATTTTTTTAATTCAGGACAGCATAAACAATAGACTAAAATAAATAAAAATGAAATAAATTAAATTAATTAAATTAAAGTGAAGTAAAATGACGTTGACCATTTAAAATAACTATACTTGAGTACATTTTAAAATAGAAATTAATTACTTCAGTCTTCGGTGTCACACATAGTGTCTTTAAAAACATTTTAATATGTAATAAAAACATAAAATATTTGTAATATTTTAAGATTTGATTCTCTAGAAACTTTTTATTTGCTAGAAATATTTTTCTGTTGAATAAAAGTATGATTTTTTTTAATTCAGGACAGCATGAACAATGGAATATTTTTTTTTTTATTAAATTAAATAAATTTAAATTAAATTAAAGTGAACTAAAGTGAAGTGAAGTAAAGTAAAATAAAATAAATAAACGTGGCTAAAATAAGACTTGTGGTTAAAGAGGTTTAGGTTAATATTTAGGTTTACTGTAATGACAGCTCCATTAGCTATAAGACGCCAGATAGATATTAAATATTTGCCATCGTCATATCATAAATCCAATACACTACATGAAAAAAACATAAAAGTATCATTATTTAATAGCAACAAATGAATATCTCATCACATACATACCACTGCTCGTTCAACTGCATGCTTTCTGTTGTGGATTTCTCATCTTTGCCAGATGCAGACGCTTCTTGGCAAGAGACTGATGGTGAATCATCTTCAGATGACTCTTTAATGTTTGTGGTTTTGACGCAGATCTTTTGCTGCGATTCTGTGGAAGAGATCTTCACCGGAGCACTCTTTGGGACTGTCAGCCTTCCTCGGAACATTGTATGAGCAGTTGAACTTTTCCGGAGCAGGACAGGCCGTGTCCAGGGAGCCCCGTGGGTCACACTCCCACCAGCTGCTCGTCTGTGATTGGGCTTTTTGCTCATCTCGCAAGTGGAAACAGATTTCTCTGGTTTTCTTTTATCTTCTTTTTTAACTGTGTGATTAACAAGTGCTTTATTTTTGTGTTTTTTATGGACACCATCAGGGTGAAGTTCTTCATGAGCCTCAGATGTGCTGCGAATTTTCAGAGCTTTTTTCAAAACCTGCTCCAACATCTCAATTTCTTGCTTTTCCTGAGATAAAACATCTGTTTTGGGAAGCACAAACAAACATTGTGTATGAGTCTATAAATATATATATATTACAGTGCTTTCAAAAGATTAATTGTGATTAATCACATGAATTAATCATATAAATTATATGCAGTTGAAATTATTTGTCCTCCTGTGAATTTCTTTTTCCTTTTTAAATATTTCCCAAATTATGTTTAACAGAGCAAGGAATTTTTCACAGTATTTCCTATAATATTGTTTTTCTTCTGGAGAAAGTCTATTCAGCGATTTTTAATAATAATAAAAAAAATATTTTAAGGTAATTATTATTAGCCACTTAAGCAATATTCGATAGTCTACAGAACAAACCATTGTTATACAATAACTTGCCTAATTACCATAACTTTCCTAATTAATGTTAAGCCTTTAAATGTCACTTTAAGCTGTATAGAAGTGTCTTAAAAAATATGTTGTAAAATATTATTTACTGTCATCATGGCAAAGATAAAAGAAAAAAAAAGTTATTAGAAATGAGTTATTAAAACTATTATGTTCAGAAATGTGTTGAAAAAATTATTTTCGTCAAACAGAAATTGGGGGGGAAATATATAGAAGAGCTAATAATTCTGACTTTAACTGTATATATACTATATATGTCCACAATATTTATACGCATAGACATACATTATGTAAACACAAACATTTATTTTGGATGCGATTAATCAAGATTATTCGTTTGACAACACTAATATACGTATAAATAAACTTGCCTTGCCTTATGATGAATAAAGATTTTTATACAACAGTTCTGTTTGGTTCTCAAATCTGATTGGCTGATAGCCATGTGATATTCTCGTAATAATTGACTACGTTTACATGGACACCAATAATTCGATTTTAATGCGATTAAGACAATACTCTGATTAAGAGTCTACCATGTAAACAGCGATTTTTGATTAATTTAATCAGATTAAGGTCATAATCGAATTTAAGAGAAATCGAATTAAGACATGTGGAGTATGCCGATCTTAGTCGCATTATTGAAGTGTAATACTGACATGTAAACACCTTAATCGAACTATTGCCGTCATGTAGGACTTTAAGCCGCTTTTTGCGACAGGGTAGTCCACACACACACACACACACACACAAACATGGCTGATTGACGCTCTTTGCACCTACCGAGTCAGTGCAGACCACAGACACCTGCATCGTGAAATGCGGAGGTTTTTTTTTCTTCCATTCAGCATGCGGTATGACCTTCCATTAAAACAACACTTCCAGCAGTTCATAGTTGCATCCAATATCTCGTTTGTCACGGTGGGCATGCATGAAATCTTCGTGAATGAAATTACATGAAACTCTGGAGGAAATGCAGATAGCGTGGTGACGCAATGACGCTAATCGAATTATGTGCTACAACATGTAAAACGCGATCATGAAAGTAACACTCAAAAAGCAACTCATGTAAACAACTTAGTCTTATTATTCTCTTAATTAGATTAAAGCAAATAATTCGATTACTGATGTCCATGTAAACGTAGTCATTGTGTATTACTCCGCCCACATACAGTGAGAGCAGATCAATAAACTCAATACAGTTTGACAAATATTGCAGCTGTTGGACAACATAATGTCCTTTTGAGGCTTTTTCAGGCAAGAATGTAGTTGTTTAGATTGCAACTATGCAGTTTATTTATAAGGATAGTTCCTTTTTAAAATATTTATAATTTTGGAGATTCAGCACATTTGCAGGCATCAGCCTGTCATACTGAGCAAAGACTGTTGACGCTCCGCCACAAGATGGTGACAGAGACCGCATAATAAGCCCTTAGGGGAGAAAAACCCTGCGGAAATTTCAAACCACAGCTGAACAAATCATTACAGATTACAGGTAAGTGACAATTTAAGTCGATCTCTCTCTTTTGTATGTTGTTGTGTTGTATTTATATCATAGTAATCTAATAGTGTTTGCTTTGGCTTTTTCTGGGTTAATTATTGTGATTTCCCAACTCCAACAGAGAAATACTGGGAAATCTCTGTAGATTGATGGCATTTCATGCCGTTCAGCCTTATAATCTTAAAATGTCAGCAAAATCACCTGATTTGTCATCACTTTAGACATTACGCTAGAGAATCATTCAAATACTAGCTCTAAAGTGACGTTGGTGAAGTAGCACCAACGCTTTCTGCTGTTCTGACGTCAGCTGCAAATGTGAATGAATGGCGGAAGAAAGTAGTTCCTCTTACAAAAAGGTTTTTGAGACTCTCTGTGTTTGATTTTCTTTTATATACACACGATTATGCCGTCGAACTGTTGTATAAACACAACATCACACTTGTAGCAGTGCGATATGGCTGTATAACGTCACTGGTAGGACACTCAGCCTGAGGCCTCGAGCCAATGCATGCCTCCCATCAGTGCCGATATACAGCCATATCGCACTGCTACTCGTGTCATACTGCTTATTTATATATCTTCTTACCGTCTCTAATATCAGTGCCGGATGGATTTTCCTGGAGACTGGTTTCTGTCACACGCGTTCTCCTGCAAAAATACAACATAATCTGAGTTTTCTAAGCAAAATTTGCTTTACATCATCTATTTCAAGACAAGTATGATATAACAAGAAAAATGTAAATAAGAAAGTCAAAGTAAAACAAAAACACCATCTTACATTGAGCTTAAAATCTCCTTGCACTGCCTGATGTTTTCAGAGAGTCTTGATTCTTCAGCTCTGCACATCTTTACAGCTTCATCAACAGCATGAAGAAGAGACATGCTTAATATCTGACAAAGACGCACAAAAACTGTCTTTAACCAATGCTAATGGGCAAGTGACAAATGCACGAATCCAAAAATTGATTTTATATACATAGAGAGAGTGTGAAAGGCATAGTTCACCTCAAAAGTAAATATTCAGTCATTTAAATCACCCCTTACTTGTTCCAAACCTTCATGAGTTTCTTTCTTCTGATAAAAAAAAACAAAAAAAGATGTTTTGAAGAATGCTGGAAACCTGTAACCATTGACATGATCTGAACATTTCTGTACTACGAATATTTATGTATATTTATACTACTTCGCCTTCTGTTCATGTTTATGTTTTGTTGTTGTTTTATGGATGCTATGCAATTTGTGTTTTGTTTTGTCGCGTTATTATTATGTGATTGAGATAAATTGTGAGAGCCCCTTGAAAATGAGATGGTACATCTCAAGGGGTCAATCGTTATAAATAAATAAACTGAATTGACTACCAGTGTTTGTTTGTCCTACTATGAAAGTCGATGGCTACAGGTTTACACCTTTGTTCAAAACATCTTCTTGTATTTTCAACATAACAAAAAAACACATAAAGCTTTAAAACCACTTGAGGGTGCGTAAATAGTGCGTTGATTTTTCTTTTGGGGTGAACTATCATTTTAAATGCAAGTGTTTGTATACTATAATATTTCAGATAATTTACGAGTATGAGTGTAATACGAGTGAAATAATCTCAAAACTATCACTCAGTAGATATTATGTATAGATATATATTATCATTAAGCACAGATGTCACAAAGTTCAGTTACCTAAAACCCATACTTGTGTTATAAAGCTCCAAACCGTACTAAAGAGTATATACTTAACCATAGTAAGTGTACATTCAAACAATATACATTTATCAATACATAATGTATAGGGTGAACCGGTGGCGCAGTAGGTAGTGCTATCGCCTCACAGCAAGGGTTCGAGCCTCGGCTGGGTCAGTTGCCATTTCTGTGTGGAGTTTGCATGTTCTCTCGTGTGGGTTTCCTCCGGGTGCTCCGGTTTCCCCCACAAGTCCAAAGAGATGTGGTACAGGTGAATTGGGTAGGCTAAAATTGTCCTTAGTGTATGAGTGTGAATGAGACTGTATGTGTGTTCCCTAGAGATGGGTTGCAGCTGGAAGGGCATCCGCTGCGTAAAACATATGCTGGATAAGTTGGCGGTTCATTCTGCTGTGGCGACCTAGGATTAATAAAGGGACTAAGCCGAAAAGAAAATGAATGAATGAATAATGTTATATAACGATAATAATAACAAATAGCATGGACGAAAGTGATGTTAAATACATCAAGAGTAAACGAAATTCAAGTTATATTATATATCTATGTATGTGTATATTGATTATATCCAATCAATACACATACATTTTATCAATTATGTTATATTATACGCGTTATATAATAATAATATTTAAGAATTCGCATGGGCAAAAGTGATGTTATAAACATCGAGAGCATACTAAAAGCAAGTTTCTACTTCAATATTTCAGATATCTTAGAAAACGTAATGTGAAATTACGATTGAAATAACATTAACTTCAAAACTGTCACTCAGTGTAACATTTTATGCATATACACTCATATCGGCTACTTTATTAGGTACACCCGTCCAACTGCTGGTTAACACAAACTTCTAATCAGCCAATCACATAGCAGCAACTCAATGCATTTAGGCATGTAGCATGATCAAGACGATCTGCTGCAGTTCAAACCGAGCATCAGAATGACGAAGAAAGGTGATTTAAGTAACTTTGAATGTAGGATGATTGTTGGTGCCAGGCGGGCTGGTCTGAGTATTTCAGAAACTGCTGATCTACTGGGATTTTCACGCACAACCATCTCTATGGTTTACAGAGAATGGTCCAAAAAAAAAAAAAAACATCCAGTGAGTGGCAGTTCTGTGGGCGCAAATGCCTTGTTGATGCCAGAGGTCAGAGGAGAATGGCCAGACTGGTTTGAGCTAATAGAAAGGCAACAGTAACTCAAATAACCACTCGTTACAACTGAGGTATGCAGAAGAGCATCTCTGAACGCACAACACATCCAACCTTCAGGCGGATGGGCTGCCACAGTCAGATGGTAGGGTCAGAATTAGGCGTCAAAAACATGAAAGCATGGATCTATCCTGCCACCTTGTATCAGCAGTTCAGGCTAGTGGTGGTGGTGTAATGGTGTGGGGGATATTTTCTTGGCACACTTTGGGTCCATTAGTACCAATTGAGCATCGTGTCAATGCCACAGCCTACCTGAGTATTGTTGCTGACTATGTCTATCCCGTTATACTTCCAGCAAGATAACGCACCATGTCATTAAGCGTGAATCATCTCAGACTGGTTTCTTGCACATGACAATGAGTTCACTGTACTCAAATGGCCTCCACAGTCACCAGAGCTCAATCCAATAGAGCACCTTTGGAATGTGGTGGAACGGGAGATTCTCATCATGGATGTGCAGCTGACGAATCTGCAGTAACTGTGTGATGTTTTCATGTCAATATGGACCAAAATCTCTAAGGAATATTTCCAGTACCTTGTTGAATCTATGCCACGAAGGATTAAGGTAGTTCTGAAGGCAAAAGGGGGTCCAACCAGGTATAGTAAGGTGTACCTAATAAAGTGGCCGGTGAGTGTATTCAAGCACAGATGTCACACATTTCAGTTATGAAACAGCTCAGTTGTGTATCTTTACTAAAGAGTGCGTACTTAACAATAATAACTCATTTGAAACGTTATAGAAACATTTAAGACTCTTATCATAGTGATTCAAGTTACCCGCCGGAAGCGCGCGCGATGTTGTCCACAAACCCCGCTTTCACTTTCGTTTATCCATCCCACAAGTACATTCAGCTCATATGTGAACTTAAATTAAACATTTAACTCGGACTGTCAAAATAAAGTAAGAGAAAACCGAAAACTTCAGCGTCCGACTCCAGAACCGTGCACCCACGTCCACACAGCAGCGCGGCTTCAAAACACCACGTTCACGTATCGCGAGACCTACACTGTGCGTCGTTGCTATGGAAACAAGCTCGTTGAGCAACAGTTGTTCAGTGGCGAGGAGAAACTAAACTAGCTTAATTTTTCAACATGGAGAATAACAGAGAGTTTGGGAGAGCTGTGGCTGTGCAGGTCACTGTAATGTCGGCGAGTCGTTTGGTAAGAAGTCAATACAGTCAGTTAAATTATCTTTAACATTTGAGCGTGGAATTAAAAACATAGTCATCATAACCGGAGCTAAGTTAGTTGTCATAAGGCTTGGTGTTGGTTTCAAACACTTCCTTTAAAAATGTTATTATTAACTTACTAGATTTAGCAGTGTGTTATTTTACAATAAAACTGTGGCATAATGTAATAATATAATAAGTAAATCTGTTAATTAATTATTAAAAAATATACAGACAAAATTATTATTATTATTATTATTATTATTATTATTTTCGCAGTACTGGGTTACGGCTGGAAGGGCATGTGCTGTATAAAAATATATGCTGTATATGTTGGCGGTTCATTCCGCTGTGGCGACCCTGATAAATAAAGGGACTAAGCCGAAGGAAAATTAATAAATGAATGATTTGTGTTGGGACATCATGAAGGAATTAAGTGGAACCCAGCATTTTTTACAACGTAATATTACAAAATACTTATATTTTTCATAAATGCTGCTGTTTTTAACGTCTTCAAACAATACTGAACACAATATAAAAAGCCAGATTTTTTGGAAAATGATTGAATGAATGAATATATTTTTATTATTTAAAATTATAAATTCTTTTTTCAAATATTCCCAATATGATGGAAATTTTTCCACAATTTTCACAGTATTCCCTTTTATATTGTTTTCTTCTAGAGGAAATTGTTCTTTTACTTTGGCTGTCGCTGCAATAAAATAAACATTAAAATAAAAAGGTTGATATTATTAGCCTTCTTTTAATCAAAAATTTTGATTTGCTACAGAACAAGCTGCTATTTTCTAATGAATACCCTTATTAACATTAACAGCTAGCCTAATTAACCTAGTTAGAAAACTAGTATGTTGCATTATTGATATACTGACAAAATTATTAGCCCTACCGTGAAAGTTGAATTCTTTTTCAAATATTTCCCAAGTGATGGAAAAGTGGATAAATTTTAACAGTTATTTCTTTTTATATTCTTTTTTATGGAGAAAATGGTTATTTTACTTTGGCTTTCGCTCGAATAAAATAAATATGAAAATAAAAAGGTTGATATTATTATCCCTCTTTCAATATATATATTTTGATTTGCTACAGAACAACTGCTATTGTCTAATGAATTATTCAATTCTTATTATTCAATTCAATTCATCTTTATTTGTATAGCTCTTTTACAATGTAGATTGTGTCAAAGCAGCTTCTCATAGAAGATTATAGTAAATTGAAACAGTGTCAGTTCAGTTTTCAGTGTTGCAGTTCAGTTTAGTTTAGTTCAGTGTGGTTTAATTTTCACTTCTGAGAGTTCAAACACTGAAGAGCAAATCCATCAATGCGCAGCATCGTTATTAACATAACTTGCGTAGTCAATGTCATTAACCAGGTGAAAAAACTAGTATATTACATTATTGATATATATATATACTGACAAAATGATTAGCCCTACTGTGAAAGTTTCATTCTTTTTCAAATATTTCCTAAGTAATGGAAAATTGGCTACATTTTCACAGTATTCCCTTTTATATGTTTTTCTTCTGGAGAAAATAGTTCTTTTACTTTGGCTGTCACTGGAATAAAATAACTATTAAAATAAAAAGGTTAATATTATTAGCCCTCTTTCGATCTATATTTTTTGATTTGCTACAGAACAAGCTGCTATTGTCCAATGAATGTCTTTATTAGCATAACTTGCCTAGTCAACCTCATTAGTGAAAAAACTAGTATATTACATTATTGATACTGACAAAATTATTAGCCGTACTGTGAAACTGCTCTAAAGCTGCTTTAGTGAGAAAAATAGTATCTTGCATAAATAACTAGAAAAATATTAATTAGGAATGCTCCGATCAATCGGCTGGAGATCTGTATCACCCTATTATCACATTTATTGACTCGATCGGTACTAGCTGATCTGGCCGATCTCATGATCCGATCGCAAATGTTTGTTTATGCGTTTACAAGCAGAGGAATATGCATGTGCTCACCTGGGTTATAGCTAGGCCCACACGGAATCTGCGCGCGCAGATTTCCGCAGTTTTCCGCAGATTTTTAGCCCATCATTAATTCTGTTTATTTACTTAAAGTTAACTATTTACTGTTAATCTAATTGGATTTGCATTTTAAACATTAAATACAAGTTAAAAAGATATTATTTTTTATTTAACATATTAAGGTTTTAGTTATGAGACTCCCAAAATAATTCCGCAGAAATCCGCAGATTTTTACCAAAATTCTCCGCAGAAATAGCAAAAAACGTCCGCAGATTCCGTCTGGCCCTAGTTATAGCTGCTGTATCTACTGCATGTATTTAGGCCTTTTTACATAAAAAAACTAAGGCCGTTGTACAGTTGCCTTGAATCGGGCCAAAGCACGCTTGTCCCCCCTCCCGTCTCCCCCGACGGCCCGCACTCACATTACATTCGGGCCTGGGCGCGCTTCCGTCATCGATGACGCGCTGCTCAGTAAGCGCTCTCGCTCAGCACAGTGGAGATTTCTTTAGTTATATCGTTTAAGTTGTTTGATATGCGGTGACATGCAGTCTAATATTTCGCCGAACAGATCAGCCACTTTTGACGCTCATAAACAATCATAAAGTCCTCGTGCTGCAGAAATTAGAAAGTTTGCTGAGGGTGCAGCTGTCGTGCAGTGAGGAGTTTGCGTCTTTAATAATCTACGACAGTTTGCGTTCATTGAACAGTACGAATGATTAATTAATCCATATGAAACAGTCCCTTAAAAGTCACGTCTCGCTTTCAGTTTCGGGCTCAAGCACGCTTGCACTTACACTGTAAGCGTACCGCGCCTGAGCCCAAGTGAACCGCGCTCTGGCCCACCTCTTCCAACCGGGCCAGGGCCACCCAAGTGTACCGTGCCTGAGCCTGATTCAGAGCACTCACACTTCTCAAATGATCCGGGAAACGGGCCTGGGCACGGTTCGGATAGCATAGTGTGAGTAAGCCCTAAGAGTTCTGTGTTTTGGACAATATTCTATGTTCACTAAAAACTAGCTGGAAATATTAGGTGAATTAAAAAAACTTTAAAATTATAGTTTTTAACATGAATATTTAATAATATAACTTCTTGTAATTTATCTATTGCAATAAACAGTTTATAAGCCTATTTCCTTTTAGTAAGTAAGTAATTGATTTATAGGTGTGAACTTTAACTTCTTGTGCATCAAATATGCGCTCCAAACTTTTTCATAATTGAGACATGTTGAATTCTTCTTTCATCATTTGCAATGTTTACAAATTGCATTTTTAGTCAATTTTCTTACCATTTTTTTATATGTGCTACAGTGTTTCCTCTAGGATTTTTTCCAGCTGTGGCGGCAGGACTGGTAGACACAGATCTACCAACTACCTATGGCAATAATTTCAATAATGGCGTTATTTCAATGGCAAATGACATAAGCGCAGTATTACAAGTCGAGATCGCATTCATATAATACAAGCATGCGAATCTCCGATTTCCTCTGTTCGTGCACAAAGCTTCTTGCACACCCTCAAATAAACTCTGCTCAAGTGCAGATTTTCTTGTGCATGCTCAAATAAACGCTGCTGAAGTGCGATTTAGTGCGTTTATGTAACAAGTATGTCTCCAACATTTATTAGATTTGCTAGGAACATTTATAATAAACTCCAGCAACATAGTCATTGTATGCAAAGCCATAGGCTATAAAGTATAATTATGAAAACTGTGTCCATCTTAACTGAAAACTACGTCGTGTTTGCTGGCATCACGCATCACGCACCTGTCAGTCAGTCTGTCAGTCAGTCAGCATGTCACTTTAAAGGGTTAAACAAATAACGCACAGCACGCTTACAGAAAAGTTTGCGCTGTTATAATTCACTTACCTTTTAATATGTTTTGGTGCGATTATAACCCGCTATTAAAAAAACAACAACGACTGAATGTTTTTGAATGAGAAGCTGTTATGTAGCCGTGGCGGGATGAATTTTGGTGTGGCGCCCCGCCATGGAAGAATGAATGTAGCGGAAACCATGTGCTAATAGGTTCTGTAAAGCTGCTTCTGACAATGACATGTTCACACCTAAATGGTTAAGGGAATATATTCAGCATCCTTCATTTATTCTCTTAGGTAAGGAGAGATCTCCACTTAAGTGTCATACTTAGAGGGAAAAAGTACTTTATGCATTATAAAGCTTGAACCATCAGAATCGGTACTTGGTATCGGCTGTTCACCATGACAAGGTATCGGTACTTGATATCGGCTGCAGAAATGCTGATCGGAGCATCCCTAATATTAATATGTACTCTCATCATGGCAAATACAAAAGAACTTAGTAATTAGAAATGAATGGTTATTAACTATTATGTTTAAAAATGTGTTATGAAATAATAAATTCTCTCTGTATAGGTCATATATTGTGGTGCATTTGAACAAAACATTTATTAAACAGATTAAACAGAAATATTTATTAAAAATGTTCTAGTCACCGAACATCTTTAAAAATAGAAAGATATTACATAAAAATATTACTAACTACAAAATGTCAACTAAATTTTATATTTATTTAATTTCTCATGATTTTTCCTCTTTTTTTACATTTTATTTAATATTTTTCCCTAACATATACATTTTAGTGGTCTAATTTTTGGACCATTATAGTAAGTTTTTTTGTTAAATTAGCTCCAGATTTGGCTTCAGTGCTGACTTATGCTCAAACATAATATTGTAATGCATTAATTCATTCATTCAATTTCCTTCGACTTAGTTCCTTATTTATCAGGGGTCACCACAGCGGAATGAACCGCCAACTATTCCAGCATATGTTTTACACAGCGGAACACCCATACACTCTCGCATTCACACACACACTCATACACTACAGCCAATTTAGTTTATTCAATTCACCTATAGCACATGTCTTTGGACTGGGAAGGAAACCGGATCACCCTGGACGAAACCCACGCCAACACGGTGATAACATGAAAACTCCACACAGAAATGCCAACTGGCCCAGCCGGGACTCAAACCAGCAACCTTCTTGCTGTGAGGGGACAGTGCTAAGCACTGAGCCACTGTGCTGGCCTATAGTAAAGCATCCGATCGAAAATATTAATTTAAAAGAGAGATCTGTGAGGGGTGTACTCATATATGCTGAGCACTTTATTTATAGCACAGATGTGATGAAATATTGTATGCTTGTTGTGTGATTTGCTGTTAAGTACAATCTTACACTCATTTGTGGTCATTTCAGAAAGGCAGCAGGACTGATTCATGTCTCAGTTTCGTTCGGGTGGAGTTTAATGGATGTGTGCTGGGAGATTCTCAAAAACTGGACGTTCCTGTGGACAAAGACGTGGTTTACAACTTCACCTGTAATTTCGAATGCTCAGAAGTTGCACACACACTTGATGATGTGGCACATAAACCTGTCATATGTGAGTATAAAGCCTTTATAGGACACTCATTGAAATATTAGAAAAATGAAATGTTGAGGTCTTACTGGGGCTTATTAAAAAACTTTGACACTTTTATGATGTAAAAAATATATACAGTTGAAGTCAGAGTTATTAGCCCCCTTTTGAATTTTTTTTCTTTTTTAAATATCTCCCAAATTATGTTGAACAGAGCAAGGAAATTTTCACAGTATGTCTGATAATATTTTTTCTTCTGGAGAAAGTCTTATTTGTTTTATTTCGGCTAGAATAAAAGCAGTTTTTAATAAAAAAAAAAAAAAACATTTTAAAAATTATTAGCCCCTTTAAGCTATATATTTTTTTCCGATTGTCTACAGAACAAACCATCATTATACAATAACTTGCCTTATTACCCTAACCTGCCTAGTTAAACTAATTACCCTAGTTAAGCCTTTAAATGCCACTTTAAGCTGTATAGAAGTGTCTTGAAAAATATCTAGTCAAATATTTTGTACTGTCATCATAGCACAGATAAAATAAATCAGTTATTAGAAATGAGTTATTAAAACTATTATGTTTAGAAATGTGCTCAAAAAATCTTCTCTCCGTTAAACAGAAATTGGGGAAAAAAATAAACAGGGGGGCTAATAATTCTGACTTCAACTGTATAATGTAATGTATTCAATTCAATAAAGTTGCACTACATGTTTTTTTTTTTGCCTAAAAGGGTTAAAAATAAAGGGGTTAAACATTCATATAGTTAACGCCAAAAGCCTAGTGGTTAGCGCGTCGACACACACTTACGGCAACCTGAGTTCAATTCCCGGCTCGAGGTCCTTTGCGATCCATCCCCTATCTGCCCATACAGTCCTGTCTGTAAATCTCCTAAGTCTCTCCTATCAATCTCCTTTCAATAAAGGTGAAAACCTCTAAAAAAAGATTTATTAAAAAAACATTTATACAGTTTTGATTGTTTGTTTGTTTTACTCATTTGTTATTATTATTATTATTATTATTAGTAGTAGTAGTAGTAATTATATATTTTTTGTTATTTTTTATTTAGTTTGTTTTGAAGTTTGTTTGTCCCAAATAAAAGCTTCTTACTTTAAGAATTTATAGATATTTTAGATCAAATCTAGCAACTAGTTAAGGTGTAAGTTTAATAAACATATATATACACTACCTGACAAAAGTCTTGTCCTCGATCTCAGTTGTAAGAGCAACAAATAATAACTTGACTTTTGGACATTTGGAAAAGTGGCAGAAGGTAGATTTTTCTGATGAATCATCTGTTGAACCCAATCATCACAAATACTGCAGAAGATCTATTGGAACTCGCATGGACCCAAGATTTTCACAGAAATCAGCCAAGATTGGTGAAGGAAAAATCATGGTTTGGGGTTACATTCAGTATGGGGGCGTGCGAGAGATCTGCAGAGTGGATGGCAACATCGACAGCCTGAGGGTTTGAGAAGACATTTTTGCTGCCCATTACACTACAAACCACAGGAGAGGGCAAATTCTTCAGCAGGATAGCGCCTCCACATCAAAGTTCCTGAAAGCAAAGGAGATCAAGGTGCTCTAGGATTGGCCAGCCCAGTCATCAGAGATGAACATTATTGAGCATGTCTGGGGTAAGATAAAAGAGGAGGCATTAAAGATGAATCTAAAGAATGTTGATGAACTCTGGGAGTCCTGCAAGAACGCTTTCTTTGCCATTGCAGATGACTTTATTAATAGTCAGTCGTCCAAGCTCATAGGAGTCATACATAATATTAATTATTTTTCCACTGCACCATGACTTTATATTCTATACTGTACATTATTTCTTGTCTAAGCAAAGTCAGACCTTACTGTCCTAATGAAATACTGTATTTAAAAATCAAGGCATGATCATATTTTATTTTGGTGAAATAAGCGTAATCTAGAGGTCTTTGCCTTTCATATAAGCCACTTCTGATGCCAAAAGATGAACTAGAAGTCAAGTTATTATTTGTTGTTCCTAAAACTTGGATAGGCGACAAGACTTTTGTCAGGTAGTGACAAATAGTTATATAAAGTTCAGATACAAAAATTCTAAGTGCATTTAAAGTGACATAACCTAACAAACTTAGAAGCTTAAGAAAAATGATCATTTTACAAGACAATTTCAGACAGCACTTATAGGCTTTTGCATCTGAACTCTAACTCAAATCTAGTATTTAATTTACATTTTAAAATGAGTTTTCCATCTATTCATCCATCCATTCATATATACTGCTGCATTTTCAGCTATTAAGCAAAGTGTCATACAGTACGTTTAATTATTCATGGTAAATTTAAGCAGAAATGTATGTTTATCCTCAGTAACTGTGCTTGAGATCCTTCCAAAAGAGAAAAAACAAAAAGAAGAGAAAACCGCTGCATTAGGACAAGCCAGTGTGGACCTGCTGCCTCTGCTACGAGGTTAAACCATTGCATTTTAATCCTTTCATTTAAACTTTTCATGTTATTATTGATCCTCATGTTTGATATCTTATTCTAGGTCAATGTAACTTCTCCTCCACTGTGCTTCTTCATGCGGTGCCTGGATCTCCGGCTGATGTTGCCTTACGTGAAGATGGCATAAAAGTAAGTTAATGGCTGTATCTGAAATTAAATAACCTTAAATAGTGCACTGTTTGTGGACTATTATATATATATTGTGTGTGTGTGTATATATATATATATATATATATATATATATATATATATATATATATATATATATATATATATATATATATATATATATATATATAGCTCAGATGTGAATAATCTGGAGCAGGTTGTGTTAAGTGAGTTGCTATGGCAACTGACATTTTCTGAAAGTTGTTTTTGGAACAGAAAGCTGAGGTTATCTTTTTACACATCCCTAAACTTACTTGATTATGTCTCATAACCTGCTTTCTGGAATACAGCCCAGGCCAATACATTTTGTTTGTTTCCAGGTACAGTCCACACTTGATGTAACTGTGAGCGTTTCAGAGCCGTTGCTCTCTGACGCCCAGCGCTCGGACTCGAATGTGCTGATGGTCACTGTAGAGACGGCGTATTCTGTTCCCGAGGTCTGGAATCCTTCCTGCACACCTCCATCTAGCTTCGTAGCTGCCCTGCAGATGCCCATCTCAGCCACTGTAAGAGACTAGTGTTTGTGTTTGAGGCACTTCAAGTCATTTATTAATACACTCAAAAAATATTTTCACTTCTTGTTCAGACCCCTTATTTAAAATGAGCTGAAACAACACAATTCTTGAGATTTTTGTAGAACTTCTTTGTTTTATGTTCAACCAACTTAAAATTGTAAAAAAACATTAAGCTAACTTAATCGATTGTCATTGGAAAAACATGAACGGATTGTGTGGAACCCATCTATCTGATTCTCAAAATTAGAGGATACAAGATTTCAACATGATTTATTCATTTGATGAAATTTATTCAAAGCTGAATTTTTAGCATCGTTATTCTTGTATTCAGTGTTACATGAACATTCAGAAATCATTGTAATGTGTGAGTTTTTACTTGCGTCACAATTTGGTCAGCCACCCATATGGGCGGCCATGAAAGAGATACTCCGATGTAAACAACAGCATGGATTGCATGGTAATCTACTACTGAATATGTTCTGCTTATTTATGCTGTCTAAACCATAGGGGAATGTGTAAACTGCTACTAAATCATATGGAGAACAACCTAGTAAGTAGGAAAAGGTCAAATATTGTTATAAATTTTTGGCAGTCATTAGTACTCTAAATGCTTTTTTTTACCAGTTCAACCAATTAATACAGACCAAAACATAACATTAATCGATCATTTCAGCAGAAATAATTTATATTTAGTCATTAAGCAGATGTTTTGTCGAAAGCGACTTACAAATGAGGAGGCATTCAGCTAAAATAATAAGGAAATAAGCAAAATATGCAATAATTTAAGTTTTGTTTGGGCATTGGTTACGTTCTGCTCTCCAACATGACTGACTGATGACAAGTTGTGAAAACACTCTATATAGATTTGCTGATATTTCCCAATCATAACAAATCAAATCTTTAGAAACTGTAGTTTTTTTTTTACAATTTTAGTAAAACCAACATACCATTTTTAGTTTTGATCAATTTAATGTATCATTGATAAATTAAAGTGTTTTTTATTTATTTAAATTGGTATTACATCAGGGAATTCACAGCATAATAATATATTAGGCTGATGAATAAAATGTTTATCATCAAATCAGCATATTTAAATGATTTTAGTAATGCTCAATTTAATTTGTTTGTTTGAATTCAGCCCATATAAATTGTTTGTAATCACTTACCTCAAAAATTTTAGTAAATCCAATGAACCATTTCTTTCAGTGTGAATAGTTTTGAGTCACATATATAAACAAAAATGTTGAATATTGTGAGGGAGCCGTAGGGAACGGCATGGAGGCAGGGTAAATAAAAATGCTGGACGTTTATTAAAATACAGTAAACAAATACCAAACAAAAAGGAAGGGTCGTAGTTGAAGACAGGCACGATCAAACAATCAGAAAGGCAGTCCAAAAAGCAATCAAAACAGAGTCAGAAATCCAAAAGGGAGTGGTCCAAAGGCAAGCGCGATGGTCATAAAAAAATAGCAAACACAATAGGAAAAGAACGCTTGGTAAGGCAGTGGAACTGGCAATACTTCGCAATGAAGATCTCGAACAGTGTTGTTTAAACATGGTGGCAAACAGAAAGTTACCACCGAAGAAACACACAATCAGTATTCAGAAGAGGTCTTCCTCTGGTGGTTGAATGAATGACCACCAGCCTCATTTGTTACAGATATATTAAAACAAGATTATTTTAAATTGTAATAATACCACACAATATCACAGTTTTTATTGTAATTTTAATCAAATCAAATAATGCTGTCTAACTCTAGGTTATCATCAATTGTGAAATTTAGTATTTGAGTGAATATATTCAATACAAAGTCAATGCAAACGCACAAATAGAATTTCCAAGTTCTGCAAATGACACAAAATACGCAACGTGTTTACAACAAATGCATGCAGTTTGCCAAAATCACGTCTCCCACAGAAGTTTAAAATAATGAAACTCAAAAATTTACAGTGTTTGGTGTGAACCCAGCATTAGTGAGCATAAGAGAATTTTTTTTAACACATAAAAAATCCTTGAAATGATTTCAGACTTTTGCTACCCAGGCTAATTATGTATATGTACACCTGTATACATTTCTGGAGAGTGCCATCTATGTCCCAGAACCTACGTTTTTTTGCAGATTTTGTTTTCATGAATCCACCAGAGGCCGCTGTGTATTCTTTATCTCAAATTTCTCTTGCCAGTGCTATTCGCTCCTGCTCTTCTTGTGTAAATCCTCCAGAGGTCGCTGTCAACTGACTGATTGACCAACCAATCCCCCCACCCACCGCCTTCCCTAAACCCAACCCGAAAGTGTTTTCAAAAGCACTCATTGACCCGGCCACCGCCCTCCCTAAACCCAATTAACAGTGTTTTCAAAAGCAATCCAGAAAAAGAAAAGCCCTCGTGGCCGCCTACCACCCCGTAGCATTCATTTTGAAGATGAAATGCAGCCATATGTACATCTGGCTACATAATTCGCGCACTCCAGAAATGTATATGGGGCTACGTATTCACAATGAGCTTGTGTTGGACTTTTGATTGGTAGTGCCTATTTAGAATATTTTATTTTTGCATGTTTATTATAATGCAGCATGATTTAAAGCTGAATACTGCCTAATATAAAATCTCTGACATCCTTTATCATTGTTAACAGAAAGAACAAATCTTATCATTCTCCAATGGTGTCTTGAAAACGGGTGGTGAGAAGGAGCCACTGCCAAGACCCAAGAAATGGCCTTTGGGGCCTCTTCTCGCTTCTGGTGCCGAGGTCATCCAGGGCCTTTATATTGATGCAGAACCTACAGACATGGATCACGGAGACCTTACTGACATAGAGGTGAACTGAGCCTTTAATGACCACTACATTATGATGGATGTGAAAGAAATAACCTCACTATATTGATCTGTGTGTGTCTCAGGACAAGGATTTCAGAGCAGATGCCGAGTGTAATCAGAAAAGGGTGAGCTGGGATACAGCCCGCCGTTGCTTTATTGATGCAGGAGGTGTGGCCAGGTAAGAAAATACCTCTTTTAATCAATGCACTTGACATTATATTGTCAATATTTGAATCGTTATATATACATGTTGTTTAATTAAGACTGCTGTTTTCCTTTGCTCAGCCTGTCCCACAGGATTGTCCAATGCAGATATTGGCCTGTTGAGATCATGAAAGTCACTCCGACAGTACCAGTCAAAGGTGCAAAGCCAAGCAAGGACAAGATGGTGAGAAATGTTATCAATTTTATGCTGTCTTAAAGGGGCAGTTCACCCAAAAATAAAAGTTTACTCACCCTGAAGTGGTTTCAAACCTTTATGAATTTCTTTTTACTATTGAACACAAAATAAGATGTGCCATTGACGTTCATAGTAGGAAATACTCCGGAAGTCACTCTGGTTACAGCTTTTCAGCATTCTTCAAAATATCTTCTTTTTGTTTTAACAGAGGAAATAAAAATACTGAAATAAAAATTCTCAGCAACTACCAGTTCACGCAGACATTAATATGAAAAGTCTGTAAAATAATAGTGTTTTCTCTGTAAAACTCTTATTGTGTAACTTTATTAAACGGATTTGATCATAATAATCTAGGAAAAGTCTGTAAACTAACATTGTTTCTCTGTAAAACTCTTATTGTGTAAAAACTTTATTAAACGGATTTGATCAATAATCTAGGAGAAGTCTGTAAAATAACAGTTTTATTGTAAACATTTTAATGAAAATGTCTGTAAATTTATTATATTTGCACTTTATTTCAACAACAGAAATTTTACCGTAATTTTATGGTTTTGGTTTGGCAGCCGTAGCTGTCAGTCATTTATGGAGCTAGTTTAATATCAAAAGTCTTTCACGCAAAAGACACGATGTACACATGCGTAGCCTAATTCACGTGCATAAAACCAAATTCACGTGCGTAAAATATTTATATACATTAACAAAAACAATTCACGTGCACAAAATAAAAATACACATTCATAAAATACGTTTCACAAATGCAAAACACCATTTGCAAATGTATAAGAGTGTACAAAAAGTTTTGAATGTTTAAATCTTGCGAGTTCATCCTGAATGAGAATGTGCAAATCCTCTTTCACGTACGACGCCCCCTGCATACGTGTGTGTGTATTTTTGAGACTGTCCTGGCAGAAGCAAGCAACTCGTAACCTTTCAGCCAATCAGATGAGAGCTGTATTCAATATCAACCACTCTGCGCTCTTTTTGCGCAGTCAGTTCCTCTCCAGCACGGCGGACGGAGAAAGAGAAGCGCAGGATTCAAGCATAATTACATTCCCTGACTTTCACTGACTAACTTACTTTCCATTGTATCTAATGAACGTAAACAGGCTGTTGTTGTGCTTTAGTTATATATATATACCCTATCATTCAGTAATAAATATATAAATATAAGCATTTTAAATGTTTTATGAGTTTTTTGTTTTTTATTAAGCCAGAAACTAAAAAATTGACAATGAAAATATGACAATATAAATTAAGTGTTTATTTGCTTATCATGGGCTGTAGTAAACTTATCTGCTTTTCTCAGAAGGTGAAAATCGAGCATAAATCGGGCTAAAACTGTAGTCTCAGCTGTAGACTTTATTTGACTGGATTTGATTGAGACTCTGAAGACAAAACTAAAGCGCTGTCCAGCTGAATATTCTGATTTGCTGGTGGTCAAGGACATTATAGCCTAAGTAATACATTAAATGAGTAGGTTATTGTGAATGCGGTATGATATGTTATCTGGTTTATCTATTTTCAACATTAAATGCAATGTTTTATTTTGGCAGTGTCGTGTGTTCTGTTAGTTTCAGTTTTGCTTTGGACTAGTACGTGGATGTGTGGGAGGAATGAGCCACGACAGATGATCGTCTTTTCCGTTTAACTTTTACTTCACGTCTTGAACAACGCAGATACACAGGTTACTCACACAGTACAAGTGGCATAAACACACAGCTTACACATCACTGTTTCTCTTGCTCCGGCACAGAACGGTGCGATGAGCATGCGAGCAACCTCTATATTAAACTGAACTTCCCGTACACAACATAACTCAGTGCATTCTCTCTGATTGACATAACTAAGCAGCCGATGGAAATGAGAACAGAAAAAAACACAGTGAATAGACTTGAAGGGACCATGCTCTCTTTACTACAGTAGTGTTGTAGCCTAATCTTGTTTAGGCGATCATTTAGTTAATCTTATTTGCAGTGTTGGGAAAGTAATACAATACAATTTAAAGTCACTTAAGAAAAGGGCTAAATGTGTTACTTTTTAAGGAAAGTAATGTGAAAATAGTCTATTGTTTTTTTTTTTTGCATTAAAAAAAAGAGTAAGGTTTATTTGCTTATTTGCAATTTTAGTTGCATTAGGAGTGCAGATTTTCTGCAGATTTTTAGCCCATCATCAATTCTGTTTATTTACTTACAGTTAACTATTCACAGTTAATCTAATTGGATTTGCATTTTAAACATTAAATAAAGGTTATAAAGATATTATTTTTTATTTCACATATTAAGTTTTTAGTTATGATACTCCCAAAATAATTCCGCAGAAATCCGCAGATTTTTACCAAAATTCTCCGCAGAAATACTGTAGCAAAAAACGTCCGCAGATTCCGTCTGGCCCTACTCATCACTCCTCATTACTGATCTGAATGCGCCACCTACTGGAATAATTTAGCATTTCTATTCTGCAAAGTCTTTTCTGCATGAGAGATGCAGCATAATATCACAAATTAAATTGACCGAGCTGGGAATAATCGCGTCAGTTTTAACACACACACACACACACACACACACACGTATATATATATATATACATATGCACATTCTCATTCAGGATGAACTCGCAAGATTTAAACATTCAAAACTTTTTGTACACTCTTATACATTTGTAAATGGTGTTTTGCATTTGTGAAACGTATTTTATGAATGTGTATTTTTATTTTGTGCACGTGAATTGTTTTTGTGAATGTATATAAATATTTTACGCACGTGAATTTGGTTTTATGCACGTGAATTAGGCTACGCATGTGTACATCGTGTCTTTTGCGTGAAAGACTTTTGAGTCATAGTCATTAGACCTTTTTTTTACGATTTTTTTTTTTTTTACAATTACAATTTATTACTTTAATTTTACATAATTTTAAATGTACTTCAAAAAAACAGGAAAAAAATAATGGGTAAATAATACGGCAGTTTTATTGTATAAAACAGACAAATTGATGTAATTTGTCATTAATTGTATAGTACATAAAATAACAGTCAATTTACAGATATTGTTTGTAATTTTTACGGACTTTTGAATATAATTTAAAATAACAGAAAAAATACTGTATAAATAATAGTGTAATTTCCCTGTATAAAAAACAAAAATGTCAGAAATTTGTCTTTAATGATAAAGTACCTAAAATGAAAGTCAAACTGTTCATTTAGAGAGACTGTTTGTCATTTTCCTAAGTTTTGAATATAATTTGAAATGACAAAAAACTGTAAAAATTGAGATATTTTCTGTAAAATTAGTTTTTTTTTACAGTGTACTATAAATGACAACCATAAACAATTTATATGATTTATATGAGATTAGAATACGTGTTAGCTAAGTCGTTTTATGTTTTAGAATAGAATATGGAATATTCTCAATAATATTTCTAAAGGAAACATAGGCCCTATATATTTGCCATTTACATTTCAAATAATATGAAAAACGAGTGCATGTTTTTATCAAAAATAATATTGGATTATTTTTTTAAATGCGCGTGCGTGTAAAACATTAATTAATTAATTAATTAATTTGACCAAAAAATGATGGGGTTTGTCTCTAAAGAACTTGTTACTCCACCCCGCTTAGAGTGTCATTATGGACGTTTTTATAACTAACGTGGATCAAACGATGGATCTGTGTCAAAGCAGATAAGGTTTTGGGAAACACTTGTCACTACATTGTTCTTTTCCCAAACAATGCATCTTATTATGATAGTTCAGCCATGAGTTACGTCGTTGTTTGGGAAACGCATCCTTTTATACTATGCTAAATCAGTGTGCGAGTCGAGTAGTATGTCGAGTAGTATAGAGTTCGAAAATCAGAACGCGAGAAGTACCCGGATGACCTACTACTTTTAGCGAGATTCTAGTGGACGCTACGCTATCACATGATGCACTGCGATAAAATTCTTGAATGGGAGTAAAGCCACACAACTGATGTAGGTAGGTCACATGATGATGACAAAATGGCGGATGTAATACATCAGAGTTCAATTCATACTGGTCACATTCATACTGTAGAACACACTTTTCTAATCGTCGAGTAGTACATTTAAATTCAAAACCACTACCTATTGAGTAGAAGGCGATTTCGAACGCAGCCTAGGTCAGGGATCATCAACAGGGAAGAGTAGATGATCACAGAAAAAAGGCAAAGTAAGCATTTTGGCCAATTACAGAGCCGTGTGTGGCTCAGGAGAACTCAATTCTTCTGCATAACAATGAATCAACCACAGGTGAGGGATTTATGGTTTATATATAAACACTGTTGTTTGTGTACTGTAGGGGGAGGAAGAGATACAGATCTCATTTCATGGAGTGGTTTACATGGATCTGGTCCCGTTGTTGTACCCTGGAGTGCGGCGAATACACGGGGTGTACAGAATCTACCCGTTTTATGAGGCTGATCTGTTGAATAAGGTGAGCGAACAGGAGTCATAACCACATGAAATATAGAATCAGGATCACTTTTAGGTCTATTGGTCCTACTGAAAACACTATTGGTTGAGTTTAGGGAAGGAGGAGAGTGGGTCAGTCAATTAGTCAGTAATTCAATCAGTAAGTTAGTAGACAGCGGCCTCTGTTGGATTTATGCGAAAACAACATGCACGAATGACACTCGTGAAAAAAAAATTGAGATCTGAAAAAGTGTACACAGCGGCCTCTAGTGGATTCGCAAAAACAAAAACTGCAAAAAAAAAACTTAGCTTCTGGGACGTATTTTGCGCTCTCCAGAAATGTATATAGTGATACGTTTTCAGAATGAGCCTGGGTTCAGAAATCCTGTTGATGGATGAGTTAACGTATAGTCAAAGACTACTTTTGAATCAGCCAGTAAAAAATATTGCACCACTTGACTTAAAATAAGTGCACCTTTTTAGAAAACAGAGAACATGTTATCATTAGATTCTTTGGAAACAAATCTTTTCCTATGTGTTGTTGCAGACTCAGAGAACCCACAGTGTTCTGAAGGAGTATATCAGAGCAGTTCCGCCACCGGGCCGCACTCGTGCCAATTCCTCCGTCAGCTCTATAAAGGCATTTCAGACCAAAAACATGGAGAACCAAAGAGGAAACAATGAGATTTCCAAGAAGGTACAGAAAAAAAGGACTACTGTGTTTTGAGCAGGTTCTAAAGTACATGTTTTTCAAAGCAATTAGTTATTTTTTGGTTTTCAGTAGGGCCGTGTTATTAAACAATTAATTAATGAATCAATCAATAATCAAACGATTATGAAAAAAACAGTAGAGATTATTGTGTCATATCCTGCCCCATTTTCAGCAGTTGGCATTCTCACCAAAATACTGTAAGAGAAACCCCCTAACCCCAACCCTCACAGGAAACAAATTTTATATGGTAAAAGACCCTGTTAAAATATGATTTTTAAATGTTTTGAATTACGAGGACACAGGTCATGTCCTCATAAACCACCTTACATTGTATTACCTAGGTAATATCTTTGTAATTATACAAGTGTGTGTCCTCGTAAACCATCAAAACTAACACAGACACATTCCCTCACAAGAAACAAAATTTGTAAGTCAAAAGGCTGCCTTAAATATGATTTTTGAGCATTTTAAATTACGAGCACACAAGTCATGTTCTCATAGACCACCTAATGTTGCAATACCTAGGTCATATCATTGTCATTATTCAAATTTGTGTCCTTGTAAACCACCAAAACCAATACACACACATTCCCTCACAGAAAAGAAATTTTGAATATCAAAAGACCCAGTTAAATATGATTTTTAAGTGTTTGGAGTTATGAGAACACAAGTCATGTTCTCATAAACCACCTTACATTGTAATACCTAGGTCATATCATTGTTATTATTCAAATTTGTGTCCTCGTAAACCACCAACACCAATACACACACACACAAACATTCCCTCACAGAAAAGAAATTTTGAATATCAAAAGACCCAGTTAAATATGATTTTAAGCATTTTGAATTATGAGGACACAAGTCATGTTCTCATAAACCACCTTACGTTGTAATATCTAGGTCATATCATTGTCATTATTCAAAATTGAGTCCTCGTAAACCACCAAAACCAATATACACACACATTCCCTCACATGAAACAAATTTTGAATGTTAAAAGACCCCGTTAAATATGATTTTTAAGCATTTTAAATTACAAGGACACAAGTCATGTCCTCATAAACCACCTTATTTCGTAATACCTAGATCATATTCTTGTCTTTATTCAAAGTTGTGTCCTCATAAACCACCAAAACCAATACGCACACACACATTGCCTCACAGGGAACAAATTTTGAATGTCAAAAGACCCAGTAAATATCATTTTTAAGCATTTTGAATTACGAGGACACAAGCCATGTTCTCATAAACCACCTTACTGTGTAATATCTAGGTCATATCATTGTCATTATTTAAATTTGAGTCCTCGTAAACCACCAAAACCAATATACACACACACACATTCCCTCACAGGAAACAAATTTTGAATGTTAAAAGACCCCGTTAAAATATGATTTTTAAGCATTTTGAATTACAAGGACACAAGTCATGTCCTCATAAACCACCTTGTGTTGTAATACCTAGGTCATATCATTGTCATTATTCAAATTTGTGTCCTCGTAAACCACCAAAACCAGTACACAAGGCATACGTTTGTGCTCAAACGAGCTGTCATCGAGTTTATGGGATAAGATCTTTTTGGAGCAGATGTCATCTCTTCCCCTTTCCGTACGGCACTGGGGCTCGTTTTTGATATCACCCCCTCCTAATTAAATCCGGATCTGTAACCGAGGAACGCTTCCCAAACCAATTAGCTGTAATAGCAGCAGATTGTGGGTCTTGGCGCGGCGCGGTGAATCATCATCTCCTCTGCTCATCTGACGCAGCAGAGCGCTCCGCCGACTGAGCATCTGACACCACAGCTGCCCGCTGGACAAATAACAGCCGCTTGAGCAACACACACAAACACACACACACACACACACAGACACACACACCTTCAGCACATTCCCAGAAGAAGGCTTTTATCACTCTTTCATTGCTAAACACATTTAATTGAGTTCTCAGATGTGTGTTTCACATCAAGCGTTTGTTCAGTTTTGATAGCACGTTTTGATATCATGGCAAATCTAAAATCTCACAGCTTGAGGTTTTTTTTTTTTATGAGATGAGAAAATCTCAAAACTGAACGAATATTTAAAAGTTGATTTAAGGGATTTTTAAATGTTTTTTCAAGTCATTTATTGTAATGAAGGCTGCATATATTTAAGCAAAAATAGAGTAATAATAGTAGTATTGTAAAATAATAAGATTCATTCATTTTTCTTCAGCTTAGTCTCCATTTCAGAAGTCGCCATAGCAGAATAAACCACCAACTATTTCGGCATATGTGTTATGCAGCGGATTCCCTTCCAACTGCAACCCAATACTGGGAAACACCCATACACACTTACATTCATACTCATACACTACGGCTAATTTAGTTTATTCAGTTCACCTACAGCGCATGTCTTTGGACTGTAGAGGAAATCGGAGCACCCGAAGGAAACCCATACAAACATGCAAACTCTACACAGAAATGCTAACTGGCCCAGCCGGGACTCAAACCAGTGACCTTCTTGCTGTGAAATGACAGTGCTAACCCCTGAGCCACTGCGTTCCATATTATAATTCAAAATGTAAAATAATAATAATATTGTTGTGTAAATCAAAAAAATCTGCCTTTTTTTATTGTTTTCAATATTCTTCGAAGAAGTTAAACAGCAGCATTTATTGAAAATAGAAATATTTTGTAATATTATAAATGTCGGCGACATGGTGGCTCAGTGGTTGGCACTGTCGCCTCACAGCTAGAAGGTTGCTCATTCGAGTCCCGGCTGAATCAGTTGGCATTTCTGTGTGGAGTTTGCATGTTCTCCCCGTGTTGGTGTGGGTTTCCTCCAGGTGCTCCGGTTTCCCCCACAGTCCAAACACATGTGCTATAGGTAAACTGAAGAAACTAAATTGGTTGTAGTGTATGTGTGTGAATGAGTGTATATAGGTGTTTCCCAGTACTGGGTTGCAGCTGAAAAACATACTGGATAAGTTTGGTGGTTCATTTCGCTGTGGCAACCCCTGATGAATAAAGAGACTAAGCTGAAGGAAAATGAATGAATGAATTAATGTCTTTAAATATGCATCTGCTGACAGAACCAATAGGGTGACTGACATTTACATTCTCTGACATATTTGCTTATCGATAGATATTGATGTGTATTCGGGATATATTAATAAAATATAATAAAAATATTATTTGGCATTTTTCAAATATTTCCGAAGTACTGTTTAACAAAATTTGCATGTTACATACTGTTTAACAATTGCTTTCAACACATTTTTTAAAAACAATAGTTTTAATAATTCATTTCTATTAACTAAATCTTCAGTCTTTGCCATGATGACAGTATTTTCTATTTATTTATTCATTCATTAATTCATTCATTTTTTTTTCACCTTTATTAATCTGGGGTCGCCACAGGGGAATGAACCTCCAACAATCCAGCATATGTTTTATGAAGCGGATGCCCTTCCAGCTGCAACCCATCACTGGGAAACACCCATACACACTCAATCACACACATACACTATGGCCTATTTAGCTTACCCAATTCACCTATAGCGCAAATCTTTGGACTGTGGGGGAAACCGGAGCACCCGGAGGAAACCCACGCCAACACGGGGAGAACATGCAAACCCCACACAGAAATGCCAACTGACCCAGCCTGGACTCGAACCAGCGGCCTTCTTGCTTTGAAGCAACAGTGCTAACCACTGAGCCTCCGTGACACCCCATAATTAATTTCTATTAACTAAATATTTTAGTCTTTGCCATGATGACGGTGCATCATATTTTTCTATTTATTTTGCAAGTTACTAGTATTAGGCTTAACTGGCTTAATTAGGTTAACTAGGCAAGGTTATGTTAATTAGACAAGTCATTTGACAACTGTGGTTTATAGGCAAAATAAGAATAATAATTTCTCATTTAGGCCTTAAAATTTTATTTAAAAATGTAAAACCGCTTTTATTCCAGCCAAACTAGAGGAAGTAAGACTTTCTCCAGAAGAAAAAAGTATTATAGGAAATTTCATTAAACAATTTGAATCCAATTTTAACGTTAGAAAAATAAAAAAAGAGACTTGTTATTTTATATCACTGTGGACTACACACAGTTCTGTCCAAACAGCTTCCAAAAGTTGATTTTTCATCATAGGTGCCCTTTAACATAACCTAAGATTAATAAATTATTTTGTAGTGATCATTATTACATAGATCTAACTTTAAATAACTGATGTAAAAAATAGAGCTGCACAGAGTTAATGAACAAAAGGCTATAAATATGAATTTTTACATTAACATGTGAATATATGGGCGGCACGGTGTCTCAGTGGTTAGCACTGTCGCCTCACAGCAAGAAGGTCGCTGGTTCAAGTCCCGGCTGGGCCAGCTGGCATTTCTGTGTGGAGTTTGCATGTTCTCCCCGTGTTTGCATGGGTTTCCGGTTTTCCCCACAGTCCAAAGACATGCGCTATAGGTGACATAGGTAAGCTAAATTGGCCGTAGTGTATGAGTGTGTGTGAACGTAAGAGTGTATGGGGTGTTTACAAGTACTGGGTGGTGGCTAGAAGGGCATCCGCTGCATAAAAACATATGCTGGAATAGTTGGTGGTTCATTCCGCTGTGGTGACCCCTGATAAATAAGGAACTAATCTAGCAAAAATGAATGAATGAATATTCACTGTATTTGGAAGTGCACACTATATCAATATTGTGCATGTTCATTATTACGATGTCTTGAAGTATTGAATATCGGCATATATTGAATTGAATCCATTATGCTATAAGGCTGTAACATAAAAAATGTGGAAAAAGTGAAGCGCTAGGAACACTTTATACTTTTTCTATAGCCGGATTCACAGGGAAAACCAGCTCAGGCTGAGAATGTGAATGGACAGGAGCAACAGGTGAACACGGAGGGCCAGGTAAGCTCACATGTCAATCAAACAAACATCAGAGTCAAACAGAGAAATGTGAAAATGCTCTTGGTATAGAGTGAATTTTATTATTACATTTTGTCATCGTCTCAGATGTACGCCGATTCAAGATCATACATTATTATCAACATTTCTGTGGAAAAGCCGCTGGTTCCAAAGCGACCACTGGAGGAGCTGGCCAAACGGTAAAAGAAAGCCTTTCATTCACAGTCAAAGCTTTGGTTTGTCTTCAGATATGCCGGAAATATGCTTCATAATGAGAGTTTGTTGTGTGTGGTGCAGGGTGATGGAACTGGTTCCTCCAAGACCTCCTCTGCCTCGACGCCCAGCGGGAGCAGAACGAGTAAGAGCTATGTTTCATCTTGTTTTTCAATATTTCTGTCATATGTGTTCCTCTCACTGTCACATCTATGCTAAAATCATTTATCTAATACAGTTTACACAGGGCCATATTTCAATTCAAAATAAAAACAAAAATATGAAATTAAACTTTTTTTCCACTACTGGGTTGCAGCTGGAAAGGCATCCGCTGCGTAAAACATATGTCGGAATAGTTGTCGGTTCATTCCGCTGTGGTGACCCCTGATTAATAAGGGACTAAGCCGAAGGAAATGAATGAATGCACTGAAACTTCTTGCACCTTAAAGTGGAAGTGAAGCACTCAGTCAAGTTAACATTGTTTTGTCAAATGATTTCCACTTTTATGAAAATATACAGTTGAAGTCAGAATTATTAGCTCCCCTGAATTATTAGCCCCCCCTGTTTAATATTTTTCCCCAATTTCTGTTCAACGGAGAGAAGATTTCCTCAACACATTTCTAATAATAATAGTTTTAATAACTCATTTCTAATAACTGATTTATTATCTTTGCCATGATGACAGTAAATAATATTTTACTGGATATTTTTCAAGACACTTCTATACAGCTTAAAGTGACATTTAAAGGCTTAACTAGGTTAATTAGGTTAACTAGGCAGGTTAGAGTAATTAGGCAAGTTATTGTATAACGATGGTTTGTTCTGTAGACTATCAAAAAAAAATTAGCTTAAAGGGGCTAATAATTTTGACCTTAAAATGTTTTTTTTTTTTTATTAAAACTGCTTTTATTCTAGCCGAAATAAAACTAATATGACTTTCTCCAAAAGAAAAAATATTATCTGACATACTGTGAAAATTTCGTTGCTCTGTTAAACATTATTTGGGAAATATTTAAAAAAGAAAAACAAAATTAAATGGGGGGCTAGTAATTCTGACTTCAACTGTATATCTATAACAAACACGATTAATGTAACCATTCTAAAGAATGGGGCATGTTTTACTTTAGCTTTTAGCGCAAGGGTGCCACCATCTTGGAATATCGCTGTGTCTGACGTCACGGGGTTGGTTCCATTCCCTGAGGTGAGCAGACTGGAAAGCCTAATTTAACCCAATGCATGAGGTTTTGGACGTGCATCGCAGAGCTCGTGCAAGACAATCATTTGTGGCTAAAATTACAAATATATTTATTTGTTTTCTATTTTTCTTTTTAACAAATGAACAATTGTTTGATGCACCCACTCACTGCCTCACAAGAGGATTTACATTCAGACTTAAGACACAACGATTATAACAATCCATGAATTCACACTTTACTAAGTCACGGCTGTGTGGTTTATTTGGAGACATTCCTTTTTTTAAGTGGGTAACGTAAATGTAAAAACCTGCCATGTAAAAAAAATGCACCGGTATAATTTTGGAAACAAACACAAGGTCAAGGGGTGTAGTGAAATGCTAACCACCCTACATCCGTGGCCGGGCCTTATTAAAGACCAGGCAGGCAGCGTAGTAGCTACAGAGAGTGGAACAAGGCACTTCAAACAATCGAGGGAGAATAAACGATGAGGTAATTATTCTATGTATTGTAATTGTAAACAATGTATAAGCAAACAATAAGTATTTTTTAAACCAACCAAATACTTCACTCTTTATGTTGATTATTTGATTTGTTCCTGAGTGATTGAGTGATTCACTGACTCAACACTGTTATATGTTGCATTTGTGAATGAATCAGTGTTTTTGAATGAATCAGTTGAGTGAGATCAAAAGGATAGTTTACCCAAAAATGAAAATGTACTCACTATTTACTCAATGGTTCCAAAATTTTGTGAGTTTCTTCTTTCCGTTGAACACAACAGAAGACATTTTGAAGATTGTTGGAAACCTGTAACCATCGATAGTCATAGTAGGAACAAAAAAAGATCGAAATCAGTGGTTACAGGTTTTCGGCTTTCTTCAAAATATCTTCTTTTGTGTTCAAACATTTTCATTTTTGGCTGAACTGTTCCTTTAAGGGAGTATTCACATCTCTCTTGTTGGGTTCGATTGAATCAAACTCTAATTATTTCCCCCCTTTGGTGCAAATCATTTGGCCAGTAATAATAAATGGCTGACTTTAGCACTCCTGTGGTTTTGTTTACAATTTACAAACCACACAAATAAATAAATAAATAAAAAATCAACATTGTGTTTGGTCCAGACCAAAGCAAGTTAACTAATGGACTTTCTTTGTATAGACCATTTTGAGGGATGTAAACAATAACAATGTTCCAAACGTATTTCCTGTTTCATTCATTCATTTATTTTCCTTCGGCATAATCGGTTATTTATCAGGGGTCACCACAGTGGAATGAACCGTCAACTATTCCAGCATATGTTTTATGCAGCGGATGCCCTTCCAGGCACAACCCAGTACTGGGAAACACAGATACACTCTCGCATTCACACACTCATACACTACAGCCAATTTAGTTCATGCAATTCACCTATAGCACATGTGTTTGGAAACCCACACAAAAACGGGGAGAACATGCCAACTGACCCAGCCGGGACTCAAACCAGCAACCTTCTTGTGAGGCGACAGTGTGAGGCTAACCACTAAGCCAGTGTGCTGCCCAATTTCTTTCATTCATTCATTCATTCATTCATTCTCAAAGCTTAGTCCCTTTATTCATTAAGGGTCGCCACAGCGGAATGAACCGCCAACTATTCCAGCAAATGTTTTACGCAGCGGATGCCCTATTTCATTTATCATTCACAGCTTTTTTAACCTTAAGTTATGATTGAATTGCCTCTTGTTACAGTTATAAAATAGTTTGACAACATGCAGGAAATGTTCATGGGCCAATGACACGACCACGTTGAAATGGTCTATATGAATACACTCAAAGAAACATAATTGTCAAGTGTTCAAAACTCTGCTTGATGAAAGAACAAAACAAGAACTGTTGTTATGAGTGAGTCATTGAATCACTGTGCAGAGTTTTTGAACAAATCAGATGAGTGATTCATGCATTAAATGAATCAGCACTTTTGAACAAATCGCTTGAGTGACTCACTTATGAAGACGGTTATTTTTGTTCTCGAATTTCTCAGCTTTTAAAAATAAATTGGTTGAGTCAGTGGCTGACTTTTAAAGACAGAACTGTGTCACCACGATGTAACCTTCTGCAAAAAAAAATAAGTGACCAAAAATAATAAAGATAAAAATAACCGTCTTCATAAGTGAGTCACTCAACCGATTTGTTCAAAAGCTTTGATTCATTCAATTCAATGAAAGAACAAAACAAGAACTGTCGTTATGAGTGAGTCACTGAATCGCTGTGCAGATTCTTTGAACAAAACAAGTACGTTTCTTTGCATGTATTTATATGTATTTACATGTCATTGGCCCATGAACATTTCCTGGTTAAAATTGGAGAAAATGAACAGGGGGGCTAATAATTCAGGAGGTCTAATACTTATATATTTCAGCTGTTGATTTTGATGGTAAATATGAGCAGTTCTTCATAAGGTTGACTCGTAAACATTGATGATAATGTGCTGGATGTGTTCAGGCAGTGGAGGAGTACCAGTGTCAGATAGCCAGCGTGACGGCTCAGGTGTTGGATCAGTACCAGCAGATGTTTGTGTCTGGCGGAAAAGCTCTGGATCCAGTCCTGCAGGAGCAGCGCAAACAGCAGCTGCTCGGAGAACTCAACTGCTCTGGCAAATACTTCGCCTACAAGGAACAGATGAAGGTGAGTTTTAGTTATGTGTTTTTTTTCTCTCATTTGATCTCTTTCCAACATAAATCAGTGTGTCGTGATTCTGCTTTTACTCCTGTCATGTGTTCCATGTGCTTGTGTTTGGTCATGTGGTTTTTTGTTTTTCCAACACTTTTTTTGTGTTCATTAGTTTCACCTGTGTTCACACCCCTGTTTGTTATTAGTTAATCATGTTCAGTGTCTTTACACGCTGGACTTTTCTCCCCATAGACTTCCATTCATACGCACGCGAATGCGTCAGACAGGAAACGCAAGGTCATGCGTCAAGTTTCGCATTTCGCTGTGGTGCAAAGTTCAAGCTTGTTGAACTCTGACCTGCGAAATCGCATCACTTGACTGCATGAGACCAATCCAGGATCAAAACATGACCTCTCTGAACAGAAATTTAAAACATGAAGCAATCGCTCGCTTTTTTTAATGTCTAATCATCTTGTTTAATCCCTCCCCTTTTCGCAGCATCGTATGACAGAATTTTGCATGCTCAAACTCTAGTGTGACCGCAGCTTCAGTTTTGGTTGTTCTTTGTCCGGTCTTGTGCCGCAGTCACAATAGAGTTTGAGCTTGCGAAATTCTGGCGCTGCGAAAAGGGGCGGGATTAAACAAGATGATCAGACATTAAAAAAGCTAACGTAGACTAACCATGCTCCGTACACTTTTCGCTATTCATCGCACTCAAACGACAACTTCGTCATCATTGAAAGCCAGATAAGCATGTTTGTGTGATCGTTCTCTGGGTGAACACCTATTGCACAATCTAAATGTTGATTGATGTCTTTTGGACCAGTAGTTTTTGAGAAAAGATGGGAAAAGTACTGCCTACGCATGTGTATGGAAGATGATAGGTGTTAACGTTGTTTCGTACAGGATTAAAATATATGTTCCGTACAAGGCACATAACTTCAATTCGCCAGCAAAAGTAGTCATTACTTTAAGCTTATGAAAAACTATACTATTATAGTACACTATACTATTATAGTGTTTAACTTGAAGTTAATGTTATGTTTAATAACTTTTTATGAAAGTTTGAAATGATATAACTATACAATCATTTTATTTTATGTTCATTTTGTTACAGCATGACAATTTAGAATATTAAAACATTAAATTCATGCAAATTAACGCTAACTTAACTGACCTTTTATGAAACTAAACATCGTCACAGCACAAAGATTATCCAAACAGTGTTTGCAGCCTGTCTCTCAGGCTCTCTCTCTGGCGGAGAGTTGCGCCATGCGGTCATCACCCACAACTGACGTTTAAATATCCCCATTTCAAAGCATTTATTCAACAGAAGATAATTTATTTAACAATTTGTGATAACAATGTTCATTTCATAAAGACTTTAATACTGTGTGGTACATAAAATAAATGCAAATGCATATTGTTGTTGCTCTAAATGTCTCTCTTCCCAAGCGACACTCGCCCCTTTAGCTTGCCCACTGTCTGTTATCAAACGCATAAGGTGGACGTAGCAAACTTACTGAATTTTCTCAGAAACATATGGTACGAGGGTCTCTGTTGTGCTCGGGGATGAAAGAGTGAGAAACAAAGTTTACACAGATCTATAGCTTGTCTACGACTCGTAAGCGTTTATTCAGAGATTGGCAGTAAAATGTAATCTGTACGGAACATCGTTGTGTACGGAATATGGTTAGTCTACGTTAGCAATTGCTCCATATTTTGAATTTCTGACCAGACAAGTCATGTTTTAATCTTCGATTGGTCGCATGCAGTTACGTGATGCAATTTTGCAGGTCAGAGTTCACCAAGCTTGAACTTGAATAGAGCTTGCAACACAGCGAACGGCGAAACTTGTCGCACAAGCTTGCATTTCCAATCTGCCGCATTCCCATGCGTATAAATGAAAGTCTATGGGCCGAAAAGTACAAAGTGACTGCGGCTTTAGTCGTCATTTTAATTGCCATTCTGTATTGTCGATTGGTGTGGATCGTTCCTGTGTTCATGTTCCCGTGCAGGGGTGTGTTTCCGAAAACCATTGTTAGCCAACTAAGGTCGCAAGTTTCGTCGTTACAAACATAGTTCGTTGATTTGGCATTTCCCAAATCCGTTGTTCCAACGAAAATTCGCAAACTGCGTCGCAAACTTCTATGCTTGCAACTACACCTCTGGAGCTGTAAAAAACATAGTTCCTGGCTGTGTTCTATTCCCACTTATCCCCCCTATGCCCTATTCCTTTAGAACATTCTAACATTTAAACTTGGAATGATTTTTTAAAAAAAGCATTGAAGTCATCTCTCTTAGGTGTAATTTGCTTTCAAAGTATTTTTACAGTTCAGTTTTAGCGATCTTCATGTTTACAATTGCGCTCCCTTCGCAGTGCACTTTCAAAACATTGATGTCATTTTGAACACCGCTGTGGCTCATGACGGAAGCTATAGGTGACCTATTATTTAAAAGCGGAATTTATGTTACGTGTCCAAAGCTTGTGAAAGCAAAAAACGTAGCATACGTTAATTCTTTCATTTATAGTAGGTTATTTATTAAGTATCTGTACTGTATATGGGCCTGTTGGTTAGAACATTTCTGCAGGGGTTTGCATGTGTCAAATTGTAAAAGTAGAAAAAAAATGTAAATAAATAAACAATATCCTACTCAATATTAATAATAATAGTAATAATCGTCATCATCATCATCATCATCATCATTTAATATTATTATTAAAATAGGATTTTTTTCATTTCCTAATAAATAATAAATATTAAATTTAATTTCTTAATAAATCGCCTCATTATTTATTTATTTATATGATTTACATATGATATTAGAATACATGTTCGCTTTTGTAAGTGGTTTTATGTTTCAGAATAGAATATGGAATATTCTCAATAATATTTGTAAAGAAAACACAGGCCCTATATGTGCCATTTACATATATTTCAATTAATATGGAAAACGAGTGCATGTTTTTATCAAAAATAATATTGGATTTTTTTTAATGCGTGTTTTTGTAAAACAATATAATTTGCACAAATGATGGGGTTCTTCTCTAAAGAAGTTGTTACCACCCCATTTAGACCATCATTATGGGCGTTTTACGTTATAACTAACCTGGTTCAAGCGATGCATCTGCGACAGAGAAACAACAGGTTTTGGGAAACACTTGTCACTACATCGTTCTTTCACCAAACGATGCATCGTACTGATTGTTCAGCTGCAAGTTACGTTGTTGTTTGGGAAACGCATCCCAGATTCATTAAATAAATAAAAATAATTTTTTTAAACGTTTTATAGAATTTTAAAGACGTTTTATAGTTTTCTGTGCATTTGTTTATGCTCACAACTTTACATTTATGCAGGATATTTTCACTGTTTTTTTACTATTATTGAATGCACTTTTGTAATATTTGCTAATGTTTTAAAGCTGCATTTATATTTATATTATATTTTCAGTCTTAATTATTTTTGTATCATTTAAAATTTTTGTTTTGTACTTTATTATTACTTTGCACTATATTTATTCCATTATTTTTATTGTATATATTTATTTAGGGACGACACAGTGGCTCAGTGGTTAGCACTGTCGCCTCACAGCAAGAAGGTCATTGGTTTGAGTCCTGGCTGGGCCAGTTGGCATTTCTGTGTGGGGTTTGCACGTTCTCCCCGTGTTGGCATGGGTCCTCCGGGTGCACAGTCCAAACACATGCGCTATAGGTGAATTGGGTAAACAAAATTGGCCATAGTGTATGAGCGTTTGTGTGAGAGTGTGTATGGGTGTTTCCCAGTACTGGGTTTCAGCTGGAAGGGCATCCGCTGTGTAAAACATAAGTTGGTGGTTCATTCCACTGTGGCAACCCCTGATGAATAAAGGGACTAAGCCGAAGGAAAATAAATGAATGAATATATATACTGTATATTTAGAAAACAATTTGGGACCCATTTAGGAAATATGTCTAAGAACATGTTTTCCTTGTTCCAGCAAATTGATTCTTTTCCTTTCCTGAGTTCAAAGTAAAGTGTATTGCGTGATACAGATTGTACAGATTAAAATTTTGTTAAGCCACATTTATTATTTACCTTTTTATTTGTTGGTATTAGTAATGGGCGATATAAACGATATGCGATATAAACGATACAAAATTGGCCTACGATAGAGATTCTAATTCTATTGCACTATCGCGATAATGCATGTTTGATGACGCAATCTACCCGCGAAATTAAGAGCAACGAGCTGCAGCCGGCTGCAACGCATGATCTTGAATAAACAACAGTGCGACCATTTGGCTGCGGCGGATATATTATTGGGGCGGCCCGGTTCTGTGTTCGCGAGAAACTGAGAACACTCTGCCACAGACTCGCATGCTCTGCATGCAGACCCACAGAGACGCGCTGGATACAGAAGAGCGCGAAGACTAAATAGACTGATCCAGCTCATTTTTTGGGGTGACAATACATTTTCCCCGGACATGTCCGAGAATCTGCTTTCGCTTTCGATATTAATTGTATTCATTTTTGCATTACTTTATAAGCAAACTTTGTCTGGTGCGTCTCAATGTCTCAGCAGCACGCAGACAGAGAGAGAGTGAGGGAGAGAGAGAGAGAGAGCAGATCAAGACACCAGTTTTAATTTCATTAGGATAACAAAATGTTCAAAATCAAATGTGTTACCTTAGGCTGCAGGTTAGAAATATGTTTTTATTTAAAGTATCTGCAATACACAATTTTATTTGACTAATTTAATACTGGAAGTAGTTTCAGTACATAAGTCCCTTAACTAAAAAGAAACCAGTTTTTTTGTTCTCTGCAACTTGGCATTTAGGAACCAAGGACTTAAAAGAAAAGTCTTTCTTTCTAAAAGGCACTACATTTAGTTTATTTATCTGCAACATTGTGTTGTTTAATTACAGTTTTGCTTTTGCACAATAAATGTTCTCAAAATGACATGCAACGTTTCTTTATTTCTTAAAAAAAATAGCAGTTTGGCTTTCCTAAGGGTCTCTGTAACCTGTTCTGAAATGGTTCTATTATAATTTGTATATCGCAATATATATCGTTATCGCAAGAGGCTGCAATGTATATCGCAATATAGATTTTAGGCCATATCGCCCATCCCTAGTTGGTATATTCTATTTTTTTTTTCCACTGTATGTGCTGTGCTTAAGTTGATATTATTTATAATTATTTTTGTCTTTTTTACTGTAATTTGCCATAAAATTCTTAAAGATTATAATAAATATATTTATTTTGCTTTTTTTATTTCAGCTTTATTTTTTAATTTTAGCTTTGTTTTTTTTATTTCTACAGAATATTTTTTTAATGAGTTTTCACTTGTTCATTTAATGTTTATATTTCTAAATCAGCTTTATTTTAATTTACATTTTTAAAATATTTTTATTTCACTTTATATCATTATTAATTTGGAATTTATTCCTTTTCATTTTTATTTTTAAATATATTTATTTTGATTTGTTTTTTTTATATATATATTTAACTTAGTTTTTCATTTAATATTCTTACTATTTATTTTTATAAATCAGCTTTATTTCAATTTTGTTCTATTTTTATTTTATTTTATATAATTATTACTTTAGGCTTTTTTCCATTATTTCCATTTTTTAAAATATATTTATTTTACTTTGTTTTTTATTTTTTTATTTTGTTATTTGTTTAGTTTTTTATTTCTACAGAATCAATTTTTTTACTAGTTTTTTCTTGTTCATTTAATGTTTATGTATTTATATTTCTGAATCAGTTGTATTTCAATTTACAATTTCATTTTACGTAATTATTACTTTGCACTTTATTTCGTTAATTTCTATTTTTTGAAATATGTTTATTTTATTTTGCTTTGTTTTTTTTATTGCAGCTTTGTTTTTGGATTTGTACAGAATCAATATTTTTTTATGAGTTTTGTTTATTTAATGTTTAAATTGTTTGTTTCTTTGTATTATATTTCTTGTTTACTATTTTATGTAATTAATAATTTGCACTTTATTTTTTATATATTTATTTTTTATTTCAGCTTTGTTTTTTAGCTTTGTTTTTTATTTCTACAGAATTAATATTTTAATTATTTTAATACTTTTTACTTGTTCATTTATTGATTATATTTTATTTTTTAATCAGCTTTATTTCAATTTACAATTTTTATATTTATATTTTTATTTTATGTAATAGTTATTTTTTATTTCCATTTATTTTTTTATTTAATTTAATTTAAATGTTTTTTATTTTATTTATTTATTTATTTATTTATTATTTCAACTTAATCAGCATATGTCATTGAGTGTCTGATGTTGTATATGGCAGTACTCTGTGGTGCGAATCGTAAGAGAGAAGATGTTGAGGACTGAAGCGTTCTCCAACCCTGAGCAGCTGCAGGCGTTTCTCAGTCAGCTCTATGTGTTCCTGGTGGACGAGATGCATGCGGCTCTCAATAAGGTGATCCCACACACACACACACACACACACACACACACACACATACACACACACACACACACACACACACACACACACACACACACACACACACACACACACAAAAATAATCAAAACATTTCATTGCTGTAATTTGTTATGGGAAGCATCAATATTACTAGGGTCAAACTGGGGGTTATTGATCCCAACAACCTTTAAGGTGACAGTTCACCCATAAATGAAGATATACTGTTTATTCACTCACCCTCAGGCCATTCAAGATGCAGGTCGTCTTCTTTTTTAGCTGATACTGTGATCCTCCTAGGTGATTCACAAAATATAAGTCATTGGCACTTTCAAGTCGATGAAACATACACGGTCAAAACAAAATTAGGTTAATAACTGTGGCTCCTGTTGATAAACTGATCTCTTATAAAGTGAAATTATCAGTGTGTGCAAGAAACATGAGTATTAATTCTAGCCAATGTTTTGTATTAAATGAATCGCCAGGGACCCTTCAGATAACAATTTTATATATATATATATTCTAAGGAAGAAGAAAACAGGTCAGATATCAACAAAAAATGTTTAGGTGAACTATTCAACTGTACAACCTTTTTTTTCCGTATTGTGACGCAGTTCCTAGAGAAACTGAATATTAAATGAAAAACTGTGGGCGTGGCTTGTTTTTTTTTTACTGCAAGCTGATTGGATGTAGTAAAGTAGAGGTTTCATTCAGAAAGATGGGGAAATGGGTTTTAGAAAAGTTATAGAGCTTGGAAACGTGTTGTAAGCAACGCAATGCATTCTGGGTGTTTAGGTCAAGGGAGCCTAATTCCCATTGATCTCTATAGATTTTTTTGTATCATATACACTCATCAACAATAAACTGTAAGTCCTCACACTTCAAATAATAGCCCCTTTCACACATACAGACCTTTCTGGAAAATTAAATTTGCGGAAAGGTCTGTATGCGTAAACAGGCCCTTTTTGAAAATACTGGTAAATTCGTTCCGGCAATTTTCCGGAAAGAGAAGCCGGAATGCTATCTTAATTTGTCTCAGGAAATTGGAACAACACTTGGGTGAGTAATCAATAACAGATTTTGGGTGAACTAACCCTTTAAGCATTGGTGTCTTTGTTTTGTTTGTTTGTTCTGTGTTCTTCATGGTTCAGACCCTGTCAGTGAACCCTCAGGAATCTCAAGCTGAATCTCCCCTCAGTTGCGTTCAGCTCAAACACTTCGCCAAAGAGGCTGAGCTCAACTCAGACTACCAGCTGGCAGAACATTACTATCAGGAGGTAAAGCATTACCACACTTCTGCTGCTACAAAACAACATATGATCACACGGCGTCTGTCTTTATTCATTATAATTATATACTCGGCATGCTTTTTAATTTGTCTAAGTACAGTAGTTTAAAGTACATTACATTTCACTGGGTTTTATATCAACCAAAATAATCGGACACATTTTTTTTGTTTACTCTTTTACCAAGCCTTTATTCAATTTAACATTATTTTTTTTATCAATTTTACATTAATAGAAAATAATATATTATACTATTGTTCTTTTATATTAATTACAAATACATTTATATATTATTATTCTAATAATAATAATAATAAGAACATATTATTTATTTGAGTGTTTTAGAATAATTATATTTATTAAGTAAAAATATACATAAACTATAGGGATATTTACTATAATGTTATTAACTGATTTATTCATTCAACATAATGAGAAATCTAAAGTTAAAAGGTAACAATTGGAAAACTAAAATTTTTTCAAAGATCAAATGTTAGCTAATCTGAAATCTGATTGTTCATTCATTAATTTCATTAATTTTCCTTCGGCTTAGTCTCTTTATTAATCAGGGGTCGCAACAGCTGAATGAACCGCCAACTTATCTAGCATATGTTTTATGCAGCGGATGCCCTTCCAGCTGCAACCAAACACTGGGAAACATCCATACACACTCTTTCACACACATGCACTACTGCCAATTTAGCTTATTCAATTCACCTGTATCGCATGTCTTTAGACTTGTGGGGGAAACCAGAGCACTCGGAGAAAACCCACGCCAACACGGGGAGAACATGCAAACTCCACACAGAAATGTCAACTGACCCAGCTGGGGGTCGAACCAGCGACCTTCTTGCTGATCGTGCTACCCACTGCGCCACCGTGACACCGGAATCTGATTGTACAATACACAAACATTACTTCAACACAGTGGTTCAAAATCTTTCTTCAAAATTGTCCTAATACTATGAAACGGCATCCATTCGTGTCTGTCTTTTTATCCCCTTTAAATGTTGATAACTATATACAGTATACACTCACCGGCCACTTTATTAGGTATACCTTACTAGTCCCGGGTTGGACCCCCTTTTGCCTTCAGAACTGCCCTAATCCTTCGTGGCATAGGCTCAACAAGGTATTGGGAATATTCCTCAGAGATTTTGGTCCATATTGACATAATAGCATCATGCAGTTGCTGCAGATTTGTCGGCTGCACATCCATGATGCGAATCTCCCAATCCACCACATCCCAATAGTGCTCTATTGGAGATCTGGTGACTGTGGAGGCCATTTGACTACAGTGAACACATTGTCATGTTTAAGAAACCAGTCTGAGATGATTAGCACTTTATTACATGGCGCGTTCTCCTGCTGGAAGTAGCCATCAGAAGATGGGTACACTGTGGTCATAAAGGGATGGACATGGTCAGCAACAATACTCAGGAAGGCTGTTGCGTTGACATGATGCTCAATTGGTTCTAATGGGCCAAAAGTGAGCCAAATTCTGACCCTACCATCCGAATGTCGCAGCAGAAATCGAGACTCATCAGACCAGGCAACGTTTTTCCAATCTTCTATTGTCCAATTTTGGTGAGCCTGTGTGAATTGTAGCCTCAGTTTCCTGTTCTCAGCTGACAGGAGTGGCACCTGGTGTGGTCTTCTGCTGCTGTAGCCCATCCGCTTCAAGGTTGGACATGTTGTGTGTTCAGAGATGCTCTTCTGCATACCTCAGTTGTAACGAGTGGTTATTTGAGTTACTGTTGCCTTTCTATCAGCTCAAATCAGTCTGGCCATTCTCCTCTGATCTCTTACATCAACAAGGCATTTTTACCTACAGAACTGCCGCTCACTGGATATTTTCTCTTTTTCGGACCATTCGCTGTAAACCCTAGAGATGGTTGTGCGTGAAAATCCCAATAGATCAGCAGTTTCTGAAATACTCAGACCAGCCTGTCTGGCACCAACAACCATGCCATGTTCAAAGTCACTTAAATCACCTTTCTTCCCCATTCTGATGCTCGGTTTGAACTGCAGCAGATCGTCTTGACCACGTCTACATGCCTAAATGCATTAAGTTGCTGCCATGTGATTGGCTGATTAGAAATTTGCATTAACAAACAGTTGGACAGGTGTACCTAATAAGGTGGCCAGTTAGTGTACTTTGATCACTTCTTATTTGTAAATCACTTTGGATAAAAGCATCTGCCATATTATCTGATGTAAAAAATATTGATATTAAAAAAACCATCAAAACCGAAAGCTGCTGATCCTAATGCAACCAGAAACGCAATCAGAAAGATCAAATGGGCCTTTCAAGCATGAATGCACAGTCTTTTATGAAACATGTAGCACATAATTATGGTATCTCATGCATATAGAATGAGCTCTAGCTGCTATTTGTAATGTGAGAGTATCATTGAAGTGACTCATGTGTGTGTCTCTGTAGTGTTTGATTCAAGAGCGCAGCGACGCATCCCACTGGTTTGATTATGGAGCTTTTCACATGCTGACCGCTGACCATCTCAAGGCAGAGGAGTGCTTTCAGCAGGCCTTATCCATCGAGCAAACACACACGCCGAGGTCAGCACACAGAGAAAAACCAGACTCCATGTGTGAATGTGTGCTTTAATGCTCTGGGTTTTTAAATCCGTTGTGTTTTCTGCAGTTTGCTCATGTGTGGCGTTCTGGCGGAGATGAACGGATGCTATACGGATGCAGAAACTTTCTTTGAAAGGGCGACTTCTGTGGAGCCAGAAAGTGTGGTCGCATGGACTGTATTTGGTGAGAATAGGCTGTTACAGACTATAGAGCAGGGATTTCCAAACTAGGGCCCGCAGGCCAAAGTTGGCCCATAGTAACCTTTGGTTTGGCTTGCCAGCCCATCTGAGAAGAAAAGGAGAATGGGGAGGTCATTTCAGATTTAACTTGCTTTTGTTTGTTTAATTTATTGCTGAACTACAAATTTTTTTTTAAATGAAATTAAATATGTCAATTAAATATTGTAAATGAATCAGATTTTTAAATTTTGTACCATCATGCACTTCCCAGATTGAACAGACAGAGACAACAGCTTAATTTCTTTCTTTCTTTACAAAACTAGCGCAGTGAGTATCAGGAGGTGTTCCAATGCTCTCTTGAACAACAGAAAAACCCACCCACTCCCTGTTTTTATCCTCTCATCCGCTTCCCCCTTCCCTTTTTATATTGCTTTAGTTAATACTATTTAATGTTTACTATAAATATTAGGACATACGCTTGGAAACTACCCATGGAAACTTTAATGTAATACACTTTGGTATATTTATCTTCAGCCCACTGCCCTCAATCAAGTTTGGTTTTTGGCCCTTCATAACAAAAAAATGTGGCCACTCTTGCAATAGAGGATGAAGCAATAGTGCATCCGCATAGATCTAAATTATTCCCATAAAACTTTTGTGTTTAGGTTTATGGTACAACGAGTAATCAGCATAACACTGAAAACAATCCTCATGTTTTGTAATAACATTGCCATGTAGCGTCATACAGCATACAGCATTAACTGAAACAAGAGCGGGGCTAAAACAGTTCCTTGGGGCACTCCATGCTAAACTTATGTTAATCTGGATGACCTCAAAAATAAAAAATTAAATACTTAAAAAGCTGCTTAGAAAATTCTGCTGCTTAAATCTCCAATAACGAAAAAAAAAATTAAATATGAAAGAAATGTTGATGATGTGACAAGATGATTGACAGGCAGGGCCGGAGCAAGCTGAACTGGCGCTCTAGGCAAACAACGATCACGCCGCCCTCAACCCGAAAGTGAAAACGGAAATGACCGGTTCGTGAAGTGAAAGTTGGCGTTGTCGCAGACTAAAGTGAAGACCGAGCGGGAGGGGGTGTCGCACACGAAAGTGAGGACCAAGGGGCGGGAGGGGGGATCGCGGAGGCCTCTATGGACGCGCCGGCCCTGTTGACAGGGCACTTAACTAACCAACATAACGAGTCCAATAATCCAATAATGAGTGTCGCAAAGCTTGCATACTACTCTGTTACACACTCAAAAGTATACTTTTTTTCTTTACAAAATGTTTTGTAATACCATTGCCATGTAGCATCATAGAGTGTTAACTGAAAACAGGAGCAGACCAAATACAGAGCCTTGTGGCACTCCATGCTATACTGCTGGTAATCTGGATGATTTCACCATTAAAAAAATATTAATATATAAATAATAAGGTAGGAAATTAAATATAAAAGAAAATTGGATGATGTGACAAGATGATTGGCAGGTCATGTAACTAAGCCACATAACAGCCCGTTAATGAGTGTCTCAAACCTTTCATTCTTCTATTACACACTTAAAAGTATACCTTTTCTTCACAAAATGTACTAACATAGGCTCATTCTGAAAACATAGCCCTGGAGATTGCGAATTATGTAGCCAGAAGTACGTATTAGGGATGCTCCGATTAGGATTTTTGCAGCCGATCCCGTGTACTGATTCCTTGTCATGATGATCGTCTGAAACTGAGTACCGATTCTAATGCAAAAAGCACATTTTCACTCTAAGTATGAAATTTAAGTGGAGATCTATCCTTACCTAAGAGAATAAATGAAGGATACTGCATAAAATCCCTTAGACACGTCTCTTCTAACCATTTCGTATGTACATGTCATGGTCAAAAGCAGCTATTTAGAAAACAATGGATTAAACTGATTAAAAAAACATAATTAAAAACTTGCGAAGCTTCTGGGAGAGGTCATAAGATTGGATGAGACACTAGATAGTGGCGATCGCTCCACTCGCATCACAGCAGCTCAAAACACTAGATATACAATGGCTGCAACAAAGAGACCATCACTTGCCTGAGTCACATCAATAGACTGTATAAACAGTTTATACACATCGGTATGTATTTTATCTCATATGCTGACGATGAGGGCAACCATCGATCATGCCCCCATGCATCATTTACCTCTTAACATGTTGTAGCTGATGCATGTATAACCTGCCTGTATAACCTGGGTGTGCATGTGCTGAAACTCAAACTCAAAAAAACACTTGAGATCGGTTCATGAGATCGGCCAGATTAGCGAGTACTGATCGAGTCATTAAATGTGATTATCGGCCGATAACGTTCTCTGGCCGATTGATCGGAACATCCCTAATACGTTTGGCTGCATTTTGTCTTTAAAACGAATGCTATGGGGCGGTATGATGCCGTTCAGTTTTGCGCTTACCAGCTGACCGCTTAGCTCCATGTGGACGGCTTTCCCGCTGTTACCAGTTTGACCAGTAGCTCGCCATGTACGTCGGCGGACTTTAGACACAGAGAAGAGTTGACCACAATGACGGGGTTCGAGTCTGGCGAAGAATGGTTCCAGAAAGCGGGTAAAACTAAAACAAAAGCCAAAAAATAAAATAAACAAGTAAATAACAGGGTGAAAATGTGGAAAAATCTAAAAAAACGTGGTAAAAATCAGGCGAGGGCTTTTCTTTTTCTGGATTGCTTTTTGAAACTGTTGGTTGGGTTTAGGGAAGTGGGTGGGCCGGTCAGTCTGTGCTTTTGAAAACACTATTGGTTTGGTTTAGAGAAGGAGGAGGGTGGGTCATTCGCTCGGTCAGTCAGTTGACAGCGGCCTCTGGTGGATTTACGCGAGAACAGCAGGCGCGAATGGCACTTGCAAGCAATAATATCCAGCTGCAGACCTGCAGACCCACACACGTTTCAGGGACACACAATACAGCACGATTTAGGCAAACCATATATGGTTATGATGGATGTTAATGTTATTAACGTCTTCTCGGACATCGTCATCAATATATTTTTATATATATTGTTAATAAATATTGTACACATTAAACAATAGTATATACTATTTCACAAATATGGCGATCAAGACGGGCGAATGAGGAACACTGTTTTCAATCGCCATTCAATATATTAGACTGAACAGTTTTCTATCAGTCATCATAGATGATCAGTCATTATTTATCTGTATATAGTCAACATAGCAGATATTTGTTTGCTGGCCTTGCTGAAACATTTTTCAGAGATACAGGGCTTTACATTAACACCCGCCAAATGGGGGTAGATTTCAGCCGTGGCAGGTTAGACAGACACTCTTACTAGCCACTTTGGCTGTTTGAGGATAATTTTTAAATGATGGAATAGGATGGATCAATATGCATCCAAATGTCATCTTAGAATCGAGAAACAGCATGACTGACAAAAATAACGTTCGCGCGAGCAAAGGAAAGCAGGTAAATATTAAATAAGAGGATGATGATCATCCGCGCGCATGATGTGATGCGCGCTCCCGTTTCCTGGCGCGAAGCAACCGTGCCTAGAGGAACGCAACTGCTGCGATTTGTTCTCTTTCAAATAGACTGAACAATAAGTGATGCTCGTGCACACACAGCCCTGCTGCTTCCAAAAGCTCCGGATGTTTCTAAAATATGTCTTTTTGTAAGCAGCAGCGGTTGCCGGTTTTGTTTTAATTGTTCTTTGAACAGGACAGATTATGGGCCTAATGTTAACCGTGTGCGTGTGATCATCATTCCATTATCTCACGGTATGTTTTTTACCTGCTTTCTTTTGCTTACAGTCATTTTTGTTAATATTTTTTAATTATCATTGTTACAATAACATTGCTTTAATAGGAGATTAACTCCTCATGTATGTGTAGTTAACTAGTGATCTGAGAGACCTTTAGCCTGGACAGACTAAGCTACTGTGCATAGTTTTAGATACATTGCAATAATTATTTTTTAAATGTAATTGGTTTGTTTAAGAAAGGTTTTGTTGAATAAAAAGAGCATGTATACAGCTATATTTGGCATGTTTTGACATATTATTTAACATTTGTGGCTAAGAAATAATTATTTATTTATTTTGGTGTGGTCAGAGATAAATTTGGTAAATCCTCAGTGTTGAGCTCTGAAAAGTCCTGTGAAATAAAAACGAATTGCAATGCGACACTATGAGCCCATATGAGCCCATTTGCTCATGCACATTGAGCAGGGTCATACACACAAAAAAGTGAAATGAATGAGGAGGCATGTGGACATAACACAAAGTCTAAATTATGTCATTTTAGCATGCCAAAGTCAAATTTATGTAAATAAGATATAGTTTCCCAACAACAAAATTGTGACTTGTGAAAATGGCGAGTGGCTAATGTTGGAAAACAGTTAACAGTTAATGTCAAGCCCTGCAGAGATATATAAACGATCTAAATTGGACAGGTTTAATTTATATAATGATACATTATAATGAAGCAAATAATAGCAAGTTAATATGTATAGGCAATAATACATTTTTATAAGTAATACAAATCTTTTTACATTTAATAAATGTATAACACTTTATTAATATTCACTCCAGCGATTGAACAGTATTTATTTGCTTAATTTTCTAATAACTTTTTTATTAATGATTTCCCACATTAAATACTATAGTAATTTATAGTAAGTAATATATTGTATTTATATTGTTATATCGTGTTTTTAAATCATAAAGTACTGGTAATTTGTGGTAATTATAGTTGCAACAAATATAGTAATACAGACAAATTAACTGTTAATAATAAATAAAAATAATAATAATATAAATAAATAAATAATAAATATATATATTACTAACAGTTGCTACAGTTTAGTAAAAGATAATGTAGTTTATCAGTTTATAGCTATATTTATTTTAAATTATTAACTATAGTAATTCCTTTTAATGTGAAACATTATTTTTAGTTTTTTTATATTTTACTACAAAACGATTTTAACTAAGTATGACAACATTTAGATTCTGATTTAGTTTATTACACTTAATCCTACAATTAGACGGTCTGTTATGTTTTCTTTGTATATGTGGATACGTGAATAAAGTCATAAGTGTTTTAACTAATTATTTTTTCTCGATCGCCATATTTGTGAAATTCAGTAGGTGGCAATAATACTCCTAAGCAGTTAGTCGTCTTTAAACAAAAAAAAAAAAAATAGAAGAAGACTGATTCGTCATTAACCATATAGGGCCCTATCATACACCTGGCGCAATGCGGTGCAAGGCGCGACGCAATTGTTGTTTGCTAGTTTCAGCTGGACGCAAGAGTCATTTTGACGTTTTGCACCACGCTGTTTAAATAGCAAATGCATTCGCGCCTATATGTGCGCCCATAGGCGTTCTGGTCTAAAAAGGGAGGTGTGTTGAGGTGCATTGCTGGTGCGTTGCTATTTTGAGAAACTAGAATAGACTGTTTAATAGATCAGCTAAGAGGTCTAAAGTCCAGCGCAGAGCACATTAGTTGTGCGCCTTGCTTAAACATTGCTTAATACACACAGCAATACGCAAATATCTTAAAATAAAATAAAAAAAGAAAAAAGAATTAAAATATTACAAAAATTATTACTTTCAAGCCTACATAAATACAAAAACTACTGCCTTCATGCCTTCTTCATCTCGGGGGGCTTTTTCAGTTTATTCATGACAACTTGCTTTTGTATAATGTTATTATTATTAGTAGTAATATTTATTATATGCATATTTATATTTGTTTTATTAAAAACAAGCTTAGATTTGCTCACCTGTCAGCTTTTAGACCATTAGGGGCATAGCATGTGTATTTGGATATAACTCAGTTTTTTGACCACACTTCGTTATTATTGTTCATTTATTCGTTTGCTGGAAATTAGAACTGAATTTAGAAATAGTTTTGAAACAAATCTTTGCGCATAACAAACGAAACTAATTATGTATAGACTAATGGATGTCTGTGCGTACAACACGTTTCCTTCTCCACGAAAGAGAGTGAAAATGAAAGTAAAGAATGAGGAGGCTCATTCTCTCATTCTCGCGCTGCAGATGGTCTGTTTAACTGTTTTCTCGCTAGTGAAGCGTTCAGTTTTTCCACTTACAAAGTCTGCCATGTAAATAGCAAATGCGCCATGGCGCGACACAGCTGACTCTTAAAGGGAATGGGAGATGAGACTCTGATTGGTTTATTCTCAAACACACCTATAACTCATAAGAGGATAAGCTCAACCCTGTTAGACCATGCGCCTCGGCGCAAAGTGTAATTTTCCATCCTTAAAATAGCAAAAGTGGATTCTGACACGCCCCTTAATGCTTTAGCGCCGTGCGCTTTGGACTTTGCTCCTAGATCGTTAAAATAGGGCCCATATGGTTTGCCTAGATCGTGTGTGCTAGATTGTGTGTGCCTGAAACGTGTGTGGGTCTGCGGGTTTGCAGCTGGATATATCTCCTTGCGAGAGAAATTTGAGATCTGAAAAGGTGTACACAGCGGCCTCTGGTGGATTTGTGAAAACAAAAACTGCAAAAAAAAACAAAAACGTAGCTCCTGGGACGTATTTCGCGCTCTTCAGAAATGTATATAGCAATATGTTGTACAAAATTTCAGCAAAAGTCACTGCAAACTAAATGTGAGGTGCTGCCTTGCCTCAAATGCAAGATACTATTTGAAAGGTGATTTGTTATGTAGACAAGACATCTTATCTTAGTTTACAGAAGTGGTTGTTTTTCCATGAAAGCATATTAAACGTTCAATTAACTTGCAAATTGTTTTCAGGGTTGTTCAGCCAGAGTCAGGAGAAGTTCATTCAGGCAGAAATGGCTTTTCGGGAAGCCAATAAACAGCTTATATCATCCCTGCAGAAGAACACGGCGTTTGAATCAGAATTAACCACTGAAAGTCAATCTGCTCAGGAAAAAGTCCAGAAAGAGGATGGAGATATAGAGAAAACAGGTGACCAACTCTTTTCTGTCTGTTCACTGACAAATGGACGTTCAGTTAAAGCTAATCCTGGATCATGTGCTTTAAAGGAGGCGATGCAGATAAAGATGCTGTACGAGAAGAAGAAAGTCCACAGAAGACGCTGGAGAGTAAACCGCAGACATCATCCAGCAGTGTCTACATGGAGACTGTGGGGTTTCTCCTGCGCAGTCATGCATTACAGGTCACATCAGCAGATCCTGCTCGCATGCAGTGACACATTATTATTATTTTTTACTTTTTATTAGCTAGGTAGGGCTGCACAATATATCATTTCAGCATCTATATCGCAATGAGATAATTCGCTGTGGCAGCACGGTGGTGCAGTGGGTAGCACAATCGCCTCACAGCAAGAAGGGCGCTGGTTCGAGCCCCAGCTGGGACAGCTGGCATTTCTGTGTGGAGTTTGCATGTTCTCTCCGTGTTCGCGTGGGTTTCTTCCGGGTGCTCCAGTTTCCCCCACAGTCCAAAAACATGTGGTACAGGTGAATTGGCTAAGCTAAAATTGTCCGTAGTATATGTGTATGAATTAGTATGCATGGTTGTTTCCCAGTGATGGGTTGCAGCTAGAAGGACTTCCGCTGTGTAAAACATATGCTTGATAAGTTGGCGGTTCATTTCGCTGTGGTGACCCCAGATTAATAAAGGGACTAAGCCGAAAAAAAAATGAATGGTTGAATGAATAATTCGCAGTACACATCGCAGGATTTTTGCAATGTTGAGTTTGTATTAGAATTCATCCTTTGCATGTGTTTTTGATGCCTGGAATTATATAACGATTTTAAAAGCATTCAGGCATAAGAAATTGTACCGTTTGTGACTTTAACAATGATTCATTTTATTGAATTATTTTTATCTTTATCATTCAATTAATATACTTGAATACTGTTGGATTCTGGAAATGATAAAACACTTTATTTTTGTTGGATCTTTTTCATGATTGTATTTATAGATTGTTATGCTAGAAAACACTCACAACATGTGCAAAAATGCACTGCAAATAGCACAACGAAAATGTGTTGGGGACCCCAAAAAATGTAGAGATTGTTTATTAGATTTTATAGAGATCCAAGTAGTAAACATCAATTCATCAGTCATTTACTAAACATGTGCATGAAAATACTTACAACGTATGCAAATACAGAAACGCACTGCAAATAGCACAGACCACATTGGAAATGTGTTGGGGACTTTATAACAATAAATTGTTTATTAAATTTTCTTGAGATGCACTCTTACTGTAGAATCATCCTACTTGATCGAAATGTATAAATTCTTTCCAAATAGAGATGGTGAAATTGTATTCATATCGCGATATATATCGCATAATAAAAAAAATATTGCTCTGCTATATTTTTGCAATATCTTGAAGCCCTAGCTTGAAGTGTTAATATGGAAGCCCATTTCTACCATATCAGTAAATACACTACCTGACAAAAGTCTTGTCGTGGATCCCAGTTGTAAAAGCAACAAATAATAACTTGACTTCTAGTTGATCATTTGGAAAAGTGGCAGAAGATAGATTTTTCTGATGAATCATCTGTTGAACTACATCCCAATCATCACAAATACTGCAGAAGACCTAATGGAACCCACATGGACCCAAGATTCTCACAGAAATCAGTCAAGTTTGGTGAAGGAAAAATCATGGTTTGGGGTTACATTCAGTATAGGGGTGTGCGAGAGATCTGCAGAGTGGATGGCAACATCAACAGCCTGAGTTATCAAAGACATTTGTGCTGTCCATTACATTACAAACCACAGGAGAGGGCAAATTCGTCAGCAGGATAGCGCTCCTCATACTTCAGCCTCCACATCATGAGCATGTCTGGGGTAAGATGAAGGAGGAGGCATTAAAGATGAATCTAAAGAATCTTAATGAACTCTGGGAGTCCTGCAAGAAGGCTTTCTTTGTCATTCCAGATGACTTTATAAATAATTATTCCTTATTAAATAATTAAAAATCAAGGCATGATCATATTTTATTTTGGTAAAATAAGCATAATCTAGAGGCCTTTGCCTTTCAACTAGAAGTCAAGTTATTATTTGTTGCTTGTAAAACTTGGATAAGCGACAAGACTTTGTCTGGTAGTGTAAGTCATACTGTACTTTGGTTAGTTTTAATACCTTGAAAACAATTTGTGTCCTAATTTATACTTAATCGTCTCTTTAGATTTGCTATCAAAGAAATATTACACTTTGAAATGTATTCTTATAGAAATAAATTATGGATCAAAATATAGAAAACTTTCATTTTTATTAATTTAAGGATTTTCTGCACTTTACCTAACAATGCTTGTGTTTCAAAAGGCCTGAAGTCTATTTAACCAACTATGTTTTGAATAAATTACATTATCGATGCTGAAATCTGAAAATAGTCACATCAACAATTCACCAAAAGGTTTATAGGTGGCTGAGTGCTAGACAGGATACAGCTGTGGATATTCACATCATAAGTTTGTGACGCTGTACAACAATAATTACTCTTTTTACATTACTGTGAGGGGTAGGTTTTGGTGTAGGTGTTAATAAAATACATGAATGGGTATTTTGGCATTTCTGAGTGGAGTTTGCATGTTCTCCCCGTGTTGGCGTGGGTTTCCTCCGGGTGCTCCGGTTTCCCCCACAGTTCAAAGACCTGTGCTTTAGGTGAATTGAATAAACCAAATTATCATTGCGTGTGTATGGGTGTTTCCCAGTGCTGGGTCGTGGCTGGAAGGGCATCCGTGGTGTAAAACATATGCTGGATAATTTGGCGGTTCATTCCGCTGTGGCAACCCCTGATTGACAAAGGGGCTAAGCCAAAGGAAAATGAATGAGTGAACATTACTGTGAGGCATATGTTTTGTAGCCGTTAATAAAATACAATTTAATGGGTATTTTAATAAATAATATGAATAATACTGAGTATAATTACTGTTTTACATTACTGTGGTGGTTTGCTTTACGATTGGGTAGGGGTAGAGGTTAAAAAATACAATTAATGGGTCATTTAGTAAATAATATAAATAATTCTCATTAACTTCCGCCCGCAGCTCTATCCCTTCTAGCAACAACTAAATATTTGCTCTGCATATAGCCTCGGATTTTAACGCTATATAGTGTGTGTGTTGTTCAGATGGCTCAGCGTGCTCTGGCTTCAGAGCTGTTGTCTCCAGAAAAAAACCTGAGCTTGTATAATCTGGCTCTTGCTCAGCTTCAGATGCTGAGAGGAGATCCTGACAGTGCTGAATCCAGCTTGAAGAAGGCGCTCACTGACAACTTCCAGGTCTGCATCATTCCAGTGCAACGACAAAACGTTATGAATTCCTAATACGGTACAAATTGTTCGCATTACTTTTCTCTCTGTGTTTACTCCTGAATCAGAATCCCGATATTTGGGCCCTGTGGGGTCACTTGCATTACCTGAAGGCCGATTACACTCAGGCTCAGAGCTGCTATGAACGGACGCTGGATTCGGTGCTGGACACTTCACACAAACACTCTGTATTCCTGCGCTTGGGCTCCATCTACCTGCACGATGGAGAAGTGAGTTCATAATCGATATTAAATCTGATCTGTTAGGATTTGAACTCTTTTTGTAGCCATTTCATAATTGCTTCGTTCCCTCTGCAGTACGAAAAAGCCAAATCGGTGTTCCTGCGCGCCTGCAAACACTCTCCATCATGTCTCACTTGGCTCCGGCTGGGAATTTCCTACTATAGAGTGAGTATAAATCTATAGTACTTAATATAAAATACATACTGTAGGGGTAATTTACAGTTTTAAACCCAAAGAATGACCAGTCTGTCAGATGAATAAGAGCCGGAGTCAGAGATTCAAATAAATAAAGTTTACTGAAGATAGTTTGCAGTTTCATCAGCAGAAGCCAGCTTCAACACTCGCAATGAGTTCTTAGGCTGCTCTGCTTACAATCACAAATCAATAACAATTATACTCTCACATAACGTCATTAACTGCGTCATACATATAGGTGTTCTAACCTGATTGGTTGAAACACAGATAGACTTAGAAAATTTCCACGTGGGTGCGTGTGTACAATTCTGAACAATATCTTAAGCATAAACGTCAGACATCCAATAGACTGTTTGGAACTGACTCCAGACCAGTGAAAAGGATCTACAATCAAATAGAGCACACACACTTAAAGTACAATCTGTTTCTTACCCAAGGTTGAGTGTACTCTCAGCCGTCTTTATCAAAACTGGTTAAAAACCGGTATAATCTACATTCGGGCAGTAATATAAAGTATATCTTGAATAAAAAGTAAAACCATTTTAAAAGAATTAACCGTAAAAATAGCAAAATCACTTAATTTTAATCACATTTTAGATAGTATTAACTCATTGAAATAACAATAGAAGTTGTTTCCAGTCCTCAGCCCTTCATTTCCACTCAAGGTCTCCGTGATCTCTGACCTAGTTTGGTGACTCCTGAAAATAGTTTCATAGAGACAGGCAATGCACTGAACATTCTTACATAAAGCAGTGTATTTAACTTATTCATTAGTTGAAATCATTTCAAAGTTAAATACTCATTTGAATAATCAAATAATCATATTTAATATAAAATAATGAGAAACTGGATGATGAGAAAAAGGATAAAAGTTGATCCATGCTTAGACGAACTGGAAATCCGAATCCTTTAATACTTATTAGTGTTGGGCAAAGATTAATCGCGATTAATTGCATTCAAAATGGCGCAATCCAAAAGTTTGTTTTGATATATTTGTACTGTAAATGTATTTATTATGTATAAATAAGTACACACATGCATACCTATATTTGAGAAACTGTTTATTTAGATTTAGATATAAGATATATATTTATATGATACAAATTATATATAAATTAAAATATCTATGTAACAAATTTGTTTTGTTTTCATGTATGTGTGTGTATTACATATAATAAATAAATAAATAAATATAAAAAACACACATGTATTATGTCAAAACAAACTTTGATTTTGGATGCGATTAATCTTTGCTCGGCACTAATGCTTATATGTGCAGTAGAGCTTTTCTGGTGACACAATAAAAGGCTTGTGATTGGTCGAAATTTGTGTTAGGGAAGGTTTTTTATTTTTGGGTAATGTTTTGACAAGATTATTTTAACTTTATTAGCAAATATTATTAAATGTGTTGTTAAAATAACATGAAGAGATTGCTTAGAAATATCTAGTCTTAAAGGGACAGTTCACCTAAAAATGTAAATTCTAGCATCATTTATTGTTAAACACAGGAGAAGATATTTTGAAGAAAGCTAGTAAGAAAGTATTTATTTTCTTACTATGAAAGTCAATGGTTACAGGTCTTCAGCTTTCTTCAAAATATCTTCTTTTGTGTTCAACAGAAGAAAGAAACGCATGAAAAGTTTGGAATCAATTGAGAGAAAGTAAATAGTATGTAAATTTGAATTTTTAGGTGAACTTTCCCTTTAAATAATGTTTTCAAAACATTAGTACAATTTTTTAATATACATATCATCTATATAATATTTTAGTTTGTCACTTGTCTTACATTTTTCAGTGCTGCTCTTTGTTTCATAACGTTCAAAAGTAACGTTGACATAACAATGCATTTTAATGCTTGCATTAATGCTTTTTTATTGTTTTTTGCTTTTGCTATTTTGTACTGTTATGTGATGGGACGCTGACAGGGAAGTGCGTATCCAAATCCGGGGTTTATTTAACAGAATGGTCAGGCAAGCAATGATCAATATAGGAACAAACAGATGTATACGGGCAATCAAGAGTCGTGGTCGATAAAAAGGCGGATGCTCTAAAGGCAGGCAGCATACAACCTAAATAAACAAACAAAACAAAGCAAGGGTCAAACACAGAAAGACAAGGCAAAGGAAAACGTGTCAATGTCACACACAGTAAACAAGACTCAGCAATGAGAGTAACAAAGGGAGCCGTATATACTGTATGTGCGGTGTAATCAATACATGAGCAGCTCCAGCCTAAGTGTTCGTGTGTAATGTTTAATGAGCTGCGAACAGGAACAGGTGTGTGTGTGGGGTGCATGACAGTATTTGTAGTCCATGTAATGGCGGATTTGTATTCTGTTAGCGATCTGCGCATTTACCAACGATCTGCCATTGCATTTTTTTTTTTCATTGAATGGAAATGTTAGGAAAATGTTTCTACAGCTTATAAAGCTGAGTACAAATCATTTGACTTCAAGAGTTGCTAAAATCAGCATAACACTGACCATAGATATCCTAAAGGTACATGTTATTACAAAGCAAAAGTTTTAAAAGTCATTAAAACAAATCAGTAAAAAAGAAATTAATTGAATAAAAAAACAACAACACATTAACCCCAAAGACAAGGTACACATTTTTATAGCGGTGTCTATCATGTATAATCTATCAGCCAGACAACAGAAGGTATGTTGTAGATTGTGCACAACATGGTTTTATTTTCAGCAAATTCTGATTATATTGATAATTAAGAGGCTTTAGAAATGTGCATGTGTGTTTGTATTGACCTTATTCTTGACGTACGAGCGGGCGCAGCCATTGGAATGTTTTTGGCTCGAGACTTATGGTCTCAATTCACTTCAATTGATTTCATACTTTAAAAACTGCTTGATGTTACAAACTGATCTTTTCTTATTATATTATTTTACATTTATGTATAGTAATGAACAAACTTGTTTGTAGAGCAAGCAGTTTAATCGCTTTCTGCTGTTTATTATTCCTAGTCATTTCTCCCATTGGCAACTGAATCGGAAGTTCTAAAACAATCGCAAAAATGAGTGCACTTCCACATTGACGAATAGGGTCAATAGGGCTAATTGTTTTGCTGTATCTCTAGCTGGAGGAGCTGACTGAAGCTGAAGAAGCTCTGACCGAAGCCAACGCTCTGAATAACAGGAATGCAGAGGTGTGGGCTTATCTGTCTCTAGTCTGTTTACGGGTAAGTGACGGCCAAATGCTTTCATACTACCGTTCTCTTTCATTCATTCTTTGATCTTCTTTTATTACACTAAGGGATAGTTCATCTAGAAATCAATTGCTTGTGTGATTTCATAAACCTGTATGATGTAATTTCTTCTGTAAAACTCAAAAGTAGATATTTTGAAGAATGTTGGCAATCATCTGTGACCCTGGATCATAAAAACCAGCCTAGGTTTATATTTGTAGGAATAGCCGTATAGGTTAGCGATTTTACTTTTATGCCAAAAATCTTTCGATTATTAAGTAAAGATCATACTTCATGAGAACATTTTGTAAATTTTCTACTTGAAATATGTCAAAACTTAATTGTTGATTAGTAATATGCATTGCTAATATTTAATTTGGACAAATTTAAGAGCAATTTTCTCAATATTTACATTTTTCTGAACCCTCAGATTCTTGATGTTCACATTGTTGTATCAAATATTGTCCAAATATGTTTGCTGCTTGTTGAAACTACTTATTTAAAATGAGCTTAATCAACAGAATTCTTGAGGTTTTTTTTGGGACAACTTAATTGTTTTATGTTCAATTAACTTAAATTTTTAAAAACAATAAAGTTAGCTTAAGCGATTTGTGTTGGGACAGCATGAAGGAATTGTGTGGAATCCAGCATTTTTTACAGGGAATCCGAACAAACCATTCAATCTAAATAGTTTTTATTCAGCTTGATGACGCCTAAATGCACTGTGATATCAATACAACATCACGTTCACATTTATGTCAAAAAACAGGTCAAAAATGCAAATCAATTTGATGTCAAAACTTTGACGTCTATTTGACATCCACACACTGATGCACTTTTGACCACCAAAATAATGACATAGTTGTTAAGAAAAAAAAAAATTCTAATAAGTACAAAGTAAGTACAATAAGTAATAAGTATTCTAATTAAAGAATAGTTCTATTAATCTGAAAGCTTTAATACCAAATTCCAAATTTAGATTGTTTTGTATCCCTACAGTACATCTAAAATTGGTAAAAACAAAACAAAAAAACATCAAAAATCAATTTCAAAACTTTTAACATCAGGGAAGTCAATTGACATCAAATCGATTTGCTTTTTTGATGTGTTTTTTTGACATTTTCTTGATTTCGTTCTGTGCTTGGCGGTTCATTGCACTGTGGTGAGCCCTAAAATAAAGCAGGAAATTAGTAAGGACATCAAGGTGTTCTCTGTGTTATGACTGGTTTTGTGGTCCATGGTGACATTTGCTTTTGGATCTCATTAGCTATGTTTCCATCCACCTATTTTTATGCGCATTTTGGAGATGCGCATAAAAAAAACGGTTGATGGAAACGCCAAGATGCGCATAAGTTTTGAAAATGCGCATAAAAAACATATGCGCATGACTGAGTAGGATAAACTTTTTATCCGATAAGAAAAGATGCGCATAAACTATGATGGAAACACTTTTACCGCACAAATTCCAGTGTGCGCATTAAAAAAGGTCATGTAATTTTGTTATAAGAGATCATGTGATGATGAAAATGTGTGTAAATGGACAAATCAGCAGGCTGCACATTATGCATCTGAAATGTTGTTTTTGTCATTTTAAAAGGCCCTACCGTTTAAGGGTTAGTGTTATTATATTATTAATGACATCCAGAATCAAGAGTGTCTGTGCTCCGTGTCTGACACCTTCAAACGCCACCGCGCGTTCACTGCATGTCAGGATTGCCTTCTGAGGTGCAAGTCATTTATTATATAAAGAAAAGATTGACGCAGCTTCTCCTACTGCAGAAAATTCAGTTGTTACTGTTGATATTTGGCGCCAGATAATCAGGAAGTGACAATTTTGTTCGCTTTGACTCGTTGGATGGAAAAGCAGCTTTATTCGCACGTCTTTTATGTGATAATCCAGTTTTGCGCATAAAGTTCATTCGCATTTTTGGATGGAAACATAGCTATTGACTTCTATAATATGGAAAAAAATGCTGTGTTTAACTGTTTTACCAAGAGAATTTACATTTTGTGAGTGGATTATTCCTTCATGTTGAAATTACAGTTACTGTCATTTAACAGACACAACTGCTTTCTTTAAAAACTTAGTAAACTGACTACCTAGAAGAAGCCATTATTATAGAATGTATTTATTTTTGTAATGATTTTATTGTCATTTTGACTTTGGCTGCTTTGTTCTTTTCAGACCGGCAGAAAACTAGAGGCAGAGCAGTCGTATAAATACGCCGTAAAGGTTTGCACGGTTTTACGTTAATGCATTTGTGAGTATTGAAGTCTGTGGTATTTAAAATAGCATTTACCTATTGGTTTTACAGATGAATTTACAAGCGGAGCCACTTCTGCAGGAGATCCACGACCTGCAATCGCGTGTTGGCTTTGGGAATCCCTGCTTCTGATGTGCACATATTTATCCTTATAAATATAGTTTTGCACCATAAAACAAATCACTTTATGCTAATGATAAAAGGTGTAAATGATCATTAAATATAATTTTTAACATAATTAGCTGTAGTCTTTCTTCTTCATTAGGAGCTGTGTTGAAATCAGCTGTACGTAAATGCCTGTTCACATCAAGTATTATAAGAATAGTTTAGCACGTGTTGGCGTGGGTTTCCTCCGGGTGCTCCGGTTTCCCCCACAGTTCAAAGACCTGTGCTTTAGGTGAATTGAATAAACCAAATTATCATTGCGTGTGTATGGGTGTTTCCCAGTGCTGGGTCGTGGCTGGAAGGGCATCCGTGGTGTAAAACATATGCTGGATAATTTGGCGGTTCATTCCGCTGTGGCAACCCCTGATTGACAAAGGGGCTAAGCCAAAGGAAAATGAATGAGTGAACATTACTGTGAGGCATATGTTTTGTAGCCGTTAATAAAATACAATTTAATGGGTATTTTAATAAATAATATGAATAATACTGAGTATAATTACTGTTTTACATTACTGTGGTGGTTTGCTTTACGATTGGGTAGGGGTAGAGGTTAAAAAATACAATTAATGGGTCATTTAGTAAATAATATAAATAATTCTCATTAACTTCCGCCCGCAGCTCTATCCCTTCTAGCAACAACTAAATATTTGCTCTGCATATAGCCTCGGATTTTAACGCTATATAGTGTGTGTGTTGTTCAGATGGCTCAGCGTGCTCTGGCTTCAGAGCTGTTGTCTCCAGAAAAAAACCTGAGCTTGTATAATCTGGCTCTTGCTCAGCTTCAGATGCTGAGAGGAGATCCTGACAGTGCTGAATCCAGCTTGAAGAAGGCGCTCACTGACAACTTCCAGGTCTGCATCATTCCAGTGCAACGACAAAACGTTATGAATTCCTAATACGGTACAAATTGTTCGCATTACTTTTCTCTCTGTGTTTACTCCTGAATCAGAATCCCGATATTTGGGCCCTGTGGGGTCACTTGCATTACCTGAAGGCCGATTACACTCAGGCTCAGAGCTGCTATGAACGGACGCTGGATTCGGTGCTGGACACTTCACACAAACACTCTGTATTCCTGCGCTTGGGCTCCATCTACCTGCACGATGGAGAAGTGAGTTCATAATCGATATTAAATCTGATCTGTTAGGATTTGAACTCTTTTTGTAGCCATTTCATAATTGCTTCGTTCCCTCTGCAGTACGAAAAAGCCAAATCGGTGTTCCTGCGCGCCTGCAAACACTCTCCATCATGTCTCACTTGGCTCCGGCTGGGAATTTCCTACTATAGAGTGAGTATAAATCTATAGTACTTAATATAAAATACATACTGTAGGGGTAATTTACAGTTTTAACCCAAAGAATGACCAGTCTGTCAGATGAATAAGAGCCGGAGTCAGAGATTCAAATAAATAAAGTTTACTGAAGATAGTTTGCAGTTTCATCAGCAGAAGCCAGCTTCAACACTCGCAATGAGTTCTTAGGCTGCTCTGCTTACAATCACAAATCAATAACAATTATACTCTCACATAACGTCATTAACTGCGTCATACATATAGGTGTTCTAACCTGATTGGTTGAAACACAGATAGACTTAGAAAATTTCCACGTGGGTGCGTGTGTACAATTCTGAACAATATCTTAAGCATAAACGTCAGACATCCAATAGACTGTTTGGAACTGACTCCAGACCAGTGAAAAGGATCTACAATCAAATAGAGCACACACACTTAAAGTACAATCTGTTTCTTACCCAAGGTTGAGTGTACTCTCAGCCGTCTTTATCAAAACTGGTTAAAAACCGGTATAATCTACATTCGGGCAGTAATATAAAGTATATCTTGAATAAAAAGTAAAACCATTTTAAAAGAATTAACCGTAAAAATAGCAAAATCACTTAATTTTAATCACATTTTAGATAGTATTAACTCATTGAAATAACAATAGAAGTTGTTTCCAGTCCTCAGCCCTTCATTTCCACTCAAGGTCTCCGTGATCTCTGACCTAGTTTGGTGACTCCTGAAAATAGTTTCATAGAGACAGGCAATGCACTGAACATTCTTACATAAAGCAGTGTATTTAACTTATTCATTAGTTGAAATCATTTCAAAGTTAAATACTCATTTGAATAATCAAATAATCATATTTAATATAAAATAATGAGAAACTGGATGATGAGAAAAAGGATAAAAGTTGATCCATGCTTAGACGAACTGGAAATCCGAATCCTTTAATACTTATTAGTGTTGGGCAAAGATTAATCGCGATTAATTGCATTCAAAATGGCGCAATCCAAAAGTTTGTTTTGATATATTTGTACTGTAAATGTATTTATTATGTATAAATAAGTACACACATGCATACCTATATTTGAGAAACTGTTTATTTAGATTTAGATATAAGATATATATTTATATGATACAAATTATATATAAATTAAAATATCTATGTAACAAATTTGTTTTGTTTTCATGTATGTGTGTGTATTACATATAATAAATAAATAAATAAATATAAAAAACACACATGTATTATGTCAAAACAAACTTTGATTTTGGATGCGATTAATCTTTGCTCGGCACTAATGCTTATATGTGCAGTAGAGCTTTTCTGGTGACACAATAAAAGGCTTGTGATTGGTCGAAATTTGTGTTAGGGAAGGTTTTTTATTTTTGGGTAATGTTTTGACAAGATTATTTTAACTTTATTAGCAAATATTATTAAATGTGTTGTTAAAATAACATGAAGAGATTGCTTAGAAATATCTAGTCTTAAAGGGACAGTTCACCTAAAAATGTAAATTCTAGCATCATTTATTGTTAAACACAGGAGAAGATATTTTGAAGAAAGCTAGTAAGAAAGTATTTATTTTCTTACTATGAAAGTCAATGGTTACAGGTCTTCAGCTTTCTTCAAAATATCTTCTTTTGTGTTCAACAGAAGAAAGAAACGCATGAAAAGTTTGGAATCAATTGAGAGAAAGTAAATAGTATGTAAATTTGAATTTTTAGGTGAACTTTCCCTTTAAATAATGTTTTCAAAACATTAGTACAATTTTTTAATATACATATCATCTATATAATATTTTAGTTTGTCACTTGTCTTACATTTTTCAGTGCTGCTCTTTGTTTCATAACGTTCAAAAGTAACGTTGACATAACAATGCATTTTAATGCTTGCATTAATGCTTTTTATTGTTTTTTGCTTTTGCTATTTTGTACTGTTATGTGATGGGACGCTGACAGGGAAGTGCGTATCCAAATCCGGGGTTTATTTAACAGAATGGTCAGGCAAGCAATGATCAATATAGGAACAAACAGATGTATACGGGCAATCAAGAGTCGTGGTCGATAAAAAGGCGGATGCTCTAAAGGCAGGCAGCATACAACCTAAATAAACAAACAAAACAAAGCAAGGGTCAAACACAGAAAGACAAGGCAAAGGAAAACGTGTCAATGTCACACACAGTAAACAAGACTCAGCAATGAGAGTAACAAAGGGAGCCGTATATACTGTATGTGCGGTGTAATCAATACATGAGCAGCTCCAGCCTAAGTGTTCGTGTGTAATGTTTAATGAGCTGCGAACAGGAACAGGTGTGTGTGTGGGGTGCATGACAGTATTTGTAGTCCATGTAATGGCGGATTTGTATTCTGTTAGCGATCTGCGCATTTACCAACGATCTGCCATTGCATTTTTTTTTTTCATTGAATGGAAATGTTAGGAAAATGTTTCTACAGCTTATAAAGCTGAGTACAAATCATTTGACTTCAAGAGTTGCTAAAATCAGCATAACACTGACCATAGATATCCTAAAGGTACATGTTATTACAAAGCAAAAGTTTTAAAAGTCATTAAAACAAATCAGTAAAAAAGAAATTAATTGAATAAAAAAACAACAACACATTAACCCCAAAGACAAGGTACACATTTTTATAGCGGTGTCTATCATGTATAATCTATCAGCCAGACAACAGAAGGTATGTTGTAGATTGTGCACAACATGGTTTTATTTTCAGCAAATTCTGATTATATTGATAATTAAGAGGCTTTAGAAATGTGCATGTGTGTTTGTATTGACCTTATTCTTGACGTACGAGCGGGCGCAGCCATTGGAATGTTTTTGGCTCGAGACTTATGGTCTCAATTCACTTCAATTGATTTCATACTTTAAAAACTGCTTGATGTTACAAACTGATCTTTTCTTATTATATTATTTTACATTTATGTATAGTAATGAACAAACTTGTTTGTAGAGCAAGCAGTTTAATCGCTTTCTGCTGTTTATTATTCCTAGTCATTTCTCCCATTGGCAACTGAATCGGAAGTTCTAAAACAATCGCAAAAATGAGTGCACTTCCACATTGACGAATAGGGTCAATAGGGCTAATTGTTTTGCTGTATCTCTAGCTGGAGGAGCTGACTGAAGCTGAAGAAGCTCTGACCGAAGCCAACGCTCTGAATAACAGGAATGCAGAGGTGTGGGCTTATCTGTCTCTAGTCTGTTTACGGGTAAGTGACGGCCAAATGCTTTCATACTACCGTTCTCTTTCATTCATTCTTTGATCTTCTTTTATTACACTAAGGGATAGTTCATCTAGAAATCAATTGCTTGTGTGATTTCATAAACCTGTATGATGTAATTTCTTCTGTAAAACTCAAAAGTAGATATTTTGAAGAATGTTGGCAATCATCTGTGACCCTGGATCATAAAAACCAGCCTAGGTTTATATTTGTAGGAATAGCCGTATAGGTTAGCGATTTTACTTTTATGCCAAAAATCTTTCGATTATTAAGTAAAGATCATACTTCATGAGAACATTTTGTAAATTTTCTACTTGAAATATGTCAAAACTTAATTGTTGATTAGTAATATGCATTGCTAATATTTAATTTGGACAAATTTAAGAGCAATTTTCTCAATATTTACATTTTTCTGAACCCTCAGATTCTTGATGTTCACATTGTTGTATCAAATATTGTCCAAATATGTTTGCTGCTTGTTGAAACTACTTATTTAAAATGAGCTTAATCAACAGAATTCTTGAGGTTTTTTTTGGGACAACTTAATTGTTTTATGTTCAATTAACTTAAATTTTTAAAAACAATAAAGTTAGCTTAAGCGATTTGTGTTGGGACAGCATGAAGGAATTGTGTGGAATCCAGCATTTTTTACAGGGAATCCGAACAAACCATTCAATCTAAATAGTTTTTATTCAGCTTGATGACGCCTAAATGCACTGTGATATCAATACAACATCACGTTCACATTTATGTCAAAAAACAGGTCAAAAATGCAAATCAATTTGATGTCAAAACTTTGACGTCTATTTGACATCCACACACTGATGCACTTTTGACCACCAAAATAATGACATAGTTGTTAAGAAAAAAAAAAATTCTAATAAGTACAAAGTAAGTACAATAAGTAATAAGTATTCTAATTAAAGAATAGTTCTATTAATCTGAAAGCTTTAATACCAAATTCCAAATTTAGATTGTTTTGTATCCCTACAGTACATCTAAAATTGGTAAAAACAAAACAAAAAAAACATCAAAAATCAATTTCAAAACTTTTAACATCAGGGAAGTCAATTGACATCAAATCGATTTGCTTTTTTGATGTGTTTTTTTGACATTTTCTTGATTTCGTTCTGTGCTTGGCGGTTCATTGCACTGTGGTGAGCCCTAAAATAAAGCAGGAAATTAGTAAGGACATCAAGGTGTTCTCTGTGTTATGACTGGTTTTGTGGTCCATGGTGACATTTGCTTTTGGATCTCATTAGCTATGTTTCCATCCACCTATTTTTATGCGCATTTTGGAGATGCGCATAAAAAAAAACGGTTGATGGAAACGCCAAGATGCGCATAAGTTTTGAAAATGCGCATAAAAAACATATGCGCATGACTGAGTAGGATAAACTTTTTATCCGATAAGAAAAGATGCGCATAAACTATGATGGAAACACTTTTACCGCACAAATTCCAGTGTGCGCATTAAAAAAGGTCATGTAATTTTGTTATAAGAGATCATGTGATGATGAAAATGTGTGTAAATGGACAAATCAGCAGGCTGCACATTATGCATCTGAAATGTTGTTTTTGTCATTTTAAAACGCCCCTACCGTTTAAGGGTTAGTGTTATTATATTATTAATGACATCCAGAATCAAGAGTGTCTGTGCTCCGTGTCTGACACCTTCAAACGCCACCGCGCGTTCACTGCATGTCAGGATTGCCTTCTGAGGTGCAAGTCATTTATTATATAAAGAAAAGATTGACGCAGCTTCTCCTACTGCAGAAAATTCAGTTGTTACTGTTGATATTTGGCGCCAGATAATCAGGAAGTGACAATTTTGTTCGCTTTGACTCGTTGGATGGAAAAGCAGCTTTATTCGCACGTCTTTTATGTGATAATCCAGTTTTGCGCATAAAGTTCATTCGCATTTTTGGATGGAAACATAGCTATTGACTTCTATAATATGGAAAAAAATGCTGTGTTTAACTGTTTTACCAAGAGAATTTACATTTTGTGAGTGGATTATTCCTTCATGTTGAAATTACAGTTACTGTCATTTAACAGACACAACTGCTTTCTTTAAAAACTTAGTAAACTGACTACCTAGAAGAAGCCATTATTATAGAATGTATTTATTTTTGTAATGATTTTATTGTCATTTTGACTTTGGCTGCTTTGTTCTTTTCAGACCGGCAGAAAACTAGAGGCAGAGCAGTCGTATAAATACGCCGTAAAGGTTTGCACGGTTTTACGTTAATGCATTTGTGAGTATTGAAGTCTGTGGTATTTAAAATAGCATTTACCTATTGGTTTTACAGATGAATTTACAAGCGGAGCCACTTCTGCAGGAGATCCACGACCTGCAATCGCGTGTTGGCTTTGGGAATCCCTGCTTCTGATGTGCACATATTTATCCTTATAAATATAGTTTTGCACCATAAAACAAATCACTTTATGCTAATGATAAAAGGTGTAAATGATCATTAAATATAATTTTTAACATAATTAGCTGTAGTCTTTCTTCTTCATTAGGAGCTGTGTTGAAATCAGCTGTACGTAAATGCCTGTTCACATCAAGTATTATAAGAATAGTTTAGATCAATAAATGTAGTAAAGTATACTTTAGATACAGAGTCAAATGACATGCAGTATTTTCATGTCCACCTTTTTGAATTTTGATGTAAAATGCTATATTGTATAAACACTAATGTATCATAAAAAAACTTGGTATGCATCTTTAGCCAGTGGTGTAAAGTAACTAATTACAAATACTCAAATTGCTGTAATTGAGTAGTTTTTGTCAGGAATTGTAGTTTACTGAGTAGTTTTATAAATGTGTACTTTTACTTTTCTTTGAGTACATTTTTAGTGCTGTATCGGTACTTTTACTCCACTACTTTCCTTCAACCTGCAGTCACTACTTTATTATTTCTTGTCTATGTGGATTAGAAAAATCAGTCCTGTGATTCCTGTCCAATCAAAATCGCACAAATAAGGTAAATCGCATCATAATGAACTACCTCAAGACATGGCCGATTTATAATTGCAGCAAACTGTTTGGAAGCATTAAAAGTGTCCAAGAAGATGTCCAAAATCTTTACACGCATTGACCCAGAGACTGTTTAGATGCATATCACTGATGAAAAGATGACGGATGTTTACTGTATGATGACCGAAATGGTCTTAAAGACCCAGCAGGCACAGGACGTCAACATGACGTCAGATTGATGTTGTACCCTAACGTCATGGGGACGTTGCATTTTGTTTGGAAATGAAAATTTGGTTGACGTCAGAGCTCAACGTCAGGCCAACTTCGATGACAGAATCAGAATTAGTTTTATTGCCAAGTGTCCAATGTCCAACCTAAAACCAACCAAATATCAACGTCTAATGATGTTACAGCTTGACATTTTCTGGAAGTTACCACTATGACGCCTATCAGATGTTGGATTTTGGTTGCCATACCTGGCAAATAAATGTCAGTATTTGACGTCAATATGATATAGTTTAAGATGTTGGCTCGATGTTGGATTTTGGTCACTTTATAACAACCTAAAATCAACCAAATGTCAACGTCATTTGACGTCATTATTGGACATCAAAATAATGTTATCCTTAGACGCTGGATAGATGTTGAATTTTGATCACCTGACATCAAAACCTAAATCTAACCTAATATTAACATCTTATGATGTTGTGTGCCTGCTGGGCAATAACTAAATGCACTACAGAATGTTACGTTTACACACATCCACAAATTACATGTAAATGCATCAGCTTTTGACAGCATAATACTCACTACTCATTACTCTTGAGTACTTTTAAAGGGGCTACTTTTTACTCATACTTTGAGTAATATTTACAACAGATACTTTTACTTTACTTGCACTACATTTTTAGGCAAGTAATGGTACTTTTACTGAGTATGATTTTTTCAGTACTCTTTCCACCACTGTCTTTAGCACAGTGCACTGAATGTATTCGAAAAGTTTTGAGACAGTGACACCTCGTGGTCAAAATGATAACAAACTGCTATTATCTTAAAGGGATAGTTCACTCAAAAATAAAAATTCATCTTCATTTACTCATCCTCCACTCCTTCCACTTGTTTGATTTTATTTTATTATTTTATTTTCAGTTGAACTCAAAGGAAGATATACTGAAGAATGCTGGAACAAATATCCATCGAAAAATAGCATTTTTTTTGTTCCTACTTTAGATGTCAACGTCTGTTTTTTTACAACTTTCTTCAGAATGTCTTGTTTTGTGTTACATGCACTTGAGGCTGAGTGAATAATGAGGACATTTTCATTTTTGAGTGAACTATCCCTTTAAAATAAGGATTTTTGTCAATTCTACTGAGATTCATTATGATTAATCAATCAAATTTATGCCGTGAGTAGCAAAACTTTCTTTCAAGGATTTTGATTTTGATTGACAATTGTTTATAGGTTGTTTTCAATCACGTGGTTCTGGTGACGTGCGAAATTCAGATGGAGGGCAGGAAGTAAAAAACACAGAGGAAAGTCCGTATTTCTGCGATTTATACAATATTCCAAAGGAGATATAATTAGAAAAAAAACACATACTGTATGTTGGGCATGATCCTTATTTCATGAAGAGGGCCGAATTTTCTACTGAACTAAAATACATTTGCTTGTCATCGAGGCGGTAGATACTGTATAAGCTATTACGTTACATGACAAATATAGTAAATACTATAGTGTTTGGAAGCATACTATACAGTAGATAATTACTTGAATTAAACTGTCATAGTAATTATATTGTAGCTGAGGTACGACAAAACTGTAGTAATAAACAAATTATTCAATAGGCTTCAGTTTTCTACGCTATAATTATACACCATCGCAATGCACCACAGTTTTCACTAACTTTACAGTATTTATTACAGTTTATTCGTTTACTATGCTACAGTATGCTGTAACATTTATTAACAAAGAGTTGTACACATTATACACTTTATTATGTGGTTCAAAAACATGTTTATTATAAATTACAATAGTTTTTTCCCCATGCGGATATCTTCCAGAGGTCACGAAATAACAGATTAAGCATACAAAAGCGTGGACGTTTATTTTAATAACGATTTTATTTATTTATTTTTGTAAGGGGGAATGAACTTAATGAACTTACATTACTTAATGAACAAACATTCACCGCTGCTGCACATATAGACGTTAATGTTATGGTTGTTTATCCTGCCGAAACGCCAGTAAAGACTTGGATTATTGCAAAACAAGACGGAGATTTCATTGCAGCGATACGTTATTTATATTCTCCTGGATATTGTATAAGTGTGGTGGTGTTTGTATCTTTATATAACACATTAATATACTTAAACACATAGCTAGGCCCGTACATAATCTTTATTAGTGCTGTCAAACAAATTTTTGCTTTCAAAAAAAGTTAGTACACATGGGTGTATTGAATAAATGTTTATTACATGCCGCCTTTTCTTCCGTTTTTCAGCCAGTTTCTTGAACTTCCCCCCTTTATGAGCAAAAACTTTATTAAAAAAGTCTATAAAAGCTGTTCTGCATTTCTTATTTTGGCCGATTTAAACAATTACAGTTGCAATCAGAATTATTGAACCCCCTTTGAATTTTTTTTTCTTTTTTAAATATTTCCCAAATTATGTTTAACAGAGCAAGGAAATTTTCACAGTATGTCTGATAATATTTTTTCTTCTGGAGAAAGTCTTATTTGTTTCATTTCGGCTAGAATAAAAGCAGTTTTAAATTTTTTAAAACCCATTTTAAGGTCAAAATTATGAGCCCCTTTAAGCTATATATTTTTTCAATTGTCTACAGAACAAACCATCATTATACAATAACTTGCTTAATTACCCTAACCTGCCTAGTTAACCTAATTACCCTAGTTAAGCCTTTAAATGTCACTTTAAGCTGTATAGAAGTGTCTTGAAAAATATCTAGTAAAATATTATTTACTGTCATCATAGCAAAGATAAAATAAATCAGTTATTAGAGATGAGTTATTAAAACTATTATGTTTAGAAATGTGGTGAAAATTTTTTCTCTCCGTTAAACAGAAATTGGGGGAAAAAATAAACAGGGGGGCTAATAAATCAGGGGGTTGAATAATTCTGATTGCAACTGTATAACATTAAACAGAAATATTTTGATGTTCTGATAGCGATTCCTATGTAGAAGAATCACTTACTGCCCTCCATCTGAAATTCGCGCGTCATCAGTGATGTCATGTGAAAACAACCTATACCCAGTTTACATCAGATCATCTTCAGACCATGCTGGCAGAAAGTTATACTACATAGTAGACTATGGTCGAAAATATATTTCAAATTTACACCAAACTTCATGTGTTATAATCAAAGCCTATTGAAGGCAAGTCTGAAAACTTTAGCCTAAAAAGCATAACAGCTAATGCTAACACTGCCTCTATCAGGGTTCATACGGTCATGGAAAACCTGGAAAAGTCATGGAATTTTGACATGGCATTTTCCAGGCCTGGAAAAGTTTTGGAAAAACGGAAAAACCAACAAAGTTTTGGAAAAGTCATGGAAATTAGTTTAACAAATATCTGTATACTTGAATTAGGGCTGTGCGATATTGGGAAAATCTGACATTACGGTATTTTGTATTTCTGTGATGTATATTGAGATGTGAATACAATTTCACCAGATGATTTAACAGGTTTATTTGGATTGATTGGGGGATTTTGTAGAGGAGTGAGTCTCAAATAATATATAACAAACAAATTACAAGCATAGACCAATAAAATAAAGTAAAGATAAAAGTGAATTATAGTGTTCAGGTATTCACTCTTCAGGTATAGATATTGAATAACACTGCACAGTCTTCATTGTATATTATTTCATCTTTATTAAAGTTACAAAATATTTCCTGTGGCCGGATGTTTTAAACTCTGAAATATTGAAATGTTCACACAGTCACAGACCTTAAAGGGACAGTTTACTCAAAGGTTAAAATGTACTCACTATTTACTATTATTAAATTATATTCTTTTTGTGTTCCTTAAAAAAAGAAAACTCATAAATGTTTGAAACAAGTGAAGGGTGTAATGAAAATGGTAAGTCATTTTTCTCTTAAAAAATGCATGCAGATGATAAACTTTTACTCCATTATGATTAAACTCGATATTTAACTATAATCCCAACATTGCATATCCTGCGATGTGACTATTGCGGATGCACACGTGATATCGATGCTGAAACGATATATTGTGCAGCCCTAACTTGAATATAGGTTAGTTGTCTACTTATTTTCTGTCCTTGGCCAAAAACCTGCTCTCACATTGTTAGTGCTGTGTAAACATTATCGAAATCAATTTTACATGGATATAAAAACAAATTTAAACAAAATAAATTGTTGCATGTTCTATGATATGCTGTACTAAATTTGAACGGCATTGTTTACCATGAGTATTTAGACATACATGAAACATTACATCTATGGAAATTCTGGAAAAGTCTTGGAAAAGTCATGGATTATTTTAGTAGTAAAAATGTGTATGAACCCTGCTCTATGCTGATACACAGGGAAGGAGACTAAAAGCCATTATGATTGGCTAAGACATGCTTCACGTGAGCAAGTTAGCGTTACAGACCTTTTCATATCCCCCAAAGTAAGACAATTTCTACTATTATCACCTCACACTGACCACACTACATCGATTTGCTAACAGCGTCAACTATTGGTCAGAAGTATTGCATTTAATTACTTGTTACTATGCATTTATTTATTATGGCTATTTTAACTAAAATATAATAGACTAATCTTAGTAGCTATTCACTCAGAACACAACTTAGTGTCTAAAAACATGAGACGCAGCGTCTAGGATTTAAATTTTTTTTTAAAGAGCCTCCACCACGTCAAAGTCTCTTTAAGGCAAGTCATTTCACTCAGCGGCCATCTTTGAAAGACCGCTCGGGCATTCTGTCTGAATGGGGAAACATTTATGGCCGTTCTACACGTTATCATCCTCTGAATAATACTTCGTCAGATCGCTCTGAGATTGAGATCGCTGAGATTTCAGTGCGTTTGTTGATCACAAAAACTGTCGTAAAAGCACACGTCTGGACTGAGCTTCTCTCCCGGAGAAACGTCCGTCTACGTATAGCGATCGATGATTGACTTCTGTCAGGGCTGGACTGGGGCAAAAAAATCGGCCCTGGCATTTTGGGCCAGGGCGGCCCACTACATACAATCAAAATGCTACCCATCTGTGCATGTCCAATATGTTTATCAACTCCTATTTTATCAAAACACAAAAGCCATATATATGAAATGAATAAATAAATACAGACGTTAATCTCAATTTAATTTCTGTATACTGTCCATAAAGATTTTTGTTATAGGTTCTAAAAAAACATTATTCATTCATTTATTTTCCCTCGGCTTAGTCCCTTATTTATCAGGGATTGCCACAGCGGAATGAACCGCCAACTATTGCAGCATATGTTTTATGCAGCAGATGCCCTTCTAGCCACAACCCAGTATCGGAAAACACCCACACACACACACACACACACACACACACACACACACACACACACACACACACCCATACACACACTCATACACTACAGCCAATTTAGCTTATTCAATACACTATTCACTCAGCCTATATTAAATAATAAACATAACAAAAACCGCCTGCTGACGCATGGGTAAATCTTCAAAGGGAACAGTGTACTTTATAACCTCATTCACCTCATCCTGCTTGCTGTTTCACTATCTTATCAATGAAAACATAATATAAGGAAATTTATTTCATTTATGATTGGGCCAGTCCAATGTCAATAAAGAAAAGAGCCAATGGGCTGCAGATTTTGTCACATGGGCCGGTCTGCCCAAAAAAACTTACTTTCAGAGAGTCACAGATCACAGCAGACAATTAATTAGGCAGCAAAAAACAACAGGCTGCTAACCTTTATGGACTGATCAGATCATAAGACGATGATCAGCCCAGCCCAAAAAGTACGTCGGCCCAGCTGGAAAGTACGTCTGCCAGATGGCCAGTCCGCCCCTGGCTCCTGTGCTAGTAGGCAGGGCTTCATTCGCTATATTGACCGTTACCAAAGTCCCTTTAAGGCAAGTCATTTCACTCGGTGGCCATCTTTGAAACGCCTCTCGGGCAGTATGCTCGGGCATTCTGTTTGAATGGGGAAACATCAAATTCTCCAAAACTGTTTGCCAAGCTTACGATTCTATTTCATATTATAAATAACCAATAAAATTAAACAACAACTGTCTATTTAGTTTAGTTTCTAAATGTTTGTATAACATAAAATCTGCAGAAACTCACGTCTGGTCTGATCCCCTCCCCCGAAGAATTGTCATTCTATAGCGAACGCTGATTGGCTCCTGTACTAGAAGACAGGCTTTATTTGCCATATGGCGATCGCTGATTGGCTCCTGTACTAGAAGGCGGGGCTTCATTCGCCATATTGACAGTTACATTTTTCCCCATTCAAAAGTATACGAGTGACATGTCTTGTGTATTCTAGAGTCTTTGACCATGTAAACATCAAATAAAACAGTTGTCATGCCAACTTGCTGCTGTAAACAGAAGCTTGCAACAGAAGCCTGCCCCGCCTCCGAGTTCTTCTGATTGGTCCACTGCTTTGGAACTGACATACATGACTGGTGCTGCATATAAAAGTTGAAATTATCATTCATTTATTCATTTTCTTTTCAGGTTACTCTCTATTAATCAGGGGTCGCCACAGCGGAATGAACCACCAACTTATCCAGCATATGTTATAACTTTCAAAAAGTTAAAACGCACTTCACCTGTGCTCAACTTAAAAATGTTCGTCATGTTGGGTTCCACTTGTTTTTCCTGTAGCTGTGTAAATAGTCTACGGCTGCGTCCGAAATCCCATATTTCCATACTATATAGTACGCTAAAAACATTATGCGAGCCGAGTAGTGTGTCCTAATTCATAGAAATTAAAAAACAGTATGTGAGAAGTACCCGAATGACTTACTACTTCCGGCAAGATTCTGAAGTGCGCATCCAATGCACGCAATCCTATCCCATGATGCACCAAGAATGGCAGTGAAGCAACACAACTGAAGTGGGTACAGTAACATCACAAACTTAACTGGGGCTCTAGGCAAACGACGATTGTGCAGCCACGAAAGTGAAGACTGGGGGCGAGGGGTTGGGGGTGTCTTTATGCCACCCCTAGCAAGATGCCGCGCCCTGCCTAAATCCGCCACTGACCAGGTAGACAAAATGGCGGATGAAGTACGTCTGAGATCCATTCATACTACCAAAGAGCATAGAATCACCAAGAGGCGAGACTAGTGCGATTTGGGAAACAGCCAACGCAGAAGTCTGTAAAATAAACTATTAAATGTTCTGATGATTGTGATAGTAAGTGTTGTATTGTCGTCTTTCAGGTTGTGTCTCAGCTTTAATGCGCTTTTAAAATAAATAAATAAAAAACAACCATCGCGACAGCCGATCGCTTTTACTCCAAAATGGCGGAATCACGGGGCTGTTGCTGGGCGCTGCTGTTGCAATGGAACGTTCCATTGAGTGTCGCCTCTTGGTCATTCTAAACTCTTTGATACTACTCACATTCATACTGTATAGATTGTACTTTTCTAATGGCCGAGTAGTAAATTCAAATTTAAATGCAGTACCTACTAAGTAGTAGGCGGTTTCGGACGCAGCCTATATTTCACTTTGTGGTATATTGAGCAGTGCATAAATACCATAGACTGTTTTTTTATTTTAAATACCATAAACTGACAAAAAAAAATACATGTTCATGCCCGTAGCCAGGGGGGGTTCGGGTGGTTCGAACGAACCACCCCCCACGGCCAAAAGGTCCAGAATTTGTCCTTTTATTTATTTTATGTCATTTAATATTATATAATATATTTATTATATAATTAATATATATATATATATATATATATTGTAATAAAGTGTCATTTTAATTAACTATGGCCAGTAATTCGAATCCCATGGAGCCTCAAAGCCACAATAATGTGACGCGAGTCATGTGACATAACCCACTGAGTGGTAACATTTGAATCTTTGATGCGACATCCATACCGAGTAACGCTTTGGGTCGAAAAGAGCAAGAGAGGCAGAAAGGGCAGGCAGCGGCGTCATTATCGCAAAATATTGAACATACGTTCAAAAAGACTGCCAAACAGGGTAAGGCTAACGTTATTACTTCCCATAGATATCTACCCAGCAAGCAATAGCCGTCATTTCACCGTCTAGGTGAAGCATAGACCAGATCTAGTTCAGCTACGTGTAACCCAATTCTAGCCCGAATAACCTTAAATTTGGTTGAATGTTGTTTTTTGTAAAATAAAACTTATGAAATGTATGATACTTCATTATGTAAGCAAAGTCAATAACGTTTATGAGGTACCTGCAAGTAATAGTCGTACTTTCACTTTCTCGGTGAAGTATAGACCCAATCTAGACCGGCTATGTGTAACCCATCTCTAGCCCAAAAAAGAAGAATGTTGGTGTAGAAGTTCTGCAGAACCTTCTGAGTGTCACATATGGATTGGATGGACTTTTTGTGTTCATGTACACTTAAAGGGTTTGTTCAACCAGAAATTAAAACGTTTAATTATTCATGTCGTTCCAAACATTGGTTTGTCTTAGGAGTACAAATTAAGATACTTTAGGTGAAATCTAAGAGCTCTCTCATTCTCTATAGACAGCAATGGTCCCAACTTGTTTAAAGTCCAGAGAAATACCTAAAACCACATGCTTTCAGTTGTTCAATCAGAATATTATCAAGCTACAAGAATAATTTTGAGTGCATATAAAGCAAAAATAACAGCCTTTGAGTTTCTTTTTTCTGTTGAACACAAGATATTTTGAAGAAAGCTGAATACCTGTAACCATTGACTTCCATTGTATGTTTTTTACAGGTTTTCAGCTTTCTTCAAAATATATTCTTCTGTGTTAAACAGAAAAAAAAATCATTGTTTTTATCTTGTTTGTTTTGTCATAACTTTGACATTTTATATATTTATTTTGTATTGTTTAATGTTTTTAATTTCGTTAATGTTGCTTTTATTAATAAAAGCTTTTGTTTAATCAGTTTGAATGGAGTGCCTTATTGAGAACATGTTGATATGTATGTGTATTTTTGTTGTTTATAAAATGTATAAACATAGCCATTCATTAGCTAAAATTTTGATGTCTTGTTTATTCTTGGGCTATGCATAGACGTCTATTAGATTTTCACTGACAGCCCAAATTTAGCCGTGTTTTAGCCTAGACCAAATTTCACCGGCTATTAGACGTCTATATGTAGAAGTCTATATGTAGACGTCTAATCTTGGGCTATGCATAGACGTCTATTAGATTTTCACTGACAGCCCAAATTTAGCCGTGATTTAGCCTAGACGTCTAGGCTATGTTTAGACGTCTAATAGACGTCTTTTAAACCAAAAAATGCTTGCTGGGTATGATTACTTCCTAACAGATGAAAATCTGTCCTTATCCATGAGGATCTAGGCTAACTGGCCGCCTTAGCCGGGACGTCCTGTATATTTATTGACTTGTCCAGTACCTCCCTTTCCCTATTTTTGCCATTATTTTTTTTTAAATAACTGTCCGACGAAGGCATTAATGGCAAGCGGAGTCCTCAGCCATCAGATGTCACTTCACAGCAAATCCCGTCACGTCTGTGTTTTTGAGGCTGTTTGGTCACTTCATTCGTTTTATTCTGATCGGACATAAATCTGATCGCTCAAACCACTTCAGAAGGTGATCTGGGATGCATTCCAGATGAGAATTGACATGTCTCATCATTTTTTAGACAAAATTAATTTAAATATAATAAATTATGACCTGGAGAAAATCTGAGCTGCGCCTGAAACACCTGTAGGTGCGCTTTTACAGCCAAAAGTCTATTAAAAACATGTTTACTATAAGCATAACAGGTGTTCTAACTTTTCAGGCCTGTAGCCAGGGGGGGTGCGGAAGACCCACCCCTCACTGACAAAGGCCAAGAATTTGTCCCATACATGAGCTCATTTGTCCTATTTTGACTGCTACACCATCATAAATAATGAAAATAATCCATCGAAAAAGCCTTTAAAACCAAACGGAATCCTCTGTCGGCTGTTGCATCGGTGGGACTATAATCTGATGTACAGTTGCAATCAGAATTATTCGCCCCCCTTTGATTTTTTTTTTTCCTTTTTTAAATATTTCCCAAATGATGTTTAACAGAGCAAGGAAATTTTCACAGTATGTCTGATAATATTTTTTTTCTTCAGGAGAAAGTCTGATTTGTTTTATTTGGGCTAGAATAAAAGCAGTTTTTAATTTTTTTTAAATACCATTTTAAGGTCAAAATTATTAGCCCCTTTAAGCTATATATTTTTTCAATAGTCTACAGAACAAATCATCATTATACAATAACTTGCCTAATTACCCTAACCTGCCTAGTTAACCTAATTAACCTAGTTAAGCCTTTAAATGTCACTTTAAGCTGTATAGAAGTGTCTTGAAGAATATCTAGTCAAATATTATTTACTGTCATCATGGCAAAGATAAAATAAATCAGTAATTAGAGATGAGTTATTAAAACTATTATGTTTAGAAATGTGCTGAAAAAATCTTCTCTCTGTTAAACAGAAATTGGGGAAAAAAATAAACAGGGGGGCGAATAATTCAGGGGGTTGAATAATTTTGAACACAACTGTAAGAGAAGTCTTCTTTCACTACTGTATTGTTTTTAAACAGAGAAAACATTTTACAGGTAACTTTTAGTCTAAATCTTGGACCTTATTCCTAAAATAAAAATGAGCAATAAAAAGGTGTGAAGCACCAGAAGCGGACCATATTACATTAATTTGAATATATTTTGGCTATTGTTAATATCCAGGAATTTTTAAATGTACGTTTTTTTTTTTACCAAGGAGGCTAGAAAAATTCGGGGAAATTCATTATTATTATTATTATTATTATGTTTTAATTATTATTTTGTTATTGAAATGGCCAAATTGTGACTGAGGACAGTTGAATGTGCTGGCCAGTTTGTTTTTTGTCTAATAAATGACAGTAGGCTACAGAATTTTTACTTTAAAACTTTAACAGATTTTTTCCTAATGTTACAGTATATAATGTAACAAATTTGTATTTTAAAAATTAGTCTTGTTTTAATTTTTCTTTATTGCAAATGTTTAGGAAATATTTTTAGTACATCAAAAAGTGTGCTTATGATGACATCTGACTAGCAAATCCACCAAAAAAAGTACTGCATACAATGTCACTAAATGCAGTATTTAAATCTCATAGTTAAATAAAAACTGAGGCGTATAACTGCAAAAAGGTCCACTTTTTGAGAAAAAAGAACCACCCCTTTCACCAGGCTGGCTACGGGCCTGATGTTATAGCCTATGGTACATATGAATTTTGGGTGAACTGTCTCTTTAAGAGCGGCCTCTGAAAGCCACGTGGTTTCTTCCTGCCGCTTCCTGTTTTGAGTTCATAAGAGAGCTCGAGCTCCGGACAAAAGCGAGTTCCCGTAATATCGATCACTTCTATAATCTCTTCCCCGTCCATCATAACTCCTACAGCCTCATCAGATCACTTAACATCACTGTTATAGTCAGGATTTCCCGAGGAGCTGGACTGTAAGTACTGCTTCTGTTCTGGAGTGTGAAATACGAACACAAAGAGTGCAACTTTCGCTTTTCTCTTTGGTTCATCATCAGTAAATCCAATGACAGTAGATGATATCGATGCGTTTGAAGCTGCCCGTGTGTTGAAACAGATGCTGATCTCAGGAAAGTGCAGTTAGACGGTGTTTTCGGTGGTAAACGCCAGAAAGCTCGTCATGGCTGCTCTTTTGTCTTCGTTTATCCCGCAAACACAAAAACACACAACAGCCGCTGTTTGAAGCGCCTTTCAGTGTGTGCGGGGGGAATAGACACTCACTCTGTGCTGTGTGTGTCGGTGTCACACCGCGGTGTTTGACCGTCACTCACTCTGTGTGTTTGTTTCTCTCTCACTCTGTGTATGTTTGTGTCTGTGTGTTTGTCTTTCACTCGCTCTGTGTGTCTGTGTTTTGTTTGTTTGTATTGGTCTCTCGCTCTGTGTGTGTTTGTTTGTTCGTGTGTGGGTCTCATTCTGTGTTTGTTTGTCACTCACTCTTCTGTGTGTGTTTTTGTGCGTTTGTGTCTCTCACTCTGTGTGTTTGTTACTCTGAGTGTGTTTGACACACACTTTCTGTGTTTGTTTTGTTTGTCTGTATTTCTCTCTCTCTCTCTCTCTCTCTCTCTCTCTCTCTCTCTCTCTCTCTCTCTCTCTCTCTCTCTCTCTCTCAATTCAATTCAATTCAATAGTTGCTTTATTGGTATTGCCAAAGCAGTTCTACAGTTTACATAAAAAGTAACATGCATATATAATAATAGAAACAAAACAGTAAACACAGTAAATAGTAGTAAAGAAAAGAAAAAAAAGATGATATTTATACATATTAATTAAATAAAATACCAACAATACATCGTATTATTCAATATATCACATTAATATTCAATATATCATATTATTATTCAACATATCATATTCGTACAAATCAATACAAAAATAATAATAGATCAGAATAAACTGTCCATGTAACAACCAACATTTTAGGATAAAACAGTAATAAAAACAATAATAATCAGTATATTTACAATGATTTATTTATCATAATCTCTCTCTCTCTCTCTGTGTGTGTGTGTGTGTGTGTGTGTGTGTGTGTGTGTGTGCGTGTGCGTGCGTGCGTGTGTGCGTTTCTCTCACTCTCTCTGTGTGTTTGTGTTTTTTTGTCTGTTTCTGTGTGTTTGTCTCTCACCCTGTGTGTGTTTTTGTTTGTTTGTCTGTGTGTTTGTCTCTTTTCTCTCACTGTGTATGTGTTTGTCTCTCTCAGTCTGTGTTTGTCACTCATTCTGACTATGTGTTTCTGTGTTTGTCACTTACTGTGTGTGTTTTTGTTTGTCTGTCTCATTGTGTGTGTGTCTAAGTGTGTTTGTCTCTGTGTGTGTTTGATTGTGTTGCTCAGTCACTGTGTTTGTTTGTTTGTTTGTGTGTTTGTCACTCACTCACTGTGTGTCTGTGTGTTTGTTTGTCTGTGACTGTCTCTCTCTCTCTGTGTGTGTGTGTGTGTGTGTGTTTGTTACAGATCATCATTATATGAGTAGATCTGGGTTCAGTTCAACATATCAGCATTATTTATTTTTTTAGATCCAGTCAAATCCAGAATGCTCATTTCCTTATAGTTTCATGAATGATCAGAGCACGTCAGAGGTTTAATAGCGTAAAAATCATTGACAAAATCATAAAAAATACAAGCTCTGTGTTTGGTGTGTGGAAATAAATATAATTTTTCTTCTCCGATAATGTAGATATGTAAAAAAAAACAACATTACTGTGTTGTATCCTTCAGTTTAGTTTGTTTTTGTATGATATTAATAGGTAAATGTTACATTTGCTTAAAGTGCTTTATATAAATAATTGAAAGCATGTTTTTTTTAAATTCAATTCTCTCTCTCTGTCTCTTTCTCTCTCTCTCTCTCTCTCTCTCTGTGTGTGTCCCCTCAGGAACAATCACTTCACTGGATGTCCTTTTATGATCATCCTCAATAGTCAGCTGAACGGACAGTTGGAGCCCCAGTTCAGGAGGTTGAGTTGGAGGTAAGAGCTTTCTACTGTAATAATGTCATCATCTGCACAAACTTTTACTACTTTTGGATAAACTGGACTTTGTATATGATATTTTGATAAAGACAGAGTCTGAAATGTTATTTTATAAGGTCGTATCTGAAATCTAAGCTGATAGATTGATGAAATAGTTTTTACATCAAGAAAGGAGTGAATGTGTTTTGAAATGTGGGATTTTTGCTGTGACACACCACCAACGTTAAACGGGTCATAACGTCCAATTTCTGGAAATTAAGATTTATATGCATTCTGAAAGCTGAATAAATAAGCTTTCCATTAATGTCTGATTTGTTACGATAAGACAATATTTGGCTGAGATACAATAATTTGGAAATCTGAGTGCTCCAAAAAAATCTGATTATTGAGGAAAATTACATTTGAAAATTGTCCAAATTAGGTTTTTTGCAATGCACATGACTAGCCAAAAATGTAGTTTTTATATATTTATGGTAGATAATTTACAAAATGGGCGGTTCATTCCGCTGTGGCGACCCCATATTAATACTAAGCCGAAAAGAAAATGAATGAATGAATTTGCAATGTCTTCATGGAAGATTAGCTTTACTTGACATTTGAATGATTTTATTATTTTATTATCATGAGTAATTTCAAGCCATACAGTGCATTTTTGTCTATATCGATTTATAGATGCAGCTGAAGTCAGATGTTAGCTCTCCTGAATTATTAGCCCCCCTGTATATTTTTTCCCCAAGTTCTGTTTAATGGAGAGATGATTTTTTTTCAACACATTTCTAAACATAATAGTTTTAATAACTCATTTCTGATAACTGATTTATTTTATCTTTGCCATGATGACAGTAAATAATATTTGACTAGATATTTTTCAAGACACTAGAATTCAGCTTAAAGATGAAGTGAAGTCTTCTCCCTGAACACCAACGACTGCACCGCAAAAGTCCCCTCCATTAAGCTCTTGAAGTTTGCTGATGACACTACTGTTATCGGCCTCATTCGGAACGGCGACGAGTCTGCATACAGACAGGAGGTGGAGCGACTGGCTTTATGGTGCAGATACAACAACCTGGAGCTGAACACGCTCAAAACAGTGGAGATGAAACCCCCCCCCTGCACTGCCCCCACTCACCATCATGAACAGCACTGTAGCAGCAGTAGAGTCATTCAGGTTTCTGGGCACCACCATCTCTCAGGAGCTGAAGTGGGACATTCACATAGACTCTATTGTGAAGAAAGCCCAGCAGAGACTGTACTTCCTTCGTCAGCTGAGGAAGTTCAACCTGCCACAGGAGCTGCTCGTGCAGTTCTACAATTAAGTTGGTACAATCCATCCTCTGCACTTCAATCACCGTCTGGTTCAGCTCAGCTGCCAAAACTGACCTCAGTAGACTACAGCGAATAGTCCGGACTGCTGAATGAATCACTGGCACTACCCTTCCTACACTTCAAGAACTGTACTCTTCCAGAGTGAGTAAAAGGGTTGCAAAATCACTCTGGATGCCTCACACCCAGCACACTACCTGTTCGAACTGTTACCGTCTGGTCGGCGCTACAGAGCACCAAGCACAAAAACAGCCAGACACAGGAAAAGTTTCTTTCCTCAGGCCATCTACCTCATGAACAGTTAAATATTCTCGTACTGGGCAATAAACGAGCAATACTTTCTCCACTCGCATTGGTACACAGCACCTTATAACCTGTATATTTATAACATATCTGTAAATACTATTCAACATTCAGATCCTTTGACTAACTGCATCTCTGTTTAATGTTTAGCGTCTTTCTTCATATTTAATTTTGTGTTGTCACTTGTCACTTTATGTACACTGGAAGCTTCTGTAGCCAAAACAAATTTCTTGTGTGTGTGAAGCACACTTGGCAATAAAACGGATACTGATTCTGAAGCACTTGTGAAGTCAAGTTTACATTATTTTGTACATTGGTTTCCACTTTAATGAAAATATGTTAAACTCTATTAATGTAACCATTTTGAAGAAAGGGGCATGTTTTACTGTAGCTTTAGCACAAGGGCACCACCATCTTGGAATATCACTGTCTTGGGTCATGGGGTTGGTTCCATTTCTCAAGGCAAACAGATACAGTGGAAGTGATGGACTGAACACGGAGACTGGACAGTCTAATTTAATCCAATGCGTGAGATTGTGGACGTGCATCGTAGAGCTGGTGCATGTACAAGCATCAAAGTTGTGTCTAATATACAAAAATATTTATACGTTTTCTTATTTTAATACCTTTTGCGTTTGATGAGCTTTGGTCCACTCGCTCACGCTGCTCCAGCGCTGCCTGACGAGGGGATTTACATTCAGACTAATGCAATGATTAAAATCATACATGACTTCACGCTTTACTAAGTCACGTTTTGTAAATTATGTCAACATATTCCTTTTTCAAGTCGATCAACTCGATCTCTCAACATGTATGAAGGATAATTACCTGCCATGTAAAAAAAACCACGCTGATCTTAGTTTGGTTTGAACACGAACAGAGGCGAGGGGCTTTAGTAGTGAAAAATGAAAGTACTCGCACCATTACGTCGGTAGCGAAACTTGTCAGTCAGGCAGTGTAATACACTGGGGCGGATTTAGTGATTTTGGGGGCCCTAAGCAATTCCGGCCATGGGGCTTGAATGCATCTTTTTTACTTTATTTTTAATTGATTTATTTTTGCTCTTTTTATTCTTGTATCACTCAATCTCCTTTTCTACATTTAGTTTTAATGCAAAATGATAATAACAACATGTAAAGCATCTTGTAAAACTTTTTTAAATGATTTGTTTTCTTAAAATAGATTCACAACTAAAAATTATATGTAAACTATTTCCTTTTAAAAACGAAATCTTTACCTAATTTGACTGCTGGACTGCCCCATGGTTGAGGGTGGGGGACACATTTGTGCATTTGCGATGTAATAAACATTAAACTTATTATTTTTAGACCCTCATCATTCAAAATATGATAGAAAATTGTGTTATATATAATTTAAAGGTTGAATTTAGACTTCTAGGTATGTATTTGGGGGCCCCTTAGATTCCTTGGGGCCATAAGCAGCCGCTTACCTTGCTTATAAATCCATCCCTAGTAATACAGAGAGTGGACCAAAGCGCCTGAAATGATTGGTAATTAAAAGGAAAAAATAGAATAAATATATTTTTATATGTTAGACACACATCTGTTGCTTGTATTTGCACCAGCTCCACGTCCACAACTTCACGCATTGGGTTAAATCAGGCTGTTCAGTCTCCATGTTCAGTCCATTACTTCCACTGTGTCTGTTTGCCTCAGGGAACGGAACCAACCCTGTGATGTCAGACACATTGACATTCCAAGATGGTGGTGCCCTTGCTCTAAAAGCTACAGTAAAACATGCCCCTTTCTTCTAAACTGTTACATGAATTGAGTTTAATATATTTTTATTAAAGTGCAGATAGAGTGCTTCACTTCCACTTTAAAGTGGACACATTTTTTGGGTTCCCACAAGAGAGCTTTAATCACAGAGCGAAGTGAATAAAGTAATTTAAAAAATGTTTTCTGTGGGGGTTGTGTTGAGGGGTAGAGTTTAATATAAGGAAATAAAGTATACAGTATAAAAAATACAGAATATATCAGAAGTATCCAGAAAGATGGCTTATACAGTGTTGTGTGTTTGTGTCCTGTTTTTGTGAACATGTTTGCTCAGTCAGAAGACTCTGGGATGTCTGCTATGAGGACAGAAGATGCTGCCCATGGGACGAGCACAGCTAATGGAGGCGGAGGAGTCAAGAGTGAAGAGGGCGGAGTGACAGTCCTCAGGTGCATTTACATTATAACTGTTTAGACTTTGTGGAAAATCTACTGGTAACACTTTACAATAAGGTTGTATTTGCTAATGTTAATTAAGTTATTTACTAACCTGAACAAACAATGAACAATGCATTTATTAAAGTATTTGTTCATGTTAGTTAATGAAAATAAAGTTGTTCATGTTAACTCATGCTGACTCGTGTTAACAAGCATGAATTTGGATATTAATTATGCACTAGTAAATGTTGAACTATGATTAATAAATGCTGTACAAGTATAATTCATGTTAGTAAATACATTAACTAATGAAACCTTATTGTAAAGTGTGACTAATTTACTCAAATAGTGTTCAGTGCATGAAGAAATGATGCTATGAAACTGTAATACATATGTGACATATATACGGACGTGGACAAAACTAATGGTACCCTTCTATTGAAGAAAGAAAAAAGCAAAACAATTAATCTTAAATTAATACACTAATGAAAATCAGATATTGATTTTGAATTGTGGTTGAACAGAAGCATTAAAAAAGGCAAGCCAATGAAAATGGCCTGGACTAATTTTGGAAAATTGAAGGGTACCAAAAATTCTGTCTAAATAAAGAGAGAAAAATGGATCTCCAAATCCCTGCTGTAAATACTTGGATGAAACGAGAATCCTGAACGTGACTTCATCCAGTGGTTTATGAATGAATGTATGCAAATTGACTGACATAATGTCTTATTTGAATAATTAAACATTTTAGAAAATGTGTGATGCAAAAAAAAAGGCATTTTAAAATGTAATAAGTCAACTGCGGAATGTGTGATTATACTGTATGATTCTAAATATGAATATTTATTTATTTTTATTTAATCCTGTTTACCTGCAGTATGTATAATTAAAAGCAAGTAAACTACTAAAATGACAATAACAAAAAAATACTAAACAAAAGAATCCTAACATGACAACAGTTAATGTTTAGGCTATACAAATGATGAGAGTACTCATTAAAAAATGACTGATGATAAATATGATTTTTATTTTTGTTTAATCCCGTTTAGCTGTAGTATCTTGCTTTTAAATGCAAGTAAATGACTAAAATGACAATAACAACATTTTTTTTTTAAACAAAAACATGATAACAATTAATGTTGGGCCAATTAAAAATGATGAATGTACTCTGTAAAAGTGATAAAATCCTAAGATAAAATGAAATCGTAAATAAAAGCAAAACAAAATCTGAATACTTCTGTTAATATTAAAGCGTTTCTATGCTTAAAGTCTGCATGAACCAGAAGTTGCTACTGCTTTTTATTTTTTTCGTATTGTGATGCAGTCACTAGAAATACAGAATTATTAAATGAGAAAACAGTGGGCGTGGCTTGTTTTTTTTGTTTTTTTTTTACTGTGAGCTGATTGGATGTGGTAAAGTATGAGTTTCATACAGAAAGATCAGGAAAAGGGGTTGGGGAGTTATTACAACCTAACAGACAAAACTGACAGATGGAGTGGCGTGTATGTTAAGCCTGGTTTATAGTCGATGTGTCTGCTAGTTCACTTGAGTGCGCTTGGCGAATGTGACGTCATTGCTGTGTTTATGAAGGTTCACTTTGGGTGCGCGCAACATTATTTCGGCTGGCGGAGCGCACTGAATTTTTTTTTCAAACTCGAGCGAACCGTTCGTGCGGCTCCACATTTTATTTGAGTTGAATATGAATAATTTTGAAGAGATTTTGTCTGAAACGGGTACGACTGTACAGACATCTTCATGATCCATCCATGCGTAATCATATGGTGAAACAGACGGCCAACAATTCTTGGCTGGAAATTGCAACACGTGTGGGAAAGGAGGAAAGTTTTTGTTAAAATTTAGAAAAACCTGAGGGAAATGTTTATTAAAACCAAAAAGAGAAGCCATTGCAAAAGTGAAGACCCAGGGACACAATTACAGAATGTTTTTCCACCATTCATAGGTTTTACACGGATGTATATATTACAATTTTTAATTTAAAACAATTTTATAGTTACAAAACTAAAATGAAGCAACATTATTTCTTTAATAACTAGAAAAAAATATTTGAACCTTTCGGTTTACAACAAACTGATGCCCTGTTTTCTAGGCTTTATTGGTGATAATGATTAGGAATGTTGGAGCATTATTGCCTTGGAGCATTATATAAGCAGAGGACACAAACTAGTCAGACAGTAATCTGTGAATTGTGGAAAAAACATCAGTATTTTTTAGTAAGTGTCTTTTTATTTATTTATTTATTTTTTTTATTCTTGCCATAATAAAAATATATTTGTAGAGCAACCCATGTTCTGTTGTCATTGATATTTAACTTTAATAGGTAGAACTGTCCAAGATATGAACAAAAGCAAGTGAGTCATCAAAGTTTGATTTCAAAAACCTTGAATGGTTGTAAAAATCTTTATAATCATTATAAAAATAATAAAAATAATTAGTTTAAAAATCTTGAACGATATTAAGGATATGATGTAGTTCCGGAAACTTCCTACTTCTCTGTTTTTACGGTGGGTTTCTTTAGACCGCCCCCTGTGGTTTTAAAGAATATCACAACGGCAAACGCATCAAGTATAAAAGCCTCGTCCGTTTCGTGAGATGCACGTGCAGTCAGCGAAGGTCTGCGATGTGGCGCCAGGTATAAATCAACCTTTAGCCATGCCCAATACCTCAGACCAATGTAATCTGAGAATCTAACTGAAAACGAACAGGAAGCGCATTTTCAGATTTTAATTAAAGATCACGAGGGCAAACAATTTTTTTTTTTTCTTAATGACATGCACAGATAAATTGTTCATCACAAAACTAGCAATGTGAGCTAATAAAATCATACAGTTAGTTTGGATTTCATGTGTACTTTAATTGTGTAACGAGTGAGCAGTGAAGGTCATGTGACCCCCACAGGCCGACAGATCTGTCAGAGATGCTGGCGGCGGGAACTAAAGAAGTGCATCAGAAGGCAGAAAACACCGAGTTCGTCAAAGACTTCCTTAAGGGACGCATCCGTAAAGAGCTGTTCAAGGTGAATTTGTTGCTTTTATTTCTTTTACTTATTGTGTTGTATGACTTTTTTTAAATCTTCGTTTTTTTAATGTGTGTACAGCACTTTGATTTGCCTTTCCTTGCCTTGAATCAGACACATATGGTTAAAGTCAGAATTTTTTTTAATTTATTTAAAAAAAATTTGGTTTATTTATTTATTTTATTTTCTATTTAATTTTATTTACTTAAATATAAATGTGTTCATTTGATGTTATAAATGTGAATAAATTGGTAAATAATTTATATAAATGTGTGTGTGATATTTTAGTTTATTAAATGTTTTGTTTTATTTTATTTAAGTTTTATTTAATTTTATATTTTACTTCAGTAGAAATCTGTTCAGTCTGTGATATTTCTTTTGTTTTATTTTATTTTTTATTTACTTTTTTATTAAATTTAATATTTTTATTTATTTTTAATTTAATAAATATTCTTTTTTTCTCTTGGTCTTTAGCTGGGTCACGTGGCTTTATATTTCACCTACTCTGCTCTAGAAGAGGAGATTGAGAGGAATAAAGATCACCCTCAGTTTGCTCCACTCTTCTTTCCCCATGAGCTGCACCGGCGGGATGCTCTGGCTCGTGACCTGCAGTTTTTCTACGGCTCGGACTGGCAGTCCCAGATCAGCGTTTCTCCCGCCACACAGCGATACGTGCAGCGCATCCATGAGATTGGCCGGGATGAGCCGGCGCTGCTGGTGGCCCATGCTTACACCCGATACATGGGCGACCTGTCTGGCGGGCAGGTGCTCCGGAAAGTGGCCCAACGTGCACTGAAGCTGCCCGCCAGCGGAGACGGACTCAACTTCTACATGTTTGATAATGTCGACAATGCCAAAGCCTTCAAACAGTTGTACCGCAGCCGCATGAACGAGCTGGAGCTGCAGCAGGACACCAAACTCAAGATCGTGGAGGAGGCTGTGCTGGCGTTTCAGTTCAATATAGAGGTCAGTGGAAAAATTTTGGGTGTAATATGTCATAATTCTGTTTCTCATTTTGCTATTGAGTTGTATAATATGGGACAGTTGAATGGCTGATTCTGATTGGCTGATGAATATTCTTAGTTGTGTGATTATTTTTATATAAGCATACAGCTAAAGTAGTTCCGAACAGGTTTTGACTGCATTACATTTCCATTTAACTGCACTGATGTAGTGATGATTTCAGTTATTACACAGCCTGCAACAGTCAGAAATTAAATCAAACCAGAATCAGCAGGCTTTGGATTAGATGCGCAAGACCCCGATCACACAATTAAAAAAAACAAAAAAAAAAGTTTATTTATTTTTTATGGTGAAGTGACTTTTAAAAAATGTTCTCTGTTGGCATCAAGTGTTTTGTGTGTTGTTAATGCAACCTGACCACATCACATTTTAACTGCCTGCCACCCCTCAGTTATAAAAAGTAACTTTGTGCAGACAAATCGCCCGATGTCATGCACCCCAGCACTAAGACTTAGTGTTCATACAGTGGTTGCCTAGCAACATAAGTGTAGTGCACTGCTCTTTTTCTAGTCAACAAAAAGGCAGTGCACTGAAAGGCTGTCTATCTATCTGAAATGTTTGTGTATGGTTGTGTATAGTGCAATTTCACTATATGTCAGTGTATGTGAATACATGGAAGTATATGTGACAAATAAATAGCACATCATCTCTATCTATCTATCTATTTATCTATCTATCTATCTATCTCTCTATCTCTCTCTATCTCTCTCTCTCTCCTCTCTCTCTCTCTCTCTCCTCTCTCTCTCTCTCTCTCTCTCTCTCTCTCTCTCTCTCTCTCTCTCTCTCTCTCTCTCTCTCTCTCTCTCTCTCTCTCTCTCTCTCTCTCTCTCTCTCTCTCTCTCTCTCTCTCTCAATTCAATAGTTGCTTTATTGGCATGACAAATTTTACAAATGTATTGCCAAAGCATTTATAAAGTTTACATAAAAAAATAACATGCATATATAATTTAAAAAAAACAGCACACAATATAGTAGTAGTAAAAAAATTAAATAATAATAATTATATATATTAATAATAATCTGAATATATATATTATAATTAAATCAAATATAAATAATATATCATATTATTCAATATATCATATTATGGTGGCTAGAGAAAATCATAACTTTCCGCCAGACTGTCATACAGAATTAAATTTACGCTCATTTAACTCAGACTACCAATCTGCCAATCACTGATGACCTTTTAACTTACTAGCCACACCCTAGCAACCACTTACGCCACCCTAGCAACTGTCCCATAGACTTCTATTGTAAAATAAAAATAACAAACTGCCATTGACTTTACATTGGACATAGTAACAACATACCAATTCATACTAACAATATACTACTCCATACCAGAAACATACTAATCATACTAGCAACATGCTAATTCATACATAAACATACTAGCAACATGCTAATTTATACTAACAATATACTAATCCATAATGGAAACATACTAACAAACATACTAATCATACTAGCAAACATGCTAATTCATACTAAATTCATGCTAGCAGCATGCTAGTTTACACTAGAAACATGCTAGTGACATGCTAAATCACACTCAATGCTAACGACATGCTAAATTATGCTAGAAACATGGTAATTTATGTTAGCAGCTGCCTAGCAACCACTCAGAACACCTTAACAAGCACCTAGCAACATCTTTTTAACCATCTAGAACACCCTAGCAACCGCCTAGCAATCACCCAGAACACCTTAGCAATGGTCTAGCAACGCCTTAGTAATGACTTAGAACACCCTGGCAACGCCTTAACAACCGCCTAGCAGCCACTCAGAACACCTTAGCAACTGCCTAGCAATGCCTTAGCAACCATTCAGAACACCATAGCAACTGCCCAGCAACACCTTATCAACCACTCAGAAGATCCTAGCCCCGGCCTAGCAAACATACAAAACACCCTAGCAACCACCTAGCAACACCTTAGCAACGACCTAGAACATCATAGCAACCACCTAGCAGCCAATCAGAACATCTTAGCAACTGCCTAACAACGCCTTAGCAACCACTCAAAACACCCTAGCAACCACCTAGCAATGCCTTAGCAACCGCCTAGCAACCACTCAGAACACCTTAGCAACTGCCTAGCAACAACTCAGAACACCCTAGCAACCACCTAGCAACGTCTTAGCAACCACCTATCAATGCCTTTGCAACGACCTAACAGCCACTCAGAACACCTTAGCAACCACCTAGCAATGCCTTTGCAACGACCTAACAACCACTCAGAACACCTTAGCAACCGCCTAACAATGCCTTAACAACCACTCAGAACACCCTAGCAACACCTTAGCGACCACCTAGAGCAGCCTAGCAACACCTTAGCAACCACTCAGAACACCCTAGCAACTGCCTAGCGACCACCTAGAACACCCTAGCAACGCCCTAGCAACCACTCAGAACAACCTAGCAATCGTCTAGCAGTGCCTTAACAACCGCTCAGTGGTCGACTAGCAACCTTAACCAGAATACCCTAGCAACACCTTAACAACTACCTGGGAACACCCTAGCAACGCCTTAGCAACCGCCAAGCAACCACTCAGAACACCCTACCAGCCGCCTAGCAATATCTTAGCAATGACTCAGAACACCCTAGCATTTACCTTAGCAACCATTCCGAACACCCTAGCAACCACCTAGCAAGAAACATGCCAATCCATACTAGAAACCTGCTAACCTATGTAGTAATCTATCTCTACCAACTGCTTCACACTTAAAAAGTACTTCAATTATTTAATTTTATAGCTACTTCAAACTTTCAGACTAGACTTTCTCAAGACACCATAAAGTTTGTCTACGAACTTTACTGTTCTAGTATTATTCAATATATCATATAACTCATATCATATCACTCATATATATCATATATCATTCAATGTATCATATTATTCACATATATCAATAAAATAAAAGATCAGAATAAACTGTCCATTTAACAATCAACATTTTAGGATAAAACAGTAATAAAACAATAATAATCAGTATATTTACAATGATTCATTTATAATAATCTAGGTGTGTGTGTGTGTGTGTGTGTGTGTGTGTGTGTGTGTGTGTGTGTGTGTGTGTGTGTGTGTGTGTGTCTGTCTGTCTGTCTGTCTGTCTGTCTGTCTGTCTGTCTGTCTGTCTGTCTGTCTGTCTGTCTGTCTGTCTGTCTGTCTGTCTGTCTGTCTGTCTGTCTGTCTGTCTGTCTGTCTGTCTGTCTGTCTGTCTGTCTGTCTGTGTGTGTCTGTGTCTGTGTCTGTGTGTGTGTGTTTGCAGGCGCATCACTGATGTTTTTATTGGTCTGCTCTCTCTTTTTGTGACAGGCATTAATGTATTGTGCCGCTAGAAGGACACAGTCAGTTTTTTCCCCTAGTAAATATTGCAGTTGTGTTTTATTGTCTGACTCAGTGAATTGTGGGTAAATGCTCTGTAGTTTGGGGTAGAATGTGTCTCTGATGTGCTGATAGTTTGTGCAGCGGGTGAGGAAGTGTTCCTCCGTCTCCACCTCTGCCTGGGCACAGTGTGGGCAGATGCGGCTCTCTCTGGGTTGCCAGTTCTGTCTGTATCGACCCGTCTCTACAGTCAGACTGTGAGCACTCAGCCTGTATTTGGTCATTGTTGTTCTTAATTTACTGTCCTTTACTGCGCTCAGATATGTTGCTGTGGTATAATCTCTGTTTAGGTCTAAATAACACTGAAGTTTACTTTGTTTTCCGGCTGCTTCATTCCAGTAAGTCAGATACTCTTCTTTTCGTGCATTTATTATTTGATTGGGCTTAATTCTGTGGATGAGCATGTCCGTGTCCTGATGCTGCCTGCTGTTAGTCATATTCGTTATGTTGGTTTGTGTTTGCAGCTTCAGGACCATCTGAATCAGGGGGCTTTTTTCAATGTCCATTTCTTGGTTTTTAAGGGCTTTATAATGATAAGAGTTGGGGTCACTCATTTTTATGTGTTTCCAAAATTTGACGGCTCGTTTCTCAATGCGCATGAGTAGAGGATACTGGCCTAATTCTGCCCTGCATGCATTGCTGGGTGTGTTCCTCTGTACCCTGAGGATGCTCCTACAGAACTCTGCATGGAGGCTTTCAATTGGATTCTTATCCCACTTATCAAACTCATGACTGAGGAGAGGACCCCACACTTCACTCCCGTATAGCACTGTAGGTTCAATCACCGACTGGAAAATTTTGAGCCAGATACGAACTGGAATTTCTAATTGTGTTGATTTTTTAATGGCGTAAAAGACCCTTCTCGCTTTCTCTTTTAGTTCATTCACAGCCATATTTAGTCTTCCATTAACACTTATTTTCAACCCAAGGTATGTGTAGCTTGTGGCAGGTTCAATTTTTGTCATGCCAAGGGTGAAACTGTGTCTCTTTCCCTGACATCTGGGTTTTTTCTGGAATATTAGGGTTTTGGTTTTCTTTGGGTTAATGGTCAGGGCCCAGGTCTGACAGAAGCTGTGCAGGATATCTAGCTGCTGCTGTAGACCCTCTTCTGTTGGTGACAGCAGCACCAGATCATCTGCAAACAGCAGGAACTTTACACTAGAGTCATATAGTGTGAGACTCGGCGTATCTGCTTGCTCTAGGAGCATTGCCAATTGATTGATGTAAATATTGAAGAGTGTTGGTGACAGTGGACAGCCCTGTCTCACACCTCGCCCCTGAGTGAAGAATTCTGTTAGCTTATTCCCTATTTTAATTGCGCACTGATTGTTTGAATACATTGTTTTTATAATGTTGTATGTTTTACCGCCGATACCTGACTCTAGAAGTTTAGACAGCAGACCTTC